>CM076575.1:540852801-541492551 GCA_034641835.2 Pinus albicaulis | reverse complement strand
ATCTTCAATTATTGGATTTGAAGGGTTGGGAGTTATCCTAGACAAAATTTGTACAGGGGAAGTGTTTTGTACAGGAGGAATGCTAGTTTTACCTTTGAAATTTTGTTTTACAGTTTTCTGTTTGCTATTTTCTGGCACATCAATCCGTCTACTTCTCAAGTTGTACTGTTTATGAACCTCATAAATTGCTGTGTCATAGCCTTCCTTAAAATCAAAAGTCTCACCTGAATGAGTTTGGAACGTTTCAAGGATATGATTTTCTTGATCATCCTGGGATAGGAAGACTTCTGGTTCATTTTTGTCATCAGTTACATTGTTTATTTCTACATCTTCTGTAGGTTCTTCAGAAGTTGAACCTTCAACAAAGTTTTCTTGGAAAGGTGGCCTAATGTTTTGATCAGGGACATTCTTTCCAATATTTTGGTTCAGATTTCTCCTAAAGTTTGGGTTTCTTGCAACATTCTGGTTATCACTGGAAGACTTCCTTTCAATGGTCTCTACTCTGTCTCCTAATCTTTCCATACCTTTAATGATTGCATCCAGCTTCTTTTCAAAAGCTGAAGGTTCTTCATTCAGAGGCATTCTTCTTTCTGCTCTTGCTCTGGCTTGTTTTTCTATCAGATTTGCCTCTACACTCACCACTATGCTTTGCATTTCCTCTAATGTTTGAGGAGCTCTTTCCCTGAGGGAATAAGCTATATCAGAGTCAAAACCATCTAGAAATTTAACCAATACAGAGTCAGGTGGGGGTCTAAGGTTTTGAGGAACTGCATTATATGCTTCGTTGAATCTAATGATGTAATCCTGTACTGTTTCATTAGGTCTTCTTCTTAATTTTTTGAATTCTGACAGGATCTGAAGAGGATCCTTCTTTTTCTCCCATCTGTTAAAAAATGCTCTATATAAAGCTGGTAAATCAGCAATAGTATTTGGAGCAAGGGCCCTAAACCATGTCCTAACTTATCCAGTAAGACTCTGAACGAAAATTCTCATTCGAACATTATCAGTATCAATCTCATAGAACTCAAAGTAATCAGTCATCCTTTTGGTGTGTTGTTGTGCTGTGTAAGTACCTGATCCATAAAAAGGTGTGATCTTACTCTGATAATCTTGGGGCAAAGCAGGAGGGTTGGCTGGTAGCTGTAAAGGGGCGTATCGATTGGCCATTGGAAGATAAAGTGGGGTAATAGGAGTTGATGGTCTGGCAGGAGGAGATGGAGGAGTAGAAGGGGTGACAGGTGTTTGAAAAGTTTGGGAAAAAGTGACTGAACTTGGAGATGCTTCAGTAATTACAGAGATGTTTGAACTTTGTTCAAAGGTTTGTTCAGTCTGAATAGAGTTATGTAATTCTCTGTCAAGATGATGTGAAACAAATATGTATTGCAAATCTTCAAAGAAAAATGGATCTGGAACTAATCTGGATAATTCAGTTTCAGAAAAATTAACAAATAAAGATGTTTCAAATCGTGCATCAAAAGGAATGTCATCAATATATATAATTTTCACAGGACAAGATGCAGATCTAGAAAGTGGTCTAGAACTTCCTGAACTCTCCTGACTTCCTCTTTCAGAACTTTCTTGACTTCCTTGTCTTCTAAGAATCCTATGAATCAGATTCGGATTTTCAAATATTGGTGGTGGATTGGGGTCAGGGTTTGACCTAGTATGTCGAATCCTTTCTGAAGCCAGTTTTCCTAGACTATGTGTTTTTTGGATTTTTGATTTTAATTGAAAGAATAAAATACAACTTCTACAAATTCTTCAAGAAATAATGATGTATGATTAAAATTTTCTCAAAGATCTGTTAAACTGGAGAATCTGATTGAATATTTTGAAACTAAGGTTCAGTATATAAGCTAAATCAGAGATAGACTGAAGCAGCATTTATTTACTTTTGCAATTGCAGAGCAAAAGCAATTTCAAAGGCTACCTGGCTGATCTTCAGACTCTGTCCATAGCTTATAAATCAAACAATAGTATCAATAAAATGATTCAGTTCCCCAGTATGGTCGCCACTATGTTATCACTCAGGTTTTCCTAGAAGTTGTGTAAGAGGAAAGTATACCCGAGGTAACCAAAAACCAACCTTTTAGATGCAGAATCTAGCCAATCTGCATCCAGAGAGGGCTCTCTCTTTATGATTTATCTTTGTTCTTGAAAGGTTTTAGGCTAGTTATAGATTCAAGGGTTTGTTTGGAAATTGGTGGAATCCACAAACTAAGGGCAAGGTTGAGAATTTTCAGTCCATTGGGCTATGGAGTCAAAGGATGGCTTCACTGGATTTCTATTCTAAACACAAGATGGTATTACAGGGCAAGATAGCTAGACAGAGAACAATCCTTAAAATTTTAAGTGGATGGGATGATTTTGAAGGGATGAAAGGCAGCTAAGAATCTTTCACCATGTCCAAAAGAAAGAAATGAGATGACTACAAACAAAGAGCAATGAATAATTCTTTATTATAGTAATCAACAATGTTTAAATTAGCAAAGCAAGAGCATTTAAGAATTCATGCTTATAACTAATTCAGAGGAAAACATTAAGAACAATCACATCTGAAATCAGAGTACAATTAAGTAAATTCTGATTCAATCCTTTATGTAAATTATTCAGAAATGGACATAATGATATTATGAACTGATATAAAACTTAAGACAAGGGTAGAAAGACTTATTGAACTGCAGTCTAACACATGAATCCTGCAAAAAGTCCTGAAGCTTCAAATCGTCATCCAGTAAGCCACGAATAAATTTCTCCAAAATGCTTTTATTCCGAAAATCTCAATGTTACAGCAAAGTAATAGAATCCACCTTCAATACTTCCTTTGAGGGTTTATTTATACAAGAAAAACTTGAAAAAATCTCACACTAACTTAGCCAATAATCTAGGGTGACTAAGGAGTAATTTACAAATAAACAGGAGACACATGGTCTCGTGGATAGAATAATAGGTAACTGATGATGTGCTGTTTCCTCATTTTGCTGATGTGCTGGAGGTAAGTGCTGAAAAGGGCTCAATGCTGTCTTTTGGAGTAATTTCTTTGCTTTCTTGATACTCTTTGTCTTTACGGATACTCTTCAACCTGCGTAACTGATACTCTTTCATCTGTACTCATTTTTATCCTTTTACCTGATAGTAAAGATAAAATTCTCATCCTGAAGATAAATTTTATAGAATTTCCAATAATTCTTTCCACCATTGATCATTTGGTATCATAGTTCTTTTGAGTTTTCTCAATGTCTCATCTCCTTCGGTGAGTTTGTAAAAGGTGGGTTCATTAGGAAACAGATACTTTATTTCATGTTCCAGATGAAATAAATTCCTCACTCTATCATAGATATTTCTCCTTGTTGGTAATGTTGACTCTGGTAAACTAGTAGAACAAGCAGCTGTATTTTGAGCATGAGTATTTATTTTCTTTACATAGGTTTCCAAGTCCATTATTTGATCCTCTGAGAGCATAGGACTTGGTAACCCATTGTCCAACAAAGCTTGAAATTTCTCTCTGAAAATATTGATATCAATCAAAATATCTGAGCACTTCCTTTCTAAATTCTACATGAAAGTTCTTTTGATGAAAACTCTCTTTATTTCCAAAACTGTGTCGGTCCTGTCCTCAATCCCTAAAACTGCCAGCTGTTACTTTGTCCGGGTGTTCAAAAATTGAATAAGCTGATTGGCCTGCTCAGGCCTGCCTCTTAATTCATTTCTGGTTCTGTTTATTTCTTCTTGGGCTATTTTAACCAAATCATTTTGTTCAAAAATAGCTTGAATAGAGGGCCAAATACCCTTTATTAACTCAATGATATTACCCCAAAGAATTTCATTTATTTCCTTTAAAGGCTTTTCCAATGAAAGATCTTTTTCCAAAGCCTGAACCAATTTTTCTAATATTTTTATTTCCCTGGTGTTATCAGCAACTGTCTTTTTAGATGTATCATATTTCTCTTCCAATTTTACTAATTGCAATTTTGTGGTTTGAAGTTCTGTGACCCTTAGTTGTAAACTTTCCATTTGTTTTATTAATTCATCAGAACTCAAACCAGAAGTGTTTACCTGGGATGGTTGTGTTTGCTGACCTGTTGTTGTAGTACCTGTGGTTGATGTCTGCCTGACAGATTCCTGTTCCTGCAAAGCTTGTTCCAATTCCTTCTCTGTTTCACTTAGTCGCTCAGTCATATTTAGGAGCAACTCCATTATTTCTTCCTGTGAATTCCCCTTCAGAATTTCTTGGGTCTGGGGATGCCTTGAGGCTGGCAATTTTAGCTGCTTTCTCAATGCAGCTATGTCATCATCTTTCTTATTTATTAATGCCTCAATACTTTTAATGTCTTTGGGGTTGTGACCCAAGCCAATTATTATGTCTTCTAGAGACTTTATTCTATTATCTTTGGCCTGAGAAGAGGCCTTCTCAATTTGCAATTTGGCACTTGTGTTATTTAAAGAATCTTGCAGCGTTAGGGCTGCCATGGCCTTATTAGTCAGAGTGGAATACACCATTTCCCCAGTTTGTTTGTGCAGCTCTATCTGGTCTAAAGGATGAATATCCTTAGCCAGGACCTCAAAATTTGTTCTAATATAATCAGCTGCTGACATGGGTTTTGGCACCTTTGACTTGAAGTGGCTCATCATCATTTTGCCTTGTGAAATGTGAAATGCTGACATTAACCTTTCCTGATTATGGGGAGCCATTTTCATATATTGATCATATACCTTCATTCTTAATGGATCATTCTTGGTTTTTATATTAATGAAAGTTCTTTTTATATCCCCTGTATCTGTTTTTGGTGGTCTGAAAGAGGATACCTCAGTACTCAATTGCTTTTGTAAAGCTTTTCCTTTCTGTCCTGTGTTTGTTTCACTAACTGTGCCAGTTAGTTGACTGTCTTCCCTCCCATCATCAAACACTTCATCTATGATTTCCACTTCTGGAAGTGGATCTGATTTATGTCTTTTAGCTTGATGTATTCTTGAAGGCTCTTTAGGAGGTGTGGTATCTGGAACTTGCCTTTTCTTACCTATTTCCACATTTGATGGAGTTTGTAACTCTGGAACTTGTGGATGATGTACCTGATTGGGAGAAACCTGTGATTGTTCAGGTGCTTTGGAAGTTTGTGGTTTCTCTGCCATGACCAAAGTTTCAATGACCTGGATTTCAGGTTCCTTTCCTTTGCCCTTTGGTTCTGCTGCAACTGATGAACTGCTTTCCTGTAATGTCTGCTGTAGAATTGCTGCTGAAGAAGTGCCAATGTAGGGTACCTGCACTTGACCACAAGATTCTAGGTCATACTTCTTCTCGAGATCTTTCATAATTTTGTTCATTTTGTCAGCTTCACTTTCTTCCTCAACAAGTGTTCCTTCAACCCATTCATCTTGATTGGCATATTGTTCTAGTTCATGAATCTTGTGGTGTATATAAGGGGATGATTTATTCTTTAATCTCTTTTCACAAATAAAACCAAATGGGTCATAAGGAACCCAACGAAAATTTCTTTGGAACTTGCTTTGTAATATATTTTCTGCCTCTCTCTCGGCCTACCTAGAGTTGCAGATGGAAGGACCTAATTGACTTTTGATCCTTAATTGAGCTTTCTTCTTCACACTACAAAAATGGATCACATCTGAATTATTCATTTGCCTGAAATATTCCAAGGCAAAAATCCTCATGGGCACATATCTTGGTAACTTGAATGGATGTAATTCACATCCATAAATTCTGATGACTGTATGGTTTTGGTATAAATACCAATCTCCAACTTTATAAGTCCTTGAGAGTTGCAAGGTCTTCCTTATTTCATTACTGAGTCTTGGGGGAGGAATCCCTGTCAACAATGTAGTTGCAGGATATACAAAAAGATCTATAAACTCAGAATAGGAATATGGAGACTCATAAGAATGAATTATGGGAGACCAAAATATAACTGACCTTGGGTTTCCCTTGGCATCAAGTTTTTGAACAGGGAAAGGGAACTTTTCTGATTGATAGTAGATAATGAGATGATAGATGACTGAGGAATATTTAAAAACTTTTTCATCATCTAGCCTCATGAATTGATCATGGATCTTGTTGGCTATGAAGGAGGCAAAGTCATATTTAATCTCAGGAGGTTGCCCAGGAGTAAAAATGGATAACAAAACCAAGGTTATCTCATCCACGTATTCACTGGTGTTGAATCCCAAAACGAAAGATATCATATTTATAATGAGCCTTCCCAATGTATTGAAATAATAAAAACCATAGGGAGGAGACCCTTTAGGCTGATGCTCAGGCAACATGAAATTCTCGCACATGGATTTTAGCTTTTCTGGGGTTAATTGCCTGGTCTTCTCAATCAATTCTTCCATTGACAACGGTGCTAGTTCTTGGTCTGGTTCAAACTGTAACATGGCATTGATAGCCTGGGGAGTAATGGGAAACAGAACACTTTGATCAGGAGCTATTACAACCCTTTGAGTGGGATCATAGTTTGAATGGCAATAATGGATGATTTCTGGGAAATAAATGACTGAAGGGATGAGATACCTTGGGAGATTGGATTCCCACAACCCTATAAGATCTTTCCCCTTTGAGTATTCGTCTCTGCAGCGACAATAACTCAAAAGGGGACTTTCATCAAAATGCAAGTCTTTAATTTGGAAATCTTTATCTACCAAAGGTAAATATTCCAATTCACGGTGAGGGGCATTCAGTGGAGTTATATTCAAAGCTGTCGGGGCCTCCATTTTGGTTCTTGTGGATTCAAAACAGAGGTTTCTGGTTTTCTTCATAGGCCGGGCGTAATTTTGATCTTACTAAGGGAAATTGGCACAATTGCAGTTTCAAGGGAACAATTCACAATCTGATATCTCAAAAAATGATCTAGGTAATAAGATTTAATCTCTGATTCAGTGAAAAACGAGGAAAACTGACTTTCTTTTGGAGTTTCTGAGCGCTATAAGATAAATACCTGTTCTTGGAGGAAAACTGGCTTTTGACAGGTATCAAGCGATGGCAGGAGGGTACTTGAACACAGGTGCAGCGGAATCTTGGACCGAAATCAGATAGCACAGTAGATTTTAGCGGAAATTTGAAAATCGTAGCAGAAGGCGCAGTCGTTTTGAATAACGAAAATAACAGGAAAAACACGAAAAATTGGTTTTATTTACAAGTAAAAGGGATTTTTAGTTTTTTGAGGAGTGACGTCATACTAGTACGGGCTGACGTGGGGCAGGAGGGCCGGGCGGTAAGCGGTAAGCGGTAATCCCCGCACCGCTTATGGACAAGAGTAGTATTAGACGAGCGGGCAGCGATTCCATTAGAGTCACGAAACGTGGACGGAGGACTGGTCAAATACCACCAATCCCCCGCGCGTTAATGTGTTGACCTGGGACGGGTAGCGGAATAAGTGTTAGCCGTAGATCTGTAAAGGAGAGATCCGACGGTTGAAAGAACAGAGAGATGGTGGGATAGTTATTGCGCGGGTCCGGCGGGGTTTTAAACGTTATTAACTTTATTAATCATCCCGGGGGGCGTCTAATAGGCGGAGAGTATGGTTATTAATTAATTCAGATAATTAACTAATTCCATGGTTATAAAGGGTCGGGGTAAGGAATTGTGCGCGCGGGTTTTAATTGTGTTTGAAATGTTGGGTGGAATGCCAGGTGGATAAGCCACGGTGGCATAGGGACTTTTCCAAAGCTTTAGTTTTGAAAATAAAACTTCGGGTTTTATTTATATTTTTGTGTTAAACACATAAATCATATGTTTAAACGTTATTTCGTATATTTGTTTTTTATTTTATTATATGGTAATAAATAAACATTATTTAACTACCATAAGGAGCGGGACTATAATATAAAGGTATATTTAACCAAAGGGCGTATGAAGCGGGTTTTTAATGAATATTTGGGAAGTAAATACTTTGGTTAAAACATAATAGAGGGGTTTTTGGGATATTTATAAAAAAGGAGTTATATACTTAGGATAAGGCATTTCACTAGGGATTTAGTAAATAGAGTTAAACATTAATATGAAAAAGGGACAAGAGAACTCAAAATACTTTGCACATCTAGGAAAGTGACAACTTCTGAAGTAAATTGCAATATCTTATCTTCAACACTTAAACTTAGAATAGCAAGTTATCTTGAGGGATTTTTATGGAATTTTGCATGATTTCCTTAAGTAAAATAGGATTTTACTTAGGAAAAGGTTAAAGGTGAATGATTATAATGATGAATTATCTCAAGTACTTAGGTCTTTTTGATCATTAGGCCGAGCGTCCGGTCCCTCCAAAAGTCAAGGAAATGCCTTGAGCCCTTTTGATCTCCAAGTACCCTAGTACTTTAGGGGAAATTAGTAAAACTTTAAGGGGAAAATGATGAGGGAAGTTAATGATTTTGATTTTGCTTGCTGTGATTTTCCAGTGTATTTCCTGCTTCAATATTTGTGATGAAAGTAAAGGATCAAAAAACATGTAGCAGCATCATTCATCAAATAAAACTTTGCAACCATCTACCTACCCTATCTACTACTACCATTTTCTCTTCTTTATTAGGGTGCATTTAGACTTGCAAACCCTTAATCTTTTCTCTTTACATGATAAATCTATCTATTTCTACCCTTATTACATCCAAGGGCTCATATTAAACTGTTGAGCACCTTTTAATAACTCTACCTATCTACTTATCTGCCAAGATTAAACTGTTTGGTCAGATATTTATTCTCTATTCTATGACATGAAATTGAGAAATGAACTAGCCAAGTTTAAGCAGTTTGGCTATTCATGAATTGTGGCATAAAATACAAGTTGCACACGATTTGTTTATTACATCAGAGTAAAAAGTAGTGGCATTTGGATTTGCACACTTTCCTTGGTCTATTTTTTGTTTGGGGTTCATTTCTTTCACTTTTTGACCATTTTATTTTTCTTACCCTTTGATTTTTCTTTTTAGGGTATACCCTCTTTACATTTTTTAAATTATTTGATTTTTTGATTTTTCAAGAATATGGAACACCTTTGGTCAAGAAAAAGGTTTGAACATATTCCATAGTTCAATAAGACAATCATGAAATATGACACCTATTGGTATAGGAGACTAACAGCATCTTTGACTCATGGTATGCTGACTAGTCCTCATTCACCATAATCCTAGTCAACATCTTTGACCCTTGGCAAAACCTTAGGGACACACTCAATTAATTTGAGTAATAATTTTCCTAATCCCAAAAGGCCTCACTCACTTAAGTAATTCTAGGCCTGATGCTAAATGTGCTCACTCAACCTATTTGGAAAGTAATTCTGAGCCTCATGCTAAAGGCACCCACTCAACCCTACAGTTGAGTAATTATGGGCCTTTGTAATGTTATTAACCTAATTTCCTCCTTAGATTCATTGTACATGAGTTCCTATATTGTTGACCTTTTTGCACATGTCTGGCCCTTATTTTTCCTCATTTTTGTGCATTTTTCTAGGAGTTAGTACTTAATAGAGAGATGATACCCTATCTTCCCTGGAATTCGTTGTCTTCCCAACGAGGATCATCCATCATTGATAATTTTGTCCTAGTGATTATTACTGATATTCTAGAAAGTTTTTTTCCCTAGGAGATTGGAATAGAGGATCACTTGGCGAGTTGGATTGGGTGTATTATTGGAGAATCTTGATAACTTCTCTCTATCCCAAGTGTCAAGATTCATCCTCCTTGGGAGGCCTCTAGTCCTATTTATACCAATTATTTCAAAGAGTTAGGATAGTTTTTTAAGTTCTTGGAGAAATTGAGAGAACTATAGTCTTTCTAATTTGAGATTTAAAGTCTAGATCATTAGAGAGCCTTTGTTGCACTTGAAAGAGGATAGAATGTTAAAATACCGAGGATAGGGCCTTATTCACTGGAGGTATATTTCTTTGTATTCCATTCATGATTAATATATTATTGTTCCCTTCTTGCTATATGATATTTACAATTGCGGGAAAAAGTATCTCCCTTAGTTTCGATGGCCAACCTAGAAAAAAGAGAAATAAGGAGCCCAATGCTTTCCTTAAAGTAAATAGAAGATGGAATGAAGCCCACCTAGAATCCGTTTCACACTTCGTTCCTTCTTCAACTTGAATGCTCCAATTCCAACTCCGATTGAAAAAATTAGAACTTGCACATTAAGATAATAAAAGCCAAGAAACTACGAGATCTATGTAGTATCATCTAAGTACTCCATTCAATAGATCAACATGGTACTGAAATAAGTGAAATAATGACAATAAAATATAGGAAAAAAAATAACTGTTTGCATTAATATAAATGGAAGGAGATTACAAACACAAATAGGTGTTGATATTTTAGAAGAGGTCCTTCAAGGTTTTAACTTGTGCTTTCCTTTTCACAATATGCACCTCTAATCACCCTAAATGCATGGAATTTTAACCTCTCACCTCAGCAACATAAGGGTAGAATCACTCTCCAAAATCCAACCACTTGCATATGCAAGGCAATAAATATATAGATGAGTGGGGTAAGTTTGGAGTTCTTATTCAATTACCGATCTAAGGTTTTAGATTCACCTTTGACAAGAGGATGGGATCAAAGGATAAGGGATGGAAACTTAAAATAAGGATGAGATAGGATTTGAAAGTTTTATCCAAGGTAAATGGTTGTAAAAAATTCCGGAAGCTTATGGAAGAGGAAGCTTCTAGAAATTCTCTCTTTTTCCTGAATTTATAGAACCAATGCAGGTGCAAAGGGGAGCAACCTGTGGGTGATCAACGCTGACCACAATGGAGAAACCTGTAGGTGAACATTGTCTAGAGGGAGGCCAAGGATCGTTGGTACTAAAATTGGCTCATATGAGGTGGTTTTAAGTAGACATTCTGGGGAATGAAGGAGGTTCACCTAGGGATTTGTTCAATGATGTTGAGAAGGGGGAATAGGATGTTGATTGATCCCATTATGAGGTCTAATTACTATATGTGACAAAATGGCTTATAAAAGAATCCCCCCTAAAGAAAAAAGTTAGAAATGATGGTTGATGAATAAATTGCTTTACCTTGTGAAAATTCAAGATCAAAACAACCAAGTAGCTTTATCTGTTATAATACATTTAGATCATCACATCTCTTTGTTGAGGGAGGCATAACCATACTCAACACATAAGCTAACATAACATGTATGATTATCAAAATACACGTCCATAGATACAACTAGTGGACCCATGACTAGATGAATGTCTATATGATCACGTCCATTATACATTGTGATCTCTATATAACTCCTGAAATCACAGCCCAGATAGACGAAATTAGATCTGGAGTCTTCTATCTTGTTCACACGACCAACCAACTTATGAGTCTATCCATGTGAATCAATGAGCTGAGGTCGAACATGGTAGACACCATCTGATTACTGGATAATGATGTAAGTTGTTAATAGATGCGAGAGAAACCACCGATGATGTTAATGTCTTTCATGGTACTACGACACAATTCATATGGTGTTAGTAAATGAGTTGACGTCGAACACCACATGGATTATTTCGGTCGAAGGCCTAATGATGTAAACCTATCGCGGAGAGTGAGGAGACTTGTCATTGATGTATGCAAGCACCAAGGTACTAAAGGGGTGTTTCTAAGTCACTTTCCTGGATGATGTGCTGATGTCGACAAGAAGCGACCCGTTGTTGGAGGGCCTTGATGTATCCCTCATCAACGACACAAAATGAGTATCAAGATTGAGAAAGAATGATGATGATACAAAACTGTATTAGGAAAAGGAAAACATTGAAGGAAGGATTAAGAGTATTGCGACAAATGTCAACTTAAATGACTTCTCTTGAACACGTAATGACACTAAATGGAGTTGGAAGCATTGGCCCAAAACTGAAATGGAGGCTCTGAAAAGGTATGATGAACCGAAATACAAGAATATTACCCAACCCAATAGTTATGAAGATGAAGTGGAAGAGTATCATGTTCAAGAGCGACTTGTTGCCATTAGTAAAACAAAATACCATGTTTTCCCAATTTCCCTAACCATATTTTTTGCCTTGAGGGGTCCTGACCTAGGTTCAAAGTTAGCATGTAGCCAAAAAAAACCTCTTACTACTGGCCCTTTCGGCAATGAATTTCTTGCATAGGCCAAAGTCTCACTCGAAGCAATATGGGGGGGTGTTGGAACCAGGTTTCCACACCCTGAGAGATAATTAAATGAAGTGGGCATCTTCAGATCTATATTATTACATAGACTGAATTGTGCACCAAAAAACCCTAACCAGAAACCCTAGGTTAATTGACACATGTTAACCCTACACGCGTGCATAAACAGTAGATCCCCAATTCCTATAATTGTTCTAAGAATGTAATATTCGGCTTTTAGAGCAATATATCTATGAAATTATCATTCATTAATAGTAAAACATGTATGCACTCGATCCAATCATAGATAATATAAATCATATGCAAGAAACATAAATCATATGCAAAACAAATCATAAAGCAAGTCACAGATGCATTTTGTACACAGAGTTATCAAAACAGGTCTTTATTCATCAATTGTTCACAGAAACCCTTACAATTCTTCAACTTGACCTGCGCACATAGCCAGCGGGGTCCGCACACAGCCGAACTAAGGTCTCCGCGCACACATCCAATAGGAGCCCTTCAGACACAAAAACGTACCACAGACTTACTTCAGGTCAACATAAATTCATTAAATTCTCTCAAAACTTACCTATCCGACTCAATCTAGAATTCTACTTATACTTTAGCCTGTGCCCATACTATGGTCCTCAAACTGTGGTTTGAGACCCCTAAATTTACCCTTTAACCCATTACAAATCATGAATGGAATTTGACCCTCCCCAAAGCCCCTTGACCCTTGATTTCTTAGCGTGCATGACTCAAAACTACAAAAATACTATTATTTAACCCCAAAAATGCGGTCCTAAGGTACCCTGCTCAAACAATCCCCTAACACAATCTTGTGACTCGTCCCAAGTCACAAAGGCGCTGGGGTCTTCAACTTCGTCATTTTCTCCTCGACGATGGTGGTAAAGGGTGCAAGGACACCCACACTCTGATCAACAAATCTCTGAGCCGTGTCTACCAAACTCTGAGAGGTAAGCCCTTATGCTGCAAGGTTGATGCTCTAGTATGTCTGGCTCAGGTTCTTTATGAAAACATCTAGGTCCTGCGATAACTTCATTGCTTCATCATCCCACGGCTTCATATGGGTGGTAAAAATGTAATTTTTCGACCGCAGGTCTTCAATTTCATAGTGAAACACCCGGCTTGTCTACGACCATGCCATTCTCTAAGTAGGCACGAGTGTGAGCAACACCTCCTGAAGCTCATCAAATGTTTGCTCTTTTGCATGTAGATGCTGTGAGATTTTGTGGATGAGTGTATCAATCTGTACTGAAGTCCACAAGGCCATAGATGCATCCATGATTTCAATGTCCTTTGTGATGATTTCTGCAATGCTGGCTGATGCCTTGTAATATCCCAAATCAGGGAAATTCTACAACAATGAGAATATATTAGGATATTCTAAAGTTGGAGATCCAGCAATATGAAAACACAAAAATGGAGTAGTAGTGACACTCAACTCATAGAAATGTGAGAAAGATCCATATCCATCTTATTAAATAATATCAGCAACAAGTTAATACAAGATCTTGAGGAAAATGTTACTCAAGATAAGCAATGCTCAACCTCAAGAGACAAGTACATAAATCATGATGAAACATTGCTACACAAGTGTGCCCAAGCTATGACTACGCAGTTTTATAAGAGAAACTACATGATAACATATGTCAAACACATGGATATACAAATATGTGGCCCATACAACATGGGGAGTGAAGATCTCAGCTCCAAAAGGCTACCTCAAGTCAATCCTGGAAGGATTGGCTATAATATACAAAATCTGCAAAATGCCGGAGTTGCAGGGTAGGAGCTGCAACTCAAGAACTGGAAATGAGTGGGGAAGGCCAAAGATGATGCATCTGATGAAAATACCTCCTCCAATGGATCTATAAAGTGAAAGGCCGATCCCCTCACCAAAGATCTCACCCTCCAAACAATTTGCAAGAGCCCCACTGCAAATGCTCACTAGAAATAATGCAATCACTGGATGAAACTGTGCTGTAGGGGCAAGGGAATGAGTTGGCCCACTGCCAAAATATACAATAAGCTCTGAAACCTTCCTCACTAGCTTCCCAAAGGAATGGAAACTGCCTTCTCTGAAAATCAGCTCCGGAAATGGTGTTGAGGTCCTCCACTGCAACACCCTACAACACAATGTTATACTTGAGAAGAAATAACGTTGTAGCTGGAGGAGGTGGCTTGGCCTTGAGCCTGAATGTGGAGAATTAAGTACAGGATCCTTCAAGAGGCCTCTCTTTGAAGGAGAAGGATTCCTAAGCAGGAGAGCCTTGTGCTAAGAAACACTCCAACTCAGCTAAACAGTTGGAGATTGCACAAAGTCTGAATAGACCATCAAATCAATAATACATGACATGAGAAAAAATGGCTACCTTGCCCTCCTTTTAAACAAGTGAAAGCCCTCTCTCAATGGGTCCCACTCTCTATGGTTTTCTCAACCAAATAACCCTCTTCCCATTCACACTGCGTTGTCTATCAAGGTGTCTTCCTCCTCCTCTCCCAACGCTGTTGTCTTGGTCAAACTTGACCTTGTCTTCATGAAAATGTCCCTTTTCACAGATAAGGGTGTGAAATCCAACTCTTATGACTATCCTCTTCCACATTGGAGGTATTTTATTCTTGTTTTACTAGGCATGGGCTTCCTTACCCATTTATTTAGCTGCTATGTGATTAAAACAAAATTTTAATATTCCCTTTAGCTGTGTGCTAAAAATGGGAATATTACAGTCCTCCCCTCCCAAATGTTGCTTGTCCTCAAGCAACTGCAAGGATAGAACTGGAAAGCCTCCCTCCAAGGAATGGAGTCTAAAATGTGTTGAGGAACATCTTCCTCATGTGGATCCTCCATCCCCCAAGCAATCATCCATGAAAAATGAGTTACCTCCCAACATGGCAACTCCTGAAAATCCTATTTCACCTCTGGCTCCGGAAATGTAGGTGGGCTGAAAATCTGATATTGGTAGAAAAAATAGCCTACCCCACACTGTCCTCCTCTTCACTTAGGATAAGTGTAGAGTGTATGCTGGTCCTAGGCTGCAATGACATTGCCCTCAAGTGGCAATATGAAGATCAAACCTCTAAGGAACTCTCCTCCAACGTTATGAAACATGTTGGCCCAAATCATCTCATATGTGATGAGTTGGAAGTCATCATCATATGGCATCACATTCCTCATTTGGCTCACCTCATAAGGAAACAAATGTGCTGCTATGGTGGCCATACCATCTCCCATGCTCCCTTTAGAACATGTAGTGCAAAGAGTGTGGGAGTTTTCTCCCTCCAAGGACACATTCTACCAATGTGTCTCTCCCCCAATCATGCTCCCAAGAAAATCATCAGCAATATCAACCAAGGGAATCATAAGGAGAATCATGCTGGCTGCCATGTGAAGTAAGGGGGAAGGAAAACGGTCCCTCAAATGTAGCCAACACAGTTTGACTCTCCACTGCCATAGAAAATGAAATGATGGGTGGCCTCCCCACCATTTTCTTGTTGCCCCAATCTCCTCACAAGTCTGGAGAAAGTGAATGATATAATATGCAATGTGAGTATGTTCTCCATAAGAAATATCCCTCCCATATCCTCTTAGGGAGTGATCATCTATCATGGCCTTATGTAGACCACCAAATCTAGAAGGAAGAATATCCCTCCTTTGAGCAAATCCCTGTACATATATGGTTAAGAGATGCATACATATAGAAAAATTACTATGAAAATCAACAATACTCTTACCATATATTTTTCTCATATAAATGGAGTGGCTTATAGATGAGCCTCCCCTCATCCTCAAAGGGAAAACAGTTGGCTGTGCTAACTCCTCCATCTTCACATGATCCATGAAGTGCCTCTTCAAGTTCTTCAAGTAGTTCCTCCCACAAGAAGAGGGAAAATATAATGTGGCAATCATGTTTTGCCCATGGTTCGTCCTAGAATGTAAAACATAAAAAGTGGGGAGGATCATGCTCCCAATGGGCATCCTCAAATCATATCCCACTCTCCAAACAAATCTTCTCATGGAATCAACAATACATGGAAGCGAAAACAAATAGAAACAAGTTGTCATATGACAACCGGTAAGTGTATCAAGGTCCCACACAAGGAACCAACATAGTGAATTCCTTGCCTGCATCAAATCAAACAAAAATAAGTTCTTTTCCAGCCACTTGTTTTCTACCACAATCATTTTACAAGATATAAACATGAAATTACAAAAGGGTCTCAATGGTGCACACGAAAAATCATGTGGCTTTCCCCACAAACCACCAATGAGATAGCCAATCTCAATGCTAAAAATGGTTTCAAGTACATAATTATACAATATGCAAGAAGGAGTAATCCTCCTTGGTACAATATGCTGTTCATAAAAAGACAAGAAGTACAAAACACTAGGTGAAATTGTACATTCTTCGTCATGCACTTGAAGTCTTGAACTGAAATGGTTTAACTAAAAATGCTCCCTTACTCCCAATGAGTAGGAAGGTGGCTGTGACATCCTCTCTATCACCATACATGCTATGCATATCTCCATATGCTAAAGTATATCATGCTGAATGCCCTCCCAAATGAACTCCTCTGCCAAGAAAATATATGCATCAAGATGCATGGAAAAGAAGTCCTCATGTGCTGCATGTAACAACTTCTTCTTGAGCTTAGAAGCTCTAGTCAATAAGACTCTATCATAAGAATAGATGACCATATCATCTACCATATACCTATCATCTCTATTAGGATCATCAAGAATCATGCAAGCACCAAGATCTTTGGAGTACTCTACTAAGAGTTGAGATCTCCAATAAGGATCAATCCTCCTAAGAGACAATGTTGGTGATCTGGCATGTGAAGTTCTCCTCGTGCTGTTGCCTGCTACTTTGACATCCTCCATGCCAAAATTTTCCTCCAAACTCTTCACCTCTCCAAAATCCAAGAGCGGTGAATCCAAAGACAAGATGTCTTTCATCAATGATAGATTTGGTGGCCTCCCTGGTGGAATTCCTCCATGCAATGAGACATCAATGTCAAGAGTGGACTGTACATATGGTTGGGAAACCTTGCTCTTGCTTTCACAGTGCAATATATTCTGCCTCCTCTTTGCACTAGCTCTCTAAAATAGAGAAGGTGTGTGCCTCTCATCACATGATGCTGCTCTTCCTCCCTTCCTCCTCCTTCCAGCTGCAATGCTGCACAATCATGCTGCTCACTGATTGTGCTTGGACCTTCATGTATGAGATCCTGGAGACTTCCTTCCAAAGATGCAAGAATCCCTCTAGTTGGAGCAGGAGCTCCTCCTCCTTGTGCATGAGGTGCTAGATCAACTCTAGGAATGACAACACTGTTGCCCTTAGCCTCCTCAACATGAGTGGGCAACCCTCCAATGATAGGATCCTCTTTTGGAAAAGGGATCTCTTTGCCTCCTTGTGCCAAAATACAAGATGAAGGTCTTACCTCCAACAAAGTATCATGCAAGATATCATCCTCCTTTATGGTTCTCTAAAGTGATTATGAGTCTATGGTTTTCTCCATCACATGCAAGGGTTTTGTTTGTTTAGATGTGTTTGTTTCCTCCACATGTGTTTCAGAATTATTCCTACCAAATCTCTCCATCAAAGTTTTAATGAACCTTGCATAGGAAGAAGTATTTGCATTATTTAAAGTAAAGGACTCAAATAACCACCATGCATAGACCTTACCTCCAAGGTGCAACGCTGCTACTCTGTTGGCCTCATCTTCAGAAATCTGATGCTGCTGCAGAAAGGTGTCTAGCTCTTCCACCCTAGCCTTGGCTGAACAAGTAGGGGAAATATCAAAGATAGATAGAAGAAATCTATCCATATTATGCTACTTGTCCCTCCTCACCTTGACCCTGCAAAATTCTGGGAAAGTGATGTGACCTCTAAACTTCGGAGTTTGAGATTCATATTCATGCAAGAAACCACTAAGAGTTCCCCTCTTAGGCATTCCTTCTTCCTCCCTCTTTCTCATAGCAAAACTGGACATGAGACTGCGCTGTACATCATAGGGTGTGGCTGCATGCTCACACTCCCTATAAGAAAATCTAGAGTTTGACTCAGTTTCAAA
The DNA here is from genome assembly GCA_034641835.2 of Pinus albicaulis. NCBI lineage: Eukaryota > Viridiplantae > Streptophyta > Pinopsida > Pinales > Pinaceae > Pinus > Pinus albicaulis. Next base: position 541,474,345 of record CM076575.1, on the reverse strand, counting down.
CCCTCTTGGAGATCCTGTACATATCTCCCTCCTTATCTTCTTGAAATCTTCATGAATGCTCTGTACAGATCTTGGAAGAAGCTGTGTGAGCCTATCTTCCTTCTTTCCTCCACATAATGGAGTATTAATCTTCTCTTTGCTTGATAGCATCCTGGCTGAGATCTACAGGCTGAGCCAAGATTATGCTTTGATACCACTATAATATCCCAAATCAGGGAAATTCTACAACAATGAGAATATCTTAAGATATTCTAAAGTTGGAGATCCAGCAATATGCAAACACAAACATGGAGTAGAAGTGACACTTAACTCATATAAATGTGAGAAATATCCATAACCATATTATTAAATAATAGCAGCAACAAATGAATACAAGATCTTGAGGAAATTTTTACTCAAGATAAGCAATGCTCAACCTCAAGAGACAAGTACATAAATCATGATAAAACACTGCTATACAAGTGTGCCTATTATTGTTGCTGAAAATTCCTTAAGATCTCCAAGATTCCTTAAAATCACATAGCAGCTAAAATTTTAGCAGCTATGTGATGAAAACAAAATCTTATTGTTGCCTATTAGTGTGCTTGTGATGATTCCTTACCCATTTATTTAGCTGCTATGTGATGAAAACAAAATTTTAATATTACCTTTAGCTGTGTGCTAAAAATGGGAATATTACATGCCTCCTTGACCAAGGTAGCTTGTTGCACTCGTACTTATGACGAAGTCTCTGGTTGGAGCTTTTCTTGTAACTCTGTGATCTACTGTTTGAAATGGGCCTTTACCGCTTGGACTTCGGAGTGGGAGGCCTTTAAGTAAGCTACTAGAATTTCCACCTTGTCTTGGGGTGTAGGGGAGGCAGGCATGAAAACCTTAGGAAAGTCACCGCAAATGCAATCAAAAAAGCTTTCCAATTCGGTGCGTTGGGCCACCACTGCTTGCTGAGCTGTCTGCGCCTGCAAAGACTCTTGAGTTTGCGCTGAAATATTTTGTTCTGACTCTGTGAACTGTTGGTGCATGCACGCCTCTCGATACTGCAGCTCATCCATGATGATGGTCTAAATGGCATGAAACTTACCACTGGTCAGCAAAGATAAGTCAATCCCAACCTCAGGGTACGTTTTCACCTGTGCACGTAGATCTGGCCATTCCAAAGTAACTGTAGCTCCAGGGAATGGGTAGATTCAACTATCTATCATGCTGATAACCAGGCTGGTACTCACGCTCACTTGATCCGGCCTCGCCTGAGCAACACTCGCTTGAATACTATCTGTCTTCAGTTGAAGTACCTGCAATCCTATCTGCATCGCCTACACTACAGATTTTTACTGCTCCTCTAGCACAACCCATCGGTCTTTAGAGGCGAAGGTGGCCGCATCGACAATATTATCCAGGTCATCCTCTGTAAGGGTGAGATCATCCGTGCCTCCGATCTCTGATCCCTTTAAATTCTTGTGCGCACCCTGGGGTCTTAGCTCTGTGCTTAGTACCTCTGGGGGACTTAGCTCCAATACCATTCTTTCCATCTGCGCCCCTGAGATCAAATTCCATCTCTGGCTCAGTTTCCTTCTCTGTCTCTTTGTCGTCATCCTTCTCTGCATCCTTCTTAGCTTCCTTCTCCTTGGGACCACCGATTATTTTTTTTCCATACGTGGAGGCTATGACAAGCTTGGCGGAGCCTAACCTGGTCTTCCATACAGCTGGCCAAGTCGCAATGACCTGGTCGATCTTGACCTCTGTTACCATGTAGGGTAGGTTGTACCACCCTATCTTTGCAAGCACAAATCTGTACATTGTGCATATTCACCTGAAAATCTGCAATGACTTTGTATTTGTCATATGCGGCTGGGGACAACCGTCAGTGCAAGTGTATTGCTTCAGCCAATGCACCTTCAAATAAGACCCAAAAGACATTATTCTCCATTATGTGCTTGGGATCTGTAGAATCCCACAGGTTGGTGTAGCGCGCCCCTTCAAAGACACTAGGCTCCACATCAGGGAGGACTGCACTCTTTGGTGTCTCCCATGCAACAAGAATAATTATCAGGAGTAGCCATGAAAATATAATTTTTCCCCTTCTTCCTTGAATTCCTTTTTCCAGATGTGCCTATCATGCCAGAATTTCTCGCGTGCCTTCTATACTTGCTGATGAAAGTTGGCAATAAACCGATCTCTTCCAATGCAACCAATTGTGAGAGACGTTCCCCCATGATGTCTGGTTCAACCATATTAGTTAGTGCTGCAATGCGCAGGCTTCAGATGATGTATTCCATTGGAATGATTGCTTCTTGGCCATAAACCATAATGAATGGTGTTATACCAGTCAAATTCTTGCATGTAGTCCTCTAAGCCCATAAGATAGAGGGGATGTGTACGTCCCAATCATTCTATTTTGCATTGCAGATATTTGTGAGTGCATTCTCCAGGATTTTGTTAAAGGATTCCACTACTCCATTTTCATGAGGTTGATAGGGCGTACTCTTCTGGTGATGTATCTTGAATTCCTCTGTCAGAGCTTCAATGGTTTCATTAACAAAGTGTGTACCCAGATCACTCATCAATATCTTTGGGCACCCAAATCTAGTCAAGGTATTTTCAAAAATAAACTACGCAAAAATGTCTATAGTACAATATTTTACTGGCTTGTATTTTTCCCATCAGGTTACATAATCCGTTGCAGTGATGATGTAGCATGTGCGAGTCTTTTTCCCAGGAGGATTAATAGGTCCAACAAAGTCTATGGCCCATTTATCAAAAGCTTGCAGGGCCATCTGCGGCTGTAATGGAATCTCATCTCTACGTGATGTCTTCCCTGTTCTTTGGCATGCATTACAAGATCAAAAATATGCATGTGCATCGTTGTGCAACATGGGCCACCATAACCTAGCATGCAACACCTTCTGCGCAGTATCTTTCCCTACAAAGTGGCCTCCTGCCACTCCCCCATGAGCTTCAGCGAGGCTTGTCTTTCATGTTCTAAGACATACCTTCTTAATACTTCATCCACTCCCAAATTGTATAGGTGACCAACAATAAATGTAAAGTCATTTGCACATGAAACCAAATCCTTCTTTTGTTGTACCGAGTATTCAGCAAGCGCACTACTAGTGGTCAGAAAATGAATGATATCTACAAGGTGTTCATCGACCACTTTAATGAAAAGAGATGTGCATTAGGTAGTCCCTCCTCCAGCCTGGTCGGTCCCTCCCCATTCTCAATGTGTGATAAGTGATCAAGTCCATCATTCAATCTACCAGGCTTAACAATGATTTCAAAATCATATTCTTGAAATAGAAACAACCACCTACAGATCTTCCCCCCAACATAGGCTTGCTGACCAAGTACTTCAAAGCAGAGTGGTCAGTGAACATCTTGAAGTGCCCTCCTAGCAGATAATGCCTATATTTCTGCAGAGCGTAGACCATAGCCAAACCTTCCCTCTTTGTGGTTGAATATTTGCGCTATGCACTGGAGAGCTTCCTACTTGCAAAGGCAATAGGGTGATCAATATCTCCTTCTCTTAACTGAACTAAGAAAAATCCAAGCGCAATGTTAGATGCATCAACGTGCACATGGAAGACCTTGGACCAGCCAGGGAATATTAAAATAGGTGCAGTAACCATATTTTCCTTCATAAACTTAAAGCTCTTTTGGCATTCCTCATCCCGGAAAAAGCACACATCTTTATTTAGAAATGTTCCCATGGGTGCAGTGATCAGAGCATAGCCCTGAATGAATTTTCTATAATATCTCGTGTGTCCTAGAATAGAGTGCAATTATTTCTCATTGGTAGAAACCTCTTAGTTGATAATAACTACAATCTTGGATGGATATACCATAAACCCTTGCTGACAAACAATATGCCCCAGCGAGATTCCAAACGGAACAAAAAATATACACTTCTTCAAGTTAAGAGAGATCTCATGCTTCCTGCAAGTGTTGAGAATCATGTGCAGGTTGGAATCATTCTTCTTTAGCAGTCCAAATAAAGTCCAATCATCAAAGTATAATTCCAGAAACTTGTGCATGAACTCCTTGAATACAACTACTACTACGCACGAGAATATAGTAGGTGCATTTTTCAGCCCAAAAGGCATGAATATGTATTGGAAGGTGTAGAAATTTATAAACACAATAATGTATTTCTAGAATCCCCTGATCTAACAATTAAATCCACTATTAAATACATAATCCTTCTACTTAATTCTTTGTGGAAATTAAATCGCCAATTGCAAGCATATGAAGAAAAATCAATCGCACATAACAAGATGTTTTATCGAGAAAGCTTAAAGCTAAAAAACCCCAACTATCATATATTATGTATATCATGGAATCATGAAAAAATATCATACAAAGCTAAGCTCATAGAGCTCTCAGTACAATATACAATCATTTCACACTGTCATACAAAAATTGGTTCACACATGCACCAATTTACTGCCTCCTGACATCCTGCCTCCACTGCGCAATCCCTGCTAAAGGAGATTCTTGAATGAATTTGATCTTGCCTTGCCTTGACTGTGCAATCCTCATTGGAAACTCCAATGTGTGTGTATATGCATTAAATGCATCACTATAGTCACAACTGATAGTCAAACACACCCTTTCACCTATCTCTTTACTGGGTCTCCACTGGATCTGACATGCAAGTAGTTAACTGTTGTATTTCTTCAGTTGCAAATAAGACACTACTTGTGAATTAATTAAATAATTAATTCACTCATATTTCACTAGTGTATATTTAGTTATAACTAGAACAATTGATTTTAACTCACTTAACTGAGTTAAACTAAATAACAACTCCCATAACTACTCTTCCAGTTACAATTGTGTCACACTCAGTTACAATGAAGTCCATCATGCATGAGTCACCAACCAACCTTGGAATGCGTAATTCCTTCAGCTAACTGGTTTGCCACATCAGTTAACTGAAATCAAGTGCTCCAAGAGAATAAGTTATTATATATTGTCTGATTATCATTAAGGGCTAATATAATCGACATGCATTCTATTTTTAGATTTGCGATCTATAAATAGATTTCGCCCATGATCTAAAAATAGAAACTCATCTAAAGATATAATTTTCTCAACCATTTAGAATTAGCACCCTGCTAATTTTAGAATATGCTCACCATTCTAAAAATAGACATACACCTAAAAATAGCCTACGGGCCCCACCTAGTGAAGGTGCTTAATTTTCACGAGGATTATCATCTTGTTGAATCTCAACACTCCCTCTCAATAATAAAGGGATTATCCTTCACCTCGATCATGTCTCTATGGTATTCAAATTTTCTCTTGGTGAGCACCTTCACCAGAATATCTGCATCCTGATCTTCCATAGGAATGTACTGAAGCAACATGATCTTTCACTGCACACAATCTCTGATATGATGATACCAGATATATATATGCTTAGATATATCATTAAACATAGGATTAATCGAGATTTTAATGCAACTCTGATTATCACAATGAATCACTGTAGGATCTAAATGAGAACTGAACAAACCGACTAGGATCTTCCTCATCCAGATAGCCTCACATGCAGCTTGACTTGCTGCCATGTATTATGCTTCCACTGAACTGAGTGCCATGGATCCCTGTTTCATGCTGTACCAAGAAACAACTGTAGATCCGATACTGAAAACCCCTCCTAATGTTCTCTTTCTGTCCATTGGGCTGCCTACCCAATCTGAATTCGTGAAGCCATGAAACTTCACCTTATCCTTATATATGTACCATAAGCCATACTCAGATGTGTCCCTGTGATATCTCAGGACATGCTTTCCCGCCTTCCAAAAGAGCTTGGTAGGCTTAACCATCGCTTGACTAAGTTGGTTCACCGCATAGCATATGTCTGCTCTTGTATTAACTAAATACATGAGCGAACCCACCAACTGTCGATAGATAGTATCATCCACTACCTCTGTCGATGTAGCATCCTCTTTCCTCCAATTTCCTGGAAGAGGAGTATCCATGGGTTTGCAGTCCCCCATGTGAAACTTATCGAGGATCTCCTGAGCATACTTTCCTTGAGACACAAACAATTCACCTTCTCGCTGCCATATTTCCAATCCAAGGAAATAATGAAGGAGGCCCATATCCTACATCTTGAACTCCTTTGCAAGGTCCTCCTTGCATGAGTGCATCAACTGCTCATCACTATTCGATATTAAATCATCAACATAAAGAACAATGGTTCAAATATTACCCTCCACCACATTCTGGTATAGGTTTGCATCCGCCTCACTCTTGGTGAAGCCAAGTCCAGTGAAATAGCTGTCGATCCAAGTGTACGAAGCACGGGGTACTTGCTTTAGCCCATACAACGCTCTTTTGATTCTGCACACATGCGATTCACTGCTAAAGATCTCAAATCCTTCAGGCTTCTCAATGTACAGTTATTCCTCAATGATCCCATTAAGGAACATAGTCTTCACATCCATCTGATGAATGTGCCAACCCATCTGCACTGAGAGAGCAAGGATGGTCCTTATGGAATATTACCCTGCGAGAGGTGCAAAGGTTTCTTCATAATCAATCCCCTCGATCTATGAGAAGCCCCAGACAAAAAATCTTGCCTTATATTTCTCAACACTCCCATCAATAGCTTGCTTTACCTTGTAGATCCATATTGAACCTACCACTAATTTATCAACCAGCCTTGGAACAATTTCCCAAGCACTGTTTCTGACAATGGAGTCATACTCCTCCACCATTTCATCTACCCATGTGGGCTCCTACACTTCTTCTTGAAAAGAAGATGGCTCTGTCACAATACATTTGCTCATGAGATCCATGTATCCAGTGAATCAGTCAGGAGACTGTCTCTATCTGCATTGTGAAGTAGGGGCTCCTACATTCTGTGCCGCATCAAAATTCAACCTCTCAGCTTCCGTGGTATGCTTTCTGCTAGTTCTGATGTTTGGCTCTGCATGAGTGGACTCCTCCACTCCATGATCCTCCTCCTGTGGCTGATCCACATCTTGAGGCTCATCTTTGGGAACAAGGAGTTCCTACTCTGCAAGCAAGTGTAGCTCCCTCTCAAGCGACAACTTCATGGATTTCTCCTCATTGAATTTTATATCCCATCGCACCATAGTAATTCGACTGTTTGGAAAATACACATGATAATTATGAGGTGTTTCTGTTTACCCCACAAATATCCCAAATTTTGCAGTCGGCTCCAGCTTCTTCCTGGCGTTCTTGGTCACATGAACATAAACATATGAGCCAAAAATATTAAAGTGAGAAACATCAGGTTTCTTACCAGTAAAATATTCTTCAGGTGTACTCATGCCAAGTACTCTATGAGGACAATGGTTTTGCACATAAACCACAACGTTGCATGCTTCCACCCACAACTACATTGGTAGGACTTGATCATGCAACATAGATTGTGCAACACCCACGATCATTTTGTTCTTCCTCTCCACGACCCCATTCTTCTATGTGTTATGAGGTGCTATGAGTTCTCTTCGAATTCCTTCTTTGCTACAGAAGTCTTTGAATTCGTTTGAGATATATTCACCACCATTATTGCTTCGCAGAGCCTTCAATTACTTCCCCGACTCTTTCTCCACCAATGCTTTAAACTCACAAAACTTTGAGAATGTTTGATCCTTCTTCTGCATGAAGAAGATCCAACATCTATGAGAATATTCATAAAAAAAATAACATAATACCTATGTTTTGCTGTTGAAGCAACTGAGAATGGCCCACACACATCTGTGTGAACTCTCTCCAGGATCACCGAAGCATGGTTCTCCTTTTCATGGAAGGTGGTCTTCAAAAACTTACCCATAGTACATCCCTTGCACTGATCTATTTGCACAAATGTACCCTTGGGAAGTCCAGTATAAATCTACTGCAAAATCTTCAGGGTGCCATGGTGAAGATGGCCCAATCTTCTGTGCCATAATTCGCCCTCATCCCGGCTCACCACTTCTTCTGCTTTTCCCACCATTACATCGTAACCATCTACCTCCAGCTTGTAGAGATTCTTGACTCAAATCCCTATCCTCGTGGTTTTACCCGTTGTTTTATGTCGCAGGAATGCTTTTCCATTGCTGAAAACAATGTCATAACCTCTGTCCTCCAACATCACGACTGAGACCAAGTTCTTCTTTAGACCTGGAACATGCATAACATCTTTCAACAAAAATGGTTTACCTAACTCCCTCTCAAAGGTAATGGTACCAATGCCAGTTGCATTATATCATCCATTGTCGCCCATCTCTATATGCATTTGGAGATATTTCTCCTCCAAGTCGCTGAAGAGCTCCTTATCTCTCCTCATGTGGAAGGAAGCACCACTATCAAGATATCACACCAATCCCATTGTGCTTGAAACCAAGCATGCGATCAAAGAGAAATTAAGTTCAAATTGCGAGGCAAGGGCCTTAGCAGCTGCAGCTCCAACAACCTTCTTGTTCTTCTTTTTCTGTGGGCAGTTAATGGCGAGATGCCCATGTTCGTGATAGTGAAAAAACTTCACCTTGGAAAAATCCAGCTTCTTGCCTTTAGCCTCGAATTTTGAATGGGATTTATTCCCCTTCCCTTTCCTTGCTTTGGCAGTCAAAGAACAATCATCTTCATCATCATGCTTTGATGAAGAGCCATCCCTGGTATTCCGCCTTATCTCCTCCTGCACTAGATCCGACCAAATTCACTCCCAATTTGGTAGTTTTTCCCGTCCATTGATAGAGTCTTGATAACCGTGCCAAATCTTCAGAAGTCCAAGGAGAGCCAAGCTCACCAACTCATCATCAAAAACTATAATTTCCACACTCCCCAGCTCATCCCTACATTGGAAATGTTAGTCATCAATAATTTTTTCTATTTGTAGTTGACTAAATATTTATACTAGATTTCTAAAAACAAGATTCATGAATATTGTGAGTTTTAGAGATTTCACTGCCTTCATTATCCTTAAAACAAAATTTTCACTATTTTACTACTCTTCCATTCCATGGTTAGACTACCACTCCTAAAAAGATCCCTCATGGGCTCATGCCACTCACCTTTATCCTATTTTCCTACCTAGAACCTCAGCACTTTGTTTTGCCTTTGCGTAACCCCTCCACTTTCCATCTAGGATTGCCAAAACAACCTGCTCCTACTCATGTTCACTAGGTGACCCAAGAATTGATGGTCTTAAAACTATCTCTATAGGCTCTTTAGATAAATCAAATACATTGGATTTTGGATCTTCAATACATCAATTTTTCAAAAAATCTGTTTTTTACACTTGAAGACCCCAAGCCAAGATTTCAGTCAAATACCAAGTCAAAGGAGCCTCCTACTAGGTCATTAGGGTTTCATAGGTTGTAGGGTCATCCTTGGTGTTTTGAGCACTATTTTTCCTATGCTAGAGGCAGTTCCAAATGTAAAAGAAGAGAAACATATGATTGCCCAAGAAAGAGAAAAAAATCTCCAAGGAGGACTACTTGGTCAAGTTCAAGTTCTGCAAAGGGCAACTGTGCATTTTGACATTTCTGCAGGAGTGTTAAAGTGACTATTAGCAGAGAATAGGTAAGGTAAGAGGCATGCTCCTCATTAAAGACATTCACTAGCAAAGAGGGAGGAAGCAGCTTGTGTTCAGGGAAAATCAGGGTTTCTAAGCCTGATTGGGCCACCAATGTGTCAAGCAAGGATCCAATGCAGTAGAACACATGGAGGAAGCACACCAAATGAACCAAGCATGGAAGATATTTCTTAGAAATTATAAATGAAAAAGGGAAAAAGGTGAGGTGAACTGGACATAAATGAATGAAATTTAAAGGGCTATAGAGAACTTATAAGACAACACTGATAATTTTTCTCAAGAATCCCAGAAACCTAGGATTTTGGTAAGATGATCAAAGAAGGTAAAAGGGTAAGTTTGGACTCCATGATGGCAGCAAAGGTTTCCTGAGGATATCATTTTCTACAAAGATTCCAAAATCATTCCAAGGAGTTTTTCATGACAAATATGGTAACAAGAGGTAAAATGAAGATGTTCAAAATAAGGTAAAATGAAGCTGTTGGGGCTCCATCATGACAGCAGAAGGAGATTTCAAGGGATTGCTGTGTGTGTCATCCCAGAGTTTGCTAAGGTGATATTCCTCACTGTTTCAAAGGATGAATAAGTAAACAAAATCAGTGAGAAGGGAATAAACCATGTTTTCAGGTCACCCACACTCAGAAATGTCAAAAGGGGTAAAAAACATGATTACAACTTCACAATGCAAGAAAAAAGGGTCTTGAAAGTGCTGTTATAAAAAATCCCTCAATAAGTTTCAAGATGGAAAAGAAGGAATTTTTTAGGGTTCTGATATGTCAATATAAGTGAAAAATACCCTCAGGCTAAAAAGACCCTTTCATGTTTCCAGCAAGCTGCCACCAAAATGGAAAAAGAGCCATTCAAATATTTTTTAGCCACCTACAACAAAATGAGACAAAGAAATATCGGTGAAAAAGTGAGGAGTAACAACATTAGCAAAGTGGGTTTTCTAATTTAAATTTATTTTCCTCAGCTATAAAGGACCTTTTTTCCCTTCAACCAACTCATTATACATTTGAAAAAATATTCAGAACATCCAAGGGAAAAATTTAGGCATTTTAGTAAAAAATTGAGCAAGTCTGCCTGATGTTGCGCGTTCAGGCATGCGCTACACGTTCAAGAGATTTTTTAGTGAAAAATTGCACTGCACTATGTGTTCAGGGACACGTGCTACGTGTTCATGTAGGCACTACCCATTTTCCCAGAAAAGGCTTGAAAACCCAGAAAAGAGTTTGGGATCTACGCGTTGGGGATCTCGACAGGCCCTAAATGCATTTAGGCGTTGTGCCTAAGAAAGCCCGACACCTGACTCTGCATGCAGGCGCTACGCATTGGGAAGGCAGACCAAGAAACACGTGCAGGTGCTACATGTTGGGCAGAGAGGACCCAATTGTGCATGCAGGCGTTGCGCCTTCGCCAGAAGCTCCTCCTCCACTTGAAAATGCCAAAAAACAACAAAAGAGACTCCTCCAAGCTGTATCAAAGGAATTTCAAAGGCATTAAAAGTTGGTAGGTGGATGTCTAGCCTTGTCCTCCAATAAATTTGATGATTTGATGATTAAAGGAAATTGACCAAACCCTAAGGGTTAGAAGCCCTACATCTTCATACTAAACCCTGTTTAAACCTCCAAGAAAGAATATATCAGTCAAGTAGGGTAATTACAGTGAGTTGAAGATCAACCCTTCATCAAAGCTTAAGGGGCTCAGTCATACACCTACACCTTCCTCTCACTCACTTGCAAAGGCTGCCTTTCACCCTCATTCCAAATCAGTCCTCATACCAAAGTTTCACAAACAGAGCTAGGATTTGTTTAAAAGATAGCAATAATCAAAATGTCAGGAGAAGGAGGAAATGTTAGTAGTGAAGAAGGCCAAGTGCCTAGGAGGCAGAAAGACAGAGGTGGGAAGGTCAATATATTTGAACCCCAAGACACTGTGGAGCTTAATGCCTCTCCTATGATCATCACCTATTTAAAAAATGTAGGGTGTTTTTAGTTTTATGAAAAGGTCCAACAGGTGCAGAGTCACCCTGAGCTCACTAGGTTGTTTATCCTCAACCTACACAATAAACAAGTAAATCTTGTAGGGTTAGACTTTGAGCTATCATCAGATGCCATTGCCCATGCTACAAGCATACCCAATGTTGGTGAAAAGTGTTTCAAAAGAGAAAATTTAGACATAAGCTACTATGAGCCATTTCTCAAACCTAGGTACAAAGAAGGCTGCAAATCTATTTTCCTTTTTTCACACTTGCTGGAGAGGTATGCACCTTTGATGAGGGTCATCATGAAATATTTTACCTGTGAGGGAAGGTGCTCTAGACTCTACTCCTATCATATCAGATTACTCATGCACAATACTAGGGTTAAAATTCTTCATTTACCCTACTACCTATATAGGAGTATTGATAGTATGGCCTCTATTGTACAAAAGAGGAACTACTCCCAAAAAATGCAAAGTTTGTTCCATCACTCCTTGATCAAGATGGTTGTGCTACATCAGTTGGAGCAAAAGGGAATACAATGGGAGGTGTTCATTACTCATAAGGTCTTCACAAACCCATAGCCACATCATCAACAAAATTTCCCCTCATCATCCCATCCTCCTTCCTCACCCTCTCCTAATGCATCGGACAATGAGGGAAATGAAGATGAACCATCAAATGAGAATGAAGGAGAGGGAAGAGATAAATCAAGAAGAGATGAAGAAGAGGATAGTAAAGAGGAAGAAAATGAAGAGGCAGGGGGCAGTGATAACAATGATGATGTTGAAGATGAAGAGGCAGAAAATGTTAATGAAGAGGAAACCACTAAATCTAAGAGCAGTGAAACTGATATTGGGAATAATTAAGCAAGCAACAGTGAGAAAGAAGATAAAGGGAGGGCCACTAGCATACTCCTCCAAAGAAAAGATGCAAAAATTAGGGATCTATAAATATGCCTTGGCATGGAAATATATAACATTGAGTATTATAAAAATGAAAACAAGCAGCTAAAGAAGACAAAGAGGGACTTTGACCTCCAAAAGAATATGACCAAGCACTATGCATTGCAAAATCAAATTGCAAGGGCCAAGCTCAAAGGAGCGCTTGCTGAAATAAAATCACTCAAGGAGGCAAAATACCAAGAAAACTTTGGAATCTTGGCTGAAGCTTCTCTAGAGGCCTCCCAAACCCCATAAGGAAGATATCTACCAATTTTGGAAACTTTTTGAGAATTTTTGGTTTTTTGCTAATTTTAAGGCCTGAAGGCGCAACACCCTTGGCGATACGTTTTCACCTCAGGCATCCTCAAGTGGAAAAAAAATATTTTTAGAATCCTCAACTCAAGTGCAACATTCTCACCAAATTTCAGAGCATTTGGAGCATTTTTGGTCCCTCAAAAGGCCCAAAAAAATGTCATTTTTCACCTTTCTGCCTAGTTTTCAGGACTGGCGCTGCGCCTTGAGAAGCCTTGGGAGTTTCAATTTTTGGATGGGTTAGTGGAACCCAATCAGAAAACCAAGGGTGGGTTTGGAAAGTGGACTCAACAGGCTTTCCAACGAGCCATCACGGACCCAATTCCGACATCAGGAAGGTCATCAAAACTTGGCTGCAAGTGGACCCAGTTTTCCTGTGCATGCGCTACGCCTTCAGACCTCACTGCTACGCCTTTAATGTGCAAAAATCAACAAAATACACTCATTTATGGAAAATTTATTTTAGTGTTTTTTGGGGAAAATCACTCCAAATTTAGGTGCTAGGAGTTATTTTTTCATTTATTTCATGAGATATTTTGTGTCTTGGGCCTTGCATGGTCTCTTAGACATACATGACATTTATGGGTGTTTTTGACATTTTCAAACCCTAGTTAGGGTTTTTTTCCCTCCTTTTATAGATAAATAGAGAATAAGGGCCTTATTGTAAAAGGTTGGCATTTGATGACTCTTGGGAGCAATACATAGCTTTTTGGATATTAAAGAGAAATTGGTGTTGTGGAATTTGTGGATGGCTTGTTTTGATTGATGATGGAGAAGGCTTGCTTGCAGGATCCCTTAGCATGGTTAATGGTGATGTACTTCTATTCAGTTCTTTTTTTCTTATGTATCATTTTGTTACACCCTTCTATATTGCAGTAGGACAAAGGTTTTAGACTAACAAATTTTTTTCAAAGACACCTTAGCTTTGTTTTTTCTTCACTGCCTCTATGTTTTCCTCTGCTAGGTCAGTTTAGAGAATTCTTAGTTTCTCTCTAGACCCACCCAAGCTTGTTTATCTTATGAATTATTCAATATAGTAGCTATAAAAGATATTTTATGGTTATCCCTGCTTGTTTGATGTCACTAAAACATTGTTCTTAAGATCTTTCTTTGGAGTATCACTAATTAGGCTTTGCCAAAGAGGCTATGTTTCAATCATACCCTTTGTCCATTCTTGAAAGGTTGCTTTGGATGTCTTTATGGCTATTATCAATGATGTTTAGGAGTTCCCACTTATTTTATCTATGTTATATGTCTATCTTAAATTTTTTCTAGCCTTGAAGGTGAAATCACTAGAAGTTAAATCAGTTTCTCGCCTTCTATAGTTCACTCGATTGTTTGTCTTAAATGCTTATTTGCTTGAGTTTAATCAAAGAGTTGTTGGTTTTCCCTATATTATGATTACTTCTTTATGCTAAATATTGTTGAAGATCCTTATTGTTAAAGTATTTGACAAAGGATTCTTAACTACCCTTTTCCCTACTTTGTTCACAAACTTGATGTTCATTTCATCTCACACAAACCTTGAAAATCCATTTGACCATGTTAGATTTGCCCTGTGATGCACCCTGATTCATTGTTGAAATTTCCATGAATTTTATAGAATCCATAGCCCAATGACTTGAAAATTTCCTCACTCCATCTGTAATATTCCAAAATTAGGATGCATCTAATTGGAATATAAATTTTTTCTCATGTCACTTAGGAGATAAATAAATGGGTAAGGAGGCCCATACATTTCAGAAAAATGAATAAAATCCCTCATAGTGTGAAAATGGATCACCATAGGAGCTGGATTTCACACCCTCATGTGTGAATAGGGTCATCTGCAAGTGGACAAGGTCAAGTTTGACCAAGTCAACAGTGCTGGGATAGGAGGTGGAGAACACTTGGAGAGACATTGCAGTATGAATGGGAGGAAGGTTCCTTGGTGGAGGAAACCATAATGAGTGGGACCTATGGTGAGAGGGCTTCCATTTTTTTAAAAGGAGGGCAAGGCAGCCATTGTTATTCATTTTAGGGATTATTGATTTCTTGGTCTGCTTAGACTTTGTGCATTCTCTTACTGTTTAGCAGAGTTGCTGTGCTGCTTAGCACAAGGAATTCATGTTTAGGAATTCCTTCTACTTTCAAGAGAGGCCTCTTGAAGGAGATTGCTCTTAATTTCTCCACATTTAGGCTTGAGGCCAAGCATCCTCCTTAACCTACAACGTAGTTTCTGTTTAGAGCTAGGTTGTGTTGCAGGGTGTTGCAGTGGCGGTTACTCAACACCACTTCCGGAGCTCATTTTTCAGATGAGGAAGCTTTTTTTCCTTTGGAGGATCAGTAAGGAAGTATCTGGGCTGATTTCACCATATTTGGCATCGGGCCAACCATTTTCCATCATCTATAGCGCAATCCCTCTCCTTGACTGCATTATTTTCAATGAGCATCTGCAGTGAGGGTTGCAGTGTTTGTTTGGAGGGAGAGATCTTCAGTGTTAGGATCAACCTTTCACTTGGAATATCCCTTGGAGGAGGTTTTTTCAGCTTGTGCATCATCTACAGCCATCTCCATCCAATTCTTGAGTTGTAGTTGCTACTCAGTCTTTGAGACTGTAACTCCGACATTTTTTCCATTTTGCATATTTCAGGAAATCCTTTCCGGATTGTCTTGAAATTAAGTTTGGGAGTCTATATCTTCACTCCAAAATTTTTTTGGGCCCTATATTTTTATATTTGTGTATTAACACTTCCCAAAAGCAGCTCTTCTAATAAAACTGTGTTGTCATAGGCTTGGGCATTTTCTATGTAGCAGTGATATTTATTTTCCCATGTACATGTTTCTTGAGGCTTGTATTGCCTAGCTTGAGTGATTGTTTCATCAAGATATTGTATGAATTTTCTGCTATGATCTAATATGATGGCTATTTGAATTTTCTTACATTCTATGTGTTTATGTATCACTGCTATTTCATTTTTATGTTCATGGATTGCTGTAGCTCCAATTTTGGAATATCTTAAGATATTCCCATTATTGTAGATTTTCCCTATTTTAACCTTGGCTTAGCTTGTGGAACTCAGCCAATATGCTATCAAGAGAAGAGAAGATGAACAAAAATAAGACTCCATTATTTGGAGGAAAGAAGGAGGAGAGGCTCTCAAAGCTTCTTCCTAAATCTGTACAAAGCATTCAAGGAGATCTCAAGAAGATCAGAAGGGAGATGTGTATAGAATCTCCAAGAGGGTTTGAATCTGAATCAAACTATAGATTTTAATATGATGAGTGTGAGAATGCTGCCATACATCATGATACACAGCACAGTCACATGCCCAGAGTTTCCATGAGAGAGATGGAAGAAGAAGGAATTACTAGGAGGGGAACTCTTAGTAATTTTCTGCAAGAGTATGAGTCTCAAAATCAGAAGTTTAGAGATCATATTACTTTTCCAGAGTTTTGCAAGGTCAAGGTGAATAGAAGCCAGCAGCCTGATAGGGGTAGATTCCTTCTATCTACTTTTGATGGTTCACTTACATGTTCAGCTGGGGCTTGGGTGGAAAAATTAGACACCTTTTTGCAGCAGCACCAAATTTCTGAAGATAAAGCCATCAAAGTTGCAGCACTGAATTTTGGAGGTAAGGCCTATGCATGGTGGATATTTGAGTCCTTTTCTTTAAAGAATGCAAATACTTCCTCTTATTCTAGGTTCATTAAGACATTGGTGGAAAGGTTTGATGGAAAAATTTCTACAACACATGTGGTGAAGTTAAAAAAACATAAACAAACAAAAACCTTGCATGTGATGGAGGAAAATGTAAACTCAGATCCACTTCAGAAAACCATGGAGGAGGCTGAAATATTGCATCATACCTTGTTAGAAGAAAGACCTCTATCTCATATTCCTAAACAAGAGGGCATGGAGATCTCTTTTTCAAAAGAGGATCCAATTCTTGGGAGGTTGCCCATACATGTTGATGAGGAGGAGGGCAACAACATTGTCATGTCTAGAATTGATCTAGCACCTCATGCAGAGGAAGAGGGAGCTCTTGCTCCAACTAGAGGGATTATTGTATCATTGCAAGGAATTCCCCAGGATCTCACATGTGGAGATCAAGGCACAACTCATGATTTACTTGTGCCATTGATGATAGGGTGTGAAACTATGGAGTTAAAAGGAGGAGATAGGGAGGATGACCAGCATCATGTGATGAGGAGCACACACCCTTGTCTATTTCATGAGGTTGATTCACCTAAGAGGGAGACTGTATTGCGCAGTGAAGGCAGAGACAAGACTGTCCATTCATACATGTAGTCTACTCTTGATGATGATGTCTCATTGCATGGAGACATTTCACTAGGGAGACCACTAGATCAGCAGATGATGAGAGATGCTTCACATTTTGAGGCACCAATCATTGATTTTAGAGGAGTGGAGACCTTGGGAGGTCATTGTACAACACTGAGAGTCTTGGGTAGACTCAAGGAGAAGAGAGGCATTCTCTCAACATCATCTTTACCCACTCTCATTTCAGATTCTGCGCTGTGGCAGAAGTAGCATGGGAAGGATATCAACCTTCCAACTTGCATCTTTGGCATGGGAGATGTCAAAGAGGAGGGTGACCATATGACAAATGCTCTTCATGAGAGATCATCAGCGCTGTCACTATGGAGGATAGATCCATATTGGAACTCCCAGCTGTTGGTGGAGTATTCCAAGGATCTTTTTACGTGCATGATATTGGATAACCATCTACATGAGGAGGGATATTCAATCATAGATGGGGCCATCTATTATCATAGTAATATCTTCTTATTAAGAGATTCCAAGCTCAAGGAGAAGTTGCTACAAGCATTTCATGAGGATTTTCTCTTCAGCCACAATTATTCTATGAGAGCATACCACACCATCATGGAGGGGTATTTTTGGGAAGGTTTTGAGGAGGAGATATATCAGCATATGATGAGATGCATGGATCATGTGGATATGGAGGAGATACATAACTCTTTGGAAGAGTAAGCACAACCACCTCTTTTCTCTTTGAGGATGAGAGGAGACTCATCTATGAGCCACTCCATTTGTATGAGCAAGACATATGGCAAGGGTATTGTTTGTTTGCATAATGATTGGTATACTGTATATATGCATCCCTTAACCATATATGTGCAGGATGTTGCTCCAAGGAGGAGCATTCTTTCTTCTAGACTTCATGGTCTACTTGAGGCCATGAGCAGTATTGATGGCCACTCCCTAGGAGGACTTGGGGATACTGTATCTTTTGTAGAGCATGCTCACTTTGCACCATACACCATACACTTTCTCCAAACTTGTGAGGAGATTGGGGCAGCAAGCAAGTGGTGAGGAGGCCACCCATCATTTAATTTTTTATAGCAGTTGAGGGTCAAACTACATTGGCTAGATTTGAAGGACCATTGTCCTTCCCCCTTGCCTCATATGGTAGCTAGCATGATTCTTATTATAGTTCCTTATGTTGCTGTTGTTCTTATTTTTATTGGGAGCATGATTGGGGGAGTGGCACATTGGTTGGATGTGTCCCATGGGGAAGAGATTTCCCACATTGTTTGCATTGCATGTTCTAATAGGAGCATGAGAGGTGATATGGCCACCATAGCCAAACAATTTTTCTTTCATGAGGTGGGCCATGGGATTGATTGGATATCATATGATGGTGATTTCCAACTCATCATATATGGAAGGATTTGGGCCAACATGTTTCATAATGTTGGAGAGGAGATCCTTGAGGATCTAGTCTTATTCTTGCCATTTGAGGGCAACTTTATTTCAGCCCAAGATCAGAAAACACTCTACACTTATCATACATGGAGAGGAGGATAGTGTGGGGTAGGCTCCTATGTCTACCATGTTCAGATTTTTATCCCACCTACATTGCATGAGCTCAAGGTGGAGGAGAATTTTCAGGAGTTGCCATGTTGGGAGGTGACTCATTTTGTATTGATGATAGGTTGGGGATGGGAGATTCATATGGGGATGGTAGATCCCAATATATATCAGACCTCATGCCTCAATAAGGCCTTTAGAAAACCCATTGTTTCCTCCATGGATGTTTTACATGATGATAGCTATTTGGGATGCACACCAAAAGCTAGCTTGCATACTTGGGAGGGACAAATTGGAGATCTATTGATGATACAACATCTTGATCCTTAGAGGATTTTATCATATGAGGATGCTAAAGGGAGAGAAGAGGAGGCTTCCCAGTTCTATCCTTGTAGTTGCTTGAGGACAAGCAACATTTGGGAGGGGAGGACTGTAATATTCCGAAATTAGCATGCAACTAATTGGAATATAAATTTTTGCTCATGTCACTTAGGAGATAAATAAATGGGTAAGGAGGCCCATACATTTCAAAAAAATGAATGAAATCCCTCATAGTGTGAAAAGGGATCATCATAGAAGTTGGATTTCACACCCTCATGTGTGAACAGGGTCAGTTGCATGTGGACAAGGTCAAGTTTGACCAAGTCAACAACGCTGGGATAGGAGGTGGAGAACACTTGGAGAGACAACACAATATGAATGGGAGGAAGGTTCCTTGGTGGAGGAAAACCTAATGAGTGGGACCCATGGTGAGAGGGCTTCCATTTTTTTAAAAGGAGGGCAAAGCAACCATTGTTATTCATGTTATGGATTATTGATTTCTTGGTCTGCTTAGACTTTGTGCATTCTCTTACTGTTTAGTAAAGTTGTTGTGTTGCTTAGCACAAGGCATTCCTGTTTAGGAATTCATTCTCCTTTCAAGAGAGGCCTCTTGAAGGAGATTTATCTTCATTTCTGCACATTCAGGATTGATTTCAAGCATCCTCCTTCAGCTACAACAAAGTTTCTGTTTGGAGTTGCATTGTGTTGCAGGGTGTTGTAGTGGAGGTTACTCAACACCACTTCCGAAGCTCATTTTTCAGAGGAGGAAGCCTTATTTCCTTTGGAGGATGAGTAAGGAAGAATATGGGCTGATTTCACCATATTTGGCATCGGGCCAACCATTTTCCATCATCTATAGTTCAATCCCTCTCCTTGACTGCGTTATTTTCAATGAGCATCTGCAGTGAGGGTTGCAGTGTTTGTTTGGAGGAAGAGATCTTCAGTGTTAGGATCAGCCTTTCACTTGGAAGATCCCTTGGAGGAGGTTTTTTCAGCTTGTGCATCATCTATAGCCATATCCATCCAGTTCTTGAGTTGTAGCTGCTACTCAGTCTTTGAGACTGCAACTCCGACATTTTTTCCATTTTTCATATTTCAGGAAATCCTTTCCGGATTGCCTTGAAATTAAGTTTGGGAGTCCATATCTTCACTCCCAACATTTTTTGGGACCTGTATTTGTATATTTGTGTATTGAAACTTCCCAACGGAAGTTCCTCTAATAAAACTGCTTTGTCATAGCCTTGGGAATTTTCTGTGTAGCAGTGATCTTTATTTTCCCATGTACATGTTTCTTGAGGCTTGTATTGCCTAGATTGAGTGATTGTTTCCTCAAGATATTATATGCATTTGCTACTATGATCTAATATGATGGATATTTTAATCTTCTTACATCCTATGTGTTGATGTATCACTGCTATTTCATTTTTATGTTCATGGATTGTTGTAGCTCCAATTTTGGAATATCTTAAGATATTCCCATTATTGTAGATTTTCCCTATTTTGGGATATTACACCATCTATTCTACTTGATCATCTACCTAAAAAAAACAAACAAACAAACCCTAAGCTTAACAACTAGCCTAAAATCAAACACTAAAAGCAAACAAGTTCACATCCTTTGCACAAAATAGAGAGAGCCCTCTCTGAGTCCAGGAAGGATAGGTCCTAAGAATCCAAAGACTGGTCTAATGTTACCCCTGTTCATTTTTTCTCACCAATATAACAAATTACGGGGGCCTAATAAGAAAAACTTTGTGAGATGCTTTGGAATACTATCGCCCTTCTCCATTTTGATTTTTTTGAGTTTATCTTTCAGCACTAACTTCCTATGGTCGCTGCTACTTTGGAAAAGATCTATCAAAGCCTTCCACATTTCAAATGGAGTAGATTTCTCGTGAAGGCTTGATACAATATGGTCTTTCACACCTTCCAAAATAATCCTTCTCGTCTTCGCTACTTTATTTTTCCAGGCGTCAAGTAATGTATCATCTGTCTAAGTGGGCTTAGGAACATCACTATCGATGAACTCCTTCAAGCCATTATCTTCAAGCACCACCTCCATCTTGTCCTTCTAGGCTATGTAGTTATAGCTACCCTCAAGTGCATACTCCGACCACAACCCATTGAAAGCCATTTCAATGTTTACTCAACTGTCGCACTAAGAAATTCTTGCAGCAAATTCGAATTGTTCCACCAACACAACTCAACACTGCTTCAATATCACAATATTCAGTGATTAACATTGCTCCGATACCATGTAGAAATTTATAAACAAAATAATTTATTTCTAGACTCCCCCGATCTAGCAATTAAATCCACTGTTAAATAAGAATCCTTCTACTCAATCAATCCACTGTTAAATAAGAATCCTTCTACTCAATCAATCGCACATAACAAGATGTTTTACCGGGAAAACTTAAAGCTAAAAAACCCAACTATCATATGTTATGTCTATCATGGAATCATGAAACAATCTCATACAAAGCTCAAATCATAGAGCTCTCAATACAATATATAATCATCTCACACTGTCATACAAAAATTGGTTCACACATGCACCAATTTAGTGCCTCCTGACAGCCTGCCTCCACTGTGCAATCCTTGCTGAAGAAGATCCATGAATGAATTCGCTCTTGCCTTGCCTTGACTGTGCAATCCTCATTGGAAACTCCAATGTGTGTGTAGATGCATTGAATGCATCACTATAGTCACAACTGATATTCAAACACACCCTTTCACCTATCTCTTCACTGGGTCTCCATTGGATCTGATATGCAAGTAGTTAACTGTTATATTTCTTTAGTTGCAAGTAAGACACTACTTCTGAATTAATTAAATAGTTAATTCACTCATCTTTCACTAGTGTATCTTTAGTTACAACTAGCACAACTGAGTTTAACTCACTTAACTGAGTTAAACTAAATAACAACTCCCATAAATACTCTTCCAACTTTCTTACAACTATGTCACACTCAGTTACAATGAAGTCCATCATGCATGAGTCACCAGCCAAACTTGGAATGTGTAATTCCTTCAGCTAACTAAAATCAAGTGCTCCAAGAGAATACATTATTATTTATTGTCTGATTATCATTAACAACTAATAATAATCGACATGCATTCTATTTTTAGATTTGTAATCTATAAATAGACTTTGCCCATGATCTAAAAATAGAAACTCATCTAAAGATATAATTTTCTCAACCATCTAGAATCAACATCCTGCTAATTTTAGAATATTCTCACCATTCTAAAATATACATACACCTAAAAATAGCCTACGGGCCCCACCTAGTGAAGGTGCTTAATTTTCACTAGGATCATCATCTTATTGAATCTCAACAGAACGATCCCCATTCTGTTGCAAAAGTGGTCTTACTTCGATCTTTCGACATGATCCTTATCTGATGATACCCTAAAAATACATCAGTGAAAGAGTAGGCCTCTTATCCTCCCACATTGTCCAATATCTCATCTTAAAATGGAGTAGGGAAGGGGTCATGTATGCATGCATCATTTAGTTTGCGCAATTCCACACAAATCCTTATTTCTCCCTTAGTCTTCTTTTCCTAAACAACCATCGGGCTCACCAAATCAGACTATTCCACAGGCTCAATGATTCTTGCAACAACCATTTTCTCCAATTCTTCCTTCACTTTCTGCTTATATTTTGGATTTAACTGGTATGGTCATTGCTTGAAGGGGCGCGCATATCATTTTAGAGTGATTTTCATAACTCCCAAATCTCCAACAATTCCTTTAAGCTCAATTTTTTTTTTGGGAAACAGGTCCTGATATTCAATTAATAGCTCTGAAACCTTTCCCACTGTGTCATCATCCCAATAATCTCATATTTTGGACAAATTGGGTTGTTCCTCTGTCCCGATGTTGACTTATTTATGTTTTAAAGGCTTAGTCACATCCATCATTCCTAGCAACAACCATTCTACTGCGTGCTCCCCCTCAGATTCTAGGATATTGATATTTCTTGGATATTCATAGTTATATTCCATTGATAGATTTTTGCAGTTGACAATATCCTGCATCTATGCTTCCCATGCTGGCGCATCACATTCTTTCCAAGGCTGGGAATCATCAAAGACAACTGCTTCTATATCTTGCAGGGATTTTTCCAATCCCTCTGATCGACCTTCCATGCCGAAGGTTAACAAAAATATTTCACCCATTGTAACCCAATTACGATTCCCTAGATGAAGATCCGTTTCCAAATACCACGTAGTAGCGATTGGTCCCAACGTATGGATAAACATGTGAACCCATTCGGCCCTAGGCTTCTTATCCAAACCTCCATCCACATATCCAGGTGTTAGTGTAGATCACCTCGGCCACCAAAAATCTCAGTTGGTTGGGCAATGGGCAGCTCAAAGTGCAACCACATCATTCTACTACATTCCTCACAATCCTGAAAGTTCCCCTTGTGCGTATCCTACTAACGTGCTGGAGTTGCAAGCATGGCTAGATTGAGTGCCCAAAACCTTCGATCTTTTGGGACAACCTTTTACAAATTATCCAAAAATAAAACAACATTGTTAGAGCCATCAAAATAGGGTAATTATCGTACCTCTAAGGAGATGCATCACAAATTTTTAGTGACTCTGAGGCAGCGCAACACAGAAACATCATGCAGGATATTTTGCTAGTTTTCCATTTCCCCATATGAATCAGAGAAACATGAGCTATAATTTTCCAAATTCAGCATCCCATCAATAGTTGGGTTGATCCAATCCTCATCTTGTGCAGTCAACTTATAGATATGGTCGAAATCGTCTCCTTCGCACATTGGTTCTGTATATCTCTCCCCTTCCACAGGATCCAAGGGTACTATAACCCATGTACCATTATTTTCAAATATCATACTCCTCTGCTTCAAGTTGATGATGCCCCCCATATCGATTTCCCAATCCAGCCCTAACAGTGCAAGGTAGGGGTCTGCATCATCCACAATTTGTATTAATTCAAATTCCGTGCATACCTTTACTTCAACAATATCTACCAGAACTTGTGGGAGTCCTCCTAATGGGATAATATTATGTTGATTGGCCTTGCGTAGTTGAATGGCGAACCATTCTAGCTTTGGTTCACCCATCTTCTGCCAAGTCTGCTTAGGTAGGGAATTCACATCAGATCCCAAGTCCAAAATGACCTGATCCATCTCATTCTCTCCAATTTGCACGGTCATGCACATCTCTTGACCCGTTCTCTTCTTATTCTTGTAGATCTTGTTTACAACCTTGTTCTCAGTCTAAGGAAACTCCTTATCCACGCAACTATCTATCATATCCTGAAGGTTGTATACTACTTTCTAGTTACATAATAGCTTGATGCATGCTTGCAAGAAAGGTTTGACTTCATCATCGATCTTCGCTTCTGTAATTGACTCTAATTTGGACGCACCTGCAGAAGAAAAATAATTTTTAGCTTCTACAAAAGTCTCCTTCTCCCTCTGTAGGTTGAGTCCTGCCTTCTTTTTAGAAGCCTTCCTGATCTACGGTTCTGCATCAGCCTTATTTCCCTCGTCTCCTCTAGTGGAAGCACCACTATGTATAATTACGTTTACACTCGGATCATCATCCTGCAGCTCATCTCTAATAATTTTGTATATTATGCTCCTAGCAATCAAAAAAAGATAATATTCAATAACATGAAAAATTTTCTACAATACCTGCAAGACTGTAGCGCAGGTTTCAGACAGTCGTGCGCAAAGTGCTCAACATCTCCACAATTTTAGCAGATTAGTTGTCCTCTTCCGCAACCTACCCCTCCACCTCTCCCTCCTCCTCTTCCTCTGGCTGGAAATCCACCACACCCAGAGGGGGACGCTAGTGAAGATCGATTGGGTTGCACTCTATAGAGGTTGGCATTTTCTATCATCAGATCAAATGTGTGGCAGTGGTGCTCAACATGGCCAATCGACAAGCAAAACCTACACCATTGCTTCCTTAGTTCTGGTACATAAATTCCTAATAGAGGGAAATGGTTTGTGTCGTGCCACCCAGCCACTTGGCAGTCAGCGCACCACAGCGTGGGAGTACCGCTCAGTCCTGCAACATCCCTGGGCCACAACGGATTTGGCCCTCCCGCTTGCATGTAATATTGAAGCAAGGTACACTGATATTTTGTGTGATTGGAATACTTACAACGTATACAACATACATCTGCGCCAAATTATTTCCCTATGTCTCTGAGAAGGTTTTGAATTTCCAATTGCATCGCTTCTAACTGATTTTGGATTTGTAGAGTTCCAAATTGGTCATCAGTTCTAGGCACGACTTCTAGATTCATGGCAACTTCAAGAGCCTCAGCCTAAGAATCAATTTTCTGCTCATTCAGAGGGCCACACAAGTGTGGCAAGAGCATGGAAATGAACCATTATTTATGCTGCTTATCATCATAGATAAATCCTCCATTGTTGATAGTGCGCTTTAATCGTTGATCTGCTTCTCAAACATATTCATTTGGCTCTTGTTGGATTTATTTTAGCTCTATTACACATTGTGAGTAAGAATTTGGTTTTTTGAGTTGCTACTTCAAATATTTCTTGATCTCATCGACAATGGGGCCAGTGTCGTTCTGAGCGAAATATCCCACAAACGAATCCAGTGCACGACCTTCAAATTCCATAGCTAGCCACACCCTCTTGAAAAAATTGATGTTGACATTTTGTGCAGTCCATATTGCATCTGCAACAAACCATAATATTTCCATGTCCTCATCTCTCACACCATTGAAGGTGGCTAGCTTCATATGTGCAGCCATATCGCCTCCTAGTGGTGGTGGAGGTGGGGTAGGAGATGACTTACCCCTGTGCGAGTTTGACTATCGGGTAGCCGGAGGGCTACCTACGGCGTGCGTAGCCTCACCACTCTCTGTATCACTATTAGGCGGGTTTCTTAGAGGGTTGTATACCAATCTGTCTCCTCTCTGGTTAACCCGAAAGTAATTTCTGCTATGCGTAGTGCTTTCAACTTCGTTTGGGGTCATTCATTCACTTGGTGTGACTGCACATAATACGCTTTTCACACAATAACATATTAATAAGAAAAGTCAGAGAGTGTATGAAATTACCTCTCAATATTTTGAAGAACCTCCTTTCTGCTTTAGAATATGACACACATTGATCAAATGCAAACTATGCTACAAATCCACCCAAAATGCTGTCAACCCAATGGTCTACAGTGTGGGTGATGGAGTTATTATTTTTCTCTATTTTTTGGATCAACTCAGGCGTCCACTAAGTGATTTTATTGTCCTTCCAATAGGTCTAAAACTCATCTAACCTTAATAACCACTCCTATAGCTCATCTGAAAAGGTCACAAAGAATATTTCGTGGACCTATGTAAAAATGTACTTTTGTTCCCACTCTTCAACAGACAGATTCCTAATTATGTTCTCCTTGATGGAGAATTCACGTATATTTTGCTCAAAACCAATCTTCTAATTTAGTCTTCGATGGATTCCACAACATATAATCTCTCTCAAAATGATCCTGGTCCCGACAAAAAAAACATTTGATGACTTGAGGGGTCCTGACCCAGGTTCAGAGTTAGCGCGTAACCAAAAAATCTCTCTTACTACTGGCCCTTTTGGCAATGACCTGCTTGCGCATGCCAAAGTATCACCCAAAGCAATTTAAGGGGGTGCTAGAACTAGGTTTCCACACCCTGAGAGAGGATTAAATGAAGTGGTCATCTTCAGATCTATCTTATTACATAGACTGACTTGCCCACCAGAAGCACTAACCAGAAACCCTAGCTTAATCAACACAGGTTAACCCTGTGTGCGCACACATATAGTAGATCCAAAATTCCTTTAATTGTCCTAAAGATTTAATTTTTGGTTTTCAGAGCAGTAGATCTATGCAATTATCATTGATTAACAGTGAAACAGGTATGCACCCGATCCAATCACAGATAATATAAATCATATGCAGGAAACATAAATCATACAAAAGACAACTCATAAAGTAAGTCACAGATGCATTTGGTACACAGAGTTATCAAAACAAGTCTTTATTCATCAAATATCCACAAATACCTTTACAATTCTTCAGCTCGACCCGCGCACAACCAACGAGGTCCACACACAGCCGAACTAAGGTCTTTGCCCACACAGCCAATAGGATCCTTTCGTACACAAATGCTTACAACAGAATTACTTCAGGTCAACATACATTCATTAACTCCTCTTCAAAACTTACCTATCCAACTCGATCTATCCTTCTACTCATAATTTAGCCTACGCTCATACTATGGTCCTCAAACCGTGGTTTGAGACTCTAGATTTACCCTTTAACCCATTACAACTCATGAAGGGACTTAGACCCGCCACAAAGCCCCTTGACACTTCATTTCTTAGCACACATGAATCAAAAATACAAAATTACTATTATTTAACCCCAAAAATACGGTCCTAAAAGACCCTGCTCCAACAATATTGGTCATTACCTCTTTTTTTTAACAATATTGAGGAGGATATGTGATCACTGTTTGATGTTTTAATGAGTCCAACGAAGGTAAAACTCTACATCTTTGTTCATCGATCACTAAAATGGCAAAGAGCTGTGCATTAGGTTGTCCCTCCTCTAGAATGGTCGGTCCCTCCCCATTCTCAATGTGTGATAAGTGATCAGGTCCATAATTCAATATACCAGGCTTAACAATGATTTCAAAATCATATTCTAGAAATAGCAACAGCCACCTATAGATCTTCCCCCCAACACAGGCTTTTTGACTAGGTACTTCAAGGAAGAGTCGCCAGTGAACATATTGAAGTTCCCTCCTAGCACATAATGCCTATATTTTTGTTGAGCGTAGACCATAGCCAAACCTTCCCCCTATATGGTTGAATAGTTGCATTGTGCACTGGAGAGATTCCTACTTGCAAAGGAAACAGGGTGATCAATATCTCCTTCTCTTGCCTGCACTAAGACAACTCCAAGTGCAATTCTAGATGCATCAACGTGCACATGGAAGACCTTGGACCAGTCAGGGAATACTAAAATAGGTGCAGTAACCATCTTTTCCTTTAGCAACTCAAAAATATTTTGGTATTCCTCGTCCTAGAAAAGGACACATATTTCTTCAGCAATGATTCCATGGGTGCAGTGATCAGAGCATAGCCTTGAATGAGTTTTCTATAATATCTTATGTGTCCTATAATAGAGCACAACTGTTTCTCATTGGTAGGAACCTCTAAGTTGATAATAGCTACAATATTGGTTGGATCTACCATCAATCCTTGCTGACAAAAAATATGCTCCAGCAAGATTCCAAAAGGAACACAAAATATACACTTCTTAAAGTTAAGAGAGATCTGATGCTTCCTGCTTGTGCATGAAATCCTTGAATACAACTAATACTACACACGAGAATATAGTAGGTGCAATTTTCAACCCAAAAGGCATGACTATGTATTAGAAGGATCCCCATTCTGTTGCAAAAGTAGTCTTACTTTGATCTTCCGATGCGATCCTTATCTGATGATATCCTAAAAAATCCATTAGTGAAAGAGTAGGCCTCTTATCCTCCCACATTGTCCAATATCTCATCTGAAAATGAAGTAGGGAAGGGGTCATGTACGCATGCATCATTTAGTTTGTGCAAGTCCACACAAATCATTATTTCTCCCTTTGTATTTTTTTCCTAAACAACCATCAGGCTCACCCAATCAGACTGCTCCACAGGCTCAATGATTCTTGCAGCAACCATTTTCTCCAATTCTTCCTTCACTTTCTGCTTATATTTTGGATTTAAGCGGCATGGTCACTGCTTGAAGGGGCGCGTGTTACACCAATTTTTGGTCATCTAACTTGTTACTATTATATGGACCAAAGTACACCATGTAAGACCAAGTTTACCCTAGTAAAATTTCTTTCACTATGAAAAATAACTTAGTAATCCATAATTTATTAAGTTGTTTATGGTCTAAACAGGAAACCCCATGAGGAATAATTGAATAAATCCTTATTTGTTTGATTTTCCTCAAGGGATGATTAATTAAACCATAATTTAATTAATATTCTTGGTCATATTTAATCTAAAACAGGAAAATTAATTAGATAAATCACTATTTATCTTATTATTTTCTAGGAATAATGATTTAAAACATTATGTAAATAATATTCCTTGTTAAATTTGACTAAATCATTTATAAATAATTGAATAAATAGTTATTTATTTAATTATTACTCAACCACATTCTTAAAATGATAAATAAATCATTTATTTATTTATTATTTACAAATAAAGGGATTTGACCAAATTCAAATTCTTTTCCCCTCCAACAAAAATAATAAAATATTCCATAAAAGTTGGATCTAGATTTGGTTAATAATATTTTAATTATGCACCAATATTTAGACTAACTCAATATTTTGTTATAAATAGAAGGTTTTTTCCATTCATTCACTACCTTTTGTTGCCCAAAGATCGCTCTGGATCTATACTTTTGGTCTGACTTTGATCCTCCATCATTGTCATATTTTTCTACCTTTTTGCTTGTGAGCTCCCCTTGAGTTCCATTTTTGTCTGCGTTTTCTATACCATTAAGAGAGAGAGATCTTATCTCTGAAGTGCTGAGGACATACAAGAACCCATCCCATTGAGGGGGGATGGTAACATCTTTCTATGTTCTCTTCCCAGGTGTCATAGTTACACAAATTCTTTAAAAACATTATTGTCTTGTTCATTGGATGCATGGAGCAATTTTTGCTTTTATTTGCTGTTTATTATCTTTAACTGCATAGATTTGGATTTTTGTAGCATTTATTCTGATCACTAACTATAGATCTAAGGAAATTGACAACCATATTTGATGTTAGGTTTTTTTGTTATGCACAGTTAAAGTGAGCTATTTTCCGTACACTTGCGATTAGAATTCACACTAACAATTGGTGACTCCACAAGGGTTTATAATTACGGCCGTTGTTGTTTTTCAGATCCCTGCATGACCAACTACTTCAGCCCCAAGGGTTTTTCTTCAAATTCTTATTTTTCATTTCTTGACGTTGTTTTCAACTTTAAAACCCTAAAACAATAAAAATTCTAACTTTCGTGTGTTTCTGGGCCTATTGTGCAGGTGACAGGTATCAGCCACAATTGAGATGACACCTTTTTTTGAAACCTGCTCCCGAGATGGCCGGAAGTGTAGGTCGCACATTTTGGGCCAAAACCTGCAACCTCAACCTTCAGAACGCGGAAAACAGCTTGAAACCTGCGACCTTTACTGAAAACAGGTTAGAAACTGCGACCTGTACTTTTTGCGGAATTTTTTTTGTGATTTTTCTGGGTTTGTCTGGGCTACTGTTCAAGGTTTTGACCTCCCTATCATTAGGGGAATTTTGAGGTCTAAAATGGGCCTCCTAAGGAAATAATAAAATAATAGCTAAACCAATAAAATAATATTTATGAATTTGCAATTCACTTTTTGCACCACAATCCATGTAACCATAGTTAAATTCAATTCAAAAGTTGTACCAAAACAAAATTAATAAAAAAATTGTATTGATGTGACTATAAATAAGAATGAGATTTTCAAGAAAAATTCATTATCATTGAACAACTAATGCATTTGTCCTTTGTACTTAAATAACTTAAAATAAATATAAATATAATTTTATAAATTTTTAATTATTATATGTTATTAATTAAAATTTATATTATTTAAATTGTATAATAACATATAATTATTATACTATATAAAAATATATAATATAATATAATAAATGTATAGGGATATGCATTTTTTCTTTCAAGAAATACAAATTGACAATAATATATATTTATTCAAAAAGTGTGAAATGACATTTATTATGAGTACTTCACTTTTACTTTAAAAGTACTTAGAGCACTACCATGTTTAACCATGAGTTTTTATTCACCATTGAGAATGTGACAAGTAAGTACCTTTAACTCAATCAATGCCACCTCAACCATTAGGGATGGTGTCATCCCCTAAAATATGATTGGTTCTCATAAAGTGAATTTTGATTGTAAATTTTCCTTAGGAGGCCCATTTTAGACCTCAAAATTCCCCTAATGCCACTCGTCTTGGACCTGTACTTGCTCTGTTTTACTCGTCGAAGTAGGAACCAAGCCCATTAAGGCTTCAATACGCTTCCACCTTTTTAGCAGGAGTTTAGCTGAAGCAGGTCTTCTGAGATTTCAGTGTGTTCAGCCATTTTTCAGATCTGAACTGGTACTTTCAGATCCATTTCAGATTGGTTATTCATCCATCCAAAACACCTCTTTTCATTTTGGTTTGGTCCTCCTTTAGGGTCCCCTCCGTTTCCCTTCAGGTTGTAGCCTTTTACCTCTTTTTTTGCAGCACTTTTCCCTCTTGTTTTTTGTTGTTTTTTGCACCTATTTCCAGCAGATATGACCTTTAGATCCTTGTCCCTCCCGAATTTAGATCCATTGGCCATTTTGTGTGTTTTGAATAGATTTCTCCCACCCATAGACTAGTTGTTGGGAAGCCCTCCTCCTTGGGTTTAAATTAATGCATCTTTAGCTGTTTATTTTCTGCCGTATTTAGTTTCCTTTACTATCATTTTCAGAATTATTTACATTTATACAACATCTTTTTTCTTTTTTCTCTACGCACGTCTGGCCTTAATTAAAAATTAACACACTTATCATATACACGCACACCCTAAGTGAAGAGCGCTAGGTTTACACTGCCAAGCCAAGACTAAAACATTGTAATCAATTGACCTTGCACCTCCCTGCCCTTGTTTTGACATTGTAATCATTTGATCCTGCACCTCCTTACCCTTGTTGGTATCTCTTCCTTCTGTGATCTATGTCTGTTTTCCATCATTGCACCCCCAAGGCATTTATCCCAGAGACTCCTAGGCCTTCATCCTCAGTTTCCGTTATGAAGACTTACTCCTCTGCATAGGGTTCGAGTTTTTCATCCACCGAGTCCCCATTCTGACTCTGCTTCTGGTTCATCAGGTTCCCCTTCTAGTCCCATCCCCGGCTCTCCTCCTGTCACCTTCACCATGTCTGGTTCACGACCTAACACTGGTGGTAGCCTCGACCCTAATGCTGGGAATACTACTAGTGGGGCCGCAATAGGAACTATCTCAGCTGCTCCCTTGCTCCCTTATATGACAGGCCTCAGTATTCCCGATTTTAGCTAGTTTATTAATGACTCCATACACCATGATCTTGGTTGGCCTGCTATGCCAACCAAGCTCCCTTCAAACATCCCCAAGTTTGAAGGTCTTTCTGGAGAGGATCCTACCAACCATGTTCGTTCTTTCCCCATGTGGTGTTCGTTTAACTCCATCATCGATGAATCCATCCATCTTCGGTTGTTATAGTGTACGCTTACTGGAGAATCTTCCAAGTGGTATGTTAACCATGCCTCCGCTTCTTATACTACTTATGCGACTCTTTCCAGGGATTTTCTATCTTACTTCCAGCTTCCCCTTTGCTATGACACCAGTATCGAACTCTTGACCTCTTTCCTTTAATCATCTACGGCCTACCTATCTTATCATGTCCAAGGTAGGCAGAGAAGAAAGTGCCTATGTCGAGCCCCTACCTTAGAAGATTGTGTCTACATGGACTAGTTTCTTAGATATTTTTTTCCTTCTATTGGAAAATATGTCGCATCTCACTTCCCTTAGACCGAGGAAGCTTCCCTCCATATTAAGTTGAAATATGACCTGATCTATGCACAGTCTGGTTATATTTATACTGTCTTACTGGATCTCCCTAGACCTGGTGGTGCCAATGCACCAAGGGCATCCCATGCCGCCGACGATATTGTTGGAGCCCTTTCTCATCTGTACACTCATCCTCCCATGGGTTATGGTTTCCCTCAGGGAGGGGCCAACTCATTCATCACTTTTCCCCCTCCTGGTAGCATGTATCTAGGATACGACATGCCTCCTCCTTTCTCCCAACCTGTTTACCACAATTTTTCCCAACCTCCTTATTATCCATATCTGGAGGTTGGTGCTCCATCTCCTCCAGCATTAACACCTCAACCTCCCTTGCCTTCTCAGCCCCCGCAACAAAAACCACCACCCCCTCAGAGTCAGGTGTATGCATAGGAGGGTGCGACTAATCCTCCTACTTCCAAAAAGAAGAGGAAAGGCAACCAAAACCAATCTGCCCCAGGTAATCTAGGAACCAATCCCCAAGGGAATGCACCTAACACTCCAACCCAACAACAGGGAACTCAACCCAAGCAGGACATGCATGTTCGCACAAACAAACCATGTTCTTGTTGTGGTGCCTATGGTCACTACACCCATGATTTTCCTCTTTTAACTCAAATGCATCAGATGTGGGAAGCTCAAGTAGCATCCCGAGGACATCAAGCCTCTCCTTCAGTTCCTCCTAATGCTGTCCCTACCCAACCGACTGTGTTTACCAATCCTTTCCCCTAGGAAGGATTCGTGGGTACCCAACCCCCTGAAAGTTAGGTGGACACTCAACCTCCTCTATCAGGTAAATTTTATTACCAGATCCTCATGATTAACTCTGACCAACCCATTACCATTGACCTCAACCTTCAGACCTGGTCTCGTCAGTACAGCAAGCCCCCTGCTACATCTGCTCCCGAACCCCCTTCTTCAGGTCCCACAGAGCCTCTTTCAACACCCAATGGTCCTTTACTGGTCCCTTAACATATGGAAGAGTTTCATACCAATATCCCCAAGGGACCATTACACCAAAACACTACTTCTGGTAAATCTGTACACTCCTATATTATAGTAGATGACTTGGCGCAATCCCCTGCTACCATGTCAATGCTGGAAGTCCTCCAGTAGTGCCCTTCACAATGAAAAGCTCTACTAACTACCATGGGTGCTGTGGATCCTTCAGATGATTTTTTGATTGTCTTCAATGTTGACCAGTCAGAACATCCTCCCCTTCCTACTTCCGTCGCCTTCCAAATCCATATCAAGATCCGGAACGCCAACATCTCCCATTGTATCATTGACGAGGGGGCATCCACCTGTGTGATGTACGCTTTGGTTTGGAAGCAAATCAGATCTCCTGAGTTAGCCCCTTCCACTATCACCCTCCGAGTGTGGGATGGCCACTCTTCTGAACCCTTTAGCATGTTCCGCAATTTCCTTATTACTCTTGTGGGCAAGACTGTTTGTGTTGACGTAGAAGTCATTGATTTCCCTTTAGACTATAACACTCTATCCGGTCGTAGATACACTTATATGATGTCTTCTGTCCCATCTGTGGTTCACCATAAGATGTGCTTTCCTCATAATGGAAATATTGTCACCATTGACCAGTTGACATATTACGAACCAAAGTCTCAGAAATCCCCTGAGTCCATCATCTCTTTGGTGGCCAATAAAAAAATAGTCGAACCTTCGAACGGTGTCTCATTTGGAGTCTATAAAGATTCCTCTTTGGTTGGTTCATTCCCTGGTCTCCATCCTCCTATATCTGACCCTAGTTCGTCAAATGTTTTCATGATGCAATCATCTCGGTCCGACCTCAAACGGACCGATTTTACTAGTTAGCAGCCCCGCCCTCCACAATCTGCTCCTAGCACCTTGACTTAGCCTTTAGGACCCCCTCCTCAAGGCCCCTCATCCATATCTGGTGTCCATGAGCCTATCTACCCTCCTGGCACGGTCCCCCCTGGCCTTAACCATATCGGAGCCATCCCACCTGGCCTTACCCCTCCGGTCAGATACCGTTTCTAGCTCCCCCTCCTAGAGTATTTTCGGTACCTGTTATGGCTACCTTGTCTCTTTCTAACATGACCCTGGGGATCCCAGTCTGGTACACTGATCCCCCAACCACTATCCTGCCTGGTCAACCCAAACCCTATACTTCTTTGACCCCGGTCTAACCGGTCACCGTGACCCCTCGCTTTTCTTCTGTGTCTCAACCACCTCAACAGGAACCTACTCCTGTTGCGAAAGCCTCAGGTGAGGGGGACAAAGCCCGAAAAAAGGCACCTAAGAAAAAGGCTACCCAGACAACCCCTTCTGCTTCTCAGCCTCCAAAGCGTACCCCCACGTGTGCTTTGTGTGATGTTGTCGGTCATGCCACCCATAATTGTCCTGAATTTCCTCGTATCAAGCCCATGGTCAATGTCACGTTTCCTGAGTCTAAGGTCCCTGAAACCTCTATTTCTTCCATGACTACAGCCAAGAACCCAAATAATGTTCACACCAACCACCCCTATCCTTTGTGTGATATCCATGGAAATTATACCCACATTTTTCCCCACCTCAAGCATTACCGCGCCTCTTTGGAAGTAGTTCGGGAGTACGAGACCGAATAGAACCAGTCCACCTCTCCCATCCTTACACAGTATGCTTCAGGCCAACCTGAGGATACGTCTGTTCCCATTGACATTCCCCCTCCCGATGTCGAGATGACAGAGTTTATGACCACTATCCTCTACCTATCATCATCTATGAGATCCACGGTGGAAGACCCCTTTGGGACTTCCCCTTCTATTTTGCCTAACCTCCCTCCAGCGATCACCTTGGGCTCAACAATGATGGATACTTCATCTATTTATTCTTCCATCAGCCCCCATGACGATGTGCATGTGAACATTTCTTCTCATGTTGATGAGTTAGGTAGCGTTGTCGCGTCATGTGGTTACCCTTCCACCACTCACCCCATCTTCTATTGTGATGATGACATCATGGAAGCCTTTTCCACCCATGACTTCATCTTTCCTGCCCATAAGAGGAATGGCACCATCTATGTCTATGGTGACTTTCAAGACTTGAGCACAAGTTGCCCCCAAGGCAACTCCCCCACACCATCTACCTTTCGGTGTGTGGGTGGTAGAAATCCTACCTAGAGCACTCCCTATAGTAGTGTTTGTTTGATTTCTACCTTGCGTTCAGGTTGCTAGAATTTTTCATCATCCTCTCATTTGTTGTCTTGTGGCACCTTTCATATGGACCCCCTGTCCACACCATATATTGGTTATGCCGATGGTGCAAGTCACTACTCCCAGAATATAGCCTCGGTAGCCTGGGCCATTTTTACTCCCTTGCATTTGCTTGTTCTCTCTAACGGAATATGCATTAATACTGCCACCAATAACCAGGCTGAATATGATGCAGTGCGAGGTTTATTAGCTGATGCCCTTTCCTGTCGCATCCTTCACCTTCATGTTCATTTAGATTCCTTGCTTCTTGTCATGTAATTTAATGATGTTTATCATGTGCATAATCCTATCCTTTTTAGAAGATATTTACGAGTGAAGCTTTTGATGCATGAATTTGAAATCATTACATTTATTCATGTACCTAGAGCACAAAATAACTATGTAGATAACATTGCAAACAATATTCTAGATTGGAATTTATCACATGCATTTCACACAAGACAATAACAATAAACCATAAAATGATGCATATCCTTTATATGTGTCATCCAAAATGTTTTAGAGTCCATCAACTCTGATACATATGAAATGCCCATAGCATGTTACAAAAATCAAAACTGGGGGCACCTCATGCCCCTACATCTAATCACTATCTAGAGTATCCCGGGCCAATGTCTCGGCTCTGGTAGCTCGTAGATCGTGCATCCCCTGTTTGACCATCACTATGTGCCGCATGACCCCTCGCCACTCCAAGGGTAGACCAATACATGGCTCTATGTATTGGTCATCAAGATCTTGCCAGCCGTGATATGAAACACCGGTCAATAGCCTCTCACATCTACCATGGATGTTCTTTAGGAGGGCAACTTCATCCTCATTTTGTGGACCCCCCGACCCACTAGGTGCTGTAGCTCCTGATGCTGCAGGCTGCCCCATATACCCGGTCGGTTTCACCGATGTTGTATCTGCATACCAAAAGTGAATGAATCAATACCATATACAATATTACGAGACTTTAAAATGTACATAAAATATTAGAAACTTGTCACTTGCCATTGGGCCCCCATGCTCAACCTGGCGATAGTGGCAAGTCTGGGTCCCCATGATAACTCATCCCACTATAGGGATAGTCGTCTATGTATAGTGGCATCTGATCCCAATGAGAAAAAAACTCGGGTCGAAACACCTGTCCGACTGCCCCACCTCCACCTCTACACACTAGCCGCCCCTAGTGGTGCATCCTCAGCTCTCTCGAGCCCCCATCCTGGATTTTAATGTGAGGCCGAAGTGTCGGGATCTTCTCAAAGAAGAGTGAGCATAGCTCTGTGCCATATGCATAGTCATGGTTCACCTACCACTTGCATAGAAAAAAATGTCGTTTCAACAACGACAACATCATTTTCCCACCCATAGTAGGTCCCACTCAACACACTCTCAACAAGCATCATTTGACCCCCAGTGATGTGGTGGAGTGCCTGGTTTCCCAGGATCCGCAACACCAATGTGACCTTAACACGAGTCTCTAGCCACCCTAGATCTCCGATCGGTATCCATGTCCCCTTCACATGGAGACCCGGTCGATAATGGTGCTCTACAAACTCCATAATGTTCAACCCTTGCGGTAACACTGGCTGCATATTTCCCACCATCCCAAGTGGCGGAAGACCAGTCAGAAAATATATATCCTGGACAGTCAACTCGATCCAATGCCCCTACACTATAAAGATCTCATGATCCAAATCCCAATAGCTGACAATCCAGGCCAACAAGGGCTCTCTAGATCTCATTAACGGGTTCTCCACAAACTTCAGGACCCCAAGCCCAGCCAATGTAGTGCAGACACCATGATCCTCTCAGATCTCTGACCGTAATGTGTCCATGTCTCTCTCTCTCCAGTTGATCCTCAAATCTACCATATCTGCACAAAACCATCATGTTTGTTAGTGTATAGAAAGCAAATACTGCATCACAACCACAGAAACCCATCTCTCAGCCAAAAACAACACCAAAATCCCTCTATCTGACAGGTCGCAATTTTTAAGCCATTCTATTGTGAAACCAACTCCAAAAAGAGAAGAAAAGAGATATCAACACCATATAAATAAGCCACTTTGAGGGGGAAACCTCCAATACATTACATGAATGAACAATTCTTGGATGATTCAAAGTACAAAACCTCCTTTCTATATATAGGAGTCCATGGAGCCATAATGTAATCCTAGTGGGGCCACAATGTAATCCTAGTCGACCTAGCAATAATAATTTAAGGGCACAATAATAACAATATGGGGGTTACAAGGGTACAATAATAACAATAAGGGGGTTACACTAACAACAATAAGGGACTATACTAGTAATATAGGGACCTAACATGCCCCTATCCTTCAAAAAAGTGTTTTCCTCAACGCTTAAGTAGCTTTGGGTGCTTCTGTAAAAAAATCTCACCCTCCCATGTGGAATCTTCAGTGGGTAAGTTCTTCCACTTGATGAGATACTCTGAAATTGATCGATTCTGTAGCTGTCGAGTTCTTGTTTCCATGACTGCTTCAGGTTCCAATATGATTTTTCTTTCCTCATCAAGTTCTGGAAATATTGTTTGAACTGGACGATTTTCACCTATAACCTTCTTTAAGCATGAAACATGGAAAATTGGATGCACTCGTGAAGAAGCATGAAGCTCCAATTTGTATGCCATCGTACCAATCTTTTGCAACACCTTGTAAGGTCCATAGTACTTTGGTGATAATCTATTATCCTTCTTAGCTTGCTTGAGGGACATTTGTGTGTATGGTTGTAGCCGTAAAAATACCCAGTCTCCTATATCAAAACTTCTCTCGCTGCGATGTTGATCTACCTATTGTTTCATTCGATTTTTTTCCAAATTTAGGTTGTCCTTTAAGAGTTGGAGAACTTCTTGTTGATGCTCGACGTGATCTTCCACTTCTTGAACCTTCGAATTTTCTCTTAAAGATGATGTGATGGACGGTGGATGATATCCATAAAGTGCCATAAATGGGGTCATTTTTGCTGCAGTATGGAAGGAAGTGTTATACCACCATTCAGCTAGAGGTAATCACTTGACCCATTGTGTTTGTTTATCAGATACAAAACAATGAAGATATCCTTCCAAACATTTATTTACTATCTCAGTTTGACCATCGGATTGAGGATGATAAGATGAGCCATGAGCTAATTGAGTACCCAAACAAGAAAATAACTCCGTCCAAAAATTTATAGTAAAAATGGGATCTCTGTCGCTCACAATAACCCTTGGGTTTCCATGTAGCTTTTGAATTGTGTCCATAAATTTAGTAGCAACTTTACTTGCTTTAAATGGATGAAATAATGCACAAAAGTGTGCATACTTGGTAAGTCTATC
The DNA here is from genome assembly GCA_034641835.2 of Pinus albicaulis. Lineage (NCBI taxonomy): Eukaryota > Viridiplantae > Streptophyta > Pinopsida > Pinales > Pinaceae > Pinus > Pinus albicaulis. The sequence goes on along the minus strand of CM076575.1, from coordinate 541,435,161 downwards.
AACTACCACCATGATGACACTCTTTCCTTCGGACTTAGGTAAACCTGTGATAAAATCCATTGAAATCTCCTCCCAACGTTGACTTGGAATGGATAAAGGTTGTAGAAGACACTGGGTCTTAATTGTATTAACTTATTCTGCTGGCAAACCAAACATTCCACCACAAACTTTTGAATATCAGATTTAAGGCCATCCCAAAAAAAATTCTTTCTTCACCCTCTGGTAAGTTTTTAAAAATCCTGAGTGTCCTCCTAAAGGAGAAGTGTGCAATTCCAAAAGAATCTTTTGTTTTAGTTGCGAATTCTTACAAAGATATAAGCGATATTTGCACCATAAGGAATCATTTTTCCAAATAAATGTATCAAATGTACTAGGCTCTTGCTGCAACTTTTGAATGAGTGTCCACACGTCTTTGTCCTTCTTCCATTAATCTCTTGCTTCGGTTATCCAATCTGGTTGGATAATAGAAATGGCACAAAGCAATGCTTCCACCTCTTCATTCTTTCTTGAGAGTGCATCTGCAACAACATTAAGCTTTCTTTTTTTGTAGATTATTTCAAAGTCATAATCCAACATCTTTGTGACCCATTTTTGCTGCTCTTCTGAAGATAGTCTTTGTTGTAAAAAGTGTTTAAGACTATCATGATCAGTTTTTACCTTGAAGTGTCTTCCCATTAGGTAAGTTCTCCATTTCTTTAGTGCATGCAGTATTGCTAACATTTCCTTCTCATAAATTGGTTTCTGTAAATACTTTCCTTTGATTGGACGACTTTCAAAAGCAATGGGTCTTCCTTCCTGCATTAAAACTGCACCAATTCCATTTCCTGAGGCATCACATTCCACAATAAAGGTTTTGTGAAGTCTGGCGTAGCTAAGACTGGTGCTAGGCACATTTCCTCTTTAAGATGTTCAAAGGCCTTAGTTGCTTCAGGAGTCCATGAAAATGCATCTTTCTTCAATAATGTTGTTAGAGGTGCTGCTATTCTCCCATAATTCTTAACAAAATTTTGATAATACCCTGTTAACCCGAGAAATCCTCGCAACTGCTTTATGGTTGTGGGGACTTTCCATTCCTTAATGGCTTTAATTTTGTTAGGGTCTACTTTAACACCCTCGTGAGATACAATATGACCCAGATATTCCACCTCTTGTATTCCAAAGAAACATTTGGATGTTTTTGCATATAATTGTTTCTCCTGCAATAGTTTGAGCACCCTGTCAACATGTTCAACATGATCCTTCCAAGACCCGTTGTAGATTAGTATATCATCAAAAAATACTAGCACAAATTTTCTAAGGAAGGGTTTGAAAATGGAATTCATCAACCCTTGAAATGTAGAAGGTGCATTGGTAAGGCCAAAAGGCATGACCAAAAATTCATAATGACCCTCATGAGTGTTGGGTCTCAATCTAGTCTCCTAAACTGAGCTTCATTTAATTGTCAACCAGGATTTGTAAACTGCTGAAGTGAAGTGTACCATATGTACCTAGGTGCTTGTTTCCTAATGCGTTGTATGTGGTTTTGTGATGTTTTTGGTCTTTTTGTGATGATTTGTGATGTTTTTGGTCTTTTGGTGTTTTATGTTCACAATGAAACTGCCTAGAAAACTAATGGAAAGAAGTTGGTGGTCAAAACAGAGTTAAATCTAATGTATGGAATGGAAAATGCAATTAGAAATACTGAAGCAAAATCTGAACTATGACTAAATAGAAACAAAAGCTTGATAATGACTTCTTATGCAAATGACACAAACTAAACTTGAGAAATGATCACTAAATATGCAAGTTCTCTAACTAGACAGTTAAACACTAATTTTATCATGGTGCAACATTCTGTTCTAAGCTCATCTATTCCATGACTAATTCCTAGTTCTATTTTGCAATTTAATTGGATGTCTCAGAACCTATACTCAAAGAGTTATTGGTTTCTTGTTCAAAGTAGTTCTTTTGAGGAAGAGCTCTGTTCATAAAATGATGAGGAGATTGCAGAGAGATTTCAGACCTTATAGTGATGTTATCTTCTGTTCCTATGTTTATGGATCACTTGTAGTTTTCAAAACAAAAAGATATTTGTGAATAATGAAGGCTGTCTTGTGAATCCTAACAACTAAAATAATCTATTGTGCAAAGAATGACAGTGTGACTATGAGATGTAAGTGCAATGAGTTAACTTAAGAATGGATCTAAGATGCTTCTAAACTAGAACAATGTTGAACGATAAGTCATCATCAAACTTGAAACAAAGTAATTGAACATGAATTAAATGCAAATGAAACTCCGGAGCATTCTAACTAACATGCATTATTCTATGAAGTTACACAATCTGTTTGTTCATCATTAGTGATATTTTGGAAGAGTTCCTTCTTGTGGAAGAGGTAGAACAATTCTGTCTGTGGACTTGTATGCAATTGAAAGAAAATGAACTGAAAGCAAATGAAAAACTAAGTTATCACACCCATACCCTACTCGTCATTATGATGTCTTGGGCAAGCGTTTAAGAGCAAGATCAGAGATGATACTTAGTACAAACAAACAACTAAATCTTTCACTATCACGGTCATGTCTTGAACTTCTTAAGGATGTATTGGAAGAATTTCTTCTTGTGGAAGAGTGATTAGAACAAGTGTAACTGTGATAGTGAATAGCAAAAACTACAACTAATTCCTACAGTACTATAGCTATTCATCATTCATTGTTATGATCTGTTGGAAGAATGTCTTCTTGTGGAAGAACCGGAATGAATATAACTACAGTATCTAGTTAAAAACAAATACAAATTCAACTCCTATCCTACAATACCATAGTCATTAATCATTCATCATTTTGGTCTGTTGGAAGAGTGTCTTCTTGTGGAAGAGCTGGAACGAATTATGACTACAGTAGCTAGTTAAAACAAATACAAATTTAACGCCTATCCTACAATACCATAGTCATTAAACATTCATCATTTTGGTCTGTTGGAAGAGTGTCTTCTTGTGGAAGAACTGGAACGAATACGACTACAGTAGATAAAACAAAACAACTACCAATTCAAATGCAAAACGTAAAAGCAGCTAGGAAAAACTTATCTAGTTTACGCAAAAGAAATCCGTGCAAGAGGAAGGGGCCCTCTACCACTTGACGGCATTCAACTTCAAATCAAATCACGCCTTCAGAATAACTTTGTCTGCTCCATTAACAATGCAATAGTTCGAACATAACACTCCGTGTCTTCAAGGACGTAACACAGAGTTTACACAAAATCTAGCAGCAAATCTAACACAAAATCTCTCTAACTAAGCTCTCGGTCTACTCAAGAGTTTATAAAGTAAATGCCAGTAACAATAATTACAACAATTTAGGAATAATGTCTTTCCTTATCCGAATCATCTTAGGAGTCTTTGAGGTGGCTACGTGAAGAAGAAAAGACATCTGGACTGAGACAGTCCTAGTAGGAGTCTTCCTTCACAAATGTGTTCCCACGTGCATAACCGTACCCAGAATTCATTTCCTCTTCCATGATGAGAAACAAACCATGTAGGCACGACGTGGATCATGCCCATATGCGTTTTTCCTCAAGAGGCCACCTGGAACATACTCAAACATGAAGGTAGCTGCAGAATCGTCGGTTAGCTACGGAATGTCTGCATTCTGCAGCTAGTTCCAGTCAAAATGCTTAACAATGGCAACAATCACAAAATTCAACAAGTCAGTCATGTAAACCATTCTAGAAGTAATTTTAACTATTTTTATTGATCAATTGGGTTTAAAATAGAAATGGACAAGGGAGAATGAGGTAAAATGAGGTGAAGGAAAGCACAAATTTGAGGCTCAACAATGAGTTCGAAATGCTGTTTTCAAAATATCTTCAGTCTCCATTCTAATTTGATGATACCCTGAACAAAGATCCAATTTGGTAAAATAAATTGCGCCATGTAATTCATCCAATAATTCATCAATAACATGAATGGGAAATTTATCTTTAATGGTGAGCTTATTGAGCTCCCTATAATCCGGACACATGTGCCATGATCCATCCTTCTTGTATACCAATACTACAAGAGCAGAGAAAGAACTTTGACTAGGTTGAATTATACTCGCCTCTAACATTTCTTCAATCATACATTCAATTTTTCTCTTTTGGACATAAGGATATCTATAAGGCCTGATGTTTGGAGGAACACTTCTTGGAATCAAATGAATAGCATGATCATGACCACGAATAGGTGGGAGTCCTTTTGGATTTTCAAAAACCTTGGAATGATTGTCCAAGACTTTTTGGAGATCTGCAGAAATAGATGATTTTGATGTTGGAACTTCTAGTGAGAATAATTGTGCAATTATGCCTCGTTGTTCTTTCTTTAGAAGCTTTGTCATGAAATTAGAGCTTATTATCTTTCTAGGCTTCCCTACAATACCCCGTAATTCAACTTCCTTTCCTTCTAAAAAAAAATTCAAGAAAAGTTCTTGAAAATTAAAGGCTACCGTCCCCAAAGATTGTAACCATTGTACTCCTAGTACAACATCAACACCTCCCATAGGAATGGAAATCATTGGACTATTCAATAAATATTCCCCCATGGTTAGCTTGATATTATGGCATTTTCCAGAGCAATTTATAGTTCCTCCATTTGCAACCATCACTTGACATTCTGGTGCTGGGTATATGAAATAATTCAATTCCTTGGCTACCTTACAATGAATAAAATTATGTGTACTACCTGAATCAATCAAAACTATTACCTTTTTCTTCTTGATATTTCCTTCTATCTTGAGATTTTGAGGAGTGGTAATTCCTGGCAATGCATTACACGATATGGTTGGACTCATTTCTTCCTCTTCTTGGGTTGCACAGATCATATCTCCAAAAATATTGCGAACTAAGCTCTGAAATTGTTTGACGATGTTCCTAAGGATTTTGGCTTCGCGCTCTAAAAATTTCATATTCTGAACCTTTTTAGAAAAAAATGTATAGCGAAAATGCCACGCTGACCTATTTGGAGTAGAGAAACCCTAGAATCTGAAATCTCTGATACCAAATGTTGTGAAACTAGCTCCAAAAAGAGAAGAAAATAGATATCAATGCCTTAGGAATAAGCCACTTCGAGGGGGAAACCTTCAATACATTACATGAATGAGCAATTCTTGGATGATTCAAATTACAAAACCTGCTTTCTATATATAGGAGTCCATGGGGCCATAATGTAATCCTAGCGGGGCCACAATGTAATCCTAGCCGACCTAGCAATAATAATTTAAGGGCACAATAATAACAATATGGGGGTTATAAGGGTACACTAATAACAATAAGGGGGTTACACTAACAACAATAAGGGACAATACTAGTAATATAGGGACCTAACACATTCCTAGGACAGGTCGCAGTTTTCTGCCCAAAACCTGCTACCCAGGTTGCAAATATTGCCCCAAAAAGTGCAACCCAGCCGTGAAGAAGAGCATGGGTATGTTCCTGAGCCCTGGGTGCCTAAACTGAACTTTTAATCCATTGAATTGAAAGATTAGGGTTAGGCCTCTTACTTGCAACTAAAGGATCTCGATTCCAACCATTGGTTTGTCTGCTACAATCGTCGCAAGATTTAGGGCCTTTTCTTCTCTCTACATTCACAACAACTACAATTGCAAATGAATCAAATTGGAGTGAAAATTCCTTATTAAAAGAGAAACCACAAAATTTTCTTTCGCCAGCTGCGACAAAACTGTAGCTTGGTTTGAAAAAATTTCAACACCATTGGAAAGCTCTCATCGAGATCTCAAATGGGTATCATTTAGTTTTTTGTGATTTGATACTTCAGCTGGACACATTTTTTTCAATAAGGGTCACTTCACCGCTCCTCAAAATCGAATTTCTTCACTTGTAACACTTGTACTTGGGGCACCACTTTGCCTTCATACTTGTCCATTCTTGTGTTGATTTTCGTCATGAGTAACCATCTTGTACTCATATTTTTATGGTCCCCACCAGACCTATTATGTGTGGCAGCATCATCGAGTCGCCCTTGTTTAGAGCACTGGAGTTGAGTCATCATCGCATCCATGGAGTCTGTCCCGAGTTCCATTGTATCCCGCTATAGTCTTCCATCCTTCATTTCTTTGATTCCTCTCTCGCATCGCACATTTCGGCCTTCAGTCATACTCTCCCCTATCCCCTCCGGTGTCGCATCAGTAGCTTCCAAGTCATCCATGCCATTTATGCTCTAACAAGGGAAGTTGTCAGCCCGCTACTCAGTACTCCCTATTCTACCATCATCCTTGGTGTCAGTCTATTAGTCACTCTACTATTTTCCCTCATGCCTTAGTTTAGGATCTATTATTGCCTCACCTATGGTGGAAATCCTTCTATCGACATCATCTTATTCATTCCAGAAGAGAGGTCTAGAGGGCATTGTACCTTGGTTCCAGCTTCCACTCTTGTTTGGTACCTCGAATCAGGCAAATGGACTCTTTATTGCCCTTTGACTTGATTTTTTCTCAGCTCCAGCTCCTTATGGCATGATTGAGATTTTTATACTTGATGGTTTAGTGATGCAACAGATTACACCGGTGATTCCCAGGTGTGTGTGAGATGTTTCAAACCTCATGAGGGGGTGGCCCTTCAGGTAGCCCCGCACATACCCAGCTGACCTCTCTACTACAACCTTTGATGTTGTTCCATAGATTTGATGGTTCCGACCTTAGCTGCTTGCAGTGCCTCTTTAGATTGCATGTATCGTTCATATTTTCAAAGCCCTTTCCTATTTTACATGGCCTCTTTGGTTGTACTTATATCTCATGTAATAATATATTATTGTATAAGTCCTAGTTGTTGTCACAGGCACAGTATGTATGTGGGATCCATTATCATGTTTTTATCTCACCCATTTTTATGCCAGCATGTACTATATAGTTCAGTCCCTTATTTACTGGACACATTATTCTTTGTACTTTGTTATCTCGACAGGCATAGGTATGCCACCCCTGCCTCATGTAGAACATGTACTCACTCATAAAAGATACTTGTTGCACCTGTAAGTCTCGCCTCCTCGGGGTCTTGTCCTCTTGCGCTTTAGTATAGCTTATATTTATCTCTCTCTGACTCCCCTTTCGGTGTCTAGTGATTGAGTTCTTACAACATACTTCGATCATACGATTAGCTCCTAACACTCACATGCTGGGGGGCAATCTGTTACACCAATTTTTGGTCATCTATCCTATTACTATTATATGGACCAAAGTACACCATGTAAGACCAATTTTACCCTAGTAAAATTGCTTTCACTATGAAAAATAACTTAGTAATCCATAATTTATTAAGTTGGTTATGGTCTAAATAGGAAACCCCATGAGGAATAATTGAATAAATCCTTATTTGTTTGATTTTCCTTAAGGGATAATTAATTAAACCACAGTTTAATTAATATTCCTGGTCATATTTAACCCAAAATAGGAAAATTAATTAGATAAATCACTATTTATCTTATTATTTTCTAGGAATAATTATTTAAAACATTAAGTAAATAACATTCCTTGTTAAATTTGACTAAATCATTTATAAATGATTGAATAAGTCATTATTTGTTTAATTATTACTCAACCACATTCTTAAAATAATAAATAAATCATTTATTTATTTATTATTTACAAATAAAGGGATTTGACCAAATTCAAATTATTTTTCCCTTCAACAAAAATAATAAAATATTCCATAAAAGTTGGATCTAAATTTGGTTAATAATATTATAATTATGCACCAATATCTGTACTAACTAAATATTTTGTTATAAATAGAAGGGTTTTTCCATTCATTCACTACCTTTTGTTTCTTAAAGATCACTCTGGATCTATACTTTTGGTCTGACTTTGATCCTCCATCATTGTCATATTTTTCTACCTTTTTTCTTGTGAGCTCCGGCTGAGTTCCATTTTTGTCTGGGTTTTCTACACCATTAAGAGAAAGAGATCTTAGATCTGAAGCGCTGAGGACATACAAGAACCCATCCCATTGAGGGGGACTGGTAACATCTTTCTATGATCCCTTTGAAGGTGTCACAAATAAAAAAATTCTTTAAAAACATTCTTGTCTTGTTCATTGGACATGGAACAAATCTTGCTTTTATTTGCTGTTTAATATATTTAAATGCATAGATTTTTATTTCTGTAGCATTTATTCTGATCACTAACTGCAGATCTAAGGAAATTGACAACCATATTTGATGTTAGGGCTGTTTGTTATGCACAGCTAAAGTGAGATTTTTTTTTTGTATGATTGCGATTAGAATATACACTAACAATGTACATCCCATTTCAGAGTGATTTTCACAACTCCCAAATCTCCAACAACTCCTTTGAGCTCAAAAAACTTTGTGGGAAACATATCCCGATATTCGGTCAACAGCTCTACAACCTTTCCCACTGTGTCACCATCCCAATAATCTCCTATTTTGGCCAACTTGGGTTGTTCCTTTGCCCCAATGTTGATTTCTTTCAGTTTAAAGGCTTAGCCATATCCATCATTCCTAGGAAGGGCCCTTCTACTGCGCGCTCCCCCTCAGATTCTGGGATATTGATATTTTTTGGATCTTCATCATTATCGTCCACTCGTAGATTTCTACAGTTGAAAATATCCTAAATCTGTGCTTTCCATGTTGGTGCATCACATTCTTTTGAAGGCCGAGAATCATCAAAGCCAACTGCTTCTATATCCCACAGTGCTTCATCCAATCCCTCTGATCCACTAGCCATGCTGAAGGTTAAAAGAAAGATTTCACCCATTGTAACCCAATTATGATTCCCTCTGTTATTACTCAGAAAAAGTGAAACACTATTTGACATGGTCATAGAGTTCATTTGTCAAAGGTATGGTCACAAAGTTAATTTTTCACAAGTTGGTATAGGAAAATTTTAAATTTTTCATCTTTAACCTATCCTAAGGTTCAAACCTCCCTCCATTCAAGTCATATCATGTCCCATCAGTCATCATTTGCTGACATATTTCATTTCCCAAGATTTTGAATTCAAAAGGGTCACTTTAGCCAGTTTTTCCTCTTTTCGTAGCGTTTTACAGTGTAAAAAGACAATTTTCGCTACGAAACTGCCTAATAGTTTCGTAGCAAAACTGTCAAAAAATGAACTAGCCATGCTCGAAAAATGGTTTTTATGTCTGTCTTGTGAAATCCAGTGCAAGGTGTCAGTCCATGATTATAAGGGTTAGGATGGATGTCATTCGAGTCAGTTAAGGCTAAATCAAGATACAAAGGTCATGTTTGAGGTCATCATCACTTTTTTTAGCATATATGAGTCATGATTAAGGCATGAGTTGCCATCTACACTGTAAAAAATTACCCAGTTGAGTCTTTGTCATTCTATGCTTCATATTTGCATGCTATTGAGTTCTAGAGAGCTGTTTCACCAAGCCAAGCTGGTTGCTGGCATTTTCAAAAGTTGCAGGTGTCACTAATCAAGCGAGGCAGAGAAGGTATAAAATCACCATGGTTGCAAAGAAGAATACCAACAAAGGTGGTCACTGCCTCAGATATGAGCCAATGAACATGAATTTGTTGAATGAATATCAAACTGCATTGGAGGTGTTTAGAAGAACAGGGTGTTTTAAATTCTACCAAAGTCTGCAAGGATGTCATTTGCAGGTTTCAAAGGAGTTTGCTAAGAGTTTTACTGGATCAGTTTCAAAGGTGGGAATGTTAAATCTCCGATAGTAACACTAGAAACCATTGTAGCAACAACATGAATCCCTAGAAGAGGAGAGCAATGGTTCAAAAGCATCAAGTTCACCATGCAGGACTATAAATAATTCATCAAGACAAAGCATAGTGAAATTGATCTCACAAATGCTATCCCAAGGAGCTATATGAAGGAAAACTACTCAAAGTGGCTACTGATCATTCAAAAGTACTTCACATGTGAAGGGATGTATCACATGGTTTATTCCTACCACCTTAGTCTTCTACTGCATTTTGTGGGTAAGAGGTCTCTTGATTTTCCTTTTTACTTATACAGAATCTTAGCTAAAATTTCAGAAAAAGTTCAAGTTAAATCAGAAGGAAATGAAACCTATCTTTTTCATCATGGTTTGATCAAGTTGTTGGCGTTAGAGGAGTTAAAAATATTAGGCAGAGATTGGTCATATTTTCTATTCATAAGTGGTTTTGAAGTAGATGCTATCACTCCTAAAATAACTCCCAATCGTAGAGATATCCTATCACCTTCAGTGGCAGAGCTGTTAGAACCAGTGAGCATGGAGATAGAGCCTTTGCAGAAGGCTGACACACCCAAAGTTACACCTGCAAAAAAAAGCCAACAATTAGCAAACATGGCAGCAAGAGGGTTACAAGGAGCCAAATAGTGGCTAAAGGTAACTTAGAGGACATATTGCATGCCATTGATATTGAAGAAACTCCCAGAGTCTGAGCTGAAGACATAGATGAGGGAGGAAGGAAGCTTAAGAAAGGAAAAACAACTAAGAAGTTAGAATTTGCAGGTGATGATGTTGGATATATGTTTCAAGCTAGAAAACCAATGGAAAGACATGCCAGAAAAGTCTTGGAAAGCAACAAAGAAGCTCAAAAGGTCAGTGAAACTACTCAGCCACCACTAAGCATCATAGACCTCTCCTCACCTGCAAAAGAAGAATTAGTCATCAAACAAAAGAAGGGAAAAGAGAAAATCACTGAAAATTCAGAGGTTGAAGTCCCTAAGGAGCAGTTGAAAGATGCAAGTGAATAGATATCAGTCTTCAGGAAAGAAGCAAAGAAACATAGAGCTGAAAGAGTGTAGTTTGAACAGATGAGGAAGATTTGGGAGGATCAAGTCACAAGTGTCTCAAAGACCTTGGAAAACACATAAAAACTAATAAAGTGGAATCAACCACTAAGAAAAGAGGTAAAGCACATAAAAAAGGTAAACCTTCACTTACAATCTAAGAACAGGACACTGAAGGACCAAGTCAAAGACCTTCAGGAACAACTGGAACTCATTCATGAGGAGCTCGAAAAGAAAGGCTTAAAGATGACTGTGGTTGAGGAGCCTATAGCTCAATTGATCATAAATGAGGAGGAAACACCATAGAAGCCTTAAGTTGAGATTGAATGTATTTTAGAGGATTCATTACATGCAGAAGATCAAGTTTTTGCAACTGGAGGTGACTTTTAAGAGACAATTTTAAAATCTGGAATTTCTGCACTTTTACATAGTTGTGTAGCGTTTCCTAGGCTTAAAGCCAGGAAAATGCTACGAAAAAACCTGTAGGAGAATTTTTTCCTTTAAAGTCACTTTTTTAGTTTTCAAGGAGGGAGAATGATGGTGGTGATGTGTCATGACCTGGTTGACACCATGGAACAGTAAAGGAGCAGAGTTTTTGGGTGCAAGAGCTACCTTTTCAATGCTACCAAAGCTTACTATGAAACTGTCCGGTTTTCATAGCGAGCTATTTTTGAAGGTTTTGGAGCATCTTAATGGCAGTTTTGGACAACTGGAATCTTCCAACATGTCAAGGGACCTTAACATCAAATATTTATGACTCGAAGGAAGTGTTGTGGAGATAGGTCATCAGCCAAAGCTCTCATTGAAGATAAGGGTTATGCATTCCTGAAAAATAAGGTTTTGTTCACATGTCTAGGAGAGTTTTAAATATGTAAAGAGGAAATGAACCTACCATGTATATTTCGAGCATGTGATGCTTATTTTTTAACTGACATGTAACTGTTTCACAAAGATAAGGTAGAATATGTAATAAATAGGAGTTAGACTCCTATTAGTAGATGTCTTCTTTAAGGTATAGCTGTTGGTTTCTTGTTATAAGTCATGTTTTTCAGTTATGTGATGTGTCATAGGAAAATTCGATGAATCTATCCACCAGGCAGATCATCCTTGTTGTAAGAATGTCTATTTATAGACAAAGCATCGAAGTAGTGAAGGGTTGGAGATTTTTTGCACCAAACTGCTGCTTTATGTATTTTGGATTTATATCAGTAGTAAAAAGTGATTTTCTTCTTGACAGACTTGAGATTCTCATGGGGTTTTTAATGTCTTATTGATCTACATATTATGTTTTACCACTTGCAGTAGATTTCATTTCTATTACTCAAAATTTATAACTCTATAATATGACTTCCTTTAGTAATGAAATGAATGTGTTTTCTTATGTTTTATGAGTGAATTTCCTTTGTTAAAGACCTCTATCTGCCTCAGCTTCCATGTCAAGAAACCTTGCCACTGAAACTACTAATTGTTGACTCCATAAGCCCAATGGTAGCAAACCTGCATTATTTCAACCTGCAATCATAAAAAAAATGATACAATTTCTATAGAGTTATCCATCTAGCACTATCATTAACCAATATCATAAAATCCATTTGAGAGAGCCCTCTCAAACTGAAGAGGCTAAGCTTCAATCAAAAGCTGGTTTGAAACAGTTACACTAAGTTGTCTGATCAGCACCCAATCAGGTACAATTTTGTGATAACACCCTCAATGCAGCTTTTTCTCCAAATACCATGCAGTAGGGATAGGTCCCAACGTATGAATAAACATGGGAACCCATTTGGTCTTAGGCTTCTTATCCAAAACCTCCATCCACGTAGATAGGTGTTAGTGTAGATAACCTTGACCACGAAAAATCTCAGTTAGTTGGGCAGTGGGCTGCTCAAAGCGCAACCACATCATTCTGTTGCATTCCTCCCAATCCTCAAAGTTCCCTTTGTGCGTATCCCACCAACGTGTTGGAGTTGCGCGCATGGCAAGATCGAGTGCCCAGAACCTTCGCTCTTTCGGGACAACCTTTTCCAAATTCTCCAAAAATAAAAAACATTGCTAGAACCATCAAAATAGGGTAATTCCCATACCTCTAAGGAGATGCATTGCAAAATTTTAGTGACTATGAGGCAATGCAGTGCAAAAACATCATGCAGGCGATTTTGCCAGTTTTCTATTTCCCCATTTAAATCTGAAAAACATGAGCTATCCTTTTCCCAATTCATCATCCCATCAGTAGTTGGGTTGATCCAATCCTCATCTTGTGTAGTAAACTTATAGATATGGTTGAAATCATCTCCTTCGCACACTAGTTCTGTATATCTCTCCCCTTCCATAGGATCCAAGGGTACTATAAACCGAGTACCATTATTTTCAAAGATCATACTCTTGTGCTTGAAGTTGATGATGCCCCCCATATCGATTGCCCAATCCAGCCCTAGCAGTGTAGGGTAGGGGTCTAAATCATCCACAATTTGTATTACTTCAAAGTCTACACGTACCTTTACTTCAACAATATCTACTAGAACTTGTGGGTGTTGGAATCATGATTACTGTTAGACCAAAACCCGCAGGCATTAGTCTTCGCTACAATTTCCAGAGTTAGGATCCACGAGAGGAAGTTAGTCCATGTCGCGAAACACATAGGGAGCGTTGAACCCAATGTCCAACGATCTCCCCCCCAACGCGAGATGGGTGAGTTTCGAACTCGAGACCTGTTGCTCTTATATGACTTGTTGGAATTGTTGGGGTTCCCATTTTTTGGCCAGATTGGCAAGACCAAAAGATGAGACAACATCAGAACCACTTTTGGGCCCTAGGATCTAGCCCTCCTAGACCTGGAGAGGGATCTCTCCATTAAAGCAAAGAATGATGTATCTTGAAGCTCAAATTGAGATGTTAGGCTAGTTATGAAGCACAGAGGGGGGTTTTAAATGATTTGGTTGGTTGGTTTCTGGGTTGGTTATGGGATCATAGACTGAGAAGGTAATGGGAGAGAAGGAACAAAGCAGCCGGAAGTTTCAGCAAAGGGGATAGGTCAAGACAATGCCATCCATTGGGCTATGGAGTCATGAAAGGTAATTACATGCAACAACTAGCCAAGGCTTTCAGAGGGAAAGTCATCTAATACTAAAGGATCTTTTAGATATATGATGGAATGGAACATTAAGGAGAGAAGGTGAAAGAAGGAAAGCAGCCCAATTCCTGTCTATAGATCAGGTCAGAGGTCATTTAACTCCAGACCTGCTTGGACATACTCGAAGGCAACTCTCAAAGAGGGACAAAAGGGACTGCTTATAGATCGGACCAGAGGTCATTTAACTCCATGTCTGATTTAGCAACTCCAAGGGAAAACAAAGATAAGATTAACAAAGGGATCTTAGAAAGGTCAGCTGGTTGCACAAGGATCCTAGTGGACAGGGCTACCTCTAATCCCCAGTGTTCCCAAATCTTCCAGCTTAAACCCAACAAGAACATCTAAGAACTGATTCATTTAATTCATACATCAGAGAGTAGGCAATATCATCCACTACACTGGTTAAATCAACTGAAATCAATTCTTAGATAGCATATGAAGCAGAAAACATTAAAGGTAGGGAGAGCAGGAAACATAGGGCACCTAACAAGGGTGAATCCTATGTTATACTTCTGTTGCCTACCAAGAGAAAATGAAACAGTATGAAAATGTCATAAACAGAGTTAAGAAGAACATCACCAATAGCAATAGACCAGGATCCTGTAAAATGTGCTTTGATTAATTGATGCAAAACCGGTCATGTACAATAAGCCCAATGGCTAATACAATCCAAACTTTCTCCTCCCAGCCTATTACATACAAGCTACTCTGTAACTCCCTCCCAAGACTGTTCTAACAGTCAAACGGAATCCCTCTAACAGCAACAGCCGAACAACTGAACAACAACAACAACCCTTACAATATTTCCTTGGGGATTACATATAGGAGAGTCCATAATCGGAGTAGATGAACAATTAAATGGATCTCATTTAAGACAGAATGGCGGAAGTGTTCACGCCAATACTACTTAATGGCTCTTTTCATTGCCGTGTGTACTTTGTAGGCCACTTGGGGAAACCTCTGTTAGGTCAAGATTGACCTCTGATGTGTTCTTTAAGTCCTTATGGCAGTCTGGAACCCTGCGCTGCCTTCTGAATATGGTCAACTGGTTTAAAGTCAGCGGGCCTCCCCATACCTCCATTACTGTTGCTCAGACAGTGTTTAATGAAGCTCTGTCGGTGCAATTAACTGCTTATGGGCTCGAGGAGGCATGGAGATTGCTGTAGGAATAGTGTACGCCTGGAGAAAAGGTTATGCTAATATTAAACACAGATAAGACTCTTTGCGTGCTTAAGTTTCCAAACTGTGCTTTGAATCCTTGAATGCGGGATTATAACTGTTAATCTTCAATTACAGGTTTGAATCCCTTCTAATCTGCCTCCGCTGTCTCATTTGGCTGCTGAATTAGCCTCTCTATGACCTCAGCATAATGAAATAAACTTATCACAAAGCCCGGGTAGTGGTGGAGAAATGCAGTGGAAACCCGGAGGAACGGTGGTGGAACGGTGGAAACAGTTAAAGCGTGGCGAAAGAAAGGATTATCAGTGTAAAGCCCAAAGGTTCGACCTTTGGCCGAAATACAAAGGAAAAAGGGCTAAAACATAGGAAATGGAAATGAAATGGTGGGACCCGATCGTGGTGGGGGGGGCGATTCATTAAGGTTTAATGAAAAATGCGAAGGTTTGATTATAGGGGGAAAAACAAAGAAAAGCAGTGAAATAAAACGAGATATGGTGGAAGGATCGTACAAGGTGGGACCCAAATCGCAATCGCAAATTGGGAGCGAAAAGCAATCGCAATCGGAGGGGGCCAGGGGTGACACACAACAGTACTTCCGATTGTGATTGGGAAAGACAAATGATATCCGTTGGATCGACGGAGAGATGGATGGCTAAGAACGAATCGGGCAGTCGCAATTGGAGGAGGGATAGCGGTGTCACATTTCAAAGTTCCGATTGCGATCGGCGGAGGGGGCGCGATTGAGCGCTGACCGTCGGATCTGGAGATCAGATCAACGGCTATCGCTCAATCAGAGGGAGAGTTTGATCCGAGTGATCGGGTCAATCGGAGCGATGGTGCGATCAGCGCTGAGCTGTCGGATCAGTAAGGAGATGGACGGACGGGATTGGATTGGGAGACTGTGGAAAGGGGTTGCGGTTAGCGATCAGGCAGAGGGTGCGATTAATGCTGGACCGTCCGATCTGTGGGGAGAATCAACAGTGGAGAGAGAAATCAGGGGATTGCAATCGCAGCGGGACAAAGGGGTAACGTAATGGAAGTTCCAATTGCGATTAGGCGGGGAGTGTGATTAGCGCTCCATCGTCGGATCTTCATGACAGATCAACGGTGCGGAACACATCGCAGGACTTAGTGTTAAAACCCAATCGCATTGGATTTTTTCAATGATACAAAGGAGTTTGCACCTGCCTGATATTCCGATTGCGATTGGCTCCCAAGGCTTAAGCACTTGGCCTTGGGTAAGGGTTACGTAGGGAAGTGGTTAAGGGACTCGCGGTAAGGGGCTTAGGCCTAACATAAAGTGAAAAGTGGGTTTTTTGCCCATTCTAATGCGTTTTAAGGCTATGGTAGGGTAACGGTAGAGGGGAAAAGGGGAAATTAGGCCAAACAAGGGGTATGGGTAGAATTTGAAGGGGTTTTTGGGAGGATTTGAAGGGTAAGTGGGGAATTTAGAAGGGGAAGGAAAGAGGATGAAAACAAAGGCCTAGAGGGAATGAAATAAGAGGGAAAAGGAGGCCTTTGGGCATTTCTTCACAAAAAAAGAGGCTTTATGAGGGAAATCAGTAGGGGGGATTTTATCAAAGGACAAAAAGCACAAGGAGGCTTCAAGGATGATGTGTTTTCAGGGGAAATGCATTCCTTGAAGGCTCAAAGAAATTTTAGCCCCCAGCTTGTTTGTCAAGAATTTCATAGGGGGGGCTTGTTGAAAATGCGGCAAGATGATGGAGCTTAGTGAAATGAAGTCGCCTTCACTAAGTGGGCCCGCAGGCAAATTCTGGCGCAAAATCTATTTTTAGACTATGTTTATTTTTAGACATATGGAGCATGGTTCGGGGATTCCAGTTTGAGATTCTTGAAGTATGTGTCATGTTGGTAAAAATAGATGAGACTCTATTTTTGAGGTCAAAGAGGTCGAAGTCTATTTTTAGACTGCCTCTCCTTAAAACAGGGAAGTCAAATATTATTTACCCTTAATAATATTTAGACTATAAACAGCAGTTTACTCTCTTGGAGCACTTCGGTTCGAGCTACAGAAGTGGCTCATGCATCTGACAGAGGAAACACGTGGTTCCCAAGGGTTTGATGTCATCATGCATGTTTGACTTCAGTTAGGACTTCAGTGGCAGAAGTTTGGTGGAGTTAATGAGACAGCTAGTGGAGTTGTGTTCTGTTTATTTTAGTTGAACTAGTTGAGATTAGTTTAACTAGCTAATCAATTAGTTATGGGTGGAGTGAATTAAATATTATTTAATTCATTAATTAGTAACTCATTATTCAACTCAAGAACACATCAGTTCACTACAGTGTATGATCAGTTCAGTGGAGACCAGTGAAAGAGGTAGATGAAAGGGTGAAGTTAGCTATCAGTTGTGACTATACTGTTGCTATTTGCAACACACAGATAGGTGGAGTAAGCCCATGAGGATTGCGCAGTTCAGGCTGGTGGTTTATCTATATAAAGAGGCCATCCCATAGCATTGAAACAAGAAATAGAGGCAAGGCAATTGGCGGTGAGTTTTGAACCAGTAACCTGTTCAAAACTGAGCTAGATTGTGTGTAACTTCATGAGATAGTACTGAGTACTTGTGAGGAGTATTGTACTGAGTTGTTACTTGATTTCTCCATTATAATATACACAATAGCTGTGGGGTTTTCAGCTATAAGCTTTCCCCATACATACTGTGTTAATGTGTATGATGATTTGATGTGTTATCGCTTGATTTTATTTCTGCATGCGTGATGATCTGAGTTGAGTTGAGTGGAAGAGATTATGTGTTGTGTATGAAGTTCAAATAGTATGTGACCGGGATAGTCTCGGTGGATAATTAATCATTATTCAGCAAATTTCTACATGGTATCGGAGCTATTGAAGTTCAGATTGATCATCACAGTGATTACAAACTTATTTCGGTAGACAGAGTCTGCATGCGGGCCAGGTAGCCTTCGGATTCATCTTTCTTCGGAAAGTGAAAGGTCTGGTAAACGCCCCTTGCAGTCAATCTCTGTGCTAGAAATAATTTGTTCTCACAGATCTAGAGCGGTTGAGCTTTGAGGTGGAATTCGAAGTTTTGCAACAGTTTTGTTTTCTTGGTGCAAGTGTTGAAAATGTCTTTCAACGGTTTGCGACTCGAATATGCTCTTGAAGGTAGTTCGAATTATGTTGCATGGAAGGATCGCATGGAAGCAGTATTAGAAGATAATGGTCTCAAGGAGTTCGTAGATACGGATGTCCAAAAGCCCACTGATCCTGTTGAAGTCGATGCATGGCAAAAGAAGATGGCGAAGTGTCGAAGGATCCTATTGGAGGGCGTCAAGGATCATATTGTATCCAGCCTACATGGAAAGGATACTCCATATTTAATGTGGAAAGCTTTGACGGATCTATTCCAAAGTAAGAGTGACCAAAGGAAGCTGGCGCTCAAAGATAAGCTCAGGAACATCAAGATGGAGAAGGGCGACAGTATCGCCAAATACCTCACGAAGTTCCCTCAATGCAGAGATGAGCTGGGAAGTGTGGGGGTGGGTACATCGAAAGTTCCTTCGATGTGGTTTGGTGTGCTGGGATCGGTATGGTTCTTGGACAGCGGTGCGTCATTTCATATGACGGGAGATCGGGAGTTGTTCTCAGATCTGGAGGACAAAGATTTGGGTGTGTACATCGAGATGGGCGATGATGGTAGATACAGTGCGACTGGTATCGGTACCATATCCTTTCAGAGGGAGTCTGGTAAACCCTTTGTATTGAAGGATGTCATGCATGTACCTGGATTGAAGAAGAACTTGATTTCTGTGGCGATGTTGGAGGATAAGGGGTATGATGTGGTCTTCAGCGAAGGAAAAGCCTTCCTACGCAGTAAGACTACTGGAGAGACCCGGAAGATAGGGGTTCGAACCAAGAACCTTTATCAGTTGCAGGTAGATGGCTGCGCAACTATGGCATGCAAGGCGGGAGAAGTGGTGAGCCGGGATGATGAGGGCGAACTGTGGCACAGAAGATTGGGCCACCTTCACCATGGAGCTTTGAAGATTCTGCAGCAGATTTCTATTGGGCTTCCTAAGGGCACCCTTGCACAGTCAGATCAGTGCAAGGGGTGTACTTTAGGGAAGTATGTGAAAGCCACCTTTCACGAGAAGGATAGTCGCGCCACGACGATCCTTGAGAGAGTTCACACAGACGTGTGTGGTCCTTTCTCAGTTGCTTCGACAGCAAAGCACGAGTATTATGTGATCTTTGTTGATGATTTCTCTCGAAAGTGCTGGATCTTCTTCATGCAGAAGAAGAGCGATACATTCACGAAGTTCTGTGAGTTTAAAGCACTGGTCGAGAAGGAGTCGAGGAAGAAGGTGATTGCTCTAAGGAGTGATAACGGTGGTGAATTCATCTCGGCTGAATTCAAGGAGTTCTGCAGCGCAGAAGGGATTCGGAGAGAGCTCATCGTACCCCATAACCCATAGCAGAACGGGGTGGCTGAGCGGAAGAACAGAACGATCGTGGGTGCTGCACGGGCGATGTTGCATGATCAGGGCCTACCCCTTCACTTGTGGGGTGAGGCATGCAATACAGCAGTGTATGTGCAGAACCGTTGTCCTCACAAGGTTCTTGGCATGAGTACACCAGAGGAGGCTTATTCTGGCAAGAGGCCTGATATTTCCCATTTGCGGATTTTCGGATCTCCTGTCTACATGCATGTGACGAAGGATGCGAGAAGGAAGCTGGATCCAACTGTTGAGGTTGGAATATTTGTGGGGTACACTGATACACCTCACAACTACCGGGTGTATTTGTCAGACAGTCGCAAGACTATTGTGCGACGGGATATAAAATTTCAGGAGGAGAAAGCCATGCAGTGTTCGCTTGAGAGGGAGCTACACTTGCATGCAGATGAGGAGTTGTTAGTTCCTAAGGAGGAGCTTTCGGATGTGGATCAGCCACAAGAGGAGGTTCAGGAGGTGGAAGAAACCACCCATGCAGCGCCAACCATCAAAGGGCGCATGCGCACTACAGAAGCTGAGCGACTGGCTCGGGATGCAGAGAAGGTTGTAGGACCACCTACAGCACAGCGCAGACAGAGACAGTCACCGGATCGGTACACTGGATACATGGCTCTTGTGAGTCAATGTGTTGTGACGGAGCCATCCTCTTTTGAGGACGCTGTGGAGGAACCCACATGGGTTGATTCCATGATCGAAGAATATGATTCGATCGTCAGGAACAGTGCATGGGAGATTGTCCCAAGACTGGTGGGGAAATCAATGGTGGGTTCGCGATGGATCTACAAGGTGAAGCAGGCAGCTGACGGGAGTGTGGAGAAGTACAAGGCGAGATTTGTCGCCCGTGGCTTTTCACAGATCGAGGGGATTGACTATGAGGAGACCTTTGCACCTATCGCAAGGTACTC
Source organism: Pinus albicaulis (assembly GCA_034641835.2). Lineage (NCBI taxonomy): Eukaryota > Viridiplantae > Streptophyta > Pinopsida > Pinales > Pinaceae > Pinus > Pinus albicaulis. The sequence continues at coordinate 541,414,704 of CM076575.1, read as the reverse complement.
TTCCATACGGACGATCCTTGCTCTCTCAGCGCAGATGGGGTGGCACATTCATCAGATGGATGTGAAGACTGCGTTCCTCAATGGGGTTATTGAGGAGGAGGTGTACATAGAGCAGCCTGAAGGTTTCGAGATCTTTAGCAGTGAGTCGCATGTGTGCCGACTCAAGAGAGCACTGTACGGGTTGAAGCAAGCACCTCGTGCTTGGAACACTCAGATAGACAACTACTTCACGGGCTTGGATTCTCCAAGAGTGAGGCAGATCCAAACCTGTACCAGATTGTGGTGGAGGGGAAGCTGTTGATCATCGTACTGTATGTAGATGATCTGATTTTGACTGGCGATGAGCAGTTGATACTTTCATGCAAGGAGGATCTTGCACGAGAATTTGAGATGAAGGACTTGGGCATCCTTCATTATTTCCTGGGATTGGAGATTTGGCAACGCAGCGGAGGACTGTTTGTTTCTCAGGGCAAGTATGCCCAGGAGATTCTGGAGAGGTTCAACATGCAAGGCTGCAAGCCTGTTGACACTCCTCTTCCTGTTGGTTGGAGGAAGGAGGATGCTACTTCAGCGGAGGTAGTGGATGCCACTGTCTATCGACAGTTGGTGGGGTCGCTTATGTATCTGGTCAATACACGACTCGATATATGCTATGCAGTTAACCAGCTTTCGTAAGCTATGGCTAAGCCTACCAAGCTCTTTTGGAAGGCAGGCAAGCATATATTGCGCTATATTAGAGGCACATCGGGATATGGTCTATGGTACAGACAGGAGGATGGAGCGAAGCTTTCTGGCTTCATTGATGCAGATTGGGCAGGGAGTCCAACGGACCGGAAGAGCAAATTTGGAGGAGTTTTCAGCATTGGGTCGACAACATTTTCCTGGTGTGGAGCGATAAAAAGGTGTCTTTTTAACTCCTAATTACCTTCACATTAATTGTCAACCTAGGGACGACTTTTTATTTCAAGAGTGTACTCAGTCTGAGGCGGCTATTTACTCAAGAGTAATGTTTTGCAGTATAGTGCTTAAAATGCAAAAGTAAATGAAAGCTGGAAACAAAATCTAATTGAAACAGCAAGAAACTGAAATGTTCTAAACTAAATCATTCACTCAAACAACCATCAATCGAGGATACAGTAGCAATAACTCATTCCTCTGGATATTGATGCAATTGAAATCAAATCGGAACAAGACAATCAATCTAGGAACGAGGAAGCAATAACCAATGTTCTCTACAGTTGAGAGTCCTGCTTTAAAGCAATTAAAAGGAAATAGAAATTAAACTAAACTTGCCATTGAAAGTAAACTAGGAAAACTCCTTAAAAGCAAACTCTTGCAATTAATCAACCAAACTAAACAGCGAAGTAAATGGACAACAAACTTATAATTAAAGGAATTAAACAACGAATCATATTTAATAAATCTGAACAGCAAACTCTAATTATTGGAATCGAATAACCAACAATCTGAAATGAACAGCGAAGCTTTACATTTGAAATGAATAGCATAACAATATAAGTTGAAAAGGATAATAATCTCTGTTATGATGGAAAAGAACAGCCACACGATTCAATCTCAACTTGTGCAATAAAATAATTCCATAAAATATTCTAACAACACACTATAAAAACATGAAACTGTAAAATAATGCAATTCAAAAGAATAGGAAATAAATCAAACCATCACACAGCAGCAATTGTAAATATATGATACACAGCAGCAACAACGTACTCCACCAGAGGCTGGGCCCTTAGCTGCCAGCGGACGCTGCTGGGTTACTTCAGATGAAAAGAATGAATGGAAACCAGATTTATATTAAAATATCAAAGCAGAGTTACAGTGGATTACAACAAGAAGTCTCTCAATCTCTCATCCATTATCCATTCTCTCTGACATCCTCAATTCTGAATCTCTAATTCATCCTCAATTCCATCATTCGAATCCCCAAAAATCATCCCCAAATCATCCCCATCTCTGATCTTTGTTTTCATTTAAATAGAGAGAGATCAGAGAGAAGTTACAATAAAGATAAGTATAACATGATTTCTATTACAAAATTGGTTTGCTTCTAACCATTTGATCAACAAGAACAAGACGAATTTGGCTTTGCAGCTGAGATTTGGAGGACGGCCGCAACAACAAATCTGAGAAAATCGTGCTCAAAGAACCCTGCGTTTCTCTTAGTACAAGCCGAATTTGGGCAAACCGTTCTTTACTAAAGTTAATTGGGTCCGTTCTGGACAAAACCCATGTTCCGGATTTTCCAGATTCATCTTCATTTGCTCAGAATCTCAACCGCAAAACTGTCACTCCTTATTCCAGCGCATTTCTGAGTTGGCACTTTTAATGATCAAATCTTCAATCTGGACATTATCTTGGAGGCTAAAAATGATGAATAATGTTACAACTGATTTATTAAAACTATCATTGATAAAATCATGCATAATCATCAATTTATTAGAAATAAAGGAAGATAAATAATATTCATCCATAAGAGCATAAATCATTTATAAAATGGATTTAAATAATAAATTATAATAAATGACGTGATGAAGAATAGTAGAAATGGGTGGAATAAGTGTTCAAAATTGATAATAATAATGGCATATTAACGGCCCAACATACCCTCACACTCAATATGTTGCATGTCCTCATGCAACGAAAACTGAATATATTGCATGTCTTCATGCAACCCCAAGACAAAACCCATGTGTTAACCAAGCAATAAAAAATATGTTCATCTCAGCTCATGAAATGGATAGAAAAAATGAATTCTTCCTTAATTAATGAATATTCACTTTTAGTAATCTTGATGAAGGCATAACAATTTTTATATTGACATTCAACTATATGTATATATGAAGTTGCAACAAAATATGATATAAGTAACAGCAAACTTCATTAACCATTTTCTCAAAACCTACAAAGCAGCTTTTGTTGAAATTTGGCAAGTAAATTTATAATATATGAATGCCTTTATGATCCAAAAATCAGATTGTTTTGATGCATGGATCATGAGATATAAACAAAATGACTGTAGCTGAGAGTGCATGATTTCCGAAATTTTATGAACCAATTTATCTTGAAATTGTCTGGGTTTGTATTAATGATACGTATGTGTTTTCCAAAAATCACAAGAATTGAGTTCATAGTTTTAAAAATATTATGGAAATCAATTTCTACACTGAAATTGTATGCCTTAAATGAGAAAGAAAATAGAAAACATCCATCATGCATAGCAATTCCTCCCCCTCTCTGAAAAATTAGCATGCCCTCATGCGATGCTAGAAAACAAATAGAGGTGGTTGCTACCAGCTGTTGAATTCTATGCTTGGTGTAAAACAACATGGAATAATGGAAGTGTTGAGAATGAATAAGAATAACAATGGATGATAAAGAATATGAATGGCATAGTCATAAGAAAGAAATGAATGAAAGCAACACTCCCCCAAACTGAAAGATGATATGCCGCTGAAAAAGGGGAAGTGGTAAAGATGTGGAATGAAGGATGATAAATAATGCTCAAAATGGATTTCAGTAAATTCTCCTAAATTCGTAATAAATCATAAAATTATGCTATTTTACCTCAAGTTTTACCTCCAAAAAGAAAAATGTGGAATGACATATATGGACTGGCATTTGTTGAAGCTGATGTAGGCAGAGTTGGTGCTGAAAGTGATACAAAAGGTGGAATCCAGGTAAGCACATCATGTCTGAAGAATTGTTCACGTGCGCGAGCCTCTTCTGTTAAGTGTAATATTGTGGTCATGCTATGAATAGAATTCTGCCCATACTTGTTGTTTTCCTGCAAACAAAGCACTATTTGGCATACAATGTTCTTGAATCCATAGTGTAAGCAATAGATAAGATGCATGCAAAAATTTCAATCAGAAGAACTTATGTATACATGCAATACTAATATTTTGGCAAATCAACAAGTGATGGCAGAGTGCAGTAATCATATCGCATGCAATCCCATAATGCATACATTCCCCCTCCAATTGGAAAATGAATTCCATGACCATAAAGCATATGAGAGGTGTTGTGCTGATGGCAAGGCAAGGGAATGAACAATATAGCAGTGAATGAAGCAGAGTACACATATCAATGATAGGATAGCGGGAGTTATGGTTATAATGAGAGCATAGTGTGTAAAGATAGTTATGAATAAGAGATAGGATGCTTTGAATTGATGATAGGTGATGAAAAAGAGAAAAAGAACAACAATATGCCAAAAAGATGCTTTACTGATAGTATGCTAGCTGAAAATGATGCGATTGATCATAAAACAATTTCCCATGCATAAAGGTTCAAAACGGGGAAAAAGTTAAGGAAATAACTTCTCTGATAAAAAGAAAAAAATAAGAAAAATGTATTATGATAATAATTGACGATAAGATATAACTTCAATACCATAAGCAGAGCCGCTGCTGCCAGCAGGCGTCCATAGCCTCGGCAGGGTTGCTGTTTAACCCATATGAGCCAGGATCCTCAATTTATAAATGGAGAGTTACAGCGCTGTTCTACAGAAGAGATCAGTGTGCTGGCGTGGTAACCAGAGAACCACACTGCCATTCACTGGGATGTAGCAAAAGTGATCAGGCCGGCTCGTGATGAGACCTCCTGTTCCAAGGGTAATTTGACTATCCAATGGATCATAACCCTGGTGTGGTGGCCATAATGGGAATGTCACTTTCTTACAACCTTATGAACATGGTAGGCTGGCTCGTAATGAGACCCCCTATCCTCCATCTGTGAACAAAATTTTGTTGTTATTAAACAATTTTATGATAAAAAGAGGGAGGCTCAGTACTCCTTAAGAGCAGGGATGGTGGAAGAAGTTGAACATGTCAATAGAAAAATATACCCATAATCTCATTTATTACAGATAGAGAAGATTATAATCCAGAAGGGTGGAACCAGCATGGTATTAAGATGATCAATCAATATCATGTTCAATAGAAAACAATGCAGTAAAGTAGCATATAAATAATTGTGTCCCTTTTGAAAATAATCTATCATCAAGGAGCTGTCCTGTTAAAGATCATAACGTGAATGATATTAACTCACTTCAATAGAATCCATAATTCTTGTCCTTATAAAAATAGTGTACTTCATGCCATGAAGGGGAATCAATAAAATGTGGTTGAGATGAACTAGGAATAGTCCCACAAGAGGAATAAAAGGTTGCTCTCAAAAATACTCCCAAAGGGTTGCTCTTTTGAAGGAACAGCAAAAACACTCAAAAAGTGGTGTTCCGTGTAGGGAACAACAAAGGAAATGCACACCAAAAAGTAAAAATACACATAAAAAAATGTGAAAATGCAAATGTCGTTCCTTTGGAAAAAGGAACAGCAAAAACTAAAAGTGTCGTTCCTTTGGAAAAGGAACAGCAGAAACGCAAGTGCCGTTTCTTTGGAAAAGGAACAACAAAAATGAAAAGTGCAGAAGTGCTGTTCCATTCGAAAAGGAACAACAAAAGGTGAAAGTGCAGAAGTGTTGTTCCATTCGGAAAGGAACAGAAAAATGGACAATCATAAAATGCAAACATGCAAAAAAAACAAATTCGCTGTTCATAGCATTGATGCTGAGGATGAGTTACACTTTGAATGAAGCAACACCTGAAACACAAAATATAAGAGAAATTAGAAAAGAAACAACATTTTATTTAAAAACAATATTTAAATTAAGTTACAACAGCTATGATATTATGTAAAAAAAAATGATCTTTTTGAAGAATGTTTTGGCAGCAGTGACAAGACATGAATCTTCAAATCGAAATCAATTCTTCATTTCTTCTATTATGAATCTGTTGGGTAATGACTTAGATGAAATTCCTTTGTTTCGTTAATTTTTTTTTCAAGAATCACTCGTCCATAAATTGACCTTCTTTATTTTCCCAGGACCTGCAAAAAAGCGAGTGTCTACCTGCAATAAAACATTAAATCATGGAGAAAGAGAGGTGATCGGGCTCCCCTAATCCAAGAATGATGCAAAAAAAACAAGTAGTTACTCTATATAACAAATCCATTGAGAAAATAACAAAGTAAAATTTATTTGTCACCTGCGGGAGAGCAGTGGTCGACCATACTATCCAGCAGTGTTTTAATCACAACTTCTTTGTTTTTCATCGAAATTGAGTGATTCCAGAGCCAAATGAGAGCTAATTCAAAGGTTTATCTCCAGTAGCAACAGGTTTTAGAAATTCAATGATATGATATGTCAATTTTAGTTAGAACAACCTGCATAACATAGTCATTTTCAATTACCCAGCTCAGATCAACAGTTAATGTTTTAAGCGTAACTTTTTCGTTTGATGTCGGATTCGAATGATTCAAATTGGAAATGAAATTAGATTCATTTATTTATTGCCAATAGAAACAGGTTTTGAATACAAGAAGAATTGATAGGTCAAATACTGTAAGGAACAGCCGGAAAGACATAGTTTTAAGGGTGCTGATTTACGATAGACAATCAGTATTTTGATCATAACTTCCCCATACGATATCAAAAATGAGTGATTCCAATTGCATTGTAAACTAGATTCATAGGGGAATCTACCATAGTAACAGGTTTTAAAAATTCAAACATTTAGGCCTCCAAAAACTGACTGTCCCAACTCTGTTCCTGAGCTGCCCACTAGACATCCGGTCAATGTTTTGGTTCTAACTTTTTCGTTTCAAATCCAAATTGATTGATTCAAATTGGGTTAGAAAGTAGACATCAAGGGCTACCTAGGGTAGAAACAGGTTTTAAAAATATTCACTTTTGGTCCCTCAAAACATGACTGTCCCGACTGTTTTTCCAGAAAGTTCATCAAGCCCGCAAGCCAAAAAATGATATTCAAGCATTTTTTCAAATTGGTGATAAAAATGAAAAATGAGTGTTTGTAGAACTTATTATTTCTATTATGATTCATCTACATACACAAATAAATTGAAATATTTATCACCGATGTTGATTTTGATAGCGTGTTGCAACAAAAAAACAACTATTTTTACAAAAAAAACAAAATGCATTTATTTATGTTCTTATTTTATTTTATTTTATTTTTTCACTAACCTACTTTGATTGAAATATGAATATGACTATGTATAGGAGTACTTCCAATGGAACCATTTTCGAAATAAGGCTTCGAATATGTACATACCCAAATTTGAAAAATGCATGTTGATAAAAATTAGGGTATGAGAAGCCAACTTCCCTTGAAAAGATGTTGTCAAAAATTGTTGAAGTATAGAGTGATGCTGCAAGCAAGTGATGGAATGAAACCAATCTTCAATATATCTTTTACTTTCTTGATTTCCCATAGCCATCATATCATGAAGTTCTTGAGCTTTTAAAATGACTTGTTGATGCATACTAAAAGAAACCTCATTTTCTTCCATAGCTTCTACTATTTTTGAATTTGAAACATTCTGAATCTCATTGTAAGTTTTCTCCATTGGTGCATGTGAGATAGAATGGGTGGGAAGGATGGGTAAATTTTGTAGTTCAACATTGTAAACATGTTGTACTGGTTTATTGTGGTGAGGGTGTGGAATTAGTTGAGAAAGAAACTGTGTATGGAATGGAGCATTGTGATGATGTGGTTGGTTGGGTTGAGTGGATAAATTTGATATGCAAGCAGGATGTTGTGAAAGAGCTGGTGGAGAATATGGAGAATGTGCTTGTGTTACAAGATGAGGGAGAGTAGTCATGCAATCATAAGGTGAACCATGCCAAACTTGTAGATAAGATTGGTGGTTATATTGAAATTGACATGACTGCCCTAGAACATGAGTATTCCATAATGGATTATGCAAGTAAGAGAATGGAGAAGAAGTGTTTTGAACCATACCTGTAGGCCATGATTTCCATGGTTTTGACCTTGTTGCAGCTTCCTCACCTCTTTGATATGATACTTCCATCATAGATAAGGAAGAGTAACCATCTATGGACGGCTCCTTTCGGTCATGAGGGAAAAACACTTCATCAAATTCTTCATTTTTATGAACCTGCAAAACGTCCAATTTTGAGCTTAGAGAGCTAATAAAATCAACTTTAAAATTTTCAAATAAATCATTGATTTCAGCTCTTATGTCTCCTATTCTTGTAGCAGATTTGGAAAAGAAAGAACAAACATCTCTAGAATTCTTACCGGCCTTGGAGATTCCTCTTGAATACCTTATGCACAACTCATAAACATCATCATATGATAACTGAAAAACATCACCTTTTCCTATCAGATTTAAGAGTTCTGAAAATTCATCTTTGATTCCTTTAAGAAGGAGTGTTTTTAAGATCTCTTTTTCCAAATGCTTATGCTTTGATTTTTGAAGGTTATAATGAAATCGATCTACATAGTCCTCCAAACTTTCATCTTCCCCTTATATCATACCAAAAATATCCTCATTTGATTTGCAATAGTCTTGGTACTTCTTCAAGAATATGTTCTTCATGTCCTCCCATGATTGGATGCAATTCCCACCTAGGCTCATGAACCATCGGAGAGCTGCTCCTTTTAGAGTAAGAGAAAACACTTTCAATCTTTGATCATTAGTACAATAATCATATCCTCTACAAAGTATTTCGAACTCAAATAAGAATGTATCTGGATCTTCATTTGCTAAACCATGAAAATTTGGTAAAGATGGGGGAATTATGTGCATTTGTGTCACTCCTCCTAGATCTTAGATAGGAAATTCAAAAGTAGAAACGTGAGCCATTTCTTACCATAATATAAGATGTTTTTCATGTGTTTCTTCGAGGCTCCTTCTTCAAATGTTCCTGTCGATTAGTTAGTGAAATGGGTGGTGCTTACATCACCACTTGAGTGAAATCATGTGATTCGTTTTTTAAAAATTTCTATATTTTTTCTAGTCATTCACACAAAAATTCAAACATCTATTTCTACACAAAAAATTAACAAATCTGCCGGAAAGCGGGCGGGGGAGCAGGGCTGTTACATGCTCCGTACGCAGGCTCTTACCTTCCGTTTTTAATACCCAATTCTCTCCTAGCAGGCACTCATCAGATTCACACTACTCTTTAGAAATGGCTACACTCTCCCGGGCAACGGCGCCAAAATGTGGAGCGATAAAAAGGTGTCTTTTTAACTCCTAATTACCTTCACATTAATTGTCAACCCAGGGACGGCTTTTTATTTCAAGAGTGTACTCAGTCTGAGGCGGCTATTTACTCAAGAGTAATGCTTTGCAGTATAGTGCTTAAAATCCAAAAGTAAATGAAAGCTGGAAACAAAATCTAATTGGAACAACAAGAAATTGAAATGTTCTAAACTAAATCATTCACTCAAACAACCATCAATCGAGGATACAGTAGCAATAACTCATTCCTCTGGATATTGATGTAATTGAAATCAAACCGGAACAAGACAATCAATCTAGGAACGAGGAAGCAATAACCAATGTTCTCTACAGTTGAGAGTCCTGCTTTAAAGAAATTAAAAGGAAATAGAAATTAAACTAAAGCTGCCATTGAAAGTAAACTAGGAAAACTCCTTAAAAGCAAACTCTTGCAATTAATCAACCAAACTAAATAGCGAAGTAAATGGACAGCAAACTTATAATTAAAGGAATTAAACAACGAATCATATTTAATAAATCTGAACAGCAAACTCTAATTAGTGGAATCGAATAACCAACAATCTGAAATGAACAGCGAAGCTTTACATTTGAAATGAACAGCATAACAATATAAGTTGAAAAAGATAATAATCTCTGTTATGATGGAAAAGAACAGCCACACGATTCAATCTCAACTTGTGCAATAAAATAATTCCATAAAATATTCTAACAGCACACTATAAAAACATGAAACTGTAAAATAATGCAATTCAAAAGAATAGGAAATAAATCAAACCATCACAAAGCAACAATTGTAAATATATGATACACAGCAGCAGCAGCGTACTCCACCAGAGGCTGGGCCCTTAGCCGCCAGCGGACGCTGCTGGGTTACTTTAGAATGAAAAGAATGAACAGCAACTCCCAAATCATGTATTAATCAGCAAATTGTGGAATCATTACAACAGCAAAGGCTTGAGAATTACAACATGCAACAATCCCTATCCTATCATGAATAATCCACCATCATTCTTCATCATTTTTCCATCATTTTTCATCCCCAAATCATCCCCAAATCATCCCCATCTCTGATCTCCGTTTTCATTTAAATAAAGAGAGATCAGAGAGAAGTTACAATAAAGATAAGTATAACATGATTTCTATTACAAAATTGGTTTGCTTCTAACCATTTGATCAACAAGAACAAGGCAAATTTGGCTTTGCAGCTGAGATTTGGAGGACGGCCGCAACAACAAATATGAGAAAATCATGCTCAAAGAACCCTGCGTTTCTCTCAGTACAAGCCGAATTTGGGCAAACCGTTTTTTAAATAAAGTTAATTGGGTCCGTTCTGGACAAAACCCATGTTCCGGATTTTCCAGATTCTGCTTCATTTGCTCGAAATCTCAACCGCAAAACCGTCACTTCTTATTCCAGCGAATTTCTGAGTTGGCACTTTTAATGATCAAATCTTCAATCCGGAAATTATCTTGGAGGCTAAAAATGGTGAATAATGTTACAACTGATTTATTAAAACTATCATTGATAAAATCATGCATAATCATCAATTTATTAGAACTAAAGGAGAATAAATAATATTCATTCATAGAAGCATAAATCATCATAAAATGGATTTATATAATAAATTATAATAAATGGCATGATGAAGAATAGTAGAAATAGGTGGAATAAGTGTTCAAAAGTGATAATAATAATGGCATATTAACGGCCCAACACCATAGAAGCATAAATCATCATAAAATGGATTTATATAATAAATTATAATAAATGACATGATGAAGAATAGTAGAAATGGGTGGAATAAGTGTTCAAAAGTGATAATAATAATGGCATATTAACGGTAACACACAGTAGCGAGGCAGTCCGTGGCACTCGGTTCGATGAGGCAATTACATGGCCGGCCTAACTTAGGCACGTGCGAGGCTATTTGGATGAGAAGATCCTCGCGAGTTGTTCGGAGTTGCATTTGGAGCCTCTAGGTGATCATGATAACGAGTTGCATTAAACTCTACGTAATCCAATTCATGACTGGGTTCAAAAACATCGACATTAGGTACCATCATATCAGAGATTGTGTTCAGCGGAGAATCATGTTACTTTCATATGTTCCCACGGAGGATCAGGATGCTGACATCTTGACGAAGGCGCTCACCAGGAGCAAGTTCGAATTCCACAGAGGCAGGATAGGGGTTGCGGATAATCCATATCTTGCTGAGAGGGAGTGTTGAAAATGCAGCAAGATGATGGAGCTTAGTGAAATGAAGTCGCCTTCACTAAGTGGGCCCGCAGGCAAATTCTGGCGCAAAGTCTATTTTAGACTATGTCTATTTTTAGACATATGGAGCATGGTTCGGGGATTCCAGTTTGAGATTCTTGGAGCATTGGTCATGTTGGTAAAAATATATGAGACTCTATTTTTTAGGTCAAAGAGGTCGAAGTCTATTTTTAGACTGCCTCTCCTAAAAATAGGGAAGTCAAATATTATTTACCCTTAATAATATTTGGACTATAAACAACAATTTACTCTCTTGGAGCACTTCAGTTCGAGCTACAGAAGTGGCTCATGCATCTGACAGAGGAATCACGTGGTTCCCAAGGGTTTGATGGCATCATGCATGGTTGACTTCAGTGGCAGAAGTTTGGAGGAGTTAATGAGACAGCTAGTGGAGTTGTGTTCTGTTTATTTTAGTTGAACTGATTGAGATTAGTTTAACTAGCTAATCAATTAGTTATGAGTGGAGTGAATTAAATATTATTTAATTCATTAATTAGTAACTCATTATTCAACTCAAGAACACATCAGTTCACTACAGTGCATGATCAGTTCAGTGGAGACCGGTGAAAGAGGTAGATGAAAGGGTGGAGTTAGCTATCAGTTGTGACTATACTGTTGCTATTTGCAACACACAGATAGGTGGAGTAAGCCCATGAGGATTATGCAGTTCAGGCTGGTGGTTTATCTATATAAAGAGGCCATCCCATAGCATTGAAACAAGCAATAGAGGCAAGGCAATTGGCGGTGAGTTTTGAACCAGTAACCTGTTCAAAACTGAGCTAGATTGTGAGTAACTGTATGAGAAAGTACTGAGTACTTGTGAGGAGTATTGTATTGATTTTGTTACTTGATTTCTCCATTATAATATACACAATAGCTGCGGGGTTTTCAGCTATAAGCTTTCCCCATACATACTGTGTTAATGTGTATGATGATTTGATGTGTTATCGCTTGATTTATTTCCGCATGTTTGATGATCTGAGTGGAAGAGATTATGTGTTGCATATAAATTCGAATTGTATGTGATCAGGATAGTCTCGGTGGATAATTAATCATTATTGAGCAAATTTCTACATGGTATCGGAGCTATTGAAGCAGAGATTGATCATCACAGTGATTACAAACTTATTTCGGTAGACAGAGTCTGCATGCGGGCCGGGTAGCCTCCGGATTCATCTTTCTTCGGAAAGTGAAAGGTCTGGTAAATGCCCCTTGCAGTCAATCTCTGTGCTAGAAATAATTTGTTCTCACGATCTAGAGCGGTTGAGCTTTGAGGTGGAATTCGAAGTTTTGCAGCAGTTTTGTTTTCTTGGTGCCAGTGTTGAAAATGTCTTTCAACGGTTTGTGACTCGAATATGCTCTTGAAGGCAGTTTGAATTATGTTGCATGGAAGGATCGCATGGAGGCAGTATTAGAAGATAATGGTTTGAAGGAGTTCGTAGATACGGATGTCCAAAAGCCCACTGATGCAGCTGAAGTCGATGCATGGCAAAAGAAGATGGCGAAGTGTCGAAGGATCCTGTTGGAGGGCGTCAAGGATCATATTGTATCCAGCCTGCATGGAAAAGCTACTCGATATTTAATGTGGAAAGCTTTGACGGATCTATTCCAGAGTAAGAGTGACCAAAGGAAGCTGGCGCTCAAAGATAAGCTTAGGAACATCAAGATGGAGAAGGGCGACAGTATCGCCAAATACCTCTCGAAGTTCACTCAATGCAGAGATAAGCTGGGAAGTGTGGGGGTGGCTGTCAAAGTTTCACTGATCGCATGCTTGGTTTCAAGTGTGATGGGATCGGTGTGGTTCTTGGACAACGGTGCGTCATTTCATATGATGGGAGATCAAGATTTGTTCTCAGATCTGGAGGACAAAGATTTGGGTGTGCACATCGAGATGAGCGATGATGGTAGATACAGTGCGACTGGTATCAGTACCATATCCTTTCAGAGGGAGTCTGGTAAACCCTTTGTACTGAAGGATGTCATGCATGTAGATGGATTGAAGAAGAACCTGATTTCAGTAGCGATGTTGGAAGATAAGGGGTATGATGTGGTCTTCAGCGAAGGAAAAGCCTTCCTACGCAGTAAGGCTACTGGAGAGACCCGGAAGATAGGGGTTCGAACCAAGAACCTTTATCAGTTGCAGGTAGATGGCTGCGCAGCTATGGCATGCAAGGCGGGAGAAGTGGTGAGCCGGGATGATGAGGGCGAACTGTGGCACAAGAGATTGGGCCACCTTCACCATGGAGCTTTGAAGATTCTGCAGCAGATTTCTACTGGGCTTCCTAAGGGCACCCTTGCATAGTCAGATCAGTGCAAGGGGTGTACTTTAGGGAAGTATGTGAAAGCCACCTTTCACGAGAAGGATAGTCGTGCCACGACGATCCTTGAGAGTTCACACAGACGTGTGTGGTCCTTTCTCAGTTGCTTCGACAGCAAAGCACAGGTATTATGTGATCTTTTTTGATGATTTCTCTCGAAAGTGCTGGATCTTCTTCATGCAGAAGAAGAGCGATACATTCGCGAATTTCTGTGAGTTTAAAGCATTGGTCGAGAAGGAGTCGGGGAAGAAGGTGATTGCTCTTAGGAGTGATAACGGTGGTGAATTCATCTCGGCTTAATTCAAGGAGTTCTGCAGCGCAGAGGGGATTCGGAGAGAGCTCATCGCACCCCATAACCCACAGCAGAACGAGGTGGCTGAGCGGAAGAACAGAACGATCGTGGGTGCTGCACTGGCGATGTTGCATGATTAGGGCCTAACCCTTCACTTGTGGGCTGAGGCATGCAATACAATAGTGTATGTGCAGAACCGTTGTCCTCACAAGGTTCTTGGCATGAGTACACCGGAGGAGGCTTATTCTGGCAAGAGGCCTGATATTTCCCATTTGCGGATTTTTGGTTTTCCTGTCTACATGCATGTGACGAAGGATGCGAGAAGGAAGCTGGATCCAACTGCTGAGGTTGGAATATTTGTGGGGTACACTGATACACCTCACAACTATCGGGTGTATTTGTCAGACAGTCGAAAGACTGTTGTGCGACGGGATATAAAATTTCGGGAGGAGAAAGCCATGCAGTGTTCGCTTGAGAGGGAGCTACACTTGCATGCAGATGAGGAGCTGTTAGTTCCTAAGGAGGAGCTTCCGGATGTGGATCAGCCACAAGAGGAAGTTCAGGAGGTGGAAGAAACCACCCATGCGGCGCCAACCATCAGAGGGCGCATGCGCACTACAGAAGCTGAGCGACTGGCTCGAGATGCAGAGAAGGTTGTAGGACCACCTACAGCACAGCGCAGACAGAGGCAGTCACCGGATCGGTACACTGGATACATGGATCTTGTGAGTCAATGTGTTGTGACGGAGCCATCCTCTTTTGAGGAAGCTGTGGAGGAACCCGCATGGGTTGATGCCATGATCGAAGAATATGATTCGATCATCAGGAACAGTGCATGGGAGAGTGTCCCAAGACCGGTTGGGAAATCAGTTGTAGGTTCGCGATGGATCTACAAAGTGAAGCAGGCGGCTGACGGGAGTGTGGAGAAGTACAAGGCGAGATTTGTCGCCCGTGGCTTCTCACAGATCGAGGGGATTGACTATGAGGAGACTTTTGCACCTGTCGCAAGGTACTCTTCCATACGGACGATCCTTGCTCTCTCGGCGCAGATGGGGTGGCACATTCATCAGATGGATGTGAAGACTGCGTTCCTCAATGGAGTTATTGAGGAAGAGGTGTACATAGAGCAGCCTGAAGGTTTTGAGATCTTCAGCAGTGAGTCGCATGTGTGCCGACTCAAGAGAGCACTGTACGGGCTGAAGCAAGCACCTCGTGCTTGGTACACTCGGATAGACAGCTACTTCACAGGGCTTGGATTCTCCAAGAGTGAGGCGGATCCAAACCTGTACCAGATTGTGGTGGAGGGGAAGCTGTTGATCATCGTACTGTATGTAGATGATCTGATTTTGACTGGCGATGAGCAGTTGATACTTTCATGCAAGGAGGATCTTGCACGAGAGTTTGAGATGAAGGACTTGGGAATCCTTCATTATTTCTTGGGATTGGAGATTTGGCAGCGCAGCGGAGGATTGTTTGTTTCTCAGGGCAAGTATGCCCGGGAGATTCTGGAGAGGTTCAACATGCAAGGCTGCAAGCCTGTTGACACTCCTCTTCCTGGTGGTTGGAGGAAGGAGGATTCTACTTCAGCGGAGGTAGTGGATGCCATTGTCTATCGACAGTTGGTGGGGTCGCTTATGTATCTGGTCAATATACGACCCGATATATGCTATGCAGTTAACCAGCTTTCGCAAGCTATGGTTAAGCCTACCAAGCTCTTTTGGAAGGTAGGCAAGCATATATTGCACTATATCAGAGGCACATCGGGATATGGTCTATGGTACAGACAGGAGGATGGAGCGAAGCTTTCTGGCTTCACTGATGTAGATTGGGCAGGGAGTCCAACGGACCGGAAGAGCACATCTGGAGGAATTTTCAGCATTGGGTCGACAACAGTTTCCTGGTAAAGCAGGAAGCAGAGATCCGTGGTACTCAGTTCAGCAGAGGCCGAGTACATGGCAGCTAGCTTGGCTGCATGCGAGGCTATTTGGATGAGGAAGATCCTCGCAGGATTGTTCAGGTTGCATTTGGAGCCTACAGTGATCTACTGTGATAACCAAAGTTGCATTAAACTCTCGGCTAATCCAATATTTCATGATAGGTCCAAACACATCGACATCAGGTACCATCATATCAGAGATTGTGTTCAGCGGAGAATCATGATGCTTTCATATGTTCCCACGGAGGATCAGGATGCCGACATCCTGACGAAGGCGCTCACCATGAGCAAGTTCGAATTCCACAGAGGTAGGATAGGGGTTGCAGATAATCCATATCTTTCTGAGAGGGAGTTTTGAAAATGCAGCAAGATGATGGAGCTTAGTGAAATGAAGTCGCCTTTACTAAGTGGGCCCGCAGGCAAATTCTGGCGCAAAATCTATTTTTAGACTATGTCTATTTTTAGACATATGGAGCATGGTTCGGGGATTCCAGTTTGAGATTCTTGGAGCATTGGTCATGTTGGTAAAAATAGATGAGACTCTGTTTTTTAGGTCAAAGAGGTCGAAGTCTATTTTTAGACTGCCTCTCCTAAAAATAGGGAAGTCAAATATTATTTACCCTTAATAATATTTGGACTCTAAACAGCAGTTTACTCTCTTGGAGCACTTCAATTCGAGCCTTGGAAGTGGCTCATGCATCTGACAGAGGAATCACGTGGTTCCCAAGGGTTTGATGGCATCATGCATGGTTGACTTCAGTTGGACTTCAGTGGCAGAAGTTTGGAGGAGTTAATGGGACAGATAGTGGAGTTGTGTTCTGTTTATTTTAGTTGAACTAGTTGAGATTAGTTTAACTAGCTAATCAATTAGTTATGAGTGGAGTGAATTAAATATTATTTAATTCATTAATTAATAACTCATTATTCAACTCAAGAACACATCAGTTCACTACAGTGCATGATCAGTTCAGTGGAGACCAGTGAAAGAGGTAGATGAAAGGGTGGAGTTAGCTATTAGTTGTGACTATACTGTTGCTATTTGCAACACACAGATAGGAGGAGTAAGCCCATGAGGATTGCGCAGTTCAGGCTAGTGGTTTATCTATATAAAGAGGCCATCCCATAGCATTGAAACACTCAATAGAGGCAAGGCAATTAGTGGTGAGTTTTGAACCAGTAACCTGTTAGAACAGGCTAGGCTGTAGCATGGCCTTGTAAAGAAAGTCAAGAAAGTCTTGAGTACTTGTGGAGGAGTATTATGCGATTTTGTTACTTGATTTCTCCATTATAATATACACAATAGCTGTGGGGTTTTCAGCTATAAGCTTTCCCCATACATACTGTGTTAATGTGTATGATGATTTGATGTGTTATCGCTTGATTTTATTTCCGCATGTGTGATGATCTGAGTTGATCTGAGTGGAACATATTATGTGTTGTGTATGAAGTTCAAATAGTATGTGACCAGGATAGTCTCGGTGGATAATTAATCATTATTCAGCAAATTTCTACAGGGCTAACAGGAATCACAATTTCCGTAAGATCAAAACCCACAAGCATTAGTCTCCACTACAATCACTAGAGTTAGGATCCACAAGAGGTAGTTAGTCCATGTTGCGAAACACACGGGGAGCGTTGAACCCAATGTCCAGTTGTGGGAGTCTTCCTAATGGGATAATATTTTGTTGATTGGCCACATGCAGTTAAATGGTTTACCATTCCAGCTTTGGTTCGCCCATCTTCTGCAAGGTCTGCTTAGGTAGGGAATTCACATCAGATCCCAAGTCCAAAATGATCTGATCCATATCATACTCTCCTATTTGCACGGTCATTCGCATCTCCCGACTGGTTCTCTTCTTATTCTTATAGATCTTGTTTAAAAAATTCCTCTCGGTCCGAGGCAACTCCTTATCCACACAGCTATCTATCAGAGCCTAAAGGTTGTATACTACTTTCTGGTTACACAATAGCTTGATGCATGCTTGCAAGAAAGGTTTGACTATGTCATCAATGTTCACTTCTGTAATTGACTTTGATTTGGATGCACCTGCAGCAAAAAATACTTTTTAGCTTCTACAAAAGTCTCCTTCTCCCTCTGTAGGTTGAGTCCTTCCTTCTTTTCAGAAGCCTTCCTTATCCAGGGTTCTGCATCAGCCTTCTTTCCCTTGTCTCCTCCAGTGGCAACACCACTATGTGTAATTATGTTTACACTTGGATCATCATCCCGCAGCTCAAATCTAACCATTTGTATATTCTGCATAGGTGTCTGCTGTTGCTTCTCCTGCATTCTAGCAATAAAAATAGGACAATATTCAATAGCATTATCAAATTGTCTACAATACCTGCAAGACTGTCACACAGGGTTCAGATAGTCGCGCGTAAAGTGCCCAACATCTCCATAGTTGTAGCATATTAGTTGTCCTCTTCCGCGACCTACACCTCCACCTCTCCCTCTTGCCATTCCTCTGGTTGGAGATCCACCACACCCGGAGGGGGACGCTCGTGAAGATGGGTTGGCTTGATTTCTATAGAGGTTGGCAATGTCTATCATCAAATCAAATGTGCGGTAGTGGTGCTCATCATGGAAAATCGATGAGCAAAACCTACACCATTGCTACTTCAGTTTTGGTAGATAACTTCCGAATAAAGGGAAATGTTTTGTGTCATGCCACCCAGCCACTTGGTAGTCAACGCACCATAATGTGGGAGTACTGCTCGACCCTGCAGCATCCCTAGGCCGCAACGGATTTGGCCCTCCCGCTTGCATGTAATCTTGAAGCAAGGTACACTGATATTTTGTGTGACCGAAACCCTTACATCGTATACAACATACATCTGTGCCGAATTCTTTCCCTCTATCTCTGTGAAGGTTTTGAATTTCCAAGTGCATCGCTTGTAACTGATTTTGGATTTGTAGAGTTCCAAATTGGTCATCAGTTCTAGGTGCGACTTCTAGATTCATGGCAACTTCAAGAGCCTCAGGTTGAGAATCAATTTTCTGCTGATCCAGAGGGTCACGCAAGTGTGGCAAGAGCATGAAAATGAACCATTATTTATGCTTCTTATCACCATAGATAAATCCTCCATCATTGATAGTGCACTTTAATCATTGATTTGCCTTCCAGACATATTCGTTTGATTTCTTTTAGCTTTGTTACACATTGCGAGTAGGACTTTGGTTTTTTGAGTTGCTGCTTCAAATATTTCTTGATCTCATCGATAGTGGGGTTAGAGTTCTAAGCCAAATATCCCATAAACGAATCGAGTGCATGAACCTCAAATCACATAGCTAGTCGCGCCCTCTTGACAACATTGATGTTCACATTATGTGTAGTCCATAATGCATCCGCAACAAACTAGAATCATTCCATGTCCTCATCGCCTACACCCTTGAAGGTGGGTAGCTTCATATTTGCATCCATATCGCCTCTTGGTGGAGGTGGAGGTGGGGTAGGAGATGATTTACCCCTGCACGAGTTCGATTGTGGGGTAGCTGGAGGGCTATATCTGGCGTGTGTAACCTCACCACTCTCTGTATCACTATTAGGAGGGTTTCTTAGAGGCTGTATATCGATCTGTCTCCTCTCTGGTTAACCCGAAAGTAATTTTAGTTGTGCGTAGTTCTTTGAACTTCGTTTGGGGTCATTAATTCAGTGTGACTACACATAATACCCTTTTCACACAATAACATCTTAATCAGCAAAGGCAGAGAGCATATGAACTTAGAGTCTCAGTCATTTGAAGAACCACATTTCTGCTTCAGAATATGACACAAATTTATCAACTACAAACTCTATCACAAATCTACCCAGAATGCTGTCAACCCAATGGTCTACAGTGCGGGATCAACTCAGGCGTCCACTGAGTGATTTTATCGTCCTTCCAACATGTATAAAACTCAAATAACCATAATAACCACTCTTTTAGCTTGTGTCCAAAGGTCACAAAGAAGATTTCATGGACCTCTGCAAAAATGTACTTCTGTTCTCACTCTTCAACAAATAAATTCTTAATTCTGTTCTCCTTGATGGATAATTCACTCATCTTTTTCTCAAAACAAATCTTCTAATTTAGTCTTCGATGGCTTCCACAACATCTAATCTCTCTCAAAATGATCTCGGTCTCGGCAACAGAACCATTTTTTGGCTTGAGGGGTCCTGACCTAGGTTCAGAGTTAGCGCGTAACCAACAAAACCCGCTTAGTACTGGCCCTTTTGGCAGTGACCTGCTTGCGCAGGCCAAAATCTCACCTGAATCAGTATGGGGGGGGGGTGTTGGAACCAGGTTTCCACACCTTGAGAGAGAATTAAATGAAGTGGGCATCTTAAGATATATCTTATTACACAGACTGACTTGCACACTAGAAACACTAAACAAAAACCCTAGGTTAATCAACACAGGTTAACCTTGCGCACGCGCACAAAAAGTAGATCCACAATTCCTTTAAGTGTTCTAAAAATGTAATATTCGGATTTCAAAGCAATAGATCTATGCAATTATCATTCATTAACAGTAAAACAAATATGCACCCAATCCAATAAAAAATAATATAAATCATATGCAAGAAACATAAATCATACACAAAAAACTCATAAAGCAAGTCACAAATGCATTTCGTACACAGAGTTATCAAAACATGTCTTTATTCATCAATTGTCCACAGAAACCCTTACAATTCTTCAGCTTGACCCGCGCACACAACCAGTGGGGTCCGCATACAGCCAGACTAAGGTCTCCGCTCAGAAAACTAGCAGGATCCTTTCAGACACAAACACTTACCACAAACTTACTTCCAATCAACATACAGTCATGGAATTTTCTTCAAAACTTACCTATCCGACTCGATCTATACTTCTACTCATACTTTAGCCTACACTCAGACTATGGTCCTCAAACCGTGGTTTGAGACCCCTATATTTACCCTTTAACACATTACAACTCATGAAGGGACTTTGACCTGCCCCAAAGCCCCTTGAACCTTCATTTCGTAGCATGCACAACTCAAAAATACAAAATTACTATTATTTAACCCCAAAAATGCGGTCCTAAAGGACCCTTCTCCAACAATATGGTTAGTACCTCTTTGTATTTTAACAGGCTTGAGGAGGATAACATATGCTTGATCTGTAAGTTTACCCTTTAGATGAATCCCTCTGAGTAGTTTTAACGAACCCTGAGAAGGAGTGGTTCAGCCTTGTCATGTTTGACAAGTCCATCACTGTTTGATGTTTTAATGAGTCCAATGAAGGTAAAACTCAACATATTTTTAATGTCTAGAGAGTTTGAAAAAGAGGTGAAAAAGAAAAATCGAGATGTTCCTTTTCATAGATAGTCTCTCGAGTCCTAAAGGGTAAAAAACCATACTCATGTGAACCTCTTAGCCATGTTCAACTAAGGTATTCCTTTTTTGTAAATAGTCTATGTAAGTCCAGAAAAAGGTTAAACTTATAATGAGTATACATATTTTAATTTACTTAAAAGAGTTTGAAAAGACAAGTGCTCGACAATTGTTTCATGTTTTGGGAGTCTGAAAAGAGCTGAAAGAGAATTAATCCTGGAGGAATGAGTGGTATAAAGGGTAGAAATTGGTTCCAATGATGATGGAACTACTCAAAACACCAAAATGTCAAGAGGTTGGCTAATAAGACCGCTCATCATTGCAGTTCCTTAGGAAAGGGTAAAAACCAAGTGAAAGTGTATAATCGGCCAAGAAGATGGCGACGATGGAATGAAAAAAGAGAGGCTCATCTAGAAAAAAGAGGCTGGTAAAATGGAAATACCATGAGGTAAGATGGAAATGGTTTCAATTTTACACAAGCTTGAAACATGGGAAACCATGCTTGAAATTTATTTCATTTTTTCACAAGCTTGAAACATGAGAAAACTATGCTTGGAATTGGTTTCATTTTTAGACAAGCTTGAAACATGAGAAAAACTATGCTTGAGATAAGTTTGCATGCCCCCAACATAATGTCTCAATTTGAGGTACATTCCCCCCAAAGCTTCATTTCATTCACCTAAGTAGAGTACTAATTACCAATAAATGGATGGAATCAAGGTTCATTTATGAGATCAAGTGAAAGATTCGACTGGGAATTTACGAGATATAATCAAAGATGACTGGAATTGAAAGGGGATATGTTTCATTTTTTAACGAGCTTGACATAGGAAAATAACTATGCTCATGGGATCTTGTTTCATTTTTTAACGAGCCTGACACAAGAAAATGAACTCTTCCCTAGATTGTTTCATGTTTATATGAGCGTGAAACAGAGAGGAAACTATGCTCATAGGAACCTATTTCATTTTTTACTGAGGTTGACATAGTAAAAGAGCTATCCTCACAAGAGATTGTTTCATTTTTTAATGAACTTGACACAAGAAAAGGAACTCTGCTCAGAGAACTTGTTTCATTTTTTAACAATATTGACACAAGAAAAGGAACTGTGCTCAGGAGACCTTGTTTCATTTTTCAAGGAGCTTGACACAAGACAAGGAAATTTGCTCCAAAAACCTTGATCACGGTCCATAAGAGGCCATGGATTGTGCTGTGAAACCAACTCCAAAAAGAGAAGAAAAGAGATATCAACGCCTTAGAAATAAGCCACTTCGAGGGGGCAACCTCCAATACATTACATGAATGAACAATTATTGGATGATTCAAATTACAAAACCTCCTTTCTATATATAGGAGTCCATGGGGCCATAATGTAATCCTAGTGGGCCACAATGTAATCCTAGCCGACCTAACAATAATAATTTAAGGGCAAAATAATAACAAAATGGGGGTTACAAGGGTACAATAATAACAATAAGGGGTTACACTAACAATAATAAGGGACTATACTAGTAATATAGGGACCTAACATGCCCCTCTCCTTCAAAAAAGTGTTGTCCTCAACGCTTGAGTAGCTCTGGGTGATTCTGTATAAAATTCTCATCCTCCCATGTAGAATCTTTAGTGGGTAAGTTCTTCCACTTGATGAGATACTTTGAAATTGATCGATTCCGTAGTTGTTGAGTTCTTGTTTCCATGATTGCTTCAGGTTCCAATATGATTTTTCCTTCCTCATCAAGTTCTGGAAATATTGTTTGAACTGGAAGATTTTCACCTATAACCTTCTTTAAGTGTGAAACATGGAAAATTGGATGCACTCGTGATGAAGCAGGAAGCTCCAATTTGTATGCCATAGTACCAATATTTTGCAACACCTTGTAAGTGTTAGGTAAAATTGACTCGGGATAAAGTCAATGTTGACTAGGGTAAATAGTAGTGGTTTTGGGGCACATGGTATTGTGCACCCATGGTTTTCAGCCCATGGTATTGCATGTAATGGAGCCTATAAAAGGCTGGGAATACTTCATTGTAAGGTAGGCCTGGAGGTGAGTGGTGAAGGCTCACTTGGCCGAATTGGCAAGGGTTTTGGCCAATGTTTAATGAAATTTCATTGGTTGGGTTTTTCCCCAGAGTTTGGGGTTTTACCGGTAAAATATTTGTGTTAATGTTTATGATTTGTTGCTGGTTCTTTTTCATGATTATTATTCCTCTCGGTAAATTTATTATTTCTCCAGTAAATTCTTAATAGTAAGGACCATAGTACTTTGGTGATAATTTATTATCCTTCTTAGCTTGCTTGAGGGACATTTGTTTGTATGGTTGTAGCCGTAAAAATACCTAGTCTCCTACATCAAAACTTCTCTCGCTGTGATGTTGATCTGCCTATTGTTTCATTCGATTTTGTGCCAAATTTAGGTTGTCCTTTAAGAGTTGGAGAACTTCTTGTTTATGCTTGATGTGATCTTCCACTGCTTGAACCTTCAAATTTTCTCTTAAAGATGATGTGATGGATGGTGGATGATATCCATAAAGTGCCATAAATGGGGTCATTTTTGCTGCAGTATGGAAGGAAGTGTTATACCACCATTCAGCTAGAGGTAACCACTTGACCCATTGTGTTTTTTTATCAGATACAAAACAACGAATATATCCTTCCAAAAATTTATTTAATATCTCAGTTTTACCATCAGATTGAGGATGATAAGATGAGCTATGAGATAATTGAGTACCCAAACAAGAAAATAACTCCGTCCAAAAATTTCCAGTAAAAATGGGATCTCTATCGCTCATAATAACCCTTGGGTTTCCATGTAGCTTTTGAATTCTGTCCACAAATGTAGTAGCAACTGTACTTGCTTTAAATGGATGAGATAATGCACAAAAGTGTGTATACTTGGTAAGTCTATCAACTACCACCATGATGACATTCTTTCCTTCGGACTTAGGTAAACCTGTGATAAAATCCATTGAAATCTCCTCCCAACGTTGACTTGGAATGGATAAAGGTTGTAGAAGTCCTGGGGTCTTAATTGTTTCCACTTTATTCTGCCGGCAAACCAAACATTCCGCCACAAACTTTCGAATATCAGATTTAAGGCCATCCCAAAAAAAATATTTCTTCACCCTGTGGTAAGTTTTTAAAAATCCTGAGTGTCCTCCTAAAGGAGAAGTGTGCAATTCGAAAAGAATATTTTGTTTTAGTTGGGAATTCTTACAAAGATATAAGCAATCTTTGTACCATAACGAATCATTTTTCCAACTAAATGTGTCAGATGTACTAGGATCTTGCTGCAACTTTTGAATGAGTTTCCACACTTCTTCATCCTTCTTCCGTTCATCTCTTGCTTCGGTTATCCAATCTGGTTGGATAATAGAAATGGCACAAAGCAATGCTTCCACCTCTTCATTCTTTCTTGAGAGTGCATCTGCAACAACATTAAGCTTTCCTTTTTTGTAGATTATTTCAAAGTCATATCCCAACATCTTTGTGACCCATTTTTGCTGCTCTTCTGAAGATAGTCTTTGTTCCAAAAAGTGTTTAAGACTATCATGATCAGTTTTTACCTTGAAGTGTCTTCCCATTAGGTAAGTTATCCATTTCTTTAGTGCATGTAGTATTGCTAACATTTCCTTCTCATAAATAGGTTTCTGTAAATACTTTCCTTTGATTGGACGACTTTGAAAAGCAATGGATCTTACTTCTTGCATTAAAACTGCACCAATTCCCTTTCCCGAGGCATCACATTCCACAATAAAGGTTTTTGTGAAGTTTGGCGTAGCTAAGACCGGTGCTAGGCACATTGCCCCTTTAAGATGTTCAAAGGCCTTAGTTGCTTCAAGAGTCCATGAAAATGCATCTTTCTTCAATAATGTTGTTAGAGGTGCTGCTATTCTCCCATAATTCTTAACAAACTTGCGATAATACCCTGTTAACCCAAGAAATCCTCGCAACTTCTTTATGGTTGTGGGGACTTTCCATTCCTTGATGGCTTTAATTTTGTTAGGGTCTACTTTAACACCCTCGTGAGATACAATATGACCCAGATATTCCACCTCTTGTACTCCAAAGAAACATTTGGATTTTTTTGCATATAATTGTTTCTCCCGCAATAGTTTGAGCACCCTGTCAACATGTTCAACATGATCCTTCCAAGACCTGCTGTAGATTAGTATATCATCAAAAAATACTAGCACAAATTTTCTAAAGAAGGGTTTGAAAATGGAATTCATCAACCCTTGAAATGTAGAAGGTGCATTGGTAAGGCCAAAAGGCATGACCAAAAATTCATAATGACCTCATGAGTTCGAAATGTTGTTTTTGGAATATCTTCAGTCTTCATTCTAATTTGATGATATCCTGAACGAAGATCCAACTTGGTAAAATAAATTGCTCCATGTAATTAATCCAATAATTCATCAATCACAGGAATGGGAAATTTGTCTTTAATGGTGAGCTTATTGAGCTCCCTATAATCCGGACACATTCGCCATGATCCATCCTTCTTGTGTACCAATACTACAGGAGCAGAGAAAGAAGTTTGAATAGGTTGAATTATACCCGCCTCTAACATTTCTGCAATCATACGTTCAATTTCGCTCTTTTGGAAGTAAGGATATCTATAAGGCCTGATGTTTGGAGGAACACTTCCTGGAATCAAATGAATAGCATGATCATGATCACGAATAGGTGGTAGTCCTTTGGGAGTTTCAAACACCTTGGAATGATTGTCCAAGACTTGTTGGAGATCTGCAGAAATAGATGATTTTGATGTTGGAACTTCTAGTGAGCATAATTGTGCAATTACACATTGTTGTTATTTCTTTAGAAGCTTTGTCATGACATTAGACCTTATTATCCTTCCCGGCTTCCATTCAATACCCCATAATTCGACTTCCTTTCCTTCTGAAAAAAATTTCAAGAAAGTTCTTGAAAATTAAAAGCTACCATCCCCAAAGATTGTAACCATTGTACTCCTAGTACAACATCAGCACCTCCCATAGGAATGGAAAGCATTGGACTAGTCAATACATATTCCCCCATGGTTAGCTTGATATTATGGCATTTTCCAGAGCAATTTATAGTTCCTCCATTTGCAACCATCACTTGACATTCCAGTGCTGGGTATAGGAAACAATTCAATTCCTTGGCTACCTTACAATGAATAAAATTATGGGTACTACCTAAATCAATCAACACTATTACCTTTTTCTTCTTGATATGTCCTTCTATCTTGAGAGTTTGAGGAGTGGTAATTCCTGCCAATGCATTACATGATATGGTCGGATTCATTTCTTACTCTTCTCGGGTTGGTTCCCGGTGTATATCCTCTTCTTGTTCATTTTCTTCTTCCTCTTCACAATCTATGTAAAATAATTTCTTCTCAGCACACTTATGACCTTTAGTGTATTTGCTATCGCAACTGTAGCAAAGCTGTTTTGCTCTTTTTTCTTCCAATTGTTGTGGTGTCAACCTTGTAGGTTTTGGAAATCTAGGAGTAGCAACACTTCCCTCTTTATAGAAGTGAGTGGTAGGCTTTCTTGTTGCCATAATTTTACATTAAATTTTTCTTTCCAACTTGAATGCCTTCTCTAATGAATTAGGTTCCAAAACACAAACTTCATGTTGGATGTTATGCTTTAAATTCCTTATGAAGACATTAATCTTGTGTTCCTATGGAATATCAGTTACCCTTATATTTAGTTTTTGGAAGTCCTCAATGTGCTCCACCATTGAACCTTTTCGTTTGATGTTTATCAATTGGATAAAGAAGGTGTTGCTCTTTGTATCACTTATAATGTGCTATCATTTCGTCCATAAAATTGACGAAGTGATAATTTTCTACGGGAGAAAAGCCATGATACCCTTCTAAATGTATTTTTTTCTAAATGTAAAGTTGCAATGCGTACCTTTTGTATGTTTTGCACATTATGGAGATCAAAATATTGCTCCATCTGTAGTATCCATGTTATAGGATCCTTTCCATCAAACTTCCTCATATCCATTTTTGGAATATGGTAGTTCTTCCCACCAACATTAGATTTTATGAAATCATGATTAACATTTATTTTGTTCTCATCATGCTCAGTTTCCTCTACTATCTTTTCACCATTAGGAAACATTTCTTGTATCAACTTTGTCAAACCTTCCATGTCTACTTTTAGATCATTCTTCATGTTTTCCATTTTAGATTCCATGCCAGCTTCCATGCCATCTATCTTATATTCCATTCCATTCTTCAAACCATCCATCTTAGATTCCACGCCTTTCTTCAAACCATCCATCTTATTTTCCACACCTTTCTTCAAAACTTACATGTCATTTTTTGTTTCTCTTTGCGAGAGCGAAATTTGTTGCACTTGCTCTTGTAATTTTGATATGTCATGTTGCCACTCTTCATTTTCATGAGTCATAGTAGAGCTTTCTAAAGACTTAATGGATGTTGCATTCCTTTTAGGGGCCATTTTAGAATCCAATATTGATATCTATTCTACAATATTCCCTTGTAATCAATTCAACTTGATTCTTCAAACAAGACTTATGCAATTCAGAAAACAATACACACCTTTTACTTGCTTTTGAGGAGATCGATATTGAAATTGAATTATCTCTATAATTTCGGATCCTAAATATCTAAAATTAATACTTGTAGTAGCCCTTTGAAGCTTCTTTCAAATTCCACATGTCTGATCTAATTTGGATTCTTCAAGGCAAAGTTGTGTCCAATCTCCCACAGTGACCCAATTTTGGACTGGTTCAGTAGAGCGAATTTGTATGACTTCCACGTGTCATTGTTTCCTCCTTTGGATCTAAAATTGATAGAAAGAAAACTACAGTCTGTGCACTTGCGGCCACTTTTTACATCATTCCAATCTGATGCTCAGAGAGAGAGCTATGAATATTTTCCCACGATCACATCTTTGCAATGAAATTCAGAAGCCTCAAAATGCCCTAACGTCCATAGATCATATCTCCGAAAATATTGTGAACCAATATCTGAAATTTTTGGAAGATGTTCCTCAAGATTGTGGCTTCGCAATCTAAACATTTTAGATTCTACACTTTTGTAGAAAAAAATTATTATGAAAATAGCACGATGATCTGTTTAGGTTAAATTCAGGAGCCTGCAAAATGACCTAACTTGCACAGATCATATCTCCGAAAATATTGTTAACCAAGCTCTGAAATTGTTTGACAATGTTCCTAAGGATTTTGGCTTTGTGCTTTAAAAATTTCAGATTCTGAACCTTCGTAGAAAAAAATTTATAGCGAAAATTCCACGATGACCTGTTTGGAGCAGCGAAACCCTAGAATCCAAAGCTCTGATACCAAATGTTGTGAAACCATCTCCAAAAATAGAAGAAAAGAGATATCAACGCCTTATAAATAAGCCACTTCAAGGGGGAAACCTCCAATACATTACATGAATGAACAATTCTTGGATGATACAATTTACAAAACCTCCTTTCTATATATAGGAGTCCATGGGGCCATAATGTAATCCTAGTGGGCCACAATGTAATCCTAGCCGACCTAACAATAATAATTTAAGGGCACAATAATAAAAATATGGGGGTTACAAGGGTACAATAATAACAATAAGGGGGTTACACTAACAGCAATAAGGGACTATACTAGTAATATAGGGACCTAAAAGGTTGAATTAGGTTCTCATAATATGGGATAAAAATGATATGGAAGGGATACATATCAAGGGATCTAATGGAAATATCAGGCTCTAATGGCCGAAGTACATGATGCACTATATCACCAGCTAGATCATCAGTAGACACATGCATGGAACATGTTTCCACATGATTAACCGATGGTGGGGAGGCTACCACTTGCATATAAGGACCATTTAGGGAAGTTGGTATATTGGGAGTCAAATTAGGACCAATGAATGAAAGCTAGTTAATGGTCATGATTCTTCCTTCATGCAGGAAACACATCATACGAAGAGTGAAGAAACAAGAGCTCCCATGACATAAACATTGTAATGCCCAAGGAGTAAATTAAAATCAAAAGGGCCTTGGACTACCATCACATCTATATAGACAATATTTCCTCCCAAAGTAATAGGAAACTAAGGATGGATCCCTAACGGTCAACTGGTTCCTCTGGTAAAAGCGAACATATTTTGGATGACAGGCACAAGCTGCGGAGAACCTAAAGCTTGAAAAGTTGGGGACAAAATACTAACCGATGTGCCTTCGTCTATGACTGTGCTATGTATAACCACATGATAATCCTGTACTATTATCTGGAAGGGAATGTAAGGAGGAAGACTATATCTTGCTAGTTGAATCCAATCAAAGGAAGTGGCCAAATTACTTGGAGGTTTTACCATAGGAATGAGATAATTGTCCCCTTGTGTAATGGGAACATGAGAAATATTTCTTTGTGCCATAGGAACGTGAGGATTGTCCCCCTGTATCATGGGAATGGGAGGATTTCCACCCAGTTCATTGGAATTTGAAGAAAAAAGAAGAACCTGAGTGGTATGAACTTATTTCTCTTTTGGAAAGGTATGATCAATTGAAGGTGTAATTGAGTCAACCATTCTCTCAATGAATGGTTGGTCAAGAACAAACTCATGGTATTCATGTTCAGAGAGAGTGGTATTGATTGGATTCAAACTTTGATAAAGCACTTCATAAACTAGTGTAGGATTGGGAGAAATCTTCCAATAACCAGCTGGAAGATGAGGTTGAGAAGATGCAGGGTTGTCCAACATTTTGTAGGATTCATCCAAATAAGGACAAAGGTGAATATGATGATTTCCTTCACATAACCTACATGGAAATTTGACTTTACCCTTTTCCCCATGGACCTTACTATCACTAGTTGAGGGTTTATCACTAGCATGATCTCTAGAGGCTAATGACATAGGCTGATGTGAGCTAGTGGACCACACTTCTAATATATTGGGAATACCAAGAAAATCTCTCAGAAGGTGGTCACTCTTACAAAGCTTGCAAGGGAATTTATTTTTTCAAGGTTGATTGGAATATTTTTCAATACTATTTGCACTGGTAGCAATGGCTTCTTGGTTGCCCCCCTACTTATTTGTATTCTTCTTCTTCTTAGCTTCCTATTTACTAGAATCAAGACTTTCACCAGGAGAGGAGGAATAAATGGATGAAGAAACAACAGGTGAAGAAGGAAAAGGGCCAAATTTAGGATAAAATTGAGGTTGATATTGTTCAGGTGGAGAAGAACTTTGTTGAGGAGAAGTTTGGACATTCATAACCGTAGTGATGCAGAGCATCTGAAATAAATAAGATACTTGCATACTAATAGATTGCGTGTTCCCTTCTCATAAAATCTTCAATCAAAATCTCTAGATTAGTCTACTTAGATTCAACTCAAAAATATATATAAAGAGTGAGCCCAACAATAAACAAATTACTTGCATCAAATACAACAAGAAATTTCAGATTCAAACCATTTTTCCCGAATATTACATTTGTGGGCCTCTCGGCTCTCGTCCTTTACATGAAATTTCACACCATTTCTCTCTAAATATCTTTGTCCTATTCCATTCTCTGTGTCTCTCTATCCTCACACAAAGCTTCACATTTATACATAATTGTGGATTAATTCCAATCCATGATTCCCTCCCCAAATATCTCAACCAAACTCTAAAATAGATTTATCCCTTTTTTTACTCAACTAAGTTCCATTTAAGGAATTCCTAATCCCTAAAATATCTATCCAATCCAACTCCACTCATATTCTCAATTAATTAAGAGAATATTTACAATAAACCTCATATTCAGATTTTCCTCTCAATTTATTTTTAAAATGTACATAATTTATAAAATAATTTAAAAAAGCATCACCCCCTAAATCACACAAATAAATAATGAAAATTAAGCAGGATGCTCCTGCATCAGACTCCCCATGTAGAGAAGCTTCCATAGACTCCTGTCTATGAGGTTTTTCACTTTTTTGTAATAATGTGACAACCACAAGTCTCAATAACTTTCTCCCTTCAGGATTCCAAACTCTGTTTTGCCGCTGGTCTTTTAAAATATCAACTCCATTTTGTAAATTTGCATAGAATTTCTAGAATAGTATTTTCAGAATACTATTGAATGTAACTCTCACTTTTCCATACCACATCATATTTATTTCAAAATTACAGACTCATGTAGAAATGTTGATACCCATTCTTCTGGTCTCCAAACTTTGAAAGAATCTCTATCTGGCTTTACATCAACATCATTCATTCTATCAACCGCATTCCATCGGCCTCTCCAAAAATTTCTTTTGCCAATTCCTCGGAGTAATTCTTCTTTGTGTAATGCTTCCATCTCCAATTGCGCTGAACACTCAACTTTCTGAAATGAAGAATAATCAAGAACTTCTCCTTGATCACAACTATAGCCATTGATTGTCCCTATAGTAACAAATTTCTCATCTGGTGTTGTATCTGCATTCATCAAAAAACTATTAGTTGTTAAAATACAAGACATTTTGGCCTCTTTTGATGCTTCAAGCACCAATCTCCCAAAATAGACTTTCTGGATTTCAGTAGATCCTATTTTGAACTGCTGGTTGCTTTCATCTTTATCCTGCTGGTTTAATACTAATGTTTCCTTTATGTCTCTAAGAACATAAATTTCTTGCTGCCCCTGATCTTTCATCTCATCTCCAAATACTTTCTGCTCAATTTCTTTGATTTAAACATAATATTTATTAATGTTGTCTTATGTACCTACAACCAAATTATTATTTAAAGAGTTAAACTATTCACTTAACTCTATAAATTTTAAAAACATTTCATCCTTATCATGCACGACAACTGCAATCTCTTCTGTACCAGGTTCTACAAGTTTCATCTCTCCTTTAGGTTTCTTGAGCCATCTTTCCAAGAATTTCATTTCCATGTGAAATATTTCTAGCATTTCATCACAACCTTCATTCCAAGTTTCATTCTTCTTCTGGAAATCTTCCTGAGTTATCCTATTTTCTGTATCATCATATTGCAAAATTATTTCATCAATTTCATTTTTTTACCTCCTTGGAATATCACTTCGGCATTTTAATTATGATTTTGATCCACAACAGCTTCAACTGGCTGTCCTATACCAAACAAGACTTCATCTATGAATTCTTTTTGCTGCAACAAATCAATACCTTCCTTCTCTGAAAGGAATTCTCCATCATACTTCACCTCAAGAGTTTCATTCATATCTGTGATAGTTTCACTAGACCGTCCATCATCTTCTGCACATCCTGCAAACATACACAAACTATGAGTGTTAAAAATACAAGGCTTCATGGCCTCATCTGCTTCTCTCGTCAACATATATTCCAATTCTTTTTAACTATTCCAATAGTCCATGAGACCTTTCTGATTTATCTTTTCACCCAGAATTTCACCCTGTTCTGGGCCACAAATGGAAACTTCCATTTTCAACTCAGTCTCTCTAAGTTCTTCACATCTCAATTGCACACTCATCATCTGCTTGAGATTCCTCAGCTCTTCTATCAACTGTATGTTTACCTTCTATTCTCTATTTGCATGTAGCCTCTGCCATTTCACTTTCTTCCTCATGGTCCAACCATGTCTCTGGTCTTTCGTATTTCTCTGCAACAATTCTATCAATAACTCAAGGTGAACTGTTATCTCATATTTCTGCCTCTCATACTCTTCATTAGTCAACTGCTTACATATGCCATTTTCTTTGGCATCTTCCTTCTTCTTTCTTCTGTTGTGGTCTTTCTCAGAACTTCTGAAATGACTATCACTAGTCATC
Source organism: Pinus albicaulis (assembly GCA_034641835.2). Lineage (NCBI taxonomy): Eukaryota > Viridiplantae > Streptophyta > Pinopsida > Pinales > Pinaceae > Pinus > Pinus albicaulis. The sequence goes on along the minus strand of CM076575.1, from coordinate 541,381,690 downwards.
TTCTCCTCCTTTGTGAACTTCATCTGTTCACATGTGGATTTCATCAAATCCACTTTTCATCAAGCCTTCATACTTTCCATCCAACAATACAAGCTCTCTTCCATGCATGGTATCTTCTGTTCTCTATCTTGGAATCATTTATGGGCAACTTTCTTGCTTCTCTTGTTGCAAACAACAACTGTAGTAATTCCTGCGATACAATGCCCAAAATATTTGGGTGTCAGGCTCTGCTGATCATGAACCCAATTATATTCAAACCTTTGACTTGATTTAAGACTCTTTGACTCCAGACTTGACATCAATTCTTCATCTTGGATGAAAAATGCACCCTTTTGTACAATAACTCAATGGTTTAACTTGACTAAAGCTATCCAATTTTTTTTCTTTTGACTTTAACATCTTGTTTGACTTCAAAGATTGACTCAATAATTACAATAGTGGATATTTTGACTCTAATTCAAGTTATACAGTATACCAATGAACATCCACCCTTAATAAATTCTCATGATGTAAAATCTTCACTCTACCAATTCTCTTTCATACTCCAATCTGATGATAATATCATAAGTGACTAATTACATCATGAGACTATAGCCTTTAAATTGAAATGAAATCCACTTTTCCCCAGATTTATTTTACGGTGAAAAAAAATAAACCATTTAATTTTCAACATTTAAAATACCTCTTTGAAATGAATGATCATACCTTATGCTCCCTTCAAGGTTATTTAATATACCTTCTCTTCACAATTTCAACTCTCCGGATTTCACTCTTCTGTGTCATTCTTATCACTGTGAATATTAGCATGCCCTTCATACCATAACCTCTTCAACACGCTCATCATCTTAGCATAGGCAGTTTTCCTATACTTCCATGCAGGTCCTTCTTTGCAGTGACGGGTCTCATGCAACACTGTCTCTCTTCAGTGCACAAAAACAATTCTCTCATAGGAAATTGCTAAAAATTTCTTTTAACATGGTGGCATCAACATATTGCTCCGACAGCAACAACAAAAACCACACTCGAACCATATTTGCACATCAATTTCTGAGATGGATTCCAATTCCATTCCTTAAACTTTGGATTGATTTCACTCTTTCATAACATTTACAAACAAATTAACTTCTCGAGTATGGCAAGAGAAATTTAATCATCCAATTTTTAAGAACACCTTTAATCAATGAATATTGATTCATCCAATGAAAATTTACCTAGAGTCTCTTTGTGTTCTCCACACGACCAACACAAACCTCAACAATCACCACCGATCTTCACATATTTCCAATACGATTTCTCATACTAGCAACGCTTAGCGAATTCTCTGGGGTATAAAACTCTGAAAACAAAAGCTTCCACAAGAAAAGCAATGCTAGGTTTCTCTGCATGGATAAGAATACAGTTCACACAAATGTGCACTTCGAATTCCGTCTTCCATTCAATATGTTATTCACCAATAGACATGAATAAAAATTATCTTTGACTTCATCTCATTGGTACGTGTTAATAAATGGTATGCAGTAATAAATGGCGTTCTTCACAAAGCATAAAATATTGCAAAAGATAGAGTTTATACACTATATTTTTTCCTAAATAATTTATACACAATTTCTTTCAATACGTCATTTGAACCACTATAAAAAATACAAAACGTACTGTGCACTTCTACAGCACACACCATAAACGGTGAGCTCCTAACAACATCGAATAATCTCCTCCACTGCATGCACTTTTAACTCTGGAAAATAATACAAAATGCACAGGCCGTAATACAATATGTTGAGGTATCTATCTCTGATTTACGCTTATGTATGAGAAATCATACTCATATATACAGGTGCTAGAGCAGATGCCATCTAGCACAATATCTTTTCTTCTATGGACGTATATTCTTCAAGTGGCAAACTTCAACAATCTTAGTGACAGATTGCAATGATCTCCTCCTCGTGTGAGTAATTGGCAGCATCTCCAAGGTAAGTTATAACTTCTCACGTAGAGATACAGATTATACCTCCCATTCATAATGTGTATACATCACAGGGTTGATTAGATCGAAATCAACATATTCCTCTCAATACGTTCAGAACTTGATATCACCACCATCATTTTTATATTCAAAAAAATCCGTCATCGTCCACGTGGAAGGCAAAATTCTGCCAGAATATTGCTAATACATTGGTTGGAATACTATAGGTATGAATCCAACATTCTGGAGCTCTGCATCTCTACCTAGAATTACAAGGCTGCTAATGGTTGTTCCGCTGAGATCAGAGTGATTTGATCTGTAGCCTGGACAGTCATTGATGATCACCAGTCACTCAGATAATATTTCAATCCAAAATTGCCACTGAGAAATCGAAAATTATCCATAGGCAAATCCGAAAAATATCTACAAATTTTCGAACAGGAATAAATATGAAACAAATTCTAGTAATTTCATAACCATATGTATTTTAACAGATGGATCACATGAATCACGTATCAATTGCCACAAAAACTCTCTCACATGCAAAAATCCCAAGAAGATTTATTTTCGTTGAAGCATAAAAAATTATGTTCAGTAGTCCGCGAACGAAAATCTTGCATCATCACCATTTGCTTCGAAGTTAGAGACTGCAAGAAAAGAAGGGTGAAGGCCATTCATGAGCTCGCCATTACTTAGACTCCGCTCCTCTGCGATCATGAGCAGATTTTTACCGAAAGGCCATCGTTTCACGACGCATTCTTTTACGAAAAGAAGCGATTTCCATCCATTGTCCTTTGCCCACTGCTACCAATTTCAAAGTCGCCATTGCTAACCCCTTTCTGGAGGAAATGATGTGGAAATAAGAAATACCAACCTTAGCCAAACCATAAGACTCTCTCACAACTCATCTTAAGTCTTGGGCTCTGATACCAAAATGATGCAGAGCATCTGAAATAAATCAGATACTTGCATACTAACAGATTGCATGTTCCCTTCTCATAAAATCTTCAATCAAAATCTCCATATTAGTCTACTTAGATTCAACTCAAAAATATATATAAAGAGAGAGCCCAACAATAAAAAAAGTACTTGCATCAAATAAAACAAGAAATTTTAGATTCAAACCATTTTTCCCAAATATTACATTTGTGGGCCTCTCGGCTCTCGCTCTTTACATGAACTCTCACACCATTTCCCTCTAAATATCTCTGTCCTATTTCATTCTCCGTGTCTCTCTATCCTCACACAAAGCTTCAAATTTATACATAATTGTGGATTAATTCCAATCCATGATTTCCTCCCCAAATATCTCAACCAAACTCTAAAATAGATTTATCCCTTTTTTAACTCAACTAAGTTCCATTTAAGGAATTCCTAATCCCTAAAATATCTATCCAATCCAACTCCACTCATATTATAAATTAATTAAGAGAATATTTACAATAAACTCACATTCATATTTTCCTCTCAATTTATTTTTAAAATGTACATAATTTATAAAATAATTAAAAAAAACATCACCCCCTAAATCACACAAATAAATAATGAAAATTAAGCAGGATGCTCCTGCATCACATAGGGGTTGAAAAAAATCAAAACTGGAAAACCAATGGTAAATCCAAGAAGGGACAATGTTTCCATATAAGGAGCACCAATATTTTTAAAAGGAGGAAAAGGACCAGGATTCCCTTCAGAGGGATTTCCTTGATTAGTAGACTCAGGAACTGTTGCCATTAATCTCAACCTAAGATCTATTAAGGAGTTGTTCCATGGTAAGGATGTCGTTTGGTAAATTAATTGATTTTATAAGTTAAGGATACAAATAAATCAAAGAGGGTAATCTAGGCATAAAGTCCTACCAAACAACCATGAACTGCAATATACAACTTGGAGAACCAAGGACTTAACATACGGTATCCAATCTCCCTGAATGTTGTGTTCGGTGTATCGCGGTAAACAAGGCGACATACTCGGCTACCTATGGATGAATAGAAACCTGTAGAGGACTCCCAAAATATACTCAATGATACGTGGGAGTGATGTCCATAGTAGTGTTTTCTAATGCGTAACCTTTTGATGAGAGTGTTCCCTAATACTTTACGTGTGTGGAGCATGATCCAATATACCCAAAGGTATGTGGAGAACGATCCTATACACTCACATACGTGGAACTTGATATCACCCCTGGAATACAACGTTGGAAATCAATGACAAATCCTATGCTTAACGACTCTGGAACACGTCTCTAGCCCATACCTATATGTGTTTGCATTAATGTTACAAATTCTCCTTAGGCTGATTCAATAAATTTTACTGTTTATCTTTGATTAAGTTTCAGTTTTGGGTCTCACCACATATGTCACCTGAATATCCCTAAAATTCAATTCTAGCATGAGAAAATGGAAATCTTTCTCTTTCAATGAAAATCTAGCTAAGGAAGGGAAGAAAAAATCAATATGCAACATACAACATGCAACAAACAAGATGTAAGGTGGAATTTCCCTTCCGATGTAACTGATCCTACACTAATTCACATACAAAACCCTAAATTCCAAATGAAAAATCTACCACACTTAACTTTATAAATGAACAAAACTAAGATGAAAATGTTTAATCACTAATTCAAATGAAATTTTTAGAATGAGGACTAGAACAACAATTCATCCAAGCGACCAATGACCAAACAAAATCAATTTTCAAGCGACCAAATGATAAGAAAAAAGAAAAATAAAAAATAATTCTTAAAAATAAATAAAACTCAAATGAAAAACAAACGAAGGCTTAAGGAATATGACAAGACACTCACGACTTAAGGAAGGTCAACTAGAAGTAGGTTGATCAAAGAGACACTTATAAACCATAGATTTTTTTTTAAAAACAAGGGTCAACACTAGTGCAGATGAGGCACCAGTACTCTGTAACTCTGGGACAGAGCGGAATTGAGTGAGGTGCAATGATTTGTCAAAGACATTGGGGGAGCGCTGGTCCACGGATGGAGGATTTCGACACAAAAATTGAAAAATTGCTTCATTGAAATCACTTCCTAGGTATGTTCTTGATTGATAAAAGCAACAAAGGTCTATGAAAGAGGTAATAAAACACAAAGGACAAGGAAAACCACTGAGGGAATACACCGAACCCCAATATGGTCGCCAATTTGTTATACAGGATTTACGATTGCAGAAAAAAGTATATCCCCTAAGTTCGATGGCCAACCTAGAAAAACAGAGAAATAAGGAACCCAAAGCTTTCATTAAAGTAAATAGATGATGGAATAAAGCCTACCTGGAATTCGTCACACACTTTGTTCCTTCTTCAGCTTGAATGCTCCAATTCCAGCTCTGATTGCGAAAATTAGAACCTACACAATCATATAACACAAGCCAAGAAACTACGAGGTATATCCAGTATCATATAAGTACTATATTCAATAAATCAACATGGTATTGAAATAAGTGAAATAACGACAATCACATATAGGAAAACAAAGAACTCTTTGCATTAATATAAATGGAAGGAGATTACAACCATAAATAGGTTTTGATCTTGTAGAAGAGCTCCTCCAAGATGTTAAATTGTGCTTTCCTTGTCACAATATGCACCTCCAATCACCGTAAATGCATTGAATGTTAACCTCTCTCCTTAGCACCATAAGGGTAGAATCACTCTAAAAAATCCAACCCCTTGCATATGAAAGGCAGTAAATATATAGATGAGGGGGGTAAGTCGGGAGTCATTATCCAATTAACAATCTAAGGTTATAGATCCACATTTGATGGGAGGATGGGATCAAAGGATAAGGGATGGAAACTCCAAATAAGGATGAGATAGGAACCGAAATTTTTATCCAAGGAAAATGGTTGTAACAAATTCTGGAAGCTTCTAGAAGAGGAATCTTCAAAAAATTCTCTCTCTTTCCTGAATTTCTAGAAACAACACAGGTGAAAAGGGGGGAAACCTGTAGTTGATCAATGCTGGACACAATGGAGCAACCTGTAGGTGAACACTGTCCAGAGGGAGGCTAGGGAGCATTGGTACTAAAACTAGCTTAGATGAGGTGGTTTCAGGAAGAAATTCTAGGGAATGAAGAAGGTTCACTTAGGGATTTGTGCAATGATGTTGACAAGGCGGAATAGGATGTTGATTGATCCCATTAGGATTCCTAATGATTTGTTGTGACAAAATGGCCTATAACACTTCCTATACTGGTGATCTTATCATGTTTTTTTCTTGTACATGTTTTTTTATAATGACAAGCCCTCGCTGGAAGGCTATTATGTTCTTTGTTGGTGGTGTATGTGTGTAGGGTCTTTGCTTATTATAGCTGGGAGCCATATATTAAAATAGAAACAAGTATTTATTTGCATCAGACCCAAAATAAATCACCAATCTACGAGGGTACCTGGTACCAGCCTTCAAATCATTCTCTTATATCATATTGTGTAAGTGTATAAGTTGCTTGCTTGTATGGGAATAAACTAGGGCTTGATATGTTGATATATCTTCACCATTACACACACCACTTTGGATATATCCATAGTTGATCTACTAGGTTGAAATTAGCATGCAAGCTCTGGTGAAATTTGCCCATAACGTATAAATTTTGGACCATTCTCCATAATCTTGGTGAACATACTTGACCTAGGAAGAATTAATGTCCCTCTACAGACCATTCCCCCTAATATTATGTAATATTCTTAATTAGCCCAAGCTAATAGGAATATTCAATTTTGTTTTGTTTTTCATGCTTATGGATAAAATTGTAAAGGAGGACCAATAATGACTCCTAAACATCAAAATAAATCAATGCTCAATCTGAAAAAAGCTAAATCTGAGCTAATTTCATAAACACACTTAAGTGTGAACGAGGCTGGAACAATTGACTGGGTTAACAGGACCAAATCAATAGTGCTGTCTAGGTGTCATGTATCTCCAAAAGGCACAACGCAGTCCATATTGGAAGCCACTAATGTGAATGAGGCTAATTCATCAAGATGGTTTAGGGTTTGGCAAGGCTCCCACAATATAAGAGAAGGATGAGGACACCAAGAGAGGGGTTGATCATTTGATATTGCTGAAGGTATTTTCTGTTTAGGCAAATCTCATTCTCTAGCTGTTTAGCTGAGAATAATGATGTTTAGCACTTGGGTGTTCCTGGTCAGGAATCCCACCTCCTCTCTTGAGTAGCTCTTAGAGGAGACTTGTTCTATCTTGTCCAGTATCAGGCTTGGGCCAAGCTTCATCTTCCAACCACAATTCAGATCCTGTTGAGGGTTTGATTGTTTTTGTAAGCTGCAGCAGTGGAAGCCAGATCTATTCAGATCTAGGAAAATCTAGTGCCTCTTCTCAGTGAGTGTGTCTTTTAACATCCTAGAAGAGTCTATTGGATCATCAGAGCTGCATTTTCAGATCAAGGCATCACTACTGAAGTTAACAGTGTAGTTTTACCTTCCATACTGCATTATCTGCAAGAGGAAAGTTGCAGGGTGTTTTGACTGCTATTTGGAGGAGATATCTCCGGTGATAGGATTCTCCCTTTCACTGTGGTGATCCATGGATTAGCCAAACAATCCATGTTTGTTTCATATCTGATTTAATTCTGTATTTATTTACTACATAATTTCTAAATATTGCTGCAGACTTGTAATTCTAGATCTCAGATCTACTCCTGTACCTTCATGTTTTGATCAAAACCGCAAGGGGAAATTGTAGAGGAACTCTTCTAGTGTACAGATCTGATATAGATCCATATTTTTGTACAAATATCTGTTCTAGATCTTAAATTTAATATTCAGCTGCTTCAGCCTATAAAATAACATTGTCAAGCTTTGCAGTCTCATCTTGTTGTTGCAGCACCTCAATATTGAGGGTTTCTTCATGTGATTCTTCTTTTTACCTATTTTAAATTGTATAAACCATGCTATAGATCTGATTTAATGAAGTCCATACCATATTGCATCCATCACCTTTATAAAATCATGCTGCCTATGCTTAAGTAAATTCTTCAGTAATTAAGTCATGGGGATTGGGTATTTTTAAGCTATATCGGGAGTGGTAGATCTGTTTAACATAGCTAGAGTCATTGGTTTGGGATGAAATTTGATATTTAAGTCTCTTATGACCTAAGATACGAGATCCCACCATCACTTGCCCTTATTTTTACGCTTATCTCTGAAATTAACCTTTTTAGGGCATAAATTGCTGCTTTTCCCCAACTTTTGGCTCATAAAATGAAGTACAGTTTTCTGCTGTAGCTTGGAATGATGTCTATGTGTTTTTAAAATTTCCTATGAGCTTATTTGATGCTGCATATCCATTTTTGTGTTTATACATTGCTACAGTCCCTCATTGGGGAATTTATCAAGCCATACTAGGTGTGGGAGGCCTGTTTGCCCCATCAAGAAGGATTTGTTTTTTATATCCTCCTGTATTTAGGACTTAGATACTTATATGTAAGGGATCCAAGTGCTGGTTTCAAATCCTGTAGCAGATATTCTTGGAAAATGTGTTTTCTAGTCATGCCTTGCTGACAGTTCCCATTTTGGGATATTACAGTGGTATCAGAGCATCTTTCTTTGGCATAGCCTGTGCTTTTATTGCAGATACAATATGTCTCCAGAAGAGGAAGGACCTCTCACTATCAGGGAGGAAAGGTACCAAAGAAGAAGACAGAAGAAATATTACATAGAGGACAAAGAGAAGAAGGGTAAAACCCCTTTACTTGGAAGGATTGGAAGGGAAGAGTTTTCTAGCACTCTCTCTCAAGCCATGCATGAATTGAAGGAATAAATTAGGGGAATCAGGAGGGGAAGACATGCAAATCCATCAAGGAGTTCTTCTCATGAAGAAAGCCCCAGTACTTCTTATGCTATGTGTGAGCATTCAACCACACAATCTAATCTACAACGCTGTAACATGCCTACTTTCTTGTTGAGAGAAATTTGAAAATGAGGAATGATGGAAGAGGAGGTCTCCCTGCTTCTTTTCCAAACCTTGGACAATATTAAAGAAGATCTCAAGGAGATGGAAGGGGAGGAGTGTAGGAGATTTATGGAAGGGTTTGAAACAAGCCCTAGCTATTCACATGAGGGGTTTGGGCATTCAACGACACATGCAGATCCACATCACAGTCTATTGCCCACATTGACTGCAATAAGAATGGAGGAAGAAGATGCGCCAAGGGAGGAGACCTTGAGTGACTATCTTTAGGAGTATGAATCTCCATCATGGAGATTCAGAGAGCACTTAGACTTCCAAGGGTTTTGCAAACTCAAGGAGGCAAGATCCAACAACCACAAAAGAAGCAAGAGAGGTAGAATCTTCCTATCTCACTTTGATGGATCAGAAGGGTGCATAGCAAAAGCTTGGGTAGAAGAGCTAGATTCCTATTTTCAGCTACACCAAGTTTTAGAGAAGGAAGCCATCAGAGTAGCAGCGCTGCACCTCAAAGGTATGGCCCATGATTGGTGGTTTAATGATTCTACTTCATTTTTTCATGCAAATGTAGAAACTTATGTTGAGTTCACTAAAGGATTGATGAGGAGATTTGATAAAGAACATTGTGAACCATCATTTCTTAAAAGCAAAGACTCAAACACTTTGGATGAGTTGGAGAGACCTATTGAACCAAGTCCACTCCATAATTTTAAAGGGGATAAAAACATGCAGGATAGCTTGCCAAGGGCAAGATCCCCATTTCTTGAAGAGCCCTCTTCTATTTTATAATACATGGAGTCCTTTTCTTCAAGGGATGACCGAGATCAAGGGTCTCTCATTGAGGATGAGGCATTCTCACACATGGAAGAAGAGGAGAAGGATCAACATCAAGGGATGATGAGCATTCACCCTTATATATTTCAGAAGAATTCTACACAAGGGAAGGAGACTGCACTGCGCAGAGAAGAGAGGGACAAATCAACCTACTCATACATGCAGTCCACTTCAGACTTTGATGTCTCACTACATGGAGGCATTCCACCTGGGAGGCCACCAGATCTAGAATTGGTGAGAGAAATCTTGCCTCTTAGCTCACCATTCTTGGATTCCAGGGAGGTGAGGATTTTGGAAGATGAATTTTGCATGAGGGATGTCAAAGTAGCAGGCAGCAGCATGAGGAGAGCTTCATATGCTATATCACTAGCACCGTCTCTTAGGAGGATTGATCCCTATTGGAGGTCTCAAATTTTGGTAGAGTACTCCAAGGATCTTGGTGCATGCATGATTCTTGATGACCCAGATGGAGATGATAGATACATAGTGGATTATGTGGTCATCTATTCCTATGGTAGGATCTTCTTGACTAGATCTTCTAGTCTGAAGGAGAAGCTGCTACATGCAGCACATGAGGACTTCTCTTCTATGAACTTTGATGCATATTTACAGTTGGTGGAGGAGTTCACTTGGGAGGGAATCCAGCATGACATATTTCAGCATATGGAGAGATGCATAGCCTGGATGGTAATGAAGAGGAGGTCACAACCACTTCCCTACTCTTTGGAGGTGAGGGAGAATTTCCAGTTGAGCCATTTTAGCTCAAGATCTCAAGTGCATGATGGAGGAGGTATAATTTCACATTTTGTATTGTACTTCTTTTCCTTGTTTGAGAAGCATGATGTATCAAGAAGAGTTTTTCCTTCTTTCATATTGTATAATAATGTACTTGCAGCCTTTTGTAGCATTGACATTGGCTATCTCATCGGTGGTTTGCGGGGGAAGCAACATGATTCTTGGTGTGCACCATTGACACCATATTGTAACTCCATGTTTCCATATTATGAGATGAATATGGAAGAAAAAAAGTGGCTGGTGAAGAACTTGTTATTTCTTCTTTTAAGGCAGGCAAAGGATGCACTTCACTAGTTCCATGAGTGGAACTATGATTCACTCTCTGGTTGTCATGTGGCAGCTTGTTTTCAATTTTTTTTGCTTCCATATATTGCTGATGTTTCTATGTTCATGGGAAGCTTTGGAGAGTGGGATATGTGATGGAGATGCCCATTGGGAGTATGATTCTCCCTACTATTCATGCTATATGTTTCAGGAGGAGTAATGGGCAAACCATGATTGCCACATCTCAAATCTTTTCTTCATATGGAGTGAGACATTTGGAGAACTTGAGTGCTTGGAGGAGGCACTTCATGGTTGAACTATGTGATGGGGAAGTTTGGGCCATACTTGGAGGCCATATTGTTTCAGCCCAAAGATATAAACAACCCCACACTTATCATAAATTGAGAGAGAAACTACTTGGATGGGAAAATCTAAGCTCTCCATTTAGCCCCAACACATTTCATAGAACCGGGGTTGAAGTTTTCTTTGATGAGCTACCTAAAATGGCTCATTTCATTTGGATGAATGCATGGGTTAGCGAGTCACTTATTGGGAACAAGAATTCCCATGTTTTCATCACTCCTACCTTGAGGAGGCCATTGAGTAGCAAGGAGATCGCCACTTGTACCTTCCATTTCTTCATGATGTACACTTTGTTATCTTACACTTGGAAGGAGTCATTGGAGGACAGATTCATTGCCTATCATTTTCAGCCATGGTGGGATCCATTGATGGGGCCACAAGAAGAGGGAGGAAGAAATTTTACTCTACCTTGCAGTTGCTTGAGGACAATCAACATTTTGAAGGGGGAGGACTGTAATATTCCTAATTAGCCCAACCTAATATGAATATTCAAATTTGTTTTGTTTTTCATGCTTATGAATAAAATTGTAAAGGAGGACCTATAATGACTCCTAAACATCAAAATAAATCAATGCTCAATGTGAAACAAGCTAAATCTGAGCTACTTTAATAAACACACTTAAGTGTGAATGAGGCTGGAACAATTGACCGGGTCAACAGGACCAAATCAAAAACGCCATCTAGGTGCAATGTATCTCCAAAAGGCACAACACAGTTCATATTGGAAGCCACTCATGTGAATGAGGCTAATTCATCAAGATGGTTTAGGGTTTGGCAAGGCTCCCCCATTATGAAAGAAGGATGAGGACACCAAGAGAGGGGTTGATCATTTGATATTACTGAAGGTATTTTCTGTTTAAACAAACCTCATTCTCTAGTTGTTTAGCTGAGAATAGTGCTGTTTAGCACTTGGGTGTTCCTGGTCGGGAATCCCACCTCCTTTATTGAGTAGCTCTTGGAGGAGAATTGTTATCTCTTGTCCACTATCAGGCTTGGGCCAAGATTAATCTTCCAACCAGAATTAAGATCCTTTTGAGGGTTTGATTGTTTTTGTACGCTGCAGCAATGGAAGTTAGATGTATTCAGATCTAGGCAAATCTAGTGCCTCTTCTCAGTGAGTGTGTCTTTTAACCTCCTAGAAGAGTGTATTGGATCATCAGGGCTGAATTTTCAGATCAAGGCATTAGGCCTAATCACTACTGAAGCTAAAAATGTATTTTTACCTTCCTTACTGTGTTATCCGCAAGAGAAAAGTTGCAGGGTGTTTTGACTACTATTTGGAGGGGAGATCTCCGGTGATAGGATTCTCCCTTTCACTGTGGTGATCCATGTATTGGCCAAAAAATCCATGTTTGTTTCAGATCTGATTTACTTCTGTATTTATTTATTGCAGAATTTTGATAATATTGCTGCAGACTTGTAATTCTAGATCTCAGATCTACTCCTGTACCTTCATGTTTTGATCAAAACCCCAAGGGGAAATTGTAGAGGAACTCTTCTAGTGTAAAGATCTGATATAGATCCATATTTTTGTACACACATATGTTATATATACGAAATATAATATTCAACTGCTTCAGCCTATAAAATAACGCTGTCAAGCTTTGTAGTCTCATCTTGTTGTTGCAGCACCTCAATCTTGAGGGTTTCTTCATGTGATAGTTCTGTTTACCTATTGTAAAGTTATAATCCATGCTATAGATATGATTTAATTAATTCCATACCATATTTCATCCATCAAATTCAGAAAATCGTGCTGCCTGTGCTTCAGTAAATTCTTTAGTAATTAAGTCATGGGGATTGGGCATTTTTAAGCTATATCGGGAGTGGTAGATCTGTTTAACATAGCTAGAGTCATTTTTTTGGGCTGAAATTTGATATGTAAGTCTCTTATGACCTAAGATACGAGATCCCACCGTCAATTTCCATTATTTTTACGCTCGTCTCTGAAATTAACCTTTTTAGGGCATAAATTATTTCTTTTCCCCAACTTTTGGCTCATAAAATGAAGTACAGTTTGCTGCTATAGATTGGAATGATGGATATGAGTTTTTAACATTTCCTATGAGCTTATTTGATGCTTCATATCCATTTTTTTGTTTATACATTGCTGCAGTCCCTCACTGGGGCATTTATCAAGCCATACTAAGTGTGGGAGGCCTGTTTGCCCCATATAGAAGAATTTGTTTTTGATATCCTCATGGATTTAGGACTTAGATACTCAAACCTAAGGGATCCAAGTGCTGGTTTAAAATCATATAGAAGCCATTCCTGGAAAATGCGTTTTCCAGTCATGCCTTGCTGACAGTCCCCATTTTGGGATATTACATATTAGTCATCATACTTGACCCATTGGAGGATTCCTATCCTTGGTAAATCAAAATCAACACTCCCTCTCTCTAAGGGATGCATACTCAGTCACTCCAAGCTTGTCCTTGAAGTTCACAAATTTCATATTGGGACACGATTTTTCAAAAACATGCTCATATGTAGAATAGTACTAGATCCATACTGCTCCTTTCTATACCATGTATCGATACTAGATCTCACTATGATTTGACCTGTCATCACGGTCGTATTCTTCACTTGATCAAAAAATTATGTAAATAACTGCTAAAGCCATACTGCTTCAAACCTCGTCGACTAAGCTACAATATACTCAACCTCTACAATATTGAGTGCAACAATTTTTTGCTTCTTGCCTATCTAATAAATCATAGTGGAGCAACATCATGATGTACTCTTTCTGTCTTATGCACTCTCTACCCAATATGAATCTATGTATCCCTACAACTATACTTCATCACTTTAATATATGTCCAATTTTACCATGTAGGTACTTCAATACATTTTGAGGTGCATGTCTTGTCTCAACCATAAACTAAGAAATTATTACTGATTTCTGGTCACCCTAATTGGGTGCTCATTCTAAAAAAAATCCTACTTTGGCAATCATGGTTGCTCCCTATTTTACTACTGCTATCTAGTCATTGAATCAACTATCTAGTTTTATAATCAAGATCCTTCATCTCAAATCTAGAGGTCAACTCCCTCTATCATTGAAGAGGGCTTTACTACTCCCTCTATCACACGATTCCTTATGACAATTGTTAGTATCAATTCACGTGTTAGCAAAATCAATCTTGATCCATTAATCCAAGAATACCAAATCTAAAGAGCCTCATTCATGAACCTAACACTATAAAGAATGATGTACACTTATTCTTTAATTACTTTATCAAGGGAAAAAGATATTTACATCCATTTGGTGTAACTTGAAAAAAAATCATAGAGATACTAATTCTTGTTGAAAAATGTAGCAATAAGTTATCAATTTGATTTTTCCTTGGTCAAATTGGGAAATTTCGAATTTCCACATCAATAGACAACTTGGATGTGGTTAATTGAGGTGACATAGCTCTTGTCACTCAGTTAGCTCAGTAAATTCGAGTTAGAAGTGTTAGAGTTCATTTAAGCATGTGTGATTTCTAATTTGTAGCAATCAATGTGAGTTATTTCAAGTAGTTTTCAGTTAAACTAGTGCTAATTGTTGGAGGAACTAGTGGAAGGTTAGTTGTGTAGGGGGAATTTAGTCAGACTCAGTGATCATCTAGTTAACTCAACAATCAATACAAAATATATAGTGCATGTAGAGAATTAGATTTCCCCAACTGCGGTGGAGATTCCAAGAAAATGTAATACCAATTTTAGACTAGTCTTGAGTGTACAGGTGTTGCATGCAGTCAGATTATCAACCTTGGGAATTGTGCAATCATTTTGGAGGAATTTCCTAAATAATAGGGGGCTGATTTCTCAAGGAATTGCACAAGGAAATAGGGGCTCAAGAAGAGGCAGAAATTGACTAAGTCCAGGTCAAATATTCTCAATGACTAGAGAGATAGGTTATTCACTTGCAAGTTGTGCACAGTTGAGAAAAGAAATTGTAATACATCTTT
This sequence comes from Pinus albicaulis, assembly GCA_034641835.2. NCBI lineage: Eukaryota > Viridiplantae > Streptophyta > Pinopsida > Pinales > Pinaceae > Pinus > Pinus albicaulis. The sequence continues at coordinate 541,366,579 of CM076575.1, read as the reverse complement.
ATTCATCATATTAATGCAATAAGGAAAGGGGATTTTTAGAAAATTTCTTTCCCCTGGAAAAAATACTATGTATATGTGTGTTATTTCTCATTTCATGTTTGTGATTGATGTTCTAAATTGTGAATTGAATTCTACAAAGAAATAGAGTAGGTTGTGTCTTATGATTTTGATTAAAATTTCATGAACAATTGCAAATCTACATCATAATTTCTACATGGTATCAGAGCAGGATTCACATTAGAACAATAATCTTGAAGTTGTTTCTCAGGAGGTTTAATTTTGTAGTGCAATGTAGCATGATCTATATAGATTTGAAATATGACCTTCAATGGGCTGATGCTAGAGTATGCCTTGGAAGGAAGCTCTAATTTCATCACATGGAAGGATCACATAGAGGCGGTTGTAACGCCTCCTCCCACATTTACCTACTTTAACTAGCTTGCCCAGGGTAAACATGAACTGGGGGTCACTTTGATATGACTCAACCTCCTAGTTGGCTTTAAGGAAATGGAGTCAACACAAAAAGACCTTATTGACTTCCCTTACCCCTCCAGGTATCCAACCCTTGTGACAACTCACCTTTTTCCTGACTTAGAGACCTAGTTGCTCCCTTGCCAAGGCCTCCAAGCAACTATGGGCTCCTATTCGCTCCCACAGGCCTGCATCAATGCGACAATGGCCTTTTTATGTGAGTGTTGTGCCAGTGACTGTGATAATTAAGGCTATTTTCTAGGGTTAGGGCTAGGCCTTAGCCCATAAAACTATGAAACTTCCAGAAATCCTAAAATACATGAAGACAATGCTTGTAAACCAAAAACTAGATCCAGGACTTGACCTAACCATCCCCAACTGGGACTAACATTCTATCAAACACTTGGTGGATATGCAACCTACAGGTCATGAATGCAATTATGAACGTCAGGGAGTGAAAAATTTTTGAGTTTTAACAATAAGGGTTACTACCTTCTTTCATTAGTTGTCTTTACATCAATTATGCATTACATTCATTATTTATTTAGTTATGAGTGAAAACATAAAAAGATCCATGACTAAAATATGTCATGAAACCATGCTTATAACCAACGTATAACCATGTAAATAACAATAAGAGAACCACCATTAAAGGCACATAATAATAGATACATTTCCCTAACAAAAGAAAGAGAAGCTTAGCTTTATTAAACATAGGTGAATACTGACCGGGTTCGGGACTTCCACGTTCCGCCCGACCATAAATTGGCTGAGCCAAATATCTCTTCATCCAATCACCCCCATGCCTTTATCCAAGCATGAATGTGTGATCTCGTAGGATAAACCAATCAAAATATAACCAAGGGAATCCAGAGGTTAAACCACCTCCACCCTCTCCATATCGTGATCACACCTAAATCGGTTTTGACATCACAAAACCAAACCAAGCTTGGATGCCTCATAATTTATTCACCATCCTTGAGGAATTTTCCCGTCTCCACCCTCAGGATTTACCATGTCTCTTACAATTATCGGTCAAGGGATTCATAGGCCTTTGGGAATTTTTGTGAGTCTACCTCACCTCGGGTTTTGAAACCATTTGAAAATCCAAAGCTCAAAACCAAGAATAATCCCATCTCACCATGGCTATCCAGAAATGGCAAGGCTAGGCTGAAATCCATTATTGAATCCTAAAAAAATCCATACCAATGACAATAAAATAACCATATACCAACATGTACATACCATGCATGTCCATACCAACTAGGAAATCAAACATGCAATCTGTTTCCTGCAAGTATTCCCGTTGAAGCTACTTGATCGTTGCCTTCCTTTGATTTTCCTTGTCTTTATTTTCTTTTCCTTTCCTTTCCTTGCTTGATTTATTTCTTTCTCCTCTTGGTGATTTCTCCTATCTGAGACTAATTCTAACACTAAACTGACAAAAGATATCAAATGATGCTCTGAGGTCTTTTTATTGATGAAGCCTCTAATTTCTTCAATTTTCCATTATTTTCCTTCATTTCCTCCTCACATGCAACCTGTAATCTTTCGCCTTCCTTTTATCCTAATTTCCATTATTTTCATAAATAATGTGCCAAAAATACCTTTCATCCTTTCCAAATCCTTAGCCATTTCCTTTTCCAATTTCCCTTAGCCATAAACACAGTAAGTGATTCCCACTAGGATATTTTTCCCAACATTCAGCTTGGAATAAGTGTCCCTTGCCCATTATCTTGTTTTAATTTTATTAACCTTTATTACATGAAATATTAACCTGGGGCTGTTACAGACCCCTCCCCCTCAAGGGAACACCATCCTCAGTGTTAAACAACACCTATACCCAACAAAATCACTGAAAAAAAATACTGCCTATGGAGCTTTATAACCCAACTCATTACAGTATTTACAATAACAACCTGCTCAAAAGCAAAGGCATCATGAAAAACATGACAACATGGCAGCCATATCGATTATTAGGGATTTATAACTTAGCTCATTGTAGTATTTACAATAGAAACCATACATAGATATGTAAAAATACTAAAACTCATTTTCCTTCACCGAAAAAAAATGAAGGATACATAGCCCGCATATTATCCACCATCTCCCATGTAGCTTAATCGGACCTAAAGTGCTTCCACTACACTTTAACCTGCTTGAGTGCTCTATTGAAGGGCACAAGATGTTTCTGCTGCAATATGCATTGGTGTTTCAGCTAAAATTATAATTCTTGCTCCACCCGTAATGTAGGCCAACCAATAACATGATCAACATACTTTACACATATTTTAAGAAATGAAACATGAAAAACATCATGTGTTGAAATTTGCAACAAGAAATAATGAAATTGGCATCCAAAAACAACATGAAAATGCACACACACTGGTGAGGGATCAGAGGTCACACAGTGATGGATCCTAGCAACACATTAATGTGCAACCAATTTTTAAATAAATTGGAAAATAAATTGTAATCTTATCTCATAACAACTTGTAATAGTTAACTAAGTGTGATAGACTTAGTTAGCTCAAGAATTTCGAGTTGAGGGTCTAAGGATAGGCATGTAGAGTAATTCTATTATTTACAGGGTCCAGGCACTAGTGTAGTGTGGGTGGGACCAATTAACTCACAATTAAAATCAGTTCTAACTATTTGATGAGATAGTGGAAGATCAAGTGAATTAAAATATATTTAATTCACTAGTAGTGATCTACCAAGTAATTGATGATTCACTATTTATAGTTGCATGTATGCTAATTCTGGTGGATACCCAGTTGAGACAAAGGTTCAAGACTAGTAAAATAATAGTTGTATTTTAGGAAAACTGCCTAGGAGCAGTTATAAAACCATGGGAAGCCCATGATGAATTGTGCAATCAAGGAAGGATGAATTTCCTATTTAATAGGGGTTTAATTTTCTAGGGATTTTGTAAGCAAGGTTGGCTGCTGGTAGGCTGATAATTGGCTATGTGTTTGTCCAATTTTGCCTAGATCAATGTGAAGTAATTGGTAGAGTGTATGAGGTTGTGGTGATCACAAATACATTGTACTATTTCATGATTCCTTGGTTGATTATACAATAAAAATGGAGGGGTTTTGAGCAGTTTCTTTCCCTAGGAATATCTGGTGTTGTGTATTGATTTACTTCTTTCTCTTACTTGCATGTGATTAAGCGATCATGTTTTATTCCACAAATATTGTAGAAGGATTCAATATTTGATTTAGTACATTGCATGATCGGATTGAATCCATTGATATAATTTATACATGGTATTATAGTTGTGTTAGATATTTTCTACAAGGTATCAGAGAAAGATTTTTTTGGGTGGCAAGTTTGCAGAGAATATATGAAAATTTTGGTGAAAACTTAAAAAAAAAATAGCATATTTTGATTCCTTGTGAAAAAATACCCAAATTTAAAAAACAAATACGTTGAATCAGAGCTCAGATGAGGGAGATATCGTCGATTTAAAATCAGCTCGTTTTTTAGAAAATTTTGCGACGGGGACAATTACAATGTGCACAAGTCATAAAAGGAAAGAAATCCAAGGGAAAGAAGTCCCAAGGCAAAGAGGGCAAGAGAGACTTCTCCAAGATCAGATGTTTTCACTGTCACAAGCATGGGTACTATGCTTTGAATTTTCCACAGAAGACAACAAGCAAGAAGGAGCCTACAGTTGCGGCGGGTGAAGCACTGGCTTCACATTTTGAGCTTGATTTTACTCTCATTGAATTCTTGGCTAGAACTACAATGGGATGCATGTGGTATCTAGAAAATGGTTTCCTCGTTCCATATGATGGGGAATAGAGATATCTTCAGTTACTTGGAGGAGAAGGACCTCTAGCAGAACATAGATTTTGGAGATGACGGGAGGTATAGCGCGACCGGTTTAGGTACAATTACCTTTCATAGTGAGTTTGGCTCCCCTCCCATATAAGCAGATGTTTTGTATGTTACATGCCTAAGGAATAATATTTTCTCTGTAGCAGTATTGGAAGACCGTGGTTATGAAGTGATGTTTAGAAAAGGAAAAGTGTTCCTTAAACACATAGCCACGGGACAAGTGAAGCAGATTGGTTCAAGAGTCAAGAACCTGTATGCCCTCAAGGTTGAGGATGCATGCAAGGATTTGAGGAGAAAAAAAGTGGTTAATGAATTGGTGGTTGAGAGGGACAAATTATCTCTCAACATGCATCCTCATAAGATTCTCAGAAGTTTGTGGAGCAACCACAGTTGGAGAAGCAGAGAGGAGATCGAGTGGAAGAGTCCAAATAAGCGGAGGCCTCTAGGAGGGGGAAATTTTAAACTAGATGGGAAGAGGGAGTACATGTAACTATACCTCTAAGTTTGAGGTGGGGCGATGTGAAGATATGATTCCAAGAAGAAATTTGTGTAGGGTCCATTGAGATGGTGTGTTTCATGGATCGAACCTGGCTATGAGGAGCCCACAATACAATAGCAGCAGGAAGGATAGGTTAGATTGATGCAGTCAGATGTCAGGAAGACATAAATCATAGTGACATGTGTCAGATAATGGAGTTCAGATCAGAGTTGGCATCAATGCAGAGTGCATGGATGCAAATGTCAACAACGTAGAGAGTCCAGTAGACATGTGTAGTAGCTAGCAATAGTCAGAATACTCTGATGACAGATGCATTATAAGATTCAGTTGTTTGGAGGCTATTTAGTCTCAGGAGAGTTGCATGTGTGAACAACACTAGAGTAGTGTTGCATGCAGAACATTCCAAAGGTACCAGATCAGGACAGATTGATTCCTTTCTTGTTGAGAGGGAGTGTTGAAATTTGCAACAAGAAACAGTGAAATTGGCATCCAGAAACAACATGAAAATACACATGCACTAGTGTGGGATCACAGTTCACATAGTGATGAATCCTAGCGACACATTAATGTACAACCAATTTTTAAATAAATTTGAAAATTAACTGTAATCTTATCTCATAGCAACTTGTAATAGTTAACTAAGTGTGATATACCTAGTTAGCTCAATAATTTTGAGTTGAGGGTCTAAGGATAGGCACGTAGAGTGATTCTATTATTTACAGGGTCCAGTTGCAGTTGTAGCACTAGTGTAGTGTGGGGGGGATCAGTTAACTCACAATAATTGAGTTAAAATCAGTTCTAACTAATTGATGAGCTAGTGGAAGATCAAGTGGATTAAAATAGATTTAATTCACCAGAAGTGATCTACCAAGTAACTGATGATTCCCTATTTATGGCTGCATGCATGCTAATTCTGGTGGATACCCAGTTGAGACAAAGGTTCAAGGCTAGTAAACTAGCAGTTGTATTTTAGGCAAACTACCCAGGTGCAGTTATAAAGCCATGGGAAGCCCATAGTGAATTGTGCAATCAATGAAGGCTGAATTTTCTATTTAATAAGGGTTTAATTCTCTAGGGATTGTGTAAGAAGGGTAGGCTGATAATTGGCTATGTGTTTGTCCAATTTTTCCTAGATCAGTGTGAAGCAATTGGTAGAGTGTATGAGGTTGTGGTGATCACAAATACATTGTATTGTTTCATGATTCCTTGGTTGATTATACAATAAATATGGAGGAGTTTTGAGCAGTTGCTTTCCCCAGGAATATCTGGTGTTGTGTATTGATTTACTTCTTTCTCTTACTTGCATGTGATTGAGCTATCATGTTTTATTCCAAAAATATGTAGAAGGATTCCATATCTTGCTTTAGTACATTGCATGATCAGATTGAATCCATTGATATAATTTCTACATGATATTATAGATGTGTTAGAGATTTTCTACATCATGAGACTTCACTGTTGGAGGCAGTGCAAGTCTGTAGACCACTAGTCCAATTCTCTCAAGGATCTCAAAATTATCTCAATACCGTGGTGCCAACTTGGAACATGATCCAATCCTCAAGGAGCTCTTCTTGGGCCTGATGCACAAATACACATTATCCCCAACCTGAAACTCCTTAAATTCCCTATGCTAGTATGCATAAATTTTTTGTCCGTCATGTGTTTATTTTATAACCTGCATTTCCTGTTGCATGTCTTCCAACATGTCTAGTCAAATAAGTACTCTGTTCACTGGATCACTCCAAATGATGGGAGTGTTACAACTCTGCCCATACAGTGCCTCAAATAGAATCATCCTCAGTAACTCCTTATAACCATTATTTTAATCAAACTCAACCAATGGAAGTTACTCCTACCATCTTCTCTAATGATGCATACCATACATCCTCAACATATCCTCCATTACCCTGTTAACCCTCTCTGTTTATCCTTATGTCTGTGGATGATAAGTTGTTATGAATTCCAAATTTTCCTCCAATCCTACAAACACATCCTTCCAAAACTTAGAAGTGAGCTTGGCATCCTTGTCTGACACAACCTTCTTCGGAACACCATGTAATCTCACGATATCCTAGATGAAGACCCATGCTACCTCACTAGCTAAATAAGTAGCCTTCATTGGAATGAAGTAGTTACCTTGCTCAACCTGTCTACCACAACCATGATATAATCATGTTGCCTTGATGTCCTCAGAAGACCTATAATGAAATCCATGGAAATGACCTCCCATTTCCACTCTGGAATCGGAATAAGCTGAAGCAACCCACTTAGATGCTTACACTTTGCTTTGAAATACTGACAGTCCAAGCATATTGCCACAAACTCTGCCACTTCCTTCTTTAGATTCCACCAACAGTAGAATTTATTTACAACTATCAATGTATTCTGATATCTTGGGTGACCTGAATATGGTTTTACATTAAACTCCCTCAAGATAAGCTTCTTAAGTTCACTGTAATCCGACACATAAATTCTGTCCCTAAATCTCACCAATTCATCTATTGCAAGATGATAATCCACATCCTAATCACCTGTACCCTACTGTATCTTATACATAAGCTCCATGTAACTGTCATCCTACTGCCCTGCTTGTAATATCCGATCTTGTAAATTTGTCCCATATGAGCTCACTGCTACAACATGGTTCAACTGTACTTTCATGTTGAGAGAGTCTGCAACCCTATTCTCCTTCCCCTTAATGCATCTGATCTCAATTTCAATCTCAATAAGGGTAGCCAACCATCAAGATTGCCCGATGTTCAAATTCATTGATCAAAAAAATATCTCAACCCACTATGATCACTCATCAACACAAATCTCCTTCCAAGAAGATAATGTCTCCACATCTTCAAGGAATGAATAAAACTTTCCAACTCAAGATCATGAGTCACATAGTTTTGCTCATTCTCATTCAGTTTCCTGGACTCATAGCATATCACCTATCCCTCCCACATAAGTAATCCACCAAGTCCTTTCTTGCAAGCATTTATACACACAATTAACTCTTTATCCAGATTTGCAATCTTTAACATTGGATCATTTGTCAACAACTGCTTCAACTGCTCAAAACTGGTTGCATACTCCTCTTTCCATTCAAACTTCTTACCTTTCCTCTGCAATGACGTAATAGGATATGCAATGTGTGAGAATTTCTTGATGAACCTCCCACAGTAACTTGTTAATCCCATGAATGATCTTACTTCCTCCATATTTCTAAGGGTTTCCCACTCCATGATGGTCTTATATTTTCCGGGTCTACTGCTATGCCATTCCTAGAAACAACAAGTCCCAAGTAGTGTAACTATGTCTAATATAAACTACACTTGCTAATCTTAGCATACAAATGATGCCCTCTTAGTAATCTCAACACTGTTGCTAAATGATTGACATGATCTTCCTCATTCTTAGAATATACCAAGATGTCGTCAATGAATACAATAAAAAACTTGTCTAGATAAGGATGCAACACACTATTCATCAAACACATATAAGTATCTAGAGCATTAGTAAAACCGAATGGAAGTACAACAAACTCATAATGCCCATACCTACTCCTGAAGGCGGTATTGTAGATTTCCTCTTCTTTGATGCATACTTGATGATATCCTTATAACAGATCTATCTTTGAGAACACTACTACTCCCTTCAATTGATAAAACTATTCGTCAATCCTTGGCAATGGGTACTTGTTCTTGATTTCCACCTTGTTCAGCTACCTATAGTCAATGCATAATCTAAGAGTACCTATCTTTATTCTTCACGAACAACACTGGTGCACCCAAAGTTGATACATGTGGCCGAATGTATCCCTTATCAGTAATTTCCTTCAACTGAAACTTCAAATCTACCAACTCCAGTGTGCTCATCCTATAAGGTTCCTTTGATGCTGGTGTTTCCCCTGGTACCAATACAATAGAAAATTCTACTTCCCTGTGTGGAGGAAACTATGGAATATTTTATGGAAACACATCCTGAAACTCCTACAATACAAGGTACCTCTTGAATATTTATGCATTGTCAACATCCTTACCCTTATCACTGGAAATATGAATGGAAAAAGTCACACACCCTTTCCTGCAACTACACTTAGCCTGCATAGCTGTGACCATCCTCACTGATGTAGGCTTCTTATTTCCTTACAAAATCCTCTTCTCTCCATTATCATCCAGTAACTAAATATTATTGTCATAGCAATCCACCCTGGTTTTGTGAAGATACATCCAATCCATACCCAAAATCATACTATACGATCCTAATGGTAGTACATTCAAATGTGTTGTTGTAGGCATACCATTCAACTCAAATGCACAAGCTCTTAATTAATGATGAACTCTCTTCTTCGTACCTGTAGCCAACTGCACCAACCAAGACTCTGCATGCACTTCTTTTCTCTAGCCACACTTATCCACTAGGTCAAGATTAACATAACTATAATTAGATCCAGGATCAATCAAAATAGAAATAACTTGATCACAAGGCTTATCGTCCATCTTAATGATAGATGCATAGTGATCCGCGTGCCTATTTTCCATAGCTGCATAAATCCGTGGAATATTATGACCAACATCCCCAACTATTTGCGGCTCTTGAGAACAATAGATCTAAGGTCTACCTCCCTGGAACAATGGAAAATCCTTCTTACAATGATCTTTTCCACATATCCAACACTCCAAAGATGCTATACTATCACCTCTAGTTTGCTACTCTCCAGGTTGTGACACATGTCCCTTCTCAACTGCATTGAAATTGTTGTAAGGAGGAACATTTTTTTCTCACCTACATCTTAAGGTCTTCCCTAATTTGGTGGCCATATTCCTTTTACCTTCTCATTTCCCTTCAAGTCACTTTTAGGGTCAAATTTTCGCTTTGATTGCTCATAACAATGCTTCCATTTACAGATGGCATCTTCTAACAACCTTGTTACACGTCATTTTGTCACCATGAAATTTGAATGTTCATATGGGTATATTACCACCCATATCATATTCCCTCAGAGGTCAAAAACAATGATGTTCCTGAATCAAGTCTTGGAAATTGGAGAAAAGCGATGTAAACCCCTAAAATTCTGCCTCCGCAGTTTTACTAGCCTTTCCTTGGGCATGTGCTGATGATCCTTCCATTAGCTGCGATGACTACCACACTGTTTGCCACTAAAACCTGTGCACCCCCGTGAAAATAAAGTAAAAAAAAAAGTAACTTCTAGAATCCTAGTTGGTCAAATATTCTCCCAACTGGAAGCCTCTAGAGTCGCGCCAGTTTGAGCTTTATCCCTCCTCTCATGGAGCTTATCCCTTGGTCCAAGGAACTCAAATCCCTTCATGGGAGGAATCCATCCCTCTCTTTATGGAATTGAAACTACTTCAATCTCCCTATAAATTGAACTCAAGTTTTAGGTTCAAGGGTAGATTATGAATAATAGAAATTGATCTATGTAGCTTCTAAGCTAAAGAGAGTTCATAGTGTATACTTTCTACTCTAGTGAGTTGTTGTTGACACACTGAAGATCACACCTTTGTTCCCATAACTTCATGCTGGTTATTCTAGAGAGGAAGGCTTATTAGATTGAAGGAGAATGATTGCTCGGATCCCAGGAGAAATCTGTACAACATCAAGGCATCCGGTTGTAAGATTTATCTTTCTATTTATGATAATACATATGGAGCTCTTTTTCTCATTGTCTTGTTTCTGTATTCATGGGAATAATTTCAATACTTAGACTCCTTGTTCACTGAGTTGGATTAGTACCTTTTGATTATTATATATTGTAGATGCTTTGATTATTTGTCTTGCCTTTGATTGCAAGTTCTACTCATCATTAGAGAACTATTTTGGAGTGACAGGACAATGGGCTACATCAGACGTTTGGATTTCAAGGTAGAAGCATGTCCTCTCTACTTTACTATTATAATGATCTTAAAATACAAATAATATAGAGAAAGAGGTATTCAAATGGATCTTTGTTTCTAGTTACTCGTTGGAGTATTAGGGAGATCACTCTTATCCGCAAGAGGGATTAATCCTGGTAACAAATTGGCGACCATACTGTGGAATAAAGCTTAGTTTTCTTTGTTTGTATTAAGTTTAAAACTTTAGTTTTCTGATTTTGAATTCTCTGAGTGTGGTTGGGTAGATAAATTTTTAGAATATCTACGGAAGAAATCTTAATTTTATTTTTTCAAACTTTTCCTTTTCCTACGCGGTTCTCTTTGAAAGACAGAGTGACAACCAGCACGACTTGTTAGTTCAATCTAGTGCGCATGCGCACTGTTGTCAACTAATAAGCTACATACCTAGTGCAAAATTTTAAATTTTTTTTTTTCTCTCTTTCGGAGGTAGATAACCAAATTCTTCAAGTTTTCCCTGATCCATTCCAGTTGTCAGATCCTATGTAAGAACTCCCTTTCAGTAATTTTGAGTCTTGTATGATTGATCATCCTTTTTGCATTTTACAAGTTAGGGTTTGCCCTAGTTTACTATTGCTCTGTATGGAAGATACCTTCGTTTGAATTAGCTCACTAGTTTTATGATTTTGTCTTCTTTAGCCATCAGGATTGTTGCCAACCTTACTTTTATGAATATTTTTTCCTTATTAATTTGCAAACCTAGAAAAGCTTCTAGGTCATTGAAGCCTGATTCAACACCAAGCACTCTTGGATGATTTTATTGCTACTGATATAAGTGGAAACCTTCTTATTCTGATCACAACTAAGAGAAATCATACGCAAAACATTCATAGGTATCCCAGTTAGGATTCAAAATTAGAATTTTGTTTTGATTTTGAAATTTATATGTTTTACGGTTTTTTAGCAATTGTTTTCTTTTGGAAATTGATTGATTGTTGAAATTGTAGTTTTTAACTTGGTTATTAGAGAATTTCATTCAAAAAGAGAAATTGATCACACTTGCAAATTTAGTTCTTAATGAAATTGTCTTCTTTTCAAAAAGGATTTTGTTTATGAATGAGGAAGTTTGTGTTTTAAAATCAATAAATCTGTCAACTTTCTCCTAAATAGAATTCATTGAAAAGAAAGAGTTGCATTTCTAATTTTGATGCATTTAGAGTATTTTGCGTTGGGTCATAACGTCATCAAAGTTTCAAATCCATAGCCTTTGTGTTAAATAACAGCCAAATCAATACATCGCCTAATAAAATTAATCTAGACATTTTTACATTTTCTAGGGCTCATCCCACCAATATAGCTTAGGCTAGTGTTTTGGAATAGGTTGTAATAAATGTTCCAAAGCAGTTTAAACAAACAAGTAGAATCTTGTGGTAGGGAAATCCAATTGTTTCATTTGTACTCTAGGAAGCTCTTCTTAAAAGAGTCAAGCACGACAACATGTCGGACCCAGTGAGGTAATCATACCTATCTCATTGGAAAAGATAGAAGATGTGCACGTAATACAAATAGTAAACCTCAGATTAACCATTGTCGAGGAGCCTAGGGTCACTTGTTGGAAAACCTTGGATTTACCATGTCGAGGAGAATTCAAGGGGTTTGAGCTTGATACTCTGCCCTTGCGTGTATATCGGATCATAGACTGTTCCCCTAGGTGCATTTGTCTCAGTTGGTGACCTTGTGGCCATAATATTTAGGAATTTTCACGAGGTGACGGTGGAGGGAAGGCCCCACTGTACCTGGAGCAGATGTCAACTAGACTCACTTGGAATTTCCGGAGGGTACTCTTCACTTCGAGGTGGCATAAATGGAGGGACTTGCACCAGATTGTTTCATTAAGCATGTTGTCAGGGTAACTGTTCCAACCACCAAGTTTTCCACAATAACTTCTACGATGTTGGATTTCATCACCAACTAGTGTTTTTAGAGTAGAAACATACTATTTTTGTGTGGTTTGTCTCTTAGATTTTGTAGGCATGTGTTCAAATTTCTTGTTTTATTAGCAGCCTTAGGCCTATTATCTTGATTTTTTTTTATTTCGCGTGTTAAACATTAATCATGGTTGAATTACCGAGACACTATCATAGAATGCAGAGAAAAACCCCTGAGTATACATCGAGTCAATTGGAAAAGCTTAAATCTGAAAGATATCAACAATCAAGAACCGGGTCTACTGAACAAGGGGACACATCTGTAATAATACAACCTAATTACGAAGTAAATCAACTTCATACAGTAGGAAGAAATCAAGAACAACTAGAAATTTCAAAAGCAATCACAGTTGAGTCTGCTACCAGTGAGTTATCAAATACTCAACTTATTGAACCTGAAATATCTGAACCTGAATCTACTTCATTTGAGTCAACTTCGGAGTTCATAGCCCGAAATCTTGGTCATCCTCATTCACCTCGAGTGAAGCTTTGAATTACTAAGAATATTCCTCCTGGCCTGATTAGTATCGAATAGATTACTGACACAGAAGAAGAAATCACAATTCCTTCGCGTCAGAAATCTTTAGATCTAAGGTATGGTGAACCGATTTACCCTTATATTCCTTTTAAACCAGACCCTTGGTATCAACAATTTACTGACCTTCTACATAGGACTGGTCTCAATTTTCCATCATGCCACATTCCTTTTTACTCTATACGCAGAGGTAGTTACATGTCTTCATCAAGCATGTCAAGTGAGTCATCCATATTTTCTTCCTTGCCATAAATTTTTTTGTATGGTGGTGTTGGCTTTAGGGGTCTTGAATCAGGTTCGGTTTTAAGGTTTTCCAACAAAACCCGATAATACTGGCCCTTTCGGCAATGACCTTCTTGCGTAGGTCAAGGTATCACCCGAAGTAGTATGGGAGGGTGCTAGAACCAGGCTTCTGCACCCTGAGAGAGAGAGAGAGTTAGTAAAAGGGGGTCCCTTCAGATCTATAGACTTGTGGAGAAGAATCCCAACATAGAACCCTTTTATCAATACATTGGCTAAGCACAGATCATAATTAACGGGTAACTTGAGTAGAGTATTTTAACCAAAGCTACACATTCATCATATTGCATCCATGTGCGCATCAGAGTATCATCATTATTCAGTAAGAAAAATTGATATTAGAACATAAACAAAACCAATATTCATAACATAGGAACACTAAAATATCATCAACAACCTTCTCATTCATTCACATTTAGATCCAACTTACAGACTCTATTACCAATCCGCGCACATAGCCAACGGGGTCTACACACAACAGGACTTGTTGGAAATAAGAGAGGGGGGGTGAATCAGTATTCCTTTCAATTAGTATTATTATTAATATTTTAGAGCATTAGTTAATCTTCAATTATTATCAGTGTTTGTACAATGATAGCAGTAAAAAAAAGGAACACAAATGCACACAGTTTTTAAGGTGGAAACCCTCTCCGGGACAAAAACCACATGAATGGTTTTCTAATAATTCTTTAATATTCAACTCCAATTGAAAATAAAGCTCCAACTTCCTAGAATATAGAAAAGCATTCTTCTATAGCTCCCACTGGATGGATGCTCCAATGCCCAAGATTCTTCAATAGTCAACTGAACAGATGCCCCAACACCGAATGTGCTACAACTCACCCTAGCACCACCCTACCACCCTGAAGTTTTCACAGGCTTGAAACTGTTTGTGACTTCATGCACCAACCTGGAACCACCCTACCACCCTATAAAAGAATAAAACAAGAATTTACTCCCATACCAGGGAAAATGGTCCGCTTTACAATGTTATAGAATGATGTAGAAGAAGAAGACACACTAGACCATAACCCCAACCATGAAACAACCACCTAATGATGATCCTAGAACTCCTGACACTGCCTCTTCAACTCTTAGCAGATTTTAATATTCCCAATTATTCCTAAGCTAATTGGAATATTCAATTTTGATTTATTTCCTTGTTTGAAGAATAAAAGTGTAAAGGAGGTCCATAATACTCCTAAATCAAGAATAAATTAATGCCAAATGTAAAAAGGCTAAATCTTGTCTGCTAAATCAAGCACCCTTAGGTGTGAAAAGGGGCTGGACATTTTGATTGGGTCAACCTTGACCAAATCTACAACACTGCCTTAGAGGAGTGGCCATCATTGAGGCACAACGCAGTTTTAGATGGAGATGCTTTGTGTGAAAGGAGTGATATCATTGGAAGTGGTTTAGGGTTTGCAAGATCTTATAAAAGGAAGAGGATGGAAGAATGAGAAGGTTGTTGATGAACATTATATTTATGAATATATTATCTGTTTAGACATATATCATTCTATTGCTGTTTAGCCGAGAATAATGCTATTTAGCATTCGGTGTTCTTGGTCGATAATCCCACCTCTTCCCGTTGAGTAGCTCTTGAGAGAGTTTGCATTGTATTTTCCACTATCTGGCTGAAGGCCAAGCTTCTTCTTTCAACTACAACATAGATCCTGTTGAGGGTTTTGTTGTATTTGCAAGCTGCAGTAAGTGGAGGCTAGATATCTTCATATCTAGGCCATTTCAGTGCTTCTTTTCAGTGGAGGAGGCTTCTATTACATTGGGAGGAGAGTATTGGATGATCTGGGCTACATTTTCTGATCCTGGCATGTGGCCAACCACATTCTAAACCCTACAACGCAGTTTTACTTCCAAACCTGCGTTATTCTTGTAGGTGTTGTTGGAGGGTCTTTTGGCACATCATTTGGAGGATTGGTTTTCAAGTGTTGGGGATTTTCCCTTCACTTTGGAGATCCATTGGAGAGGATCATTCTCTTGTTCATATAAGATCATATCTGAATATTTCTACAGATCTACAAATTTAGTTCTTATATCTACTCCTTGTACATGGTGTAATGTTGAAAACCCTAAGGGGATTTTGAAGAAGAGCCTATATAATGTATGGATCTGTTGCAGATCTGACTTTTCATGCACTTATTTTCTCTAGATCTGAAGTGTAATCAATAGATATTGTGGCCTAATAAAATAACACTGTAGACCCTTTTCCAGTCTTAATACATGGTTGCAACACCTCCTTTTGAGGATTTTCTTCTATTGGAGACTTGTATTTCCTATTATGCATCTCATGGGCCATCTTGTACATCTAATTTGCTGCTATTGATACATTTGAAAGGTCTCCATATTGGCCTCCTGCTTTGTCTTTGATGAACTGTGTTATTTTCCTGCCTATCTGCATTTTATTGTTGCATTCCCCATTTGGGAATATTACAGTGGTATCAGAGCATCATCTTGGCACAGCCTGTGCTTCCTAAGAAGCCAATATGTGTTTTGAAGAAGAAAGGCATCTTACTGACATAGATAAGAGGTATCTAAAGAAAATATAGAAGGAGTTTGATTACACAAATGAAAAGAAAACAAGGATAAAACCCCTTTATTTGGAGGAATGAGAGGGAAGGAGTTCTCAAAAAATATTTTCCAAACTATGCATGAGCTTAAAAGAGAAATCAAGGGAATGAGGAGGGAAAGACATGAAGATCACTCAAGAATATTTGCACATGAATAAAGCCCCATTTCTTCATATTATGTGTGTGAGCATTCAGCCACACAATTAGATCTATAACGTTGTAGCATGCCTACATTCTTGGCAAGAGAAGAAACAGAAGGAGAAACACCAAAGGAGGAGACTCTTGGTGACTATCTCCAAGAATATGAATCTTAGTCTAGTAGATTCAAGGATCATCTAAGCTTCCAAGGGTTCTGTCAACTTAAAGAAGAAAGGAGACCCAACAACTAAAATAGAAGAAGAAGGTGCATGGAGCACACTTTGGGTAGATTCTTTCTACCTACTTTTTATGGGTCACCCAAGAGCTCAGCCAAGTATTGGGTAAGGAAGCTAGACACATATTTCTAGCTACATCAAATTTAAGAAGAAGAAGCCATTAGAGTAGCAGTGTTGCATCTTGGAGGTAAGGCTTATGCCTGGTGGTTATTTGAATCTTCTTCATTGAATAATGCAAATATCTCTACTTATGCAAATTTCACTAGGAGGTTAGTGAAAATATTTGATTTGAAACAATCTGAAACTTCCTTGGGAGAGAAAAACAAACCCAAGAAATCAGAACCTTTGCATGAGTTGGAAGGATCCATGAAGCCAACTCCATTTCAGAACATTGTTGAGGGGGCTAAATATCTGCAACATGCTTTGCCAAGGGAAAAGGCCCCACTTCAACAAAATCTTTTTTCTCAAGAAGAAGACATGAGGATTTCTCTTTCAAGAGGAAATAAAGTCAAAGGATATCTTAATGATGAGGTATTCTCCATTGATGAGGAGAAGGAAGAGGAAGAGCTGGGAAGATCCTCCAGCGTTGTGACAGCAGGAGGAGATCTACTTCTATTTGGAGTTGAAGCAATTACTTCCACTAGAGGGGCTCTTGTATCTTTGCAAGAAGCTCCAAGAGATCAACATCCAAGGGATCTTACATATGAAGAGCATAAGCAGCATGTGTCTATGATGATATAAAATGAGATAGAAAAAAGGAGGGTTCACAACGCTGACATGGAAGGAGATGATCCACTATTACATGGAAAAGAGGATGGAGCAATTGCTCCAATCAGAAGCACTCTTGCATCCTTAAGAGTGATACCCCGTTATCATGAAAATTACACACAAAAAATAGAGATGAATTTTCACAGTGGAAGCAGGGATATGATGATCCCATCTACTATGAACATTAGAATGATCCATGAGATATCATTATCTTGTGGTAAACCACCTGGGAGACCACCTGATTCAGATTTGGTGAAAGATGTCTCACACCTTGATGCTCCATTCATAGATCAAAGAAGGAAGGGAGCATTAGAAGACCACAATACAATGCTGAGAGTGTTGGGGGAGCTCAAGGAGGAGGGAAATATTTTCCCCTTATCACCATTGTCCACTCTCTCATCTCATACTGCGCTGAGAGGAGATGCTGTAAGAATGGAGAATGCCACCATCATGGAGCAAGGAGGGCAGTCCTTGGTTATGAAGACTGAGAAGATAATCTCACTTGGAGAGAAATCTTCCATACATGATAGAAGATGGTGGCCACACATGCATACTTTGGCAAGACTAGGGAGGTTTTGGATAGATGATAGCCTTTCATGGGAGACTAACTTCCACGAACTTCCATCTTCATTTGAGCATGTGCATATGCAAGAAGGGCAGCACGGAGGAAATAACAACTTCCCATCACATACCTTTGGCATGCGAGATTTCAGGAGGAGAAGAAGGGAAGGAATGACCTTCCAAATTATACCTTTGGAATGGGAGATGTCAAGGAGGGGAGCAGCCACATGATAGACATTTCAGTTGATACATCATCAGCACTGTCATTGTTGGGGAGTTTAGATCCATATTGGAAATCCCAACTATTGGTGGATTATTCCAAGGATCCTCACACTTGCATGATACTTGATGACCAGCTACGTGAAGAGGGATCTTTAGTCTAAGAAGGAGTCATATATCATCATGGTAGGATATTCTTTTCTAGAGCCTCCAAGCTCAAGGAGAAGTTGCTACAAAGAGCCTATGAAGAGTTCTGTTTCAGCCACACATATTCCATGAAGATCTACAACATCATCATGAGGAGATTTGATTGGGAAGGCTTTGAAGAAGAACTACATCAGAATTTTCAAGAATGCATGAACCATGTGGAGTTGGGACAACAACATGACTCTATGAAAGAGTTATTTCAGCCATCTCTTCCTTCTTTTGAGAGAGGATAAAGATTTATGCACCACTCCATTTGTACAAGGAGGATTTTTGGTAAAGGACATACTCATGTAAATCATGTTTTATTTTCTGATTGTATGTATTCTTTTACCATGTATATGTAGGCCATAACTCCAAGAAGGAGTGTTGTACCTTATAAACTTCATGGCCAACTTTGGCCCACAAAAATTTCTAAATATGGCCACTCCCTTGGAGGACAAAGGGAGATTTTTTTTCATGATGGGTGCATTCCTAAGGCACCAAATATATCTCACACTTTCAGCCATAGTGAGATGACATGGGCAGCAAGTAAGTGGTGGGGAAACCACTTACCGCATCTTGATCTAATGCAGTTAGGAGATGCACTGCGCTGGTTCCACATGTGGGACTATGACCCACCTCCATATGCACAAATTTATATTTGTATGTATGTAGTTTTTCTCCCATACATTGATGATGTACTTGTACTTTTTATGGGAATGTATGGAGGGAGGATGAGAGGTATGTATGTGCCCTATGGGATGGAGTTTATCCATGTATCTTATGCTACATGTTTCAGGGAGAACATTGGGAAAACCATGTTTGTTTCATTTGAGATATTGTCTCCTTATGGGATGGATTATTTGCATCTCATGAGAACTTTGGAAGAGCAATTCATGGAGGGATGGATTGGTGAAAAATTAGCTTATGAAGGAAGCTTATCACATGTTGGTGTCACCAATGAAGGAGGAGAAGAGTTGTAGCAGTCACCTTATCAGTTGCTTGAGGACAAGCAACATTTGGGAGGGGAGGACTGTAATATTCCCAATTAGTTCTAAGCTAATTGGAATATTCAATTTTGATTTATTTCCTTTTTTAAAGAATAAAAGTGTAAAGGAGGTCCATAATACTCCTAAATCATGAATAAATCAATGCCAAATGTAAAAAGGATAAATCTTGGCTACTAAATCAAGCATCCTTAGGTGTGAAAAGGGGCTAGACATTTTGACTGGGTCAACCTTGACCAAATCTATAGTGCTGTCTTGGAGGAGTGGCCATCAATGAGGCACAACGCAGTTTTAGATGGATATTATTTGTGTGAAGGGAGTGATCTCATTGGAAGTGGTTTATGGTTTGAAAGCTCTTAACTTATAAAAGGAAGAGGATGGCAACATGAGAAGGTTGTTGATGAACATTATATTTCTGAATATATTGTCTGTTTAGACATATATCATTCTCTTGCTATTTTGCTGAGAATAATGTTGTTTAGCATGGGGTGTTCCTGGTCAGGAATCCAACCTCTTCCCATTGAGTAGCTCTTGGGAGAGTTTGCATTGTATTGTCCACTATCTGGCTAAAGGCCAAGCTTCTTCTTTCAACTACAACGCAGATCCTGTTGAGGGTTTGGTTGTATTTGCAACCTGTAGCAAGTGGAGGCTAGATCTTTCCAGATCTAGGCCATTTCAGTGCTCCTTTTCAGTGGAGGAGGTTTCTATTCCATTGGGAGGAGAGTATTGGATGATCTGGGATACATTTTCTGATCTTGGCATGTGGCCAACCAAATTCTAAATTCTATAGCACAATTTTACTTCCAGATCTGCGTTATTCCTGTAGGTGCTATTGCAGGGTCTTTTGGCACATCATTTGGAGGATTGGTTTTCTAGTGTTGGGGATCTGCCTTTCAATTTGGAGATACCTTGGAGAGGATCATTCTCTTGTTCATATCAGAATAGATCTGAATATTTTTTAATATCTGAATATTTCTGTAGATCTACAGATTTAGTTCTTAGATCTACTCCTTGTACATGGTGTAATGCTGAAAACCCCAAGGGGATTTTGAAGAAGAGCCTATATAGTGTATGGATCTATTGCGGATCTGAATTTTCATGCACTTATTTTCTCTATATCTAAAGTGTAATGAACAACTGTTGTGGAGGAGGCTTCTATTCCATTGGGAGGAGAGTATTGGATGATCTGGGCTACATTTTATGATCTTGGCATGTGGCCAACCGCATTCTAAACCCTACAATGCATTTTTACTTCCTAATCTATGTTATTCCTATAGGTACTATTGCAGGGTCTTTTGGCACATCATTTGGAGGATTGGTTTTCAAGTGTTGGGGATATGCCCTTCACTTTGGAAATCCATTGGGGAGGATAATTCTCTGTTCATATCAGACCGGATCTGAATATTTTTGAATATCTGAATATTTCTGGAGATCTGCAGATTTAGTTCTTAGATCTACTCCTTGTACATGGTGTAATGCTGAAAACCCCAAGGGGATTTTGAAGAAGAGCCTATATAGTGTATGGATCTATTGCAGATCTGACTTTTCATGCACTTATTTGCTCCATATCTAAAGTGTAATCAACAACTGTTGTAGCCTAATAAAATAACGCTGTAAAGCTTTTTCTAGTCTTAATACATGGTTGCAACACCTCCTTTTGAGGGTTTTGTTCTATTGGAGACTTGTATTTCCTGTTATGCATCTCATGGGCCATTTTGTACATCTAATTTGAGGCTGTAAATACATTTTAAAGGTCTCCATATTGGCCTCCTTATTTGTCTTTGATGAACTGTGTTATTTTCCTACATATCTTCATTGTATTGCCGCATTCTCCATTTGGGAATATTACACAGATAGACACTTGTACAATTTTTACAATGATGCATTTGCAATGACTTAGTATAATGATACAAGTTTACAATGAATGTATGCAGTACTGCCCACTTGAAGACTTCATGTGGTGAAGTTATTGTTGCTATTTTGCACCTTGATTTTTGCTCTTGTCATGCTACCCTCTGCTGCACCTTGCTTTTATTTTTTTTCCTAGAAAGTCTGGTCCTTCGCAACCCTTGACAACACATGATCTAGCTTTTTCTTGCCTTCTAGGAGCTCGATATTGAATCTGGTGTATATTTGTTATTTTAGATCCCCAATCTGTGATTTTTGATCCTATAGTATTCCTCTAAGTCTTCTTTCCAATGCCATACGTCTGACCCAATTTGGATTCTTCAAGGCAGAGTTATGCCCAATCTCTCACAATGCCCTAATTATGGTATGGTTCAATAGAGAAAAATTGTATGGTGTGCCATGTGTCACTGTTTCTTCATTCGGCTCTAAAATTGATACAACGAAAACTACAATCCATGCATTATCCAATAATTTTTATATAATTCTAATCCGATTCTCAAAGATAGAGTTATGACTATTTTCCCAAGGTCACTTCTTTTAGATGAAGTTAAGGAGCTTGAAAAAACACCGACTTCCATAGATCATATATTTGAAAATATTATGCACATTGATCTGAAATGTTTACAGGAGCTTCCACAGGATTTCAACTTTGCCTCATAAAAATTTCAGCATCTGAACCTTTGTAGAAAAAAATTTATAATGAAAATTCCATGATAACCTGTTTCAGGTAGCGAAATCCCTACATGAGGAGGATATGAGGATCAAAATTTATATAAATGCTTAGGTTGAGAAGGACTTCAAAAAGTGAACATGGGAAGGATTTTAGGAGCTTAAAAATTATTAATTATTGGCTTTTCAATGACCCATGCCACAACCCCATGGGGTTTTAGCCCACTAACTAGGGTTACAAACTTCAAACATGAATATCTCTCAAACCATGAAGAATTACGTAGCGTGCCATATATCAACGGAAACATCTCGACAAGTAGAAACCATCGAAAATATTCTTGACCCATAATATAGTAATTTGGTAGGTCAAAATTTCCATGAAGATTAGGGTAGCCTCTGGTGCTGCTTGGGTTGACATCAATGACAATCACTGATCAATAGGACTCGGGGTCTCCGTGCACACAGCCAACAGGAACCATTACTTAGACAATCGACCATAGATCCACAAGTTCATATCTAACCTTAGCCTACTTCTTTCTTAACCCCCTCTAGACTCGGTTTATCTATCTATTTATAACATTTTAGCCTGCGCTACTCTATGGTCTGCAAACCATGGTTTGCAGAATCCTAGTCTACCCTTTGACTCATTACAAAACATCGGGGCTTTGACCCACCCCAAAGCCCATGTGAAAGACCAAGTATTACAAAAATATTACAAAATTAGACCAAAAATGCGGTTAGGGGACCTCGTTCGAACAGTCCCCCAACACAATATTGTGACTCGTCTCGAGTCACAGTGCCGACCGGGTCTTCATCATTTCCTTGAGCTATTCAATAGCGGCAGCCAACAGAGGCATAACACTTATACTCTGTGTGGCTGCAGTCTGTGCAATATCAACTAGCTTTTGTGAAGTTGGGCCTTTAGTGACGGCGGTGACACTTTCCAAGGTTTGGTTCAATTGTCTCACGGCCCCTTCTAACTCCTATGAAAGCTTGAGAGCTTCATCAGCCCAGGGCATCAGATGGTCGCTGAGTACTTGTTTCTTGTGCCGGAGCCCCATAATTTCACTTCTAAGCACGTGGATGGTCCGAAGGTGTGCTAGTCATTGGGCTGGAACAAGGGTGGTCATAGTGGCTTCCATATGCTCAAAATATTTCTCCTTTTGGTTCAACTCTAGATTGATTTGGCAAAGGAGAGGGTCACGCTGCACCTGGGACCAAAATTCCATAGCCGTCTCAAACAAAGTAGTTCCCTAACTGATCTGCGCGGTAATAGTGGTTTTTCCTTCTGTGACTAGCACAGCTCCCTGAGTGTGCACTTATAGGGGGGTCTCAGGCTGTAGCTTGGCCTGCAACGATGCTATTTGAAGTTCTAAATCTGCCTTAACAATCTGTACCTAAGTCAGAGCCATGATAGTTTCATTAAAAAATGAGTACCTTTGTCGCTCATCAGGAGCTTTGGACAACCAAACCTAGTTAGAATATGTTCAAAAATGAAGTGAGAAGCAGTATCCACAGTACACTCCTTAACATCTTTTGCGTCCACCCATCTGGTGACATAATCCGTGGCAGTGATGATATACTGGGCACCAGTCTTCTTTCCTGGGGGATTCATATGTCCGAAAAAATTTATGGCCCATTTGTCGAATGCTTGCCGGGCCATCTATGGTTGCAGGGGCATCTCATCTCATCGTGAGGGCTTCCCAGTTAGTTGGCATGCATCGCAGGCCCTAGAGTAGGCATGGGCATCACTGTGCAATGTGGGCCACCACAACCTAATCCTTAATAATTTCTGCACAGTAGATTTACCTGCATAATGAATCCTGCAATTACTCCATGGGCCTCGGCTAAGATAGCTTGTCTCTTGTGTTCGAGTAATTACCTTCGCAACACCTAGTCTACACCCAAATTGTAGAGTTGTCCCGCGATTATAGTAAAATCGGCTACGTGGGTGACTAGTTCCTTTTTCTGCGGTACTGAATAGCCATCGGGTGCCTTGCCTGTGGTCAAGAATTGGATAACATCGGCAAAGCACTAGTCAACCACCTTGATAGCAAACAGCTGCATGTCAGGTAATCCTTCTTCCAGGTTAGTTGGCTCTTCCCCATTCTTGATCATGGACAAGTGGTCTAGCTCAGCGATCAACCTCCCTGGTTTCATAATGATTTCAAAATCGTACACCTGAAACAAAAGTAGCCACCTAAAGATCTTCCCCCCCAACACAGGCTTATTAGCTAGGTATTTCAAAGTTGAATGATTTGTGAACATTTTGAAGTGTCAGCCTAATAAATAGTGCCTGTATTTTTGTAGGGCATACACCATTGCCAACCCTTCATGCTCCGTGGTGGAATAGTTATGCTCTGCGCTCGAAAGCTTCTTGCTAGCGAAGACCACTAGGTGATCAATGTTCCCTTCTCTAGGCTCTGCCAAGACAAATCCTAATGCAATCCCTGATGCATCCACATGTACATGAAATATTTTTTCCCAGTCAGGGAATATAAGAATAGGTGTGGTTACCATCTTTTCTTTTAATAGCTCGAAGCTTTTCTGACATTCATCATCCCAAAAAAATGAGACATCCTTCTTTAGAAATTTCTCCATCAGGGCAGTAATCAAGGTGTATCCCTGAATAAAATTTCAGTAGTACCCAATGTGGCCTATGATGGAGCGCAGATGTTTCTCAGTAGTGGGGACTGCCAAATTGATGATAATTGCTACCTTGGCTAGGTCAACCATCAAGCCCTGCTGACACACCACGTGCCCTAATAGAATCCCAAATGGGACATAAAATATGTATTTTTTTTATATTCAGCAAAATTTGGTGTTTCCTGCAGGCATCCAACATCATGTGCAGGTTTGACACATGGTTCTTTACTAACCCAAAAACTATCTAATCGTCAAATTAAACTTCCAGAAACTTATGGATGAATTCCTTGAATACCGCTACAACTATGCATGAAAAGATGGTAGGGGCATTCTTTAGTTTGAATGGCATGACCGTGTATTGGAATGAGCCCCTCAGTTGCAAAATTTGTCTCGCTGCGGTCCTCGAGGGCTATGCACATCTGATGGTACGTCGAAAACCCGTCAGTAAATGAGTAAGCTTCTTGACCTCCCACATTATCCAGAATTTCATTAGAGAATGGTGTAGGGAAGGGATCATGTACGCATACATCATTTAGCTTGCGTAATTCTACACAGATCCTTATCTCTCCTTTTGTCTTCTTTTCATGGACCACCATAGGACTTACCCAATCTGATTGTTCCACTGGTTCAATGATACCGGCGGCCACCATATTTTCAATTTCCTCGTTAATTTTTTTTTTGTATTTAGGGTTTAGGCGATAGGGCCATTGTTTGACAGGCCACACATTCGGTTTCAAGGTAATCCTCATAATGCCCATATCCCCTATGATCCCTTTGAGCTCGGAGAACTTTGTAGGGAATAGGTCCTGATATTCGGTCAGCAATTCTGCGATCTTTCCCACTGTGTCATCATCCTAGTAATCCCCAATATTAGCTATCTTGGGCTGCTTTTCCATGCCAATGTTAACTTCCTTTAGTTTCAATGGTTTGGTAACATCAACCGACTGTAGCGGAGGGCTTGCCACAACACATTCCCCTTCTGACTCTGGGATAGTGATATTCCGGGGATCCTCATCACAGTCTTCTATTGAAAAATTTCTATAGTTTACAATATCTTTTATCTGCGTATCCCATGTTGGCATAGTACACTCTTACTTAGGAAGGGACTCACTAAAGACTAGATCATTTATATCTTGCAGGGCTTCATCTAGATTCTCAGTTCCTCTTGTTAATCCAAATGTAATTACGAAATCCTTGGTCATTGTATCCCAATGACAGGTACATTAGTGGAGTTCTACATCCACATACCAAGTGGTAGGGATTGGCCCTAATGTGTGAATAAACATATGGACCAATTCATTCCATGTGTTTTCCTTCCATACTTCCATCGAGAGAGCTAAGTGCTTGCGAGGATCCCCTCATCCTGAGAAAATTTCCATTGGTGGTTTGAATGGAGGGTAAAATTGTAAGATAATCATATTTATGCATTCCCCCCAGTCCTAAGAATATCCCTTATGGGTTTCCCACCAGCGTGTGGGGTTTCTGTGCATGGCCAAGTCAAGGGCCAAAAATCTTCGTTCTTCAAGGATGTTCACTTCAATTTCCTTGAGAAAATATTTAACATTACCGGAGCCATTAAAGTGGGGTAGTTCTCTTACCTCTGAAGAGATGCATCAGAATATTTTTGTGATATTAAGACACTGCAGCGAGGATACATCATGCAACCGTTTTTTCCAATTTTCTATCTCTCCATTTGAGCAGATAAGCATTCACTGTCTTTTCCCAGCATAACATGCCATCAGCCATGGGGTTGATCCAGTCATCGTCCCGGGCGGTCAGCTTGTAGATGTGATCAACATCCTCTTCCTCTCGTATTGGTTCCGTGTACCGCTCCCCTTCTATTGGATCTAATGAAACTATCATGCTTGTGCCTTCACTTTCAAAGATCATGCTCCTTCTTCTTAAATTAATAATACCTCCCATGTCAATAGCCCAATCTAGGCCTAAGAGCGCAGGGTAAGGGTCTGCATCATCCACTATCTGAATTACCTCAGAATTAGCGTAAACCTTAACACCTTTAATATCTACTACAACCTTTGTCAGTCGTCCCAGCGGGATAATCTTCTGCTAATTAGCCATTCGTAGCTGAATAGTTGACCATTCCAGCTTAGGTTCTCCCATTCTTTGCCAGGTTTTCTTAGGTAGGATGTTTGCATCTAATCCTAAATCAAGGATGACTTGATCCATTTCGTAGTCTCCAATCTACACATTCATGTGCATTTCCCATCTAGGCCTTTTTATGTTCTTGTATAGCTTGTTCACAGTTTTAACCTTTGGCTGTAAAGAAAATTTTTCTACTTAGCTATCTATTAATTCTTGGAGATTCTGTACAGCCTTCTAGTTGCGTAGCAGCTTCATACATGCCTGAAGGTATGGTTTAACTACTTCATCTGCTTTGGGATATGTAATACCTTTTGAAGTAGGTGCTTCATCTTTGGCCATATCCCTCAGAGCTTCTATGAATTTTTCTCTCTCCTTTTTCAGATCTAAGTGTTCTGTTTTTTCCCCTGCTTTTTGGATCAATGTTTTAGCCACAGCCTTTTCCTCAGCTCGCCCGGTGGCAATGCCGCTGCATGTGATTACATTGATACATGGTCCATTGTTCGATGGTTCTACCTTAACCCTTTGTACATTCTACGTGGGCATCTGCTGTTTCTCCTACATTTTTTCTATTAGTACCAGGAAATCTTCAATGACATGGTAGAACTGCTTGCAATATCGGTAGGACTGGTGTGTAGGGTTCGGGAAATATCGTGCAAAATGTCCCACGTCTCCATTGTAACATATCAACTATCCTTGTCCTCGACCTGCACTCCCCCCTCTCCCTCCTCCTCTTCCTCTTGTGGGAGATCCACCCTGCCCATAAGGAGATAGTGGCGATGAAGGGTCCACCTACACCCTATATAGGTTTCCCCTATCTACCATGAGGTCAAGCGTTCAAAATTTTTGTTCGTCATGACCCACAGATGAGCAGAATCTGCACCATTCTTGTTTTAGTTCTTAGACATAAGCACCTAATTATGGGAAGTGATCTGTATCATGTGTTCTTACTACCCGATAGTAAACGCACCACATCATGGAACTACTAGGGCCAACCATCTTCCTAGGGTGTAGAGGGCTCGGACCCCCGGCCTGCATATACTCCAATAACAAAGGACATTGATCCTTAGAATGACCCGATACCCTACATCGTATGCACCAGATATCTAGGCTAGCTTCCGTACCCCGACCCTTTCGTAAGCTCTGAATTTCTAAGTGTATTTCTTCTAGCTGGTTCTCAATCTCTAGGGCTGTGAACTACGTATCATCTCTTGGTGTAGCTTATAATTTCATGGAAATCTCCAGAGCTTCTTCCTGGGAGTCGATCTTCTGCTGTCCCATGGGCCCACGCAGGTGTGGTAATAGCATATAAATAAACCATTCCTTGTGTTGAAATTAGTATACACTAAGCATGCATACATCCAGATTCCCTTGATCTCACAATATTTAACTTCTTGCAAAATACATAATCATTCCACTGTTAATCTTTTGTGGAAAATGAATTGCAAACACATGTGAAGCATAAATAAAAACAATCGCACATAACACAGTTGTTTAACGGGAAATCCTGAAGCTGAAAACCCCAAATATCATATATTATGTATCATGGAGATCATGTAACAATCTCATACAAAACTTAGTACATCAAGCTCTCAGTAAAATCAATCGTCACACACTAACATAGAAAAAATCTACAAATCCATGCACCGATCTCTGCCCTCCTACTAGCTTTCCTCCACTGTGCAATCCCTACTGAAGAATAGCTCTTAATGAATTTGAATTACCCTTGCCTTGACTGCACAGTCCTCATTGGCAACTCCAATGTGTGTGTGGTGCAATCAATGCATCACGATAGTCACAATAGATAGTCCATCTTGCCCTTTCACCTATCTCTCCACTGGGTCTCCACTGGAACTGACATGCACTGTAGTTAACTGCTATATTGTTCAGTTGATTAATGAGTTATTATTTGTGAATTAATTAACTAATTAACTCACTCCACTCTCACTAGTGTATCATTCAGTTAGACTAGATACAACTAGCTCAACTGAGTTTAACTAAGTTAAACCGAATACAACTCCATGAACTACTCTTCCAACTCTGTCATAACTTTGCCACTTCAGTTCTAACTGAGTCCTCCATGCATGAACCACCAGTAAACCCTAGGAATTGCATAATTCATTTAGCCCACTGATTTTTCAAATCTGTGCATTGAAATTAAGTGCTCCAAGAGAATAAGTTATTGTTTATTGTCAGATTATTATTAAGAGCTAATAATAATCGACACTTCTTTTTTTAGATCAATGATATATAAATAGACTTTGCCCAATATTATAAAAATAGAATTTCATATATTTTTCCAACTTGACCAACCATCCACAAATAGAATCCTGCAACTTCTAAAATATGATCACCATGTCTAAAAATAGACATAGTCTAAAAATAGACTTACGCCAAAAATAGCTTGCGGGCGCACTTAGTGAAGGAGACTCTTTTCACTAAGCTCATCATCTTGTTGAATCTAAACACTCCCTCTCAACAAGATAGGGATTATCTTTCACCCCGATCCTGCCTCTATGGTATTCGAATTTTCTCCTTGTGAGTGCCTTCGTCAGAATATCTGCATCCTGATCTTCCGTAGGAATGTACTGAAGCAACATGATCTTCCGTTGCACAAAATCTCTGATATGATGATACCAGATATCAATATGTTTAGGTCTATCATGAAATACATGATTAACCGAGAGTTTAATGCAACTCTGATTATCACAATGTATCACTGTAGGATCTAAATGTGAACCGAACAAACCGACCAGGATCTTCCTCATCCAGATAGCCTCACATGCAGCTTGAATTGCTACCATGTATTCTGCTTCCATTGAACTGAGTGCCACAAATCTTTGTTTTCTGCTGTACCAAGAAAATTCCGTAGATCTGATACTGAAAATCCCTCCTGATGTGCTCTTTCTTTCTGTTGGTTTTCTTGCCCAATCTGCATCTGTGAAGCCATGCAACTTCACCTCATCCATCTATCTGTACCATAAGCTATACTCAGATGTGCCCCTGATAGATCTCAGGACATGCTTTCCTGCCTTCCTAAAGAGCTTGGTAGGCTTAACCATCTCTTGTGAACGCTGGTTCACCACATAACATATGTCCAGTCTTGTATTAACTAAATACATGAGTGAACCCACCAACTGTCGATAAACAATGGCATCCACTACCTCTGCTGATGTAGCATCCTCTTTCCTCCATTTTCCTAGAAGAGGAGTGTCGATAGGCTGCCTTGCATGTAAAACTTCTCCAGTATCTCCCAGGCATACTTTCTTTGAGACACAAACAATTCACCTTCCCGATGCCATATTTCCAATCCAAGGAAATAATGAAGGAGGCCCAACTCCTTCATTTCAAACTCCTTTGCAAGATCTGCCTTGCATGAGTGTATCAACTACTCATTACCCATTAGTATTAAATCATCAAAAGAAAGAAAAATGATTAAAAGCTTACCCTCCACCACAATTTGGTATAGGTTTGCATCCGCCTCACTCTTGGTGAAGCCAAGTCCAGTGAAATAGCTGTCGTTCCGAGTGTACCAAGCACGTGATGCTTGCTTCCGACCATACAACGATATTTTGAGCCTGAACACATGCAAATCACTGTTGAAGATCTCAAATCCTTCAGGCTGTTCAATGTACACCTATTCCTCAATGATCCCATTAAGGACTATAGTCTTCACATCCATCTGATGAATATGCCAACCCATCTGTGCTGAGAGAGCAAGGATGGTCCATATGGAAGAATACTGTGCGACAGGTGCAAAGGTTTCTTCATAGTCAATCCCTTCGATCTGTGATAAGCCAAAGGCAAAAAATCTTGCCTTATACTTCTCGACGCTCCCATCAGCAGCTTGCTTTACCTTGTAGATCCATCTTGATCCTACAACTGATTTTCCCACCGGCCTTGGAACAATCTCCCAAGCACTATTTCTGACAATGGAGTCATACTCCTCTACCATGGCATCTACCCATGTGGGATCCTACACTGCTTCTTCAAAAGAAGATGGCTCTGTCATGATACACCTTCTCATAAGATCCATGTATCTAGTAAATCGGTCAGGTGAATGTCTCTATTTGCGTTGTGATGTAGGGACTCCTACATTCTGTGCCACATCAAGCTTCAGTCTCTCAGCTTCTATGGTCTGCGTTCTACCTTGTTTGATGTTTGGTTTTGCATGAGTGGACTCCTCCACTCCATGAATCTCCTCTTGTGGCTGATCCACATCTGGAGGCTCATCTTTCGGAACAAGAAGTTCCTTCACTGCATGCAAGTCTAGCTCCCTCTCAAGCATAGCTTGTGCAGCACCCACGATCGTTCTGTTATTCCTCTTCGTGACCCCATTCTGCTGTGGGTTCTAAGGCTCTATGAGTTCTCTTCAAATTCCTTCTTTGATACAGAAGTATTTGAGTTTGCCCGAGATGTAGTCACCACCATTATCGCTCTGTAGAGCTTTCACTTGCTTCCCCAACTCCTTCTCCACTAATGCTTTGAACTCACAGAACTTTGAGAATGTTTCACTCTTCTTCTGCATGAAGAATATCCAACATCTACGAGAATATTCATCGACAAATATAACATAATACCTGTGTTTTGCTATTGAAGCAATCGAGAAAGGTCCACACATGTCTGTGTGAATTCTCTCTAGGATCACCAAAGCACGGTTCTCCTTCTCATGAAAGGTGGTCTTCACAAACTTACCCATAGTACATCCCTTGCACTGATCTGACTGTGCAAGAGTACCCTTGGGAAGTCCAGTAGAAATATGCTGCAAAATCTTTAAAGCACCATGGTGAAGATGGCCCAATCTCCTGTGCCATAATTCTCCCTTGTCCCGACTCACCACTTCTTCTGCTTTTCCCACCATTACAACGCAACCATATACCTATAGCTTGTAGATATTCTTAATTAAAACCCCTATATTCTTGGTTTGACCTGTTGTTTTATGTCGAAGGAAGGCTTTTCCCTCACTGAAAACAACATCATAACCTTTGTTTTCCAACATTACGACCGAGACCAAGTTCTTCTTCAGACCTGGAACATGCATAACATCCTTCAACAAGAATAGATTACCAAACTCCCTCTCAAAGGTAATGGTCCCAATTCCGGTCGGACTATATCGACCATCGTCGCCCATCTCTATATGCATTTGGAGGTCCTTCTCCTCCAAGTCACTAAACAACTCCTTATCTCTTGTCATATGGAAAGACGCACCACTATCAAGATACCACACCGATCCCATACAGCTTGAAACCAAGCATGTGATCAAAGATAAATAAAGTTCAAATTGGGAGGCTAAGGCCTCCCTAGCTGTAGCTCCAACAACCTTATTTTTCTTCTTCTTATGTAGGCATTTAGTGACGAAATGGCCATGTTCGTGACAGTGAAAACAATTCACTTTGGACAAATCCTGCTTCTTGCCTTTAGCATCGGATTTTGAAGGAAATTTCTTCCCCTTCCCCTTCCTTGCTTTGGCAGCCAAAGAAAAATTCTCTTGATCTTGAGTCTTTGATGAAGAGCCATCCCTGGTACCCCGCCTTATCTCCTCCTGCACAAGATCCGACCAAAGTCACTCCCATCCTGACAATTTCTCCCGTCCATTGACAAAGTATTTGTAGCTATGAAAAATCTTCGGAAGCCCAAGGAGATCCAAGCTCACCAAGTCTTCATCATCAATAGTAATCCCCACACTTCCCAGTTCATCTCTACAGTGGACAAACTTCGTGAGATATTTTGGAATACTGTCGCCCTTCTCCATTTTTATTTTTCTGAGCTTGTCTTTAAGCGCCAACTTCCTCTGCTTTGGAAAAAATATGTAAAATCCTTGCACATTAAGAATGGAGTGGCTTTCTCGTGAAGGCTGGACACAATATGGTCCTTCACACCTTCAAACAAAATTATTCTTGTATTTTCTATCTTCTTTTTCCATGCGTCAAGTAATGCAGCATCGCTAGATCCCGGCTTAGGAACATCGCTATCGATGAACTCCTTCAGTCCATTATCCTCCAGCATCGCCTCCATCCTATCCTTCCAGGCTATGTAATTAAAGCTCCCATCAAGGGCATACTCCAATCGCAACCCATTGAAAGAAATTTCAATGTATACTCAACTTCTGCACCAAGAATCTTCTGTAGCAAATTCGAATTGTCCACTAGCACAAAATAAGAAATTCTTCATAATTGCAATCTTCAAGAATTAACACTGCTCTGATACCATGTAGAAATTAGTATACACTAAGCATGTATACATCCATATTCCCTTGATCTCACAATATTTAACTTCTTGCAAAATACAGAATCATTCCACTGTTAATATTTTGCGGAAAATTAATTGCAAACACATGTGAAGCATAAATAAAAATAATCACACATAGCACAGTTTTTTAACGGGAAAGCCTGAAGCTGAAAACCCCAACTATCATATATTATGTATCATGGAGATCATGTAACAATCTCATACAAAGCTTAGTACATCAAGCTCTCAGTACAATCAATCGTCACACACTAACATAGAAGAAATATGCAAATCCATGCACCGATCTCTGCCCTCCTACTAGCCTACCTCCACTGCGCAATCCCTGCTGAAGAATAGCTCTGAATGAATTTGACTTACCCTTGCCTTGACTACACAATCCTCATTGTAAACTCCAATGTGTGTGTGGTGCAATCAATGCATCACTATAGTCACAATAGATAGTCTAGCTTGCCCTTTCACCTATCTCTCCATTGGGTCTCCACTGGAACTGACATGCACTATAGTTAACTGCTATATTGTTTAGTTTATTAATGAGTTATTATTTGTGAATTAATTAACTATTTAATTCACTCCACTCTCACTAGTGTATCATTCAGTTAGACTAGATACAACTAGCTCAACTAAGTTTAACTGAGTTAAACTGAATACAACTCCATGAACTACTCTTCCAACTCTGTCATAACTTTGCCACTTCAGTTCTAACTGAGTCCTCCATGCATGAACCACCAGTAAACCCTAGGAATTGTGTAATTCCTTAATCCCACCGATTTTCCAAATCTGCGCACTGAAATTAAGTGCTCCAAGAGAATAAGTTGTTGTTTATTTTCGGATTATTATTAAGAGCTATTAATAATCGACACTTCTATTTTTAGATCGACGATCTATAAATATACTTCACCCAATATTATAAAAATAAAATTTCACCTATTTTTCCAACTTGACCAACCATCCACAAATAGCATCCTACAACTTTTGAAATATGATCACCATGTCTAAAAATAGACATAGTCTAAAAATAGACTTGCGCCAAAAATAGCTTGCAGGCCCACTTAGTGAAGGCGATTCTTTTCACTAAGCTCATCATCTTGTTGAATCTCAACACCTTGTGCTACTTATCCTTGTAGAAAAAACATCCATCACTGATAACCTTCTTTAATCATTGGTCAGCTTCCGAGACGGACTCTGTAGGTCCCTTCTTAAATTCCTTTAATTTGACTACACATTGAGAGTATGACTTAGGCTTATGGAATTGTTGCTTTAGGGTGTCCTTAATATCTTGTATTGGTGTGTTCACATGTTGACCAATGTATCCCATAAACCAATCCAGGGCCCTTCCTTCTAAGTCTATGGATAGTTGTGCGCGTTTGTTAGCATCATTGTTAACGTTTTGCACAGTCCACACAGACTCTACTACGAACCAAAATCGATCCATATCCTCGTCCCCTACACCCTTAAAGGTATGTAGTTTCATGTGCGTGGCCATGTCTTCCTCAGGTGGCAGAGGTGGGGTAGGGGAATTTTTACCCTTATGTGGGTTCGATGCAGGAGTGGCCAGGGGGATGGTTCCAAATTGTGCAACCCCTCCTTGGTTAAACTCAGGTGATTCCATTAAGGGACTGTATACCGATCTGTCTCCTTCTTGATTAACCCAGTAGTATTTACTAATTCGTGTCGTGCTCCCGCTCAGGTCGGAGGTCATTCACTCATTGTGGCCACATAGGATGCCCTTTTCACTCAATAGAATCTTAATCAACAACGACAAGGTTTTTAGGAAATTAGCTTTAAATCCCTTGAAGAACCTTCACTCCGCTTCTGAATATGACACAAATTGATCAATGACAAATTATGTCATGAATCCTCCCAATATATTGTAAACCTAGTGGTCTACAGTTCTGGTAATCTTGTTATCATTCCTTTCCAATTGTTGGATCAATTCGGGGGTCCACTATGTGACCTGATCGTCTTTCCAACAAGTCTGGAACTCCGCCAATCGTACCAAACACTCCTGAAATTTGTTTGCGAAGGATACAAAGAAGATTTCATGTTCTTCCATAAAAATATACTTTTTTTTCCACTCTTCATCATATAGCTTCTTACT
Organism: Pinus albicaulis; assembly: GCA_034641835.2. Classification (NCBI taxonomy): domain Eukaryota; kingdom Viridiplantae; phylum Streptophyta; class Pinopsida; order Pinales; family Pinaceae; genus Pinus; species Pinus albicaulis. Next base: position 541,331,724 of record CM076575.1, on the reverse strand, counting down.
TCTATTCTCTTTTAGGGCAAATTCCTGAATCTGTTTTTTGAACCAGTCTTCTAACTCAGGCTTTCATATCTGCCAATGACCCCATAGCGTTACCCAATCTCTATCTTAAAATTCTCCCTGTCTCGGAAACAAAACCATTTTTTGGCTTTAGGGGCCTTGACCCAGGTTCGGTTTTAAGGTTTGCCAACAAACCACGATACTACTGGCCCTTTCGGCAATGGCCTGCTTGCGCAGGTCAGGGTCTCACTCAAACTAGTATGGGAGGTTGCTGGAACTAGGCTTCCGCACCCTAAAAAAGAGAGAGAGAGAGAGAGAGAGAGAGAGAGAGAGAGAGAGAGAGAGAGAGAGAGAGAGAGAGAGAGAGAGAGAGAGAGAGAGAGTTAGTAAAAGGGGGTCCCGTCAGATCTATAGACTTGCACAGAAGAAGCCCAACACAAAACCCTTTTAGAAGTACATTGGCTAAGCACATATCGTAATTAATGGGTAACTTGAGCTGAGTAATTTAACCAGAGCTACGCATTCATCATATTGCATCCACGTGTGCATCAGTATATCATCAGTATTCAGTAAGAAAATTCAATATTAGAACATAAAAACAACCAATAATCGTAACGCAGGAACACTAAAACATCATCAACAACCTTCTCATTCATTCACATTCATATCCAACTTATAGACTCTATTACCAGCCCGTGCACATATCCAGTGGGGTTCACACACATCAGGACTTTGGGTCTCTGCGCACATAGCCAGTAGGAGCCCTTACCTAGACAATTGACCACAGATCCACAAGTTCGTATCCAACCTTAGCATACTTCTTTCTTATCCCCCTCTAGACTCGATTTATCTATCTATTTATAAAATTTTAGCCTACGCTACTCTATGGTCCGCAAACCATGGTTTGTGGACTGTTATTCTACCCTTTGACCCATTACAATACATCGGGGCTTTGACCCACCCCAAAGCCCCTGTGTAAGACCAAGTATTACAAAAATATTACAAAAATGGACCAAAAATGTAGTTAGGGGACCTCGTTCCAACAGGTGGTCCATTAGTTCCTGGTGGATACCAGTGACTCTCTGGTACTTTATTAGGATCATCTCCCTCTTCTGAAAACATTACACCATCAACTGGTCTTAATGAATCTAATACCAAAAATTTGACGATGGAAAAATTCTATATGATGAATGGAAACATTCTTCAACTGGTTCTCAAGGTGGAAATTTACTACCTCGGGGGCAGTATATTCCTCAAGGAAAATCTCTTCAAGGGCAGTACCCTATGCTAAGGCCACAACCTATTCAAGGGCAGTATCCTATGCCAGGGCCACAACCTCCTCAAGGGCAACAGTTTTATCAAGAGCAACCATCCTTTCAAGGAGGTGAACCTTTTACTGGAACTTATCTGGCAAATTATCAAACTTACATTCCAATACCTCAAACTGGTTATGGTCAATCTTATGCACCACAACCTTTAGTGGGATCTCCTTATCCAAGCATTAATATTGTGTGGAACCCGTCATTGAATCAACAACATTTGCATCCTACTATACAAGTACCTTATAATCAACCTTGTAATCTAATTGGTCAATTTGGTTATACCCAAGTCCAGCAACCTGCTCAACCTGTGCTTCAAATTACACCTCAAGTATATGTACCTAGTGTTAGCCCCCCCTATGAAATTCTTGACAAGCAAGATGGGGGCTAAAATGTCGTTGAGCCTTCAAGGAATGCATTTCCCCTGAAAACATATCATCCTTGAAGCCTCCTGGTGCCTTTTGTCCTTTGATAAAATCCCCCCTGCTGATTTCCCTCATAAAGCCTCTCTGTTTGTGAAGAAATGCCCAAAGGCCTCCTTTTCCCTCTTATTTCATTCCCTCTAAGCCTTTGTTTTCATCCTCTTTCCTTCCCCTTCTAAATTCCCCACTTACCCTTCAAATCCTCCCAAAAACCCCTTTAAATTCTACCCATACCCCTTGTTTGGCCTAATTTCCCCTTTTCCCCTCTACCGTTACCCTTCCATAGCCTTAAAACGCATTAGAATGGGAAAAAAACCCACTTTTCACTTTATGTTAGGCCTAAGCCCCTTACCGCGAGTCCCTTAACCACTTCCCCACGTAACCTTTACCCAAGGCCAAGCGCTTAAGCCTTGGGATCCAATCACAATCGAAACTTCCATTACGTTACCCCTTTGTCCCGCTGCGATTGCGATCCCCTGATTGCTCTCTCCACCGTTGATTCTCCCCGCAGATCGAACGGTCTAGCATTAATCGCACCCTCCGCCCAATCGCTAATCGCAAGCCCTTTCCACCGTCTCCCGATCCAATCCTGTCCGTCCATCTCCTTACTGATCCGATGGCTCAGCGCTGATCGCACCATCGCTCCGATTGACCTGATCGTAACTCTTCTCCCGATCACTCCGATCGAACTCTCCCTCCGATTGAGCGATAGCCATTGATCTGATCTCCGGATCCAACGGTCAGCGCTCAATCGCGTCCCCTCCGCCGATCACAATCGAAACTTTGAAATGTGACACCCCTGTCCCTCCTCCGATTGTGACTACCCGATTCGTTCTTAGTCGTCCATCTCTCCGTCGATCCAACGGATATCGCTTGTCCTTCCCAATCGCAATCGGAAGTTCTGTTGTGTGTCACCCCTGGCCCCCTCCGATTGCGATTGCTTTTTGCTCCTGATTTAAAATTGCGATTTGGGTCCCACCTTGTACGATCCTTCCACCGTATCTCATTTTATGTCACTGCTTTTCTTGGTTTTTCCCCCTATAATCAAACCTCCGCATTTTTCATTAAACCTTAATGAATCGCCCCCCCGCCACGGTCGGGTCCCACCATTTCATTTCCATTTCCTATGTTTTATCCCTTTTTCCTTTGTATTTCGGCCAAAGGTCGAACCTTTGGACTTTACACTGATAATCATTTCTTCCGCCACGCTTTCACTGTTTCCACCGTTCCGCCACCGTTCCTCTGGGTTTCCACTGCATTTCTCCACCACTGCCTGGGCTTTGTGATAAGTTTATTTCATTATGCAGAGGTCACAGAGAGGCTAATTCAGCAGCCAAATGAGACAGCAGAGGCGGATTAGAAGGGATTCGAGCATGTAATTGAAGATTAACGGTTATAATCCCGCATTCAAGGATTCAAAGCACAGTTTGTAAACTTAAGCACGCAAAGAGTCTTATCTGTGTTTAATATTAGCAAAACGTTTTCTCTAGGCGTACACTATTCCTACAACAATCTCCATGCCTCCTTGAACCCATAAGCAGTTAATTGCACCGACATAGCTTCATTAAAGACTGTCTGAGCAGCAGTAATGGAGGTATGGGGAGGCCCGCAGACTTTAAACCAGTTAACCATATTCAGAAGGCAGCGTAGGATTCTAAACCGCTGTAAGGACTTAAAGAACACATCAGAGGTCAATCTTGACCTGACAGAGGTTTCCCCAAGCAACCTACAAAGTACACACAACAATGCAAAGAGCCATTAAGCAGTATTGGCGTGAACACTTCCACCATTATGTCTTAAATGAGATCCATTTAATTGTTCATCTACTCCGATTATGGACTCTCCTATATGTAATCCCCGAGGACATATTGTAAGGGTTGTTGTTGTTCAGTTGTTCGGCTGTTGCTGTTAGAGGGATTCAATTTGACTGTTAGAATAGTCTTGGGAGGGAGTTACAGAGTAGCTTGTATGTAATAGGCTGGGAGGAGAAGTCTGGACTGTATTAGCCATTGAGCTTATTGTACATGACTGGTTTTGCATCAATTAATCAAAGCACATTTCACAGGATCCTGGTCTATTGCTATTGGTGATGTTCTTCTTAACTCTGTTCATGAAATTTTCATACTGTTTCATGTTCTCCTGGTAGGCAACAGAAGTATAACATAGGATTCACCCTTGTTAGGTGCCCTATGTTTCATGCTCTTCCTACCTTTAATGTTTTCTGCTTCATATCCTATCTAAGAATTGATTTCAGTTGATTTAACCAGTGTAGTGGATGATATTGCCTACTCTCTGATGTATGAATTAAATGAATCAGTTCTTAGATGTTCTTGTTGGGTTTAAGCTGGAAGATTTGGGAACACTGGGGATTAGAGGTAGCCCTGTCCACTAGGATCCTTGTGCAACCAGCTGACCTTTCTAAGATCCCTTTGTTAATCTTATCTCTGTTTTCCCTTGGAGTTGCTAAAGCAGACCTGGAGTTAAATGACCTCTGGTCCGATCTATAAGCAGCCCCTTTGTTTCTTTGAGAGATGCCTTAGAGTATGTCCAAGCAGGTCTGGAGTTAAATAACCTCTGACCTGATCTATGGAAGAAATCTGGTTGTCTTTCCTTCTTTTACCTTCAATCCTTAATGTTCCATTCCATCATCTACCTGAAAGATCCTTTAGTATAGATGACTTGCCCTCTGAAAGCCTTGGCTAGTGGTTGCAAGTAATTCTCCTTTCATGACTCCATATCCCAATGGATGGCACTTTCTTGGCCTATTCTCTTTGTTGAAACATCCTGCTATCTTGCTCCTTTTCCTCCATTTCTCTCCCAGTCCATGATCTCCTAACCAACCCAGCAACCCTTCAACCAAATCATTTTAAAACCCCCCTCTGTGCTTCATAACTAGCCTAGCATCTCAATTTGAGCTTCAAGATACATCATTCTTTGCTTTAATGGAGAGATCCCTCTCCGGATCCAGGAGGGCTAGATCCTAGGGCCCAAAAGTGGTTCTGATGTTGTCTCATCTTTTGGTCTTGCCAATCTGGCCAAAACATGGGAACCCCAACATAATGGCGACTCCGTTAGGGAGCTTTGAGTGCATTTCACCTTAAACATTTTTAGGCACTCAAAGACCCAAAATCTCTGGTTAGATTGGCATTTTATTGCTGATGGTGGACAACATCCTGCTTCAAACATTCATATACATCCACCTGGCGACTCCACACTCCCTATGATCCAAATACCGATGACTCCACTAGTGGAGAACTCTGAACTGGTTGAAAAGAAAGAGTAGCCTTCTTTGCATAAATATTGATCCAAACATGGACAGGGATACAAAGTATGATGCTTTGTATGATAAATTATGTGGAATAACATAAATGTTTGGTAAAGTGTTGGAGATGTACATGGCTAATATGAATGCAGATGATGATTATTTAGAACAGCCCATGCATCTCCCAGAACAAGAACAAACTCGAGACCGAGGAGATGAGCAAGACATGTATGATGCTCAAAATTCTGTAGGAGATGAAGAGGAAAGTGATTAGGAACTGCCTGATTGCTTGCCTGTGTCTTGTGTTACGTTGACTAGAAAAGATCAAGACCTAATAGCAAAGGCTGATAGCGAACACTGCCTTGAGGAAACAAGAGACCATGTAGAAGAGGCAGAATCTGATGCAGAAGAAGAGGCTTAAGTAAACATCCTGCCTCCAAATCAGCTAACATGAGACAAAGAGGACTGTTGTTCCTCTATCCATGATGAGAGGGAAACCCCTCTTTTGACAGAAGAAGAGATTGATCGGATATTAAACCGGCGGTCCACCTCCGAAATCTTTTTTAGAACACACGCTCCTTCTCATTCATCTCTTGAGTTTGATGATTCAGATCCTGAAGACTCCTCTGCGGATCAGGATGATGAAAGAACTGCTGAGCATCCAGAATGGCTGACTTGGTCGAGCCAGCCTATTTATGACACTGATGGAGAGATCTACGACATTATAACAGTAGATGAAGATTCCTTGAATCTTCATTCTTCTTAACCACAGATCATCAGTAAGAGTGGAGATCGGCAATCTTTCCTTTTGGAGGACGAGGAGGAAAGCAAAGAAGAAATTCTTGAGCCAAACGAAAGTAATGAGCCTTCTCTTGAAAAAGAGGAAACAATGGAACAAACCACTGCTCAAGAATGCTTGGATCTTTTCACGGAGCTCAGCACATCAGAGCAGAACATATTAGAGCTCCAAGAGGACTCAACTCCAATATATGATGAGTCCTCCAGTTCAGAGGACGAAGAAGACACTCTACTCCAAGAGAGTCTTTTTCTCCATCTAGTGGAAGAAGAAGAGGTCCTGGTTGAAGCCAACCTGCCAGATATTCATATCCAGGTATCCTTTTATGATCCTTATGCACATTTCCTGCAAACATTTGAAGAAGGATCAAAGGTCTTTTTGAGCAGCATGTTGCAGATAGAAAGAAATTTTTTCAAAGCTGCTGTTATTGAGAAAAAAGAGTGGGAGCTGCCCTGCCTCTCCAGCCTGCTCAAAGAGTTGAGCAAGAAAGACCAGTCATGGGATCACTTGATGGACTGGTTGCATTGGAAGACAATGTTTGTAAGCTAGACTGTAAATATTCCAGTTAGCTTAGGGTAGGTAGGAAAAGCTCAATAAAGCTCAGATGTGGGCATGTAGTTAGTCGTTTTTAATTTCTGCAAAATCTATAGCAAACTAGACTGTCTAATCCTAGTTTGTCTGTTTTTCAATTTCTGTCTCAGAATGTAGAGAAGAAACCTGCTAGACAGTCTAATCCTAGTAGGTAGTAGTGTAGGTAGAGAAACATATGAGACCAACAGTCTAATCTGGTCTCATGGAGCAATAAGGGTAGAAGTAGAATAGGTTTATTTTCCTGTTTGTAAAAATTGATGATGTAAAGGGTCTGCAAGTCCAATGCGCTCAGAAGAAAAAATGCTAGGAATATAGTGTGGGTAGGTAGCTGTATGGGGGAATGTTACTGCTGATTTGATGTCTTCATGATTTGCGGCAGCTGATCAAAGGAAGTAGGGGATGAGCCAAGAAATAGGCATCTAGCCTACACCAAGAGATCATTCTCTGAATTCTTGACTCCTTCAAGAAGAAGCCATCCCCATGTGGAGTCACTGTTAGCCCCCCCTATGAAATTCTTGACAAGCAAGCTCGGGGCTAAAATGTCATTGAGCCTTCAAGGAATGCATTTCCCCTGAAAACACATCATCCTTGAAGCCTCCTGGTGCCTTTTGTCCTTTGATAAAACCCCCCCTGCTGATTTCCCTCATAAAGCCTCTCTGTTTGTGAAGAAATGCCCAAAGGCCTCCTTTTCCCTCTTATTTCATTCCCTCTAAGCCTTTGTTTTCATCCTCTTTCCTTCCCCTTATAAATTCCCCACTTACCTTTCAAATCCTCCCAAAAACCCCTTCAAATTCTACCCATACCCCTTGTTTGGCCTAATTTCCCCTTTTCCCCTCTACCGTTACCCTACCATAGCCTTAAAATGCATTAGAATGGGCAAAAAACCCACTTTTCACTTTATGTTAGGCCTAAGCCCCTTACCGCGAGTCCCTTAACCACTTCCCCACGTAACCCTTACCCAAGGCCAAGCGCTTAAGCCTTGGGAGCCAATTGCAATCGGAACTTCCATTACGTTACCCCTTTGTCCCGCTGCGATTGCGATCCCACGATTGCTCTCTCCACCGTTGATTCTCCCTGCAGATCGGACGGTCCAGCATTAATCGCACCCTCCACCCGATCGCTAACCGCAAGCCCTTTCCACCGTCTCCCGATCCAATCCCATCCGTCCATCTCCTTACTGATCCGATGGCTCAGCGCTGATTGCACCATCGCTCTGATTGACCCGATCGCAACTCTTCTCTCGATCACTCTGATCGAACTCTCCCTCCGATTGAGCGATAGCCATTGATCTGATCTCTGGATCCGACGGTCAGTGCTCAATCGCGTCCCCTCTGCCGATCGCAATAGGAATTTTGAAATGTGACACCCCTGTCCCTCCTCTGATTGTGACTGCCTGATTCGTTCTTAGCCGTCCATCTCTCCGTCGATCCAACGGATATCGCTTGTCCTTCCCAATCGCAATCGGAAGTTCTGTTGTGTGTCACCCCTGGCCCCCTCCGATTGCGATTACTTTCCGCTCCCGATTTGCGATTGCAATTTGGGTCCCACCTCGTACGATCCTTCCACCGTATCTCGTTTTATTTCACCGCTTTTCTTTGTTTTCCCCCCTATAATCAAACCTCCGCATTTTTCATTAAACCTTAATGAATCGCCCCCCCGCCATGGTCAGGTCCCACCATTTCATTTCCATTTCCTATGTTTTAGCCCTTTTTCCTTTGTATTTCGGCCAAAGGTAGAACCTTTGGATTTTACATTGATAATCCTTTCTTTCGCCACACTTTCACTGTTTCCACCGTTCCGCCACCATTCCTTCGGGTTTCCACTGCATTTCTCCACCACTGCCCGGGCTTTGTGATAAGTTTATTTCATTATGCAGAGGTCACAGAGAGGCTAATTCAGCGGCCAAATGAGACAATAGAGGCGGATTAGAAGGGATTCGAGCCTGTAATTGAAGATTAACGGTTATAATCCCGCATTCAAGGATTCAAAGCACAGTTTGTAAACTTAAGCACGCAAAGAGTCTTATCTGTGTTTAATATTAGCAGAACGTTTTCTCCAGGCATACACTATTCCTACAGCAATCTCCATGCCTCCTTGAGCCCATAAGCAGTTAATTGCATCGACAGAGCTTCATTAAAGACTATCTGAGCAACAGTAATGGAGGTATGGGGAGGCCCGCAGACTTTAAACCAGTTAACCATATTCAGAAGGCAGCACAAGATTCCATACCACCGTAAGGACTTAAAGAACACATCAGAGGTCAATCTTGACCTGACAGAGGTTTCCCCAAGCAGCCTACAAAGTACACACAACAATGCAAAGAGCCATTAAGCAGTATTGGCGTGAACACTTCCGCCATTCTGTCTTAAATGAGATCCATTTAATTGTTCATCTACTCCGATTATGGACTCTCCTATATGTAATCCCCGAGGATATATTGTAAGGGTTGTTGTTGTTTAGTTGTTCGGCTGTTGTTGTTAGAGGGATTCAGTTTGACTGTTAGAACAGTCTTGGGAGGGAGTTACAGAGTAGCTTGTATGTAATAGGCTGGGAGGAGAAGTCTGGACTGTATTAGCCATTGAGCTTATTGTACATGACTGGTTTTGCATCAATTAATCAAAGCACATTTCACAGGATCCTAGTCTATTGCTATTGGTGATGTTCTTCTTAACTCTGTTCATGACATTTTCATACTGTTTCATGTTCTCCTGGTAGGCAATAGAAGTATAACATAGGATTCACCCTTGTTAGGTGCCCTATGTTTCCTGCTCTCCCTACCTTTAATTTTTTCTGCTTCATATGCTATCTAAGAATTGATTTCAGTTGATTTAACTAGTGTAGTGGACGATATTGCCTACTCTCTGATGTATGAATTAAATGAATCAGTTCTTAGATGTTCCTGTTGGGTTTAAGCTGGAAGATTTGGGAACACTGGGGATTAGAGGTAGCCCTGTCCACTAGGATCCTTGTGCAACCACCTGACCTTTCTAAGATCGCTTTGTTAATCTTATCTCTGTTTTCCCTTGGAGTTGCTAAAGCAGACCTGGAGTTAAATGACCTCTGGTCTGATCTATAAGCAGCCCCTTTGTTTCTTTGAGAGCTGCCTTAGAGTATGTCCAAGCAGGTCTGGAGTTAAATGACCTCTGACCTGATCTATAGACAAAAATCTGGTTGTCTTTCCTTCTTTTACCTTCAATCCTTAATGTTCCATTCCATCATCTACCTGAAAGATCCTTTATTATAGATGACTTGCCCTCTAAAAGCCCTGGCTAGTGGTTGCAAGTAATTCTCCTTTCATGACTTCATAGCCCAATGGATGGCACTTTCTTTGCCTATTCTCTTTGTTGAAACATCCTGCTATCTTGCTCCTTTTCCTCCATTTCTCTCCCAGTCCATGGTCTCCTAACCAACCCAGCAACCCTTCAACCAAATCATTTTAAAAACCCCCTCTGTGCTTCATAACTCGCCTAACATCTCAATTTGAGCTTCAAGATACATCATTCTTTGCTTTAATGGAGATATCCCTCTCCGGGTCCAGGAGGGCTAGATCCTAGTGCCCAAAAGTGGTTCTGATGTTGTCTCATCTTTTGGTCTTGCCAATCTAGCCAAAACATGGGAACCCCAACACCTAGTAGTTAGCAAGATGGTCCGAGTACTCCAAGAACTCCTCTCCAATTTGCTGTGAAAACTTCTGTTCAACAACCAAGTACACTTATCCTTGGATTTTCTCAAGTCCTTGTTGCTACAACCCTTCAAACAGCTGCATCAACTATAACACATGCAATCCCTCAAGTCACTGCTCATAAAACTATACCTGTTTTTCAGTCTACTGTTCAAACCTCTGTAGGACAACCTGGTGAAACTAGAATTCAAACAAGGAAACCTTTTTTAGGTCAGTTTTGGAATCAGCCTTTTCAAGGGTAGTTTCAATATGGACCAATAGGACAAAATCCAGTCTACCAAGGTCAACCATACCCTGGTTATACATATCAAATACCAGCCCAAGCTCATTTTGGTATGGCTAACCCTAGATACCCTGGAGGTATTTCAATCCCATCTGCATAGGCTATTCCAGGTTATCCTGGATATCCTCCTCCAGGTACTGGTATTGTTCCTCAAGGTTATCCGTTTGCTCAATAAGACCCTAACCATCGGTTACCATTCATTACAACATTAGACTTACCAAATTTGTCACACCTCGTGAATGATCCAATTTGTTATATTCCATTTTGGCTGTCAATGCAAACTAATTTTCCCAGTGATATACCTAAGTTTGAAGGAAAATCAGGAGAAGACCCCTCAAATCACGTGATGAAATATCATTTTTGGTGCGCATCCAACTCCTTAATTGATGACTCCATTCGATTGAGACTTTTTTAGAGAACATTGATAGGTATAGTTGAAAAGTGGTATATTGAATTATCACGTGGCTCTTTCAATAATTTAAACGTGTTAGCAATATATTTCTTAACTCAATTCCAGTTTCCAGTCCGTTATGAAAATGGAACAAAACTTTTAACTTCATTAAAAAAGAGTATGTATACATACATTTCAAATCACATACATGAATGGAGATGTAGACGATGTTTAGTGAAGGTTTTCATTCCAGATCAAATTTTGGCAGAATGGTTCATTAAATCACAACTTCCAAAGATCACTAAAGACGTAGCCAAGGGATGTGTTGCTACAAAAGAACATGTCATAGCTCAAACTAGTACTTAGACCTTGTATACACACAGTCTGGTACTCTATATGAAAAAATTCCTGATTTACCACACCTTGGTCAAATTACTGCAACTCCTCTTGGTTTTCATTCTGTAGATGGTGTAATTGGTATAGTTAGTACTACAAAGAGTAAGAAGAAGTCATCTAAACCTACTTCTCCCATAATAACTTTACCAAATTCACCTAAAGGAGATTCTTCCCTTGAAACTTCTGCCGACATTGACGTTGTAGATTCATCCATGACTAAAGCTAAAACCGGTAATAAGAAGAAAGGGAAGAATGAAAATAAACACATATCTCCTAAAGAGAAAACATAAAAAATCGAACCATCTGATTAAAGTGGAAACCTCGTTATCCTTGTCTTATCTATGACTAGGATCACTATACCAAAGAGTGTCCACATCGGGCCGAGGTATCCAAATTTGTCAAAGGTTCACCCACACCTACTGTCTTGAAGGATTCTTTTCCATCTCAAGATAGTAAAATTATTGGATCTTATTCCTCGACAGATATTTTAATGATGTCTCAGGTCATGGTTGTGACACGATCTCAAGACTATGGATCTAAGAGTCCTGTAACTGGTAAAGATACTGAATCTTCAAGTAAAACACCAGCAATAACTCCTTCAGTTTCTAAACCACTTCAAATCGAGAAACCTAACCCTGATTTAGTGATTAAACTGCCTACTAAAGGTGTACTTCGAAAATCAGCTTTCAATCCACATGCGAGAGCTGCTCAAAATTACAAAACTATTGAATATTTGGCCATGTCCCCTTCAACAATGTCGACCTTAGAATTGCTGAAATCATGTCCAACACAAATGAAATTACTATTATCATCCATTAGAGCTATTGATCCTCGAGACTCGAACCTAATGGTATTTGATCTTAAAATTTTTGTACCTATACTCCCACATCAAATGGCTTTTCAGATTCCAATTTTAGTCAAATCATGATGAGTTTTTCATACTGTAATTGATGTGGGAGCCTCTACGTGTATAATGTTGTTAAACTATTGGAAAACCCTTGGTTCTCCAACAATTAAACAATCACCGAATATCCTTAAAGCCTTTGACAGAAGAGGTTTCCATCCATATGGAATACTCCAGGATCTGCCTATAGAAGTAGAAGGAAAAACCGTAAACCTAGAGGTGGAAGTTGTTGATGCCCATCTTTATTACAACCTTCTTTTGGGTGGTAGTGGGTGTTACGCAATGACTGCTATTGTTTCATTAGTTTTTCGGGTAACAATGTTTCCTCACAAAGGAAATATTTTTAAAATCAATTAGTTGTCATACTTCTCCGTAGACCCTACTTCTACATATATCATCCAGCATGTTGGAAAATTAGTTATCCCATAAAAATATGTTGGTGTAGGATTAATGAAGGATTTCGCTCTCATGGGAACCTTCGCTATGCCCTCACCCAACTTACCAAAAACAATTTCCAATATCAATATGATCACATCAAGCAAAATACCATTTGATGACACATGGAATATGCCTTCAAAATCAGAATTGGACTCTTATAGCGACGAGATGCTTTTAAGTCCTTTTGAATTGGCATATGTAGCAGTACAATCATATTCTAACACCCCATTAACTTCTACTGAAGAATCATCTTATATATCAAGCTCAACTTTGACAATATTTCCGGATCCCTTTCAACATGTATTTGCAACTGATGAAAGTATTCGAGAAATTTTGTCATCAGGTGAATTACCATGGGATGATATACATCATCGATCTTCTATTTTACCCGATCTTGATAAACTTGAAAATGTTTTTTCATCTATTTTTACATTTGATTATGTCAAGGAACTACAGAATCCCACATTGATTACACATTCGGATTCTGAGACAAATTTGGGAAATATTTCTACAACAGTCCTATTGACATATCAATTAAACCCGAAATTATTGAAAACATTAATATAGGCACTTCTTGTTCGAGGGAAGAGATTAACACTTACAAAGCCCTATTTCAAGAACTTTGAGACATTTTTGCCTCATCTTATTAACAGATGCCAGGTATCGATCCTAAGATTTTTATTCATGAAATTAAGACATACCCAGATGCTAAGCCTATTAGCCAGATATTACATCCAATACATTTGTGGAAAGCTGTAACAATCAAAGATGAAGTTGAGAAACTATTACGAGCAGGATTTATTTATCCTATCCCTTTGTCAGATTGGGTATCTAACATAGTTCTCGTAACGAAAAAATAAGGGACTATCAAAGTATGTGTCGATTATCGAGACATTAACAAGGCTTGTCCAAAAGACAACTATCCTACACCCTATATCGATCAAATTGTTGATGATTGTGACGGAAATGAAATATTCTCATTTATGGATGGTTTTTTTGGCTACAATAAAATCAACATACTCCTTGCCGATCAATCTAAAACAACGTTTATATGTCCTTGGAGCACGTTTGCATATTGTAAGTTACCTTTTGGACTGAAAAATGCTCGTGCAACTTTTCAAAGAGCTATGTCTTATGCATTTCACGATATTAAACATATTGTACAGGCTTATTTGGATGAATTACCTGCTCATTCTTTACGCAGAGAAGATCATCCTATACACTATGCCATCATGAGATGTAGGCATTATAAAATTCGTTTGAATCCACACAAATGTATTTTTTTATGTACAATCCGAACTATTACTTGGGTTCATCATTTAGAAAGAGGGCATTCGTAGCAATCCATAGAAGGTTGAGGCTATCATCAACTTACCTCCTCCTTCCACTCTTCGCCAACTCCAGAGTTTGTAGGGGAAAGCAAACTTTTTACGTAGGTTTATCCTGAACTATGCAGAATTATTGAAAGGTTTTCTACGGTTGTTGCAACAAGATGTTCCATTTATTTGGAATGAGATTTCCGATAAATATTTTGATGCACTTAAAAATGTGTTTACCCATGCACCGTTATTGCATCCACCCAATTAATGCTAGGATTAATTTTTATACTTAGCTGCCTCTGATTTCATGATTGGAATGGTTTTGGTTAAGGAGGATGAATCTAACAACAAACATGTGATCTATTACCTAAGTCAGAATCTCAACCCAACAGAAATCAAGTATTCAAATGTGGAGAAATTGGCCTTGGCGGCAATTCAAGTTGTCCAAATTTTCTGTCATTACATATTGTTACGCAAAACCACAATGATATCTAATTGCAACTTGATGATGCACATATTGACAAAGCAATTTCTAAGGGGAAAATTATCCAAATGGATTGTTAACCTGCAAGAGTTTGATTTGAAGTTTGAGAAGTCCAAGTCCAAGAAATCACTAGTATTTGCCGAACTTATGTGTGACTTTCCCAATATTGAGTCTGAAAAAAGGGTAGAGAATCCTATCATGAATGAATATCTATTTCTAATCAGTAATTTAGATCCCTGGTATGGATATATCATTATATATCTTTGGACCCAAACCTTTCGCCAAGATCTTTGACGATCAAATCGACAGAGAATCAAACACAAATCCCAACAATACAATATTGTTGGTGACACTCGTTATCGTCGTGGTGCCAATTCTGTGTTTCAACGATGTATAAATCACAAAGAGGTTGAAAAGGTTTTGAATGATTGCCACTCTGGAGTGTGTGGTGGTCATATGTCCGGGTTTGCCACAACCCAAAAGATATTGCACACTGGTTATTTTTTGTCGTATTTATTCAAAGATTGTATTATCACGGTTTGAAAATGCCATAATTGCCAAATTTTTGATCGAAATATGCGTGCACCCCCAGCTCCTCTTCACCCAATCATTTTTTTTGGTCCTTTTTCCAAACGGGGCATCGATTTAATTACATGTAACCCTCACTCGGCTAGGGGGCATGGGTATATTATTGTCGCTGTAGATTCCTTTACCAAATGGGCTGAGGCGATGCCTATATTCACGATTGATGGAAAAATTGTAGCTAATTTCATATTCAACCATGTGATTGCTCAGTTCGGTGTCCCTCAAGCTATCATTACGGACCAGGGGAGCCATTTTTGAAATATTATAATGATCGAAATTTCCGATCAACTTGGCCTACACCATGATAATTCTACATTGTATTACCCATAGGCTAATGGTCAAGTTGAGGCCGTCAACAAGGTTTTAACCACCATGATTAAAGGGATTGTCGGGGCTCATAAATATAATTGGCATATCATGATTTTTTTGGCATTATGGGCATACCGTACCTTTGCAAAAAATTCTATAGGGTTCACTCCTTTTCAACTTGTTTATGGTTTAGAAGCTGTGTTACCCATTGAGTGTGAAATACTATCACTCAAATTAGCCATTGAGTTGTTACCAGCTACGTCTAAAGAAGAGAAACACTTTCTATACCTAGCACAATTAGATGAGACTTGTCGCACTACTCCATTAGCTGCCAAATCTCAGAAGAAACATGTTAAATCTTTGTATGATCAAAGTGTTAACCCTCGCATTCATTCATAAGGTGACCTAGTTTTAGTATATGATCAAGCTAACGATAATCTATGCACTAGTAAATTCGAACCGATGTGGCATGGTACCTATATTGTCAAGCATGTGCTTGAAAAAGGAGCCTATGAATTAATTGATTATGATGGGGTCTCTTTAGATAAACCCATAAATGGTCTTTATCTCAAGAGATATGATGCATGAATTTTCGTGTGAATATCTCACTTGTACAATAGTTACATTTTAGAACAGTGTACATTATATTAGACAAGTGTGCCTAGATTATTTATTTTTGTTGTTACTACTTTTGCTGCTTATCTTGATTACTCTTGATATTGTAGATGTCGAAATCCCTTCAAACTTACATTGGTTTTGCTGATGGCGCTTATCGTTGTACATGGAACATCTCTTCTGCAGCTTGGGTTATTTATGTAGGAGCATATGGACTTAGCCAACAATGTGATTGCGTGTTCACATGTTGTGGATAACATAAGGTGGATAAACATTGGTCATTAATATATTATTTAGTTTTAAATGAGAGGAGTTAGTCTGTTTAGGTTTGATAAAATTAATTAGGAATAAAATAGCAATTGGTTTCTCCCTACGAGGAGATTGAGTCAAGTAGGATAAGAGCTTATAAATAGGGTATCATTTGTTTGTTAAGAGTGGTTCAAACAAAAATCTATTTAGAGACGAGAAGGACTGCTTCAGTGAGATATATATATATATATATATGTATGAATAGGTGTGAGGAAGATAGAGATAGCATAATGAAATAAGTGTGGAATAGTTGTGCAAGAGGAGTGAGCAGAGAGAGCAGAAATAATTGTAATAACCAGCCGACCAGGGGCGTGGCTCTATATTTTCATTCTTATTAAATTGCAAGTGTTTTGTGATTGATCACGCTTTTTGTTTGAAACCATTATTTTAAAAACTTTGTTGAATCACATAAATATATCAATTGCACAGTCGGAGAGAAATAATATTGTAGGTGCGAAGAAGACCGTAGATCTAACACCGATCAATGGCGAGAGATCACATCACAAGTGGAGGACTTCGCACATCGCACAAAATAACGTTTACAATTGGGAATTTCACAAGTTAAACTATTTCACTTGCGATGCGAAGTGAGTTGGCAGAGATATAACTTGGATCGTCGGATCCAGAAAAGGTCCAACGATGTAGATCAAAGCACATGGGAAGTGACTTCACAGATCGCAAGATTTATAAGTTAAAGTTAATGCCGTCGCAAGATTTATAAGTTGCGATGCGAAGTGGAGAGGGCCACGTGTCGAAGACACGAAACTTTGAAAATTTTAGGAAATAATTTTTAACATTAAAGTTAAATTGCAAATGCGGTGAAGTGCGATCGATGGTGATTGGTCAGGAGTGTTGTGGGACCTCTAGTAAGAAGTCTTGCGCATATGGTTTTGTTTGGATTTATGTGTGCCTGTTTAAAAAGCATTGTTGGTTGCTTCACGCATGTATGTTGTAATATGCAAAAGAGTGAAATTCGTTTTGAATAAAGAAACGTATGAACCCCGAAACTATACAGTTCCACGCGTACTCTGAGAATTCTGTAGCTTTTCTACATAATTTGGTATCAGAGCAGACTTGAGTTCTGTTCTTCAAGGTTGAAGCAAAGATGCCACCCAGGAGAGGAGCTGGCATAGGTCAGGGAAGGTTGGAAGAAAATGAAATTATGCTAGATGAAATTTGACATCTTCGTAAAAGAATGGAGACAGTAGAGGTTGCTCAGAGGAGAGCAGCTGAAGAAGGAGATGTCAACACAATAGAGGAAACTTCTGAGGAAGAAGAAGCGGTAGAATATGAGGTAGCTAAAGTTTTCAAGATATTAGCGAAGGTTAGTGGGAAATCCATGGATTGGATTAGTTCAATGGATAAGTATTTTGATTTGGAAGAGATCGAAGATAAGAAGAAGGTCAAGTATGCAACTACTAGATTTAAGGGTCATGCATCTATCTGGTGGGATGAACTACAGACATCTAGAGTTAGAAAGGGAAATCCTAAAATCCAGTAGTGGGATAAAATTATAAGGAAATTGAAGAACAAGTTTATGCAAAAGGACTATCAATTGAATCTGTTCAAGAAATCGTAGAACTTGAGGTAGAAAGGAATGCTATCAAAGAGTATACAGAGGAGTTTTACAAGTTGAGCATTAGAGCAGGACATGCTGAGGATGATATGGAGAAAGTAGCCAGATACATCAATGGCTTAAGGTATGATATATAGGATGAAATCAGTTTGTTGAGTCTGAAGACAATTGAGGATGCCTATAAGGCATCTTTGAAGGTGGAGGAGAAAATGTTGAGGAAGAAAAGTAAGAGGAATAGAGGTAAAAGTCCAACAAGTGGACAAGGAAATTTCAAAGAAAGATTTCAACACTCTCAGAATGAAACAGGAGGTTCGAGTAGCAGACTACCACAGAGAGGAGACTTTGGTAGAGGAATATTTTCACCTAGAGGCAGAGGCCGAGGAATAGAGATTCAACATTGCAAATGTGGAGAATGGGGATAATATCATGGGATTTTCCTCATAGCAAATCAAAAAATCAGCAAAATGTGAATGTAGTTGAAGCAAAGGAAGAAAACCCTTAGGTCACCGGAAAAGAATAACCACCTGAGGTAGGAGATTCTTTATTACTCAAAAGATTATTGCTTAAAGTAGAGAAGGAAGAAAATGAACCAGCACAGAGGAAATTTCTATTCATGAATGTATGCAAGTGTAAAGAAAAGTGCTGCAAAGTTGTCATTGATAGTGGAAGAACTGATAATATTGTTTCCACAGAGATGGTTGAGAAATTGGGGTTGAGTAAGGTGGTACACCCTACTCTTTATAGAGTGTCGTGGCTGCAGAAGGGGCATCATATTTTGGTGACAGAATAGTGCAAATTAGAGAGACAGATTGGTACATATAAAGATGTCATATTGCGTGATGTGATGCCAATGGACATGTGCCATGTATTGCTGGGAAGACCTTGGAAATTTGATAGAAATTTCATCCATGATGGCAGAAGGAATACTTACACCATAGAGAAGGATGGGAAGAAGCACACATTACCACCTTTGAAGGATGAATTAGATAAAGGAACAACTAAGAATAAGGTTATGCTGATTAGTGGAAAGGAGTTGCTGCAAGAAGTCAACAAGAAAAAAGAAATGCATTTTGCTGTTGTGGGTAAACCAAAGGTAATTCCGACTTCTACTAATGTAGAAAATCTTCCTGTGGAAATCAAAGATCTGTTAGATGATTATGCTGATATAGCCGTTGATGAATTACCAAGTAAATTTCCACCGATCAGAAGTATCAATCATCACATAGATTTAATACCTAGTGCAAGTTTTCCAAACAAAAAAACATATAGAATGACTCCTCAGGAGAATGAAGAAGTTGGAAGATAGGTACAGGAGCTGTTAGACAAAGGAATGATCAAAGAAAGTCTTAGTCCATGTGCAGTACCAATCGTGCTTAGTGCAAATAAAGGAGGTGAGTGGCGCATGTGTACTGATTGCAGAGCCATAAACAAGATCACTATCAGGTATACATTTCCATTGGCACGCATAGATGATTCAATGGATTGTTTAAGTGGGTCAAAGTATTTTAATAAAATAGATCTGAAGAGTGTATACCATCAAATAAGGATCAAAGAAGGTGATGAATGGAGACAACTTTTAAGACCAACAGTGGATTGTATAAATGGTTAGTGATTCCTTTTGGGCTCACTAATGCTCCAAGAACATTTATGAGACTAATGAACGAGGTTTTGAAATAGTATGTAGGAAAGTTTGTGATAGTCTATCTTGATGACATTCTGATTTTCGGTCAGAGTAAGGAGGAGCATTTGGAGCATGTCAAACTGGTGTTAAGTAGTTTGCAAAAGGAGAAGTTGCTCATAAATGTGAAGAAGTGTAGTTTCATGCAGAAGGAGCTCATTTACTTGGGATTTATAGTCTCAGAGGAAGGCTTGAAGATGGACCCAGAAAATATTCAGGTAATACTGAATTGGCCAACTCCGAGAAGTATATTTGAGGTAACGAGTTTTCATGGTCTTGCAAGTTTTTACAGAAAGTTTATAAGAGGTTTTAGTCAAATCTGTGCACCAAAAATTGAAACTATAAAGGAGAGAAACCAACCATTTAACTGGACAGAGGCAGCAGATCGGAATTTAAAGTTTTTGAAGAAGAAGATCATTGAAAGAACTATTTTGGCTTTGCCAAATTTTGATCAAACATTTCAAGCTAATACTGATGCCAGTGGGATAGCAATTGGAGCTGTCTTGAGTCAAGAGCAGATGTAATATTCCCAAATTTTCACTTGATATTTGGAATATTAGAGTTCTTAATTTTCTTAATGAATTGAGTAAATAAAAGGGTGGAGGGGCCCATAATCCGCAAGATGAATAAATATCCACTTTTTATGTGTGCAAATGTGGATTAATTAAGCCTAGATCTACATAAAGGAGGTAGTGGAGAAACTACTAATGTGAATGGATTGGAGATCATGTCTCATTAATGAGATAGATCATGGAGGGTGATATAGTCAAATAAGATCTTGGAAGGAATCATACAGAATATCATGGAGCATTCAGGATGAGATGATGGAGTAGTTGTGCATTTAATGCACACATGATGGAGAGGGTGATCATTGCATTCACACATGATGGAGATCATGAAATGAAAACACAGTCAACATGGATACCTATGTCCACATGTACAACGCAGTTATGAGGAGGGCCAAGGCATGAGAAGGCTCATAATCTATATAAAGTAGATGAAGGAAATGTAGAAGGCATGTTGAAGATTATTATTGATGTATGATCTTTTTAGATCTGTAATTGTCATGTGACATTCCATGCTTTCTTTGGTTGTTTAGATAAGATTGCAAGTGCTCTTTAGCACTGGGTGTTCCTGGTTGGGAATCCCACCTCTTTCATTGAGTAGCTCTTGAAAGAGTGTTGTACTTCATTCATCACCAGGCATTGGTTCCATATTGTTCCTACTTTCTGCAGAACATCCATATTCAGAAATTGTACATTTTTGAAGATCAGTTTGAGAGGAGGAGGTTGTCCTTCAATATTTCAATTGAGGAACCGGTGAAGGATTCATCCTATCACCTTGAGCTTCAAGATCAACCTTCCAGTGATTTAGATCTATATTAGGCATCAGGCCATCTATTATTCATCTCCCAACAGTAGCAATCCCATCAGAAATTGTGCAATCCATTCTTGTAGATCCAAGGGAGAAGGGAAGTTGCTAGAATTTCAGCTAGTAATCCAGTGGAGGACCATTCCTTCACATTGCATACATTATTTCCATTATTTCTGAGCTATATTTC
Organism: Pinus albicaulis; assembly: GCA_034641835.2. NCBI lineage: Eukaryota > Viridiplantae > Streptophyta > Pinopsida > Pinales > Pinaceae > Pinus > Pinus albicaulis. The sequence goes on along the minus strand of CM076575.1, from coordinate 541,310,807 downwards.
ATATCTTAGCAACAGGCTAGAGAGTCTCCTTCCTTTACAACATAGTTTTCATGAGAAGTTGTGTAGCAGTAGATGCAAACTTCTTTGGAGGATTGAGGAGCTAGATCTTGAGTTTCTAGCTTGAGGATCTAGTGAAGGGATCAACCCTTCAATATTAGATATGATCTTGTGACATATTTCAGCCAACTATTTGTTAGATCTAGCTTCAGATATGCATAATCTAGTAGTCAAAGAATCAAACTCTAGGAGGGTGACTTTCCAAAGTTGTAGATCTGGAAAATCGTTTCTGGGTTATCTTGGGTATCCATCATAGAGCCCAAATCTTTAATCTTGGCATCATCAGAGCTCCAGATTTCTATAGATATAAATTTTCCTTTTCAGCCTTCAGTCATATATTCATATAATATTGAAGGGACAATGCAATATTTGCTTCTAGCATCTCTCCAGTTACGCAGTGCTAGTTGTAGCAAGTTTGCAGGGTGATTCTAGGCCATCTCTTTGGCTAGATCTACTCATATTTTATACATTGTGTAACTGAATCTTCTCCTATATAATAAAATGGCTCAACTTCTCTGTATATTATGATGTTTGTCTTTAGATCTATTGTTTACTTAGTTTCATTTCTTATATTGTGTTTCAGTATTATTGCATTCTCCCTTTTGGGATATTAAAGTGGTATCAGAGCATGATCTTTGGCTCATCTTGTGGCATTTTGACAACATAAGAAAACAAGATAGTAGATATCTACTATGGAGGGATTAAGTTTTGCCTCATCTTTGTTTAGATCTATGAAGGATCTCCCTAAGGAGATCAGTGAAGCAAGAAGAGAAAGTCAAAGAGAAACCTCAAGAAGGTTTCAAGATGAAGAAGGTCCCAGCATTTCTTTTCAGCAACAAAGAAGACCGGAGAAACAAAGAGCTTCACATTATTCCACTAGATCCACCTTTTTTGAGAGAGAGGACTGGTCTGAATATGATGAAGGATTGGGGCATGAGACCCTAAGTGAATATCTGTTTGAATACAAGTCACTTCCTAGAGCATTGAAGGATAATATCTCTCTCCAATAGTTTCTACAACTCAAAGAAGAGAGGAGATCCAGAAGCAGCAATCGAAGAAAGAGGCATAGATTCTTCTTGCTTACATTTGATGGATATTCCACAAGAACATTGAGGGCTTGGAGGGAAGAATTATTTACCTTATTTTTGAAATATACTAAGGAAAATTTACAATCAAAATTCACTTTATGAGAACCAATCACATTTTAGGAGATGACATCACCCCTAATGGTTGAGGTGGTGTTACTTGAGTTAAAGCTACTTACTTGTCACATTCTCAATGGTGGATAAAAACTCATAGTTAATCATGGTAGTGCTCTAAGTGTTTTTAAAGTCATAAAGTAAAGTACTCATAATAAATGTCATTTCATGCTTTTAGAATAAATTATTATTATTGTCATTTCATATTTTTTGAAAGAAACAATGCATATCCTACACAATCTTCATGTATTTACACACTTTTCAATAAATATTATATTTGTATATTTTCATATATTTATTTTTAAATTATATATTCATCTCATTAATAATTTATAAATTTATATTTATATTTTATTTTAATTTATTTAAGTACAAAGGACAAATGAATTAGTTGTGCAATGATAATGAATTTTTCTTGAAAAGCCTATTCTTATTTATAGTCACTGTTAGAGTCGGTCATTACATCCCTCCGTCAGAGATCATTTCTCTTATTGCATTTCATTTTTTAGGTGTCTCATTCAGCTCATTCATCTGCATTCCGTTAGGGGCATGCCATCATTTAACGGAAGGGCTTTGTCACTCATTCTCCCTCATGTTTGTACCTGCTGGTTGGTCAAAATTTATCAAAATTCATCAAAGTTGATTTCAGTCATTTACAGTCATAGATGGTATTTTGGTCAAACAAGAGTCATTTCAGTTTCTAGGTATAGGGTTTGGTCTTCAGAATGTCAAACAATACCAGCAAACCATGGGGAGGTTCTTAATAAGTTTTCATTTCAAGATTTTCATCATCAATAATGCTCAAGGATGTTTCTTCTTCAAAACTCTGTTTTGGAGAAGAAATCATCAAATTTATTGTTTGTAATAAATATGTAATTTTTAAAATTTTCCGTCATGAAGTACTTCAGATGTAGCCCTGGTCATCCTTTGCCGAAATCCAATGCCACCATCCCTGCAAAAAATCAACCAAGAAAGCCATCATTTCAGCCAAAAAATCAAAGAGGAAACAAAAAGAACAGAGTTTGTATTAAAGTGAAAAAATTCCAATTCCAAACATTACAAAAGTGGGTTGTTTCAAAATGAAAATCAAATTCCTTTGATACGTAAGATATTTCTACATTGATCAATTCATTTGCTCCAAGAGACATCAAAGAAAGCTGATTCAGATTGTAGAAGGGAAAAAACAGGGTTTGAAGGTCGACTGTGTGGTAATTGTCTGCGCGGCGCATTGGGTAAGAGCACGGCGCACATAGGCCATGCGGTGCACTGGGCCTCGTGCCACAGTGCATTTCTCCAATGAGCACGGTGCATCCAGGAGACGCGGTGCACTGGGCTTGTGCGCGGCGCACAGAGCCTCCAAACATATTTTCACCACCGCTTCATCAAATTTTAAATCAACTCAACTTTGTTGCTCCAAGTAAGTGTTGGTGCGCCCTTGCCATTGATTTCAGTCTGTGTTTGCTGTGATTTGGAGAGGACGTTGTAAGTGTTTGAAGGCCAAATTTTAAACCCTATATTCATATCAAAAACTGCTCCATAGGGTTTATGTTTGAAATTTAAAGTCTGCTTGTTGATGCCAATTTGTTCGAACTCCATTCCCCATCACTGTTATCATAAGGCCCCTCTCCTATTCCCTCTGTCCCAAAACCAATCATATCCCTTGTTCCCATTTTCCCTATCACTAAACCCTACTAGCCCTCCCCCTTTCATATCACTTATAAATTCCCAATTCCTAAAACAGTCAAGTGACTGTCTCCACATCCTTAATTCCACTTGACTGTTATATATCTTGTTCTCATTTATCCCTATCTCTAAAACTACAATTCCCCATCACCATTCCCTTCCCATGTCATTTACAAAATCTCCGAAATCCCCAAGTTCCCAAACATAATCAAGTGACTATTATTGCATTAAATTCACTTGGAAAATCCCCACTTTTTCCACTAATCATATTTCTTGATAGTCCCTATTTCCTATTTAGCACATTTGGCATTGAAAACAAAGACACTAAGTCCAATTTCTCATTTTCAACACACCAAACATACACCTTGCTTTCAGCACCATGACAGAGACAGATTCGTCATATGAGCAAGAATATGATAAGGACAGTGACTCAACCATCGAGCTTAATGTACCGAGAAGGCCTCATAAAAGTGGTAAGCACGTCAGAGAAGAGCCCACTTCCTTGACTTAGTTGCAGGCCTGCCCGCTTGCAATGGCATGCTTTCAGCAACATTCATGTTTTCAGTATTGTGAGATGATTGCTCAGATTCACCATCACCAGGAGTTGGTTCGCTTATTTGTCCTACATTTGCGTGATGGTCATGTAAACCTTGCTGGAGTGAACTTCACCTTGACACCAGAAACCATTTCTCAGGCAACCGGGATACCAAACATACGTGAAGAGTGGAACAAGAGACAACATTTGGATAGAGAATATTATGAGCCATACATCCAGCCTGGTTATATGAGGCAGCTTAGCAGGGTGTTTCCTTTTAGATTCTTGAAGGAGTCCTATGCACCATTAATGAAACTCATCATCAGATACTTCAGCTGTGAGGGCCGGTTCTCACGCCTTTATGCATACCATATCAGACTTTTGATGCATTTCACGAGAGTGAGGATGATGAAAATTCCATACTTCATGTGCCGAAACATAGAGCGGATGACTAATATTGTGCAGAAGAAGACTCCAGAGCAGTAGCATAACAACATTTATCATTATGCGCTCATCAAGATGATTGTGGTACATCAGCTTGGATTGCAGGGAATTGCATGGGAGGAGTTCATTTCCTGTGACTTATTTACAACCCCTCAGCATCCTCCAGAGATTGTTCATGATGAGGGTGAGCCTTCACATCAGTTTGAGGTTCCTGAGATAGAGCCTATCAGTGTTCCAGTGTGTGTTATCTATCAGAGAGGTACCAGAGCCTTATTTGCAGCAGCACGATGAGTACTATCTCCACCCGGGGTGGAAGGGGTCTCATTACCTTCATCAACAACGCAAGTACTATCTCCACTTGGGGTGGAAGGGGTCTTGCCTTCGACATCAGCACATATATAGGGACAGGACAGAGGCAAGAGGCCTATGCAAGACACTGATTTTACACTCATTGATGTTGATTTGAGTTCTCCCAGCTCAAAGCTGAAAGAAATAATCCAGGATCAGAAAGCTGAGATTGAAACATTGACCGAGAAATTGTAGAGAGCTCAGTGGGTTATAAATTACTTGGAGCAGTTGAATAAACAACTGGAGGATCAGCAGACACTCATGGAGTTGCAGAAAATCCGTGAAGACCAGGAATTGGCCCGAAAGAGACCAGGTGACATGACACCGTTTGAGCGGGAGAATTGCCTTACGAGAGTCAAAATTCATATTGAGAAACTATTGGCGAAGGCCAATAGGGAAAAATACATGCTCAGACATATGAAGAACCACTATTGGGCCCGCACACATGTTTGCAAAGCGAAGATGAAGATCCTGAAGGCGAGGCTGAGGAGAGCACTGAAACGTCGAAAAAGGCCTGATCCACTTCAAATATTGGCCGAAGCTTCTTTGGCTGAGCATGAAACTTGATGGGGGACCTTCACTCCAAATTTCAGCAATTTTGGGGAAAATTTTGTCATTTTTGAAATTTTGGTCGCAAAACAGATTTTTCCGCCCGACGCGTCGCGCCACTTGGCGCGCGCTTATGATTGGGACATCTTCTGGAGGAAAAATTGATATTTTTGAGTTTGTTATGATAAATTATGCATGTTTAGAAATGGCTGAGAGATTTCATCAAGTTCTGGATGGTATTAAGGGTCAAAAACACTCCAAAAATGGCCTTTCTGCCACCTTTTGCACCAGCAGGAACCAGTTTTGGGAGATTGCAGTTTTGGAGGGGCAAATGAATTCCAAATTGAAAAATTCAACTTGGGTTGGATAGTAGACAGGAAGGGATTTCCAACGCGCTATCATGAGCTCAATTTGGACTTCGGGAAATGCCTCAAAAACAGGCTCAAAGTGGCGCGATGCATTGAGTTTTTGGGCGCGGCGCATAGAGAAATTTGGCCTCATTTTGACTCTTCAGTTCAGAAATTCGCCCAGTTTTGACTAGTTTTACTTTTTGATGTAAATATTGGTATATATTGATGTAATTTTGGCTCATATTTACTTTTTCGAGAGGATTCATTCACTAAAAAGTGAAAATTAAATGAATGAATCAGTTTCCTTCCATATAGAGGCAAGTTGTTTGATTGCTGAATTTGGATCTATTGTTTTAGAAGATTGGTTGAAAAAGCCTAGAGGATGAAGAACTAAACCCAAGAGAGGCATGGGAAGGGGTTAGTATGGTCTATATATTGTATTTTCTAAGAGAGTTTGAGTTTGATTACGGAAAGGTATATGTTGGTTGTATACGTACATACATTTTTAATGAGGAAAGACCAGGGTTTTGCAGCACTTGCTGGGATCCTTGTGGCTCTGAGTTTTGATGATGTTTTTCACCATGTATCTATAAGTTTCATTAATGTTATATGTATGCCATTTCCCTTCTCGTTGCTTTTGAATTAAACAAATGAGTAACTAGGGTAGAATTCATTAGTTTGCTGGTGCTCTGCCTTAAACTTTTGTTTAGTTTTATATGTTTTCCTCCCTTTGAAGAGAATCCTTGCACCTTCTTGCCCTCTTCAGCTCCTCAGTAGTATTTATATCCATTCATTGAATCTAAGACATCAAAGCCATTGCCTTCCTTGCCCCAACTTGAACTCTGCAAGAATTTGGCCTCATCCCCAAGCCCAAAACTGCCTTTTCCTTTTTTCCAACAAAAACCCCTAAAAATCATTCCAAACTCCTTGATTAATATACCTAGCCTAAAATTAGCACTTTTTTCAGTCATCTCAAGGCCTATTGATACATTTTTACTGAGATTGACTCAGAGAGAGCCCTCTCCTGTTCTGGTAGGGCTAGCTACCAGACTGAGCGTGGTTTGGTGTTACCCTGAATCCCGCCTTCCTTCTGCCTAAGGTGGATTTGGGCAATAACATAGTGGTGACCATACTAGGGAAGAAAATGTTTTTCTTGTTGGTGTTACTTGTTTTATAAGTTACAGACAGAGCCTGAAGTTATGCCAGGTAGCCTTTGAAACGCTTCTGCTTTGCATTAGCGGAAGTAGATAAACGTTTTTTCAGTCAATCTCCGGTCTAGCTTGTGAACGTGACATTTGACTTGTGAATTACCCCAGTAAATTACATCGTTTTGGACTTTTGGGTGATTGAGTCTAGAATTTGATAGGCTGAAATAGATCGGTTTGTCCTTTGATTTTTGAATAGATCAACACACTGGCTTCCAGAAGACATACTAGAGCTAATCCCGATCCTGATCCGCCTCCAGTGTATGATAATCCCAATCTGATTTCAAGAATCCTCCGTCGAGAAAGTCCCATGATCCCTTTGTTTAAATCTTATTCATGCCCTACTGTATTTGAATTGCTTGAAGATATTGAGTTTGATGATCAATTCGAGTTGTCGTTGTTTGAAACTAAGTCTGAAAGTGCTACTGGTTCTACTGTCATCAATCCCGAGTTTATCAAATATCTTGAGATTGAACAAGCTAATAGATCCATTGATAGTTACATCTTGAACATTCAAAAATCTATTGTGGTAGCGATTATTCCTGAGTTTATCGAATCCGCATCTGAAACTCTTGGTCCATCAGCAGTTACTTCTAATTCACAAGTTCACATTGAGCCTTTTTTCATTCCTACCATTCCCGTGTAACCATCTATATCTGATAAAAAATCTTCACTAGTTCCTCCTCCATCTCCACTACATACACCTCGTACATCTACTGCTCCTACTCCACCCATTTCTCCAAGGTAGATCATAAATCCACCAAGAGCAATGGCTGCTAGATTCGCACCTCTTGTCTTGCCCCAGAACTTAGATCCCATGCCCGCTGATTATCAGAGTAAAATCCCATTGTTTGATGGTACTCCTCAAAGTGTGCCCGCTCAGCAGCATATTGATAGAATGACAGACTTCTTTGATCTCCATGAAATTGATGAAGAGAATGTCACCATGAGATTGTTTGTGCAAACTTTTGGAGGTGAGGTACGCAAGTGGTTTAGAGCTTTGCAGCCCAGAAGTATTAATACATTAGACGAGCTTCAGAGACAGTTTCTAGATCGGTGGGAAATGAAGAAAGATCCACTTCAAATCACTTCTGAATATACCAAGATCAAACGTAATGCTGGTGAGTCTGTCAAAGACTATATTATTAGATTTAATGCGGTTTATAATGCTATTCCTGATGATTTGATGCCATCTAAGAAGTCAGCTTTGTTAAAATTCCCGGATGGTTTTGATTTGGAGATGGCCTATTCATTACAAGGCAGAGATCCGCCCACCTTAGAGGACATGTAGAAAATTGCCGTTAGTGTCGAGGCAAATTTGAATGACAAGAGAGCTAGATTGAGAGCAGAGAAGAAAGTTGTGATAAAAGAAGAAGCATCTACATCCGATAAACTACTTCGTAAAGTGGAAAAAATGTTCGAAAGGTTCACACTTGATAAGCCCGAACCGCAGATTCAAAATCCCAATTTCTGTGGTCAGCAGCAGCCACAATTCAGGATCAAACAACGAGAGTAGCGAGCACAAGAACCAGCAGTCCAGCAGCAAGTAAAGACACCTCTTCAGCAGAATTTTGTTGGTCAGGATTCAAATGATGAAGTTGATGTAGTAGGGGAGGAAAATCATTTCTGTACTCCTGATGATTTGCCCATTTATATCATTGAAGATGAAGAATATGCAGAAAGTTCAGCTGTACAAAGTGATGAGGATTTTATCTTGGCCAATGATGCAGCTCTTGAGGAAGAGTCAGATGAGTATCAGAGAGGTTATATGAATGCCTTGTTAGCCCAGCAGAAGCAATATTCTCTTAGAAACAGAGATTTTCCTGTCAACCCAATCCAAAAGAGAAAGGAATTTTCAGCACCTAAAAACGATTCACCTGTTGCACAAAAGAAAGCAAAAGAGATAGTTGATCCCGCTGCCACCAAGTCATCATCAACAGAAAAATCAAATCATCCAATTACATCAAGGGAGAAGGCTGAAAAGAAAGATGTTCCAACCAAAGAGATCAAAAAGACTTCAGTTCGATCCCATGTCTGATATGGTGAATATTGAAGATGATCAACCTGAACTGATATTTGGACCAGCTTTAGATGGTGAGTCTCCAGATAGCGAAGTGCCTCCTTTTTATATTAGTCTTCGATTGCATGATTTTGTATTGCATAATGCCATGTTTGATTCCGGTGCTTCCCATAATCTTATGCCGAAGGCGGATAAATTCCAATTGGAGGAAGTGGTGCTGAAGTGGGATGCTAGGAATGAGGACAAAGGTAAACACGGTAAGTTTGAAAATATTTGGAAAGGTCCTTTTAATATTGTAGCATATTGAGGTCAGAACGCCTTTCTTCTGAAGGAGAGGAACGGTGAAGACTTTCCAGGAGGGCCGGTCAATGGTCGACTGCTCAAGCGGTACCATTTCTAAGATGTTTTCTGCTGATCACATTGTCATTGTACATATCATTTATTTCAATTTCATCGCAAGTGTGCACTATGGTCTTTTCTTCAGTTTGGGGCTCGAAGTGAAGGCTATAATTCTGAAGAAGGATTTCAGTTTTGGTTTGAGTCTGTCTAGGCAGTTTGGTTCAGTCATTTCAATTTTAAAAGTTGAGTCAGTCTGAGTCAAAGTTTCAGTAAAATAAATTCAGTTAATAGTCTTGAGTTGTTTTGTCAAAATAATGGACTCCATAGCCCAATGGACGAAGGCACTGTCTATCTCTCCCAGAGATCTGCCATTCTTGGCACCTCCAAGGAGCCACCATCCCCATTGGAGCCAATGTTAGAGTCGGTCTTTACATCCCTCCGTCAGAGATCATTTCTCTTATTGCATTTCATTTTTTAGGTGTCTCATTCAGCTCATTCATCTGCATTCCGTTAGGGGCATGCCATCATTTAACAGAAGGGCTTTGTCACTCATTCTCCCTCATGTTTGTACCTGCTGGTTGGTCAAAATTTATCAAAATTCATCAAATTTGATTTCAGTCATTTACAGTCATAGATGGTATTTTGGTCGAACAAGAGTCATTTTAGTTTCTAGGTCTAGGGTTTGGTCTTCAGAATGTCAAATAATACCAGCATACCATGGACAGGTTCTTAATAAGTTTTCATTTCAAGATTTTCATCATCAATAATGCTCAAGGATTTTTCTTCTTCAAAACTCTGTTTTGAAGAAGAAATCATCAAATTTATTGTTTGTTATAAATATGTAATTTTTAAAATTTTCCGTCATGAAGTAATTCAGATGCAACCCTGGTCATCCTTTGTTGAAATCCAATGCCACCATCCCTGCAAAAAATCAACCAAGAAAGCCATCATTTCAGCCAAAAAATCAAAGAGGAAACAAAAAGAATAGAGTTTGTATTAAAGTGAAAAAATGCCAATTCCAAACATTACAAAAGTGGGTTGTTTCAAAATGAAAATCAAATTCCTTTGATACATAATATATTTCTACATTGATCAATTCATTTGCTCCAAGAGACATCAAAGAAAGCCGAGTCAGACTGTAGAAGGGAAAAAATAGGGTTTGAAGGTCGACTGTGTGGTAATTGTCTGCGCGGCGCATTGGGTAAGAGCGCGGTGCACATAGGCTGCGCGGCGCACTGGGCCTCTTGCCACAGTGCATTTCTCCAACGAGTGTGGCGCATCCAGGAGACGCGGCACATTGGGCTTGTGCACGGCGCACAGAGCCTCCAAACATATTTTCACCACCGCTTCATCAAATTTTAAATCAACTCAACTCTATTGCTCCAAGTAAGTGTTTGTGCGCCCTTGCCATTGATTTCAGTCTGTGTTTGCTGCGATTTGGAGAGGACGTTGTAAGAGTTTGAAGGCCAAATTTTAAACCCTATATTCATATCAAAAACTACTCCATAGGGTTTATGTTTGAAATTTAAAGTCTGCTTGTTGATGCCAATTTGTTCGAACTCCATTCCCCATCACTGTCACACTGTTATCATAAGGCCCCTCTCCTATTCCCTTTGTCCCAAAACCAATCATATCCCTTGTTCCCATTTTCCCTATCACTAAACCCTACTATCCCTCCCCCTTTCATATCACTTATAAATTCCCAATTCCTAAAACAATCAAGTGACTGTCTCCACATCCTTAATTCCACTTGACTGTTATATATCTTGTTCTCATTTATCCCTATCTCTAAAACTACAATTCCCCATCACCATTCCCCTCCCATGTCATTTACAAAAGCTCCAAAATCCCAAAGTTCCCAAACATAATCAAGTGACTATTATTGCATTAAATTCACTTGGCAAATCCCCACTTTTTCCACTGTTCATATTTCCTCATAGTCCCTATTTCCTATTTTGCACATTTGGCATTGAAAACAAAGACACTAAGTCCAATTTCTCATTTTCAACACACCAAACATACACCTTGCTTTCAGCACCATGACAGAGACAGATTCATCATATGAGCAAGAATATGAGCAGGACAGTGACTCAACCATCGAGCTTAATGTACCGAGAAGGCCTCATAAAAGTGGTAAGCACGTCAGATAAGAGCCCACTTCCTTGACTCAGTTGCAGGCCTGCCCGCTTGCAATGGCATGCTTTCAAAAAAATTCATGTTTTCAGTATTGTGAGATGATTTCTCAGATTCAGCATCACCATGAGTTGGTTCGCTTATTTGTCCTACATTTGCGTGATGGTCATGTAAACCTTGTTGGAGTGAACTTCACCTTGACACCAGAAACCATTTCTCAGGAAACCGGGATACCAAACATAGGTGAAGAGTGGAACAAGAGACAACAGTTGGATAGAGCATATTATGAGCCATACATTTGGCCTGGTTATATGAGGCAGCTCAGCAGGGTGTTTCCTTTCATATTCTTGAAGGAGTCCTATGCGCCATTAATGAAACTCATCATCAGATACTTCAGCTGTGAGGGTCAGTTCTCACGCCTTTATGCATACCATATCAAACTTTTGATGCATTTCACGAGAGTGAGGATGATGAACATGCCATACTTCATGTGTCAAAACATAGAGCGGATGACTACTCTTGTGAAGAAGAAGACTCCAGAGCAGCAGCATAACAGCATTTATCAGTATGCGCTCATCAAGATGATTGTGGTACATCAGCTTGGATTGCAGGGCATTGCATGGGAGGAGTTCATTTCCCGTGACTTATTTACAGCCCCTCAGCCTCCTCCAGAGATTGTTCATGATGAGGGTGAGCCTTCACATCAGTTTTAGGTTCCTGAGATAGAGCCTATCAGTGTTCCAGTGTGTGTTACCTATCAGAGAGGTACCAGAGCCTTATTTGCAGCAGCACGACGAGTACTATCTCCACCCGGGGTGGAAGGGGTCTCATTACCTTCATCAGCAGCGCGAGTACTATCTCCACTTGGGGTGGAAGGGGTCTCGCCTTCGACATCAGCACAGATACAGGGACAGGACAGAGGCAAGAGGCCTATTCAAGACACTGATTTTAGACTCATTGATGTTAATTTGAGTTCTCCCAGCTCAAAGCTGAAAGAAATCATTCAGGAGAAGAAAGCTGAGATCGACACATTGACCGAGACATTACAGAGAGCTCAGTGGGTTATAAATTACTTGGAGCAGCGGAATAAACAACTGGAGGATCAACAGACACTCATGGTGTTGCAGAAAATCTGTGAAGACCGGGAATTGGCCCGAAAGAGACCAGGTGACATGACACCGTTTGAGCGGGAAACTTGCCTTACGAGAGTCAACATTCATCTTGAGAAATTATTGGTGAAGGCCAATAGCGACAAAGACATGCTCAGACATATGAATAACCACTATTGGGCCCGCACACATGTTTGCAAAGCAAAGATGAAGATCCTGAAGGCGAGGCTGAGGAGAGCACTGAAACGTCAGAAAAGGCCTGATCCACTTCAAATATTGGCCAAAGCTTCTTTGGCTAAGCATGACACTTGATGGGGGACCTTCACTACAAATTTCAGCAAGTTTGGGGAAAATTTTGTCATTTTTGAAATTTTGTTCGCAAAACAGATTTTTCCGCCCGACGCGTCGTGCCACTTGGCGCGCGCTTATGATTGGGACATATTCTGGAGGAAAATTTGATATTTTTGAGTTTTTTATTATAAATTATGCATGTTAAGAAATTTCTGAGATATTTCATGAAGTTCTGGATGGTCTTAAGGGTAAAAAACACTCCAAAAATGGCCTTTCTGCCACCTTTTGCACCAGTAGGAACCAGTCTTGGGAGATTGTAGTTTTGGAGAGGAAAATAAATTCCAAATTGAAAAATTTTACTTGGGTTGGATATTAGACAGACAGGGCTTTCCAACGAGCTATCATGAGCTCAATTTGGACTTTGGAAAGTGCCTCAAAAACAGGCTCAAAGTGGCGCGACGCATTGAGTTTTTGGGCGCGACGCATAGAGAAATTTGGCCTCATTTTGACTCTTCAGCTCAGAAATTCGCCCAGTTTTGACTAGTTTTACTTTTTGATGTAACTATTGGTCTATCTTGATGTAATTTGATGATTATGATGTAATTTTGGCTCATATTTACTTGTTCTAGAGGATTCATTCACTAAAAAGTGAAAATTAAATGAATGAATCAGTTTCCTTCCATATAGAGGCAAGTTGTTTGATTGCCTAGATTTCAGTTCCTTGTTTAGAATTGGTTGAAAAAGATCCTAGAAGGATGAGCTCAAACCCTAGAGGCATGGGAAGGGGTTAGGATGGTCTATATATTGTATTTTCTGAGACATTTTCAGGGTTGGATACTTGGGAAAATTTTGGCAGTTCATTGTACATACACTTCTGCATTTTCGGCAAAGGAAAGACTAGGGTTTTGCAGCACTTGTTGGGATCCTTGTGGCTCTGAGTTTTGATGATGTTTTTCACCATGTATCTGTAAGTTTCATTAATTTTGTATGTATTCCATTTCCCTTCTCTTTTCTTCTGAATTAAAGAAATGAGTAACTAGGGTAGAATTCATTAGTTTGCTGGTGCTCTACCTTAAAATTTTGTTTAGTTTTATATGTTTTCCTCCGTTTGAAGAGAATCCTTGAACCTTCTTGCCCTCTTCATCTCCTCAGTAGTATTTTATATCCATTCATTGAATCTAAGACATCAAAGCCATTGCCTTCCCTGCCCCAACTTGAACTCTGCAAGAATTTGGCCTCATCCCCAAGCCCAAAACTGCCTTTTCCTTTTTTCCAACAAAAACCCTTAAAAATAATTCCAAACTCCTTGATTAGCACTTGTTTCAGTCATCTCAAGGCCTATTGATACATTTTTACTGATATTGACCCGGAGAGAGCCCTCTCCTGTTTTGGTAGGGCTAGCTACCAGACTGAGCGTGGTTTGGTGTTACCCTGAATCCCGCCTTCCTTCAGCCTAAGGTGGATTTGGGCAATAACAGTCACATCAATACAATTTTTTTTATTAATTTTATTTTGGTATAACTTTTGAATTGAATTTAACCATGGTTACATGGATTTTGGTGCAAAAAGTGAATTTCAAATTTATAAATATTATCTTATTGGTTTAGCTATTATTTTATTATTTCCTTAGGAGGCCCATTTTAGACCTCAAAATTACCCTAATGAGTTTGCAGCGCTACACCTAGATGGGGAATCAAGAAATTGGTGGTTTAGTCATGTATTACACATGGAAGTGTCTGCTTATGTAGATTTATGCAAAGAATGAAGAAGAAATATGGTAGGAAGAAATCAGAGACATCTCACATAATGACATCTTCCATCATCAAGGATATAGTGCATGAAGATTCAAGAGAAGATGATCTCATTATCACTCAAGTGGAGGAGCCTCTACCACCACCAGCTTTAATTGTGCTTACATCAAGAGGAGGATCACTTGCATATTTGCAAGATGATCTTGAGTTCTTGAAATTAGGAGCCCCATGCATGATTGATGAGATGCATGATGAGGAGGAGATAGATACCAGTGGTGGTACACTTGTAGAAGTGCAACCATCACTCTTACCAGCAGTTGGAGAGACCTTTGCACCAAAAGAGGAAAATCTTGTGTTCTTGCAAGATGTTTCTGAATCTCAGTTGATCCAAGGTATGCATCCAATTTCATATCATATTGTTCCAGTACCTCTTATTGAAACTTATGGGGACATGCCATCAGGGCTATTGCATGACCAAGGGTTAGAAAATCATGCTGATTTGGAGAAAAATTATATCACTGCACAAAGGATCCTTGATCTAATCAATGAAGAGATGATGAACCATCCTATTTTGTCATGGATGAAATACATTCAACCTCTTGAGTTGAAATCTGGAGTTTCAGAAAATGGGATGAGTATGATCCTATGTACAATGGTTGGCTATGAGTTCAGCATTGTGCCTTTCTTTGAGACAACACATGTATTACCTTGCAGATATACAATGCTATTAATGAGCAGCAGTGAGAATAAGGGGACCCATTCCTTATGGGAGCAATCATATGACAACTTCATTCACGAAGCAATGGAGGAAAAGATGATAGATGGTAGAAATCTTGAGATGAGAAATATTTTCTCCTTTCTAGATGAAAATTTCTCAATGAGCATCTCACAATTGAAAGAGAAAATTCTACCTGTAGCAGATCCAAAACCTTATTGGTTTTGGAGGGCCATTGATGAGAATAAGGTATCATTAAGAGATCTCATTGGAGGTGCACTTCAACATTTCATGGAGTGAAAAATTCTTCATCAGTTTGAGGAGGTTGGTGTCTTACAATGGGGGCATGCCAAGTATTTGCAAAATGAGATCCATCATCCACATTGGGATGAATGGTTGATAGTATGGAGCAAGGGGTTGCCAAACCACTTGCAGATCTATGATACAGGCCAGCAAGAAGCATGGCTACGCTGGTTGCTCTTCGGTGAGTATGGCTACCACTCAATGAGTCATATTTTTCTGATTCATGCCTTACTTTTCACTGGAAGAATGCAAAAGAAGAAGGCATGGTTACTTTGTTTGTTGATGAGAGAGTTTGGACATCACATGTTATATCCTATGTCCTTGTATTTACTCTTGTTTGGGATATGTCTCATGTATTTAGATGTATTTCTATTTGGGATGTATCTCATGTTCATGTATGTACTTGGGTTTGGGAGAAAGTATAACTCTCACATGATGTGGCATAAAGGAGTTTGTTTGTATTATGTTGATGATACATCTCACATGTCCATTACTATATTGTTGCTCCATGACTTGTATCATGATAATGCAAGGAGGCATCAAGAATCCTTGTTTCTTTGGCTACTATTGGGAGAGTATGGGCTAAATTCTTCCCACACATTACATGACATTGTTGGAGGATGGAAATAGGAGGCCTTACAATGTTGGCTTCTGTTGGGTTATTATGGTCATTGTACATGGTATAATGATGATGTGATGGGGCAGCAAGATGCCTTGTTAAGGTGGCTTCTCTTGAGAGAATATGGCCACTACAATTGGTACAATAATGATGTGGTATGGCAGCAAGAGGCATTGCTGCGTTGGCTTCTTTTGAGAGAGTATGGCTCTCATATTCTCATTGATGATTTGGCATGACAACAAGAAGCATTGTTGCGGTGGCTTCTTTTGAGAGAGTATGGCTCTCTTACTTATGTTCATGATGATCTAGCATGGTAGTAGAAGGCTTCACTGCGTTGGTTGTTATTAGGAGAATATGGTTTTACATTGTTCATGTTTTCCCATATGTCTCTACTTCTTGTTTTTCACCATGATGATTGATGTTTGATTCCTACATGGCCAACATGGCTAATGATGAGAGCATTGATAGATGTAATCTACTCTATGTAACATGGGTTGGAGAGATATTTCATAATTTTAGACTTTCCACTTTGAGAATGAACCACTTCATGTTATGTATCTCATGTGTAGAGGAGATCTTTTGTCATCATATGGTTTCCACTTGGAGATTTATTGATGAGGAAGGGTATCTAACTTTTTAGTTGGATTCCCATTCTAGACATTCTAGAGAGGCAACTTTGGAGCTGGACATGAATGAAACATTGTGATAGATGGGAAGGCCTTCCACTTGAGGATGCCATTTGGAGGGAAGATGTTTGCTGTAGCATCCATTTTTGCAGTTTCTTGAGGACAAGCAACATTTTTCCGGGGAGGACTGTAATATTCCCAAATTTTCACTTGATATTTGGAATATTGGAGTTCTTAATTTTCTTAAAGAATTAAGTAAAAAAAAGGGTGAAGGGACCCATAATCCTCAAGATGAATAAATATCCACTTTTTATGTGTGTGAATGTGGAATAATTAAGCCTAGATCTACATAAAGGAGGTAGTGGAGCAACTAATAATGTGAATGGATTGGAGATCATGTCTCATTAATGAGATAGATCATGGAGGGTGATACAGTCAACTAAGATCTTGGAAGGAATCAAACTGAAGATCATGGAGTATTCATGATGATATGATGGAGTAGTTTTTCATTTAATGCACACATGATGGAGAGGGTGATCATTGCATTCACACATGATGGAGATCATGAAATGACAATGCAATCAACATGGAGACCTATGTCCACATGTACAATGCAGTTATGAGGAGGGCCAAGGAATGAGAAGGCTCATAATATATATAAAGAAGATGAATGAAACATAGAAGGCATGTTGAAGATTATTATTGATGTATGATCTGTTTAGATCTGGAATTTTCATGTGACATTCCATGATTTCTTTGGCTGTTTAGCTAAGATTGCAAGTGCTGTTTAGCACTGGGTGTTCCTGGTCGAGAATCCCACCTCTTTCATTGAGTAGCTCTTGAAAGAGTATTGTACTTCATTCATCATCAGGCATCGGTGCCATATTTTTCATACTTTTTGCAGAACATCCATATTCAGAAATTGTACATTTCAGAAGATCAGTTTGAGAGGAGGAGGTTGTCTTTCAATATTTCAGTTGAGGAACTGGTGAAGGATATTTAATCCTATCATCTTGAGCTTCAAGATCAACCTTCCAGTGCTTCAGATCTATATTAGGCATCATGCCATCTATTATTCATCTCCCAGCAGCAGCAATTCCATCAGGAATTGTGCAGTCCATTCTTGTAGATCCAAGGGAGAAGGGAAGTTGCTAGCATTTCAACTAGTAATCTAGTGGAGGAACATTCCTTCACATTGCATACATTATTTCCATCATTTATGAGATATATTTCATATCTTAGCAGTAGGCTAGAGAGCCCCCTTCCTTTAGAGTGCATTTTTCATGAAGTGTAGCAGCAACTGCAACCTTCTTTGGAGGATTGAGGAGCTAGATATTGAGTTTCTAGCTTGAGTATCTAGTGAAGGGATAAACCCTTCAAGCTTAGATCTAATCTTGTGACATATTTTAGCCAAATATTTTTCAGATCTAGATTCAGATCTGCATAACCCAGTAGTCAAAAGATCAAACTCTAAGAGGGTGATTTTCCAAAGTTGTAGATCTGGAAAATCCTTTCTGGGTTATCTTGGGTATCCATCATAGAGCCTAGATCTTGAATCTTGGCATCATAAGAGATCCATATTTCTGTAGATTTGAATTTTCCTTTTCAGCCTGCAGTCATATATTCATATACTACTGAAGGGACAATGTAGTATTTTCTTCCAGCAGCTCTCTAGTTACGTAGTGCTAGTTGTAGCAAGTTTGCAGGGTGATTCTAGGCCATCTCTTTGGCTCGATCTACTCATATTTTGTACATTTTGTAACTGAATATTCTCCTATATAATAAAATGGCTCAGCTTCTCTGTATATTATGATGTTTTTCTTTAGATTTATTGTTTACTTAGTTGCAGTTCTTATATTGTGTTTCAGTATTACTGCATTATCCCTTTTTGGATATTACAACAGAGACCGATAGCTTATTTCAGTGAAAAGTTAAATGAGGCTAAGAAGAATTATTCATACTATGACAAGGAGTTCTATGCTATTGTGCAGGCTTTAAAGAAATGGAGGCATTATTTGTTGCCCAATGAATTTGTGTTGTAATTAGATAACCATGCACTAAAGTTCATAAACAATCAACTGAAGTTGAACCAAAAGCATGCAAAGTGGGTGTAGTTTTTGCAGAATTTTACCTTTGTAATCAAACATAAAAATGGTAAGTCAAACAAAGTTGCTGATGCTTTAAGTAGAGTAAATTTGATTATGCAGGAATTGAATATTGGAATTTTGGTGTTTGAAGAAATGATTGACATATATGAGGAAGACACAGATTTAAAAGAAATATATGCAGCTGTTAAGAATCCAGTGATTCATAATAGAAGCTAGTGGTTAGATTACTTATTCCAAGGAGTATTGCTGTTCAAGAATAATAAAGTGTGTATACCTAAGTGTTCCACAAGGGAAAATATGATTAAGGAAAAACATAGTGGAGGACTATCTGGACACTTTGGACAGGATAAAACATTTGCTCAAGTAAGTGCTTTTTTTATTGGAAAAAAATGCAAACTGATATCAAAAAGTTTGTTGAGAAGTGCAGGATTTGTCAACATGCCAAAGGAAGAAGCCAAAACACTGGGTTATATCATCCATTGCCAAAACATTGGGAAGTTGTCAGCATGGATTTTGTTTTGGGTTTGTCGAAGACTCAAAGAGAACATGATTCTATCTATGTTGTTGTAGATATATTTTCTAAAATGGCACATTTTATTTCTTGTATGAAAAATAGTGATGCAACTCACATTGCTAATTTTTTTTTCTCTAAAGTTATAAGATTGCATGGATTGCCTGCGAGTATTGTTTCAGAAAAGGATACAAAGTTCATAGGACACTTCTAGAGGACTCTATGGAAGAAGCTGGGTACAAACCTTAGTTTCAGTTCAGCCTATCATCCTCAGACGGATGGACAAACTGAAGTAGTGAACATGATCTTGGGAAATATATTAAGGAGTTTGGTTTACCAAAATTGAAAGCAATGGGACTTAGCCCTTGCGCAAGATGAATCTAACTATAATGATACTCCTAATCGAAGTACTATAATGAGTCCATTTCAAATTGTTTTTGGGATGCATCCAAGAGGGCTGTATGAACTTAGATATTTGAGAAAACAAGAGACAAGGAGTGCTAAAGTTGAAGAATTTGCAGAACAGATACAGAAGTTGTAGGAAGATCTCAAGCAGAGCTTATAGAAAAACACAAAAAAGTATAAACGAAGAGTTGATATGAAGAGGACTAAAAGGGAGTTTCAAGTAGATGATTTAGTCATGGTTTACCTAAGGAAGGAAAGGTTTTTAGTTGGGACTTATAACAAATTAAAAATGAAAAATATAGGTCCATGTCGAATTTTGAGGAAATTTTCTTCAAATGCATATGATATTGAATTACCAACAGGAATTGGAATATCAACCATCTTTAATGTTGCAGATTTGTACCTATACAAAGGAACAGAGGAAGAGCTACAAGAAGAATCTATAGAAGAAGAAGACTAGACTTTGAATTGGAAGGAATAGATGCCAAAGACATCAAAGAAAGAAATGGAAGCCATTTTGGAGAAAAGAGCAGAAAAGAAGACTAGAGGTCAAACCTACTATCAGTATCTAGTAAAATGGAAAGGGCACCCTGTGGAAGATGCTAGTTGGATGACAACAACAGAGTTATAGAAGTTTAGTACAGATCCTGAAGCATTGATGTATCAATCTTTTCTTTCCCGAGAGTTTGATGCAGGAGCATCCAAACTTAGCCAGCTATGTGATTGTGTGTTCACATGTTGTGGCTAACGTAAGGTGGATAAACATTGGTTATTAATATTTTACTTAGTTTTAAATGAGAGGAGTTAGTCTGTTTGGGTTTTATAAAAATAATTAGGAATAAAATAGCAATTGGTTTCTCCCTGCGAAGAGATTGAGCCAAGTAGGATAAGAGCTTAGAAATAGGGTAGAATTTGTTTGTTAAGAGTGGTTCAAACAGAAATCTATTTAGAGACGAAAATGACTGCTTCAGTGATATATATATATATATATATATATATATATATATATATATATATATATATATATATATATATATATATATATATATATATATATATATATGTATGTATGTATGTATGTATGTATGTATGTATGTATGTATGAATAGGTGTGCAGAAGATAGAGATAACATAATGAAATAAGTGTGGAATAGGTGTGCAAGAGGAGTGAGAAGAGAAATCATAAATAATTGTAATAACCAACTAACCAAGGGCTTAGCTCTGTATTTTCATTCTTATTAAATTCCAAGTGTTTTGTGATTGATTGGGCTCTCTGTTTGAAACCATTGCTTTAAAAACTTTGTTGAATCAAATATATATATCAATCACACAATTAGATATCAATCAGATTGTAGGCGTGACGAAGACCGTAGATTTGACATCGATCAACAATGAGATATCACATCACAGGTGGAGGGCTTTGCACATCGCACAAAATAACGTTTACAATTAGGACTTTCACAAGTTAAACTATTTCACTTGCGATGCAAAGTGAGTTGGCAGAGATATAACTTGGACCATTGGATCTAGAAAAGGGCCAACGGTGGATATCACAGCGCATGGGAAGCGACTTCGCAGATCGCAAGATATAGAAGATAAAGTTAAGGCTGCTGCAAGGTAAACTAAATTGGTTGTGATGCGAAGTGGAGAGGGCCACGTGTCGACGGTGAGCAACTTCGTAAATTGCAGGAAATAATTTTTAACGTTAAAGTTAAATTGTAAATGCGATGAAGTGCTGATGCAGGGGCATTAGATTCTAGCCAGCAATGTGAAAGCTTGTTCACATGTTGTGGATAGTTGAGTTAAAAATTCATTCACTAATGGGTGAAAGTCAATGTTTAATGAGAGGATTGAATTCCTCAAACAAATTAATATTATTATTTTCTGTAATAAATTAGGAGAGTATTTAGAGATAAGTAGTTTGAATAGGTGAGCATATCTAGCTGCAGTTGATAGATTTTAGGAGGATATTGGGGAAGTAGGATTTTGTCTCAATTTAGGAAATCCGATTCTAATTGAGGAGGTCTCTGTTATGTAATAAGATCTATAAATTTTAATCACTGTAAGGGAGAAATTCGGAGTTGGCCGAGAGGAATTATTTGTGAAGATTTGTTTCAATAAAGATTGCATATTTCTAATTACTGTGTATACTGGCAATCCTCAGAGGATTCCACCTTCGTGATTTATTGGGTTTTGTTTATGATGTGGAAAGATCAATTGAGTTGTTCTCTATATGAGAAATTTAGAGGAAGTCAAAGAGATTTATTTTGTTAATTAAGCATAGAAAAACAAATCTCTATTTTTTAAGACATACTAAGGCTCTGCATAAGAGGGGTAGTATTGAATTTGATTTATTTGTTGGAATTCACAAGATCGATTCATATTTATAATAGCAGAAGGGCTATTTATATGCGCATGTGTTAAATTGAATCATTTGAACTATCTGCGTGTTGTATGGAGGTTCAATAGAAATCAAAATATGTTTTGATCCTTTTGCTATAGAGCACAAGCAATAGGCTTTGAGATCGAATATATTTTAATCATTGAAGAACTCTATATATTATCAAACTAAACGCTGCTATTTGACTTAAGGCGGTGGAGTAATTCTGATTTCAATGCAAATTGAAGTCGATTCCAAGCTTGGATCTAGAGGAAGACGTGTTAGAGAGGAGCGATGGAATTTTGAATGGAATCGAATTAAAATTCTGTTGAAACCCGACGTTCAAAACAATTAGAAATTGAAGTTTTGAAAAGTGGTTTTGAGTGGGTAAACTACTGATTTCACGTGCCTCTGGAGCTGAGGAGTGGTATTTGGAAAAATAATGCGATCCAATTAATTGTTGACATGTCAACACTTAAATACTGCCCATATCACGTAATTTTTATGTGCTAAACTTCTTTGGTGGAAGTAACGCGATTTGCGTTCGAT
The DNA here is from genome assembly GCA_034641835.2 of Pinus albicaulis. Classification (NCBI taxonomy): domain Eukaryota; kingdom Viridiplantae; phylum Streptophyta; class Pinopsida; order Pinales; family Pinaceae; genus Pinus; species Pinus albicaulis. Next base: position 541,288,578 of record CM076575.1, on the reverse strand, counting down.
TTGATGGGTAAAGGATCCAAAGGCAATCGCTTTCTAAGCTGCTCAGAAGATAATGCAAGGTATGGCCAGCGGGTTTTGGCTTTGGTAACATTTAATTAATAAGTGTGAGTTGAATGATGCGTAGGGCCCATATAAATCCAATGTAAACATAAAGCTCTTGTCCTTAATGTTAATTGGGGTTAGCGTTATTGTCATATGGCTTGGTATTTGTTTAATCGATTTCAAACATTGAGTTAAGAATTGGATTTTTCCAAAGGATCGAAGGATGGTAAACTTAAACTCTATTCATATTTAAAAGATTTTGAATTTGGGTTTTAATTGAAGGAGCTATTATTGTATAAATGATTTTTTAAAGTTATTAAGATTTCATTAATAATATTTTCAAAATTTGATGAATGAAAATGAAATTGAAGAATTGAATCCAACTCCTCTGGAGTTAGAAACCATTGCAAGAAAATTTGAGAGGCTCTCATTAATGCCTGCACTGTCATCGCCATCAATTGTGGTATCAGAGCAGAGTTCAGAGCATTTCCCAGAGATTGAACAGACTTCCAAGAGTTAGAAGAAGAAATCTAGCATGGCTGTTCGAATTGGTAGAGGTGCTGCTGGTAGAAGAAGAGGTAGGCCAGTTGCTAATGCAGAAGTACTGGAGACTATGCAGCAAATTAGCCAGACTGGAAGCAATTGAAGTAGGACATCCATGAGATCCTGAAGATGTCAATGAACTTGAAGCTGAAGAAGAAGAAGACAATATTGAGCTTACCCCTGATATGAGATTTTTAAAATCAGTTTTAGGCACTACATCTAGGCCTAGACTTGAAGTATCAACTTTTGCAGGAGGATTGAATCCAGAAGAGTTGATAGACTAGATCAATGAGATGAATAAATGCTTTTACTATGAAGATATGGGTGAAGATAAGAGAGTTAAATTTGCAGTCACAAGATTAAAGGGACATGCAGCACTTTGGTGGGATGGAGTGCAAGCAGAGAGAAGGAGACCTGGAAAACAACCAATCAAGAGTTGGAGCATAATGGTGGAGAAACTGAAAGGTAAATTCTTTCCTAGTGATTATCAGCTTACATTGTTTAGACAAATGCAGAATCTTAGACAGAGATTAATGACTGTAAAATAATACACAGAAGAATTCTACAAAGTGAGAATAAGAGTTGGACAGATCCAGGACACAGCAGAAAATATTTCCAGGTATGTAAATGGTCTTAGATTGGAGATCCAAGATGAAATCAATATTTTGTATCCTAAGTCAGTTGAAGAGGCTTATCAAATGGCTTTGAAAGCTGAAGAGAAACTGCTGAGAAAGCAATTTTCCAAAGGAAGAGTTACTTTCCGAGGAAAGGGAAGTCAAGGTGGTAGAGGGAGATCTACAGCACCAAAGGATGGAGCTAGCAGTAGCTCACCTCAGTATGCACACACAAATGGTGATGCTGGTGGCAGAAGAAATTCCCACAGAGGAAGAGGAGGTAGAAGTAGAGGAAGAGAAGTAAGATGTTACCGATGTAACAAATTGGGACATAGAGCCTTTGAGTGCCCAGAGAAAGAGAATGTAGGTACAAGTCAAAGAAATGCAATTGTTGCTCAGACTGAAGAAGCAGAAAAGTTTCCTGAAGTGGAGAAAGAAATTGTGCCAGAGCATGGAGAATCTTTGGTTGTTAACAAAGTTTTGTTGAAGCAAACAAAGGAAGTTGCTGAGCCAGCACAAAGGAATTTTTTTTTCAGAAGTGTCTGCAAATTTCAAGGGAAATGCTATCAATTGGTCATTGATAGTGGTAGCATAGACAATCTGGTTTCTACAGAGGTGATAGAGAAGTTAAAGTTGAAAACAAGGGAACATCCAACACCCTACAAGGTGTCATGGCTTCAAAAGGGTCATCAGCTGATTGTGAAAGAACAATGTGAAATAGAATTACAGATGGGCAGATACAAGGATAAAGTAATGTGTGATGTGATGCCTATGGATGTGTGTCACATACTACTGGGTAGACCTTGGCAGTATGACAGAGCAACAGTGCATGATGGTAAGAGGAACACCCACAAGTTTTTCAAGGATGGTATGTATCAAACCTTGTTACCTATGGAAGAAGGAGATGCATCAAGAAAAAATTCTGATCCAAAGGCTTTATTGCTGAGTGGGAAAGAATACTTACAGTAGATTGAAGATGAAGAGGTAAATTTTGCTTTAATTTGCAAACCTAAGGTAGTATTTACTTCCATAAAAATTTCTGATTTTCCAATTGAAATTCAAGAAATGTTGGACAAATGTTGTGATATTATTGTGGATGATTTTCCTAATGAGTTACCACCTGTAAGAAAAAATATCCATCAGATAGATTTGATTCCAGGATCAAATCTGCCAAATAGAGTAGCTTACAGGATGACTCCTACAACAAATGAAGAAATCAGAAAGAAAGTGAAAGAACTGGTTGACAAAGGTTTGGTCAGAGAAAGTTTTAGTCCTTGTGCAGTACCTACAGTGTTGAGTCTGAAGAAAGATGGAGGCTGGAGAATGTGCACTGATTCAATAGCAATCAACAAGATAACAATCAGGTATATATTTCCTTTGCCCAAAATTGAAGATTTAATGGACTGTTTGAGTGGAGAAAGGTATTTTTCAAAACTTGATTTGAAAAGTGGGTATCATCAGATTAGGATAAGGGAAGGTGATGAATGGAAAACAACCTTTAAGAAAAATGAGGGATTGTATGAGTGGATGGTAATTCCTTTTGGCTTATCAAATGCACCCAGTACTTTTATGAGGCTCATGAATGAAGTGTTAAGAGAATTTATTGTAAATTTGCAATAGTATATCTAGATGGCATACTAATTTACAACAAAACAAAAGAAGAACATCTAAGGCATCTTAAATATGTCTTCAAGAAATTACATCAAGAGAAGTTGCTGATAAATCTGAAGAAATGTTCATTCATGAAGGAAGAGCTGGTATATCTGGGTTTTTCTGTTTCTGCTGAGGGATTAAAGATGGACCCAGAAAAGGTCAGAGCAATTGTGAAGTGGCCTTCACCTAAAAGTGTCTTTGAGGTAAGAAGTTTCCATGGACTTGCTAGCTTTTATAGGAAATTCATAAGGAATTTTAGCAAGATTAATGCACCTATCATTGAAATCGTAAAGAAGGAAAAACAACCATTCAAGTGGACTGTTGAAGCTGAAAAGAATTTTCAGTTTTTAAAACAGAAAATGACTGAGAAACTTGTCTTAGTTTTTCTTGATTTTAATAAAACATTTCAAGTGAAGTGTGATGCCAGTGGAGAAGCTATTGGAGCTGTCTTAAGTCAGGAAGATAGGCTTGTAGCATATTTCAGTGAGAAGCTAAATGAGACCAGAAGAAAGTACTCTTCTTATGGCAAAGAGTATTATGCAATAGTACAATCATTGAAGAAGTGGAGACATTATTTAATGTCTAAAGAATTTGTACTATATTCAAATAATCATGCTTTAAAATACATTATGCAGCTGCCTAAATTAAATAAAAAACATGCTAAATGGGTTGAATATCTTCAAAGTTTCAACTTTTTTTTAAAGCACATAAGTGGCCAAGCAAATAAGGTAGCTGATGCTTTGAGTAGGAAGAAAATTCTTGTTCAAGAAAGTCAAATTGAAGTAGTAGGTTTTGATTTTCTTTAAGAACTCTATAAAACATATTTGGATTTCAAGGAAGCATTTGAAGCATGTTTGAATCCTGTTTTGATAGATAAGCCAGTGGTTGGATTATTTCTTGCAAGAGGGTTTATTGTTCAAAAGAAATCAATTGTGCATACCAAATTGTTTCATGAGAGAGAATTAGATCAGAGAGAAGCATAGTGGTCTACTTGCTGGACATTTTGGTACTGATAAAACTTATGAGTAGCTCAGTCATTTTTATTATTGGCCAAAAATAAGATCTGAAGTGGAAAAGTATGTGAAGAATTGAAAAATTTGTCAGTATATTAAGGGAAGAAGACAGAATGCAGGTTTGTACATTCCATTGCCTATTCCAGACAGACCTTGGGATATGGTAAGTATGGATTTTGTTTTAGGATTTCCTAAGACACGGAGAGGGAATGATGCAATTTTTGTTGTTTTTGACATATTTTCAAAGATGGTGTTGGGGTTCCTATGTTTTGGCCAGATTGGCAAGACCAAAAGATAAGACAACATCAAACCACTTTGGGATCCTAGGATCTAGCCCTCCTGGATCTAGAGAGGGATCTCTCTATAAATGTAAAGAATGATATATCTTTAAGGCTCAAAATGAGGTATTAGGCTAGCTATGAAGCACAAGGGTTTTTATTTTTGTTTTTTTGGTTGGAGATCATTAACTGAGAAGGTTATGGAAGTAAAGAAGGGACTAAATAGAAGGATGTTTTGGCATGTGAATATAGGTCAAGATAAGTGCCAATCCATTGGGCTATGGAGTCATGAAAGGGGATTACTTGCATAACAACTATCCAAGGGTTTCCATAGGGCAAGTCATATATACCAAAGGATCTTTTAGATAGATGGTGGAATGGAACGTTAAGAATGGGTGAAAGAAAGAAAGAAACCAAAGTGCAGCCTGAGATCAAGTAAGGACTTTGAACCTATCCTGCTTTGACATACTTCAAAGGAAACTCTCAATAAAACACAAAGGGTAGCTTAAGATCAGGTCAGATGTCATTTAAATCCAGGCCTGCTTTTAGCATACTCTCAAGGGAAACAATCCAGCAGTCCTCATAACCACTTTCAGAAGGTAGAAAACATTTAATATTAAACACAGAGTAGGCCTAAGATTAGAGAAGGACTTTTAACCTTCAATTCTTTTGATACTAACTCAAAGGGATCTTAGAAAGGCTAGCTATTGGAAGAGGCACCTAGTGAGACAGGGCTAGCTCTAATCTCCCACTTTCCAAATTCTTTCAACTGAAACCAAACAAGAACATCTAAGAGATAGACTCTAAATTCATACATCAGTAAGCATGGACAATACCAACTTCTATATTGGTTAAATTACGTGAATTTTCTCTTAGATACACAGATAGAAGAAAACATATAGATAAAGATTACAGTGAGACTTAGGGTACTTACAGCGGTATGTACTAATATATGCTTGCTATTCTTTATCTAAGAATAATGGACAATATGATAAACATGAAAGGAAACAATTACAGTAAGAATACATCACCAATAATATAGACCAGGATCCAATGAATCTACTTGATTAATTGAAGTGCAAAACCAGTCACATAATTTGAGCTCAGTGGCCTTTTACAATTCAGACTTTTCTTCCCAGCCTACTATATTACAGACTACTCAACTACTTCCACTCAATAACAGTTCTAAAAACTAATAGAATCCCAACCAACAACAACAAATTTTCAGTGAATACTTATGGGTGAATGAGGAGGTAGAGTAGTAGATATGAACTTGAATGATCCATTAAGACAGAGGGGAGGAAAAATTAAAATTCCCAATCTACATAATGGTTTTTCTTTAACTGCATTTGTACTCTTTAGGATGGACTAGAAGTCTTTGTCAGTTTGATCATAACTTCAGATATGTTCTTTGAAGTACTCTTCTGGCTATAGTAATCTGTATGTACTCTGAGACAAGTAAGGTGATAGAAGGTCTTGCAGGTCTTCCATACTTGTAAATAATTCACTGACAGTTCTTTAGGACTTTCTATCAGAATAGGTAACTCTTGTGGGCTTGAAGAGGAATAGGAAACACTGTGGGAACTTTTCCTTTCTTGGAAAAGAACATTCTGCTGATGTGAAAACACTGATATAACTTTGATGTGTGATTTAGGCTTTATTAAGCCTTTTAATCATTTTATGGCCTTTGTATAGTGTCTCTGTCTTTTAAACACTGTATTATAGCATTAAATCTTCAATAATAGGCTTTAAATCCCTTTAATATTTCACTAATACTCTTTGTCGCTTATGCTGACCTATTTTGGTGCATGTGTAGGTTTTAATGGCGCATGAGGGTTTGAATGAAGGTTTTATATTAATCCTTTAACAAAAAAATTATTTAATAACCTCCTTAGGGATGCCTTCTGCGACCTCTGGCTCTAAAAGTATCTTCCTGTGCTCTGTATTACCGTGACAGTGACTGTGTAGAAGGAACGGTTGTTACTACTTGTAACCCTGAAAAAAACACAATAAACCTGTTACAAAATCCTTTGGGAGTGGGAGAGGATGCTATGGAGGCCCATGGAGATGGTGGCGTAGGTGAGGAAAATGGTGGATGCAGGCGAAAAACGGGTGAAAACCATGTGGAATGGTGAAAAAATGATCCGATGAAGGTTGGGGTGAAGCGCGTTTTGGGTCGTCCGATTATATAATACAACGATGATCGATGGTGGAGGTTGCATGATCGGGTTTTTTGGAAGGTTAGACGGATGGACGATGAATGGAGGTAAGATCAAACGTGAGCCGTTGGATTGAAGAAACCAATGGCTGAGATCAGTGGATGAGATTGGTCAAGAGAATAAGTGTATGGAAAATGGGCGGAGGTAAGATTGAATCTGGGCTGTTAAATCAGTTTGATGAATGGCTGGGATTGTTGGAAGGAAATGTTGGGAAGGCTGATGAAAAAAAAACAATGGGGAATGCGATACAATGTAGGCTGTTAGATCAGATCAATGGACGGTTGCGATCAAACCAGAAATACATTGCAAAGGAGGGTGGTAAGGCAGAAAACCGGAATGGTTTTCGCGTGGGTACTGGGGCAGTAAATGGTTTTTGAAAAAAAATGCGATACGATTCATTGGCCGATGCATGTACTTTATAAAACCGCTAGTTTCAGACTTTTTTCTGGTGCTAACGTTCGGGCATAAAATTTTTGCAAAAGTGGATATCAGCCATCCAATCTATTGGTTTTGATCGGACGGTACGGAAAAGCTCCGATGGGGAAAGGTGCACGGGGTGGAGGTGAAATCATTGGGTTTAATTGCAGCCGTAGGATCTACACGATGAACAGTTAGGATCGAAGTAGGGGCATAAGTGAGGGGTATGAGATGGAAGGGCGCCCGATCGCCTGAAGGCCGTCGATCTGTGGAGATCGACGGTGCCTGTTATCTTGAACCATAACTGTCGGAGATGATAAAAAAAAGGGAAAAACACATTTTGATTGGGTTTATAGGCTTTTTAGTCACCTAATCACAAGGTTTAGGTTGCCTTGGACAAGGGGGTTAAGGAAAATAAGCCCTCGGGGGCTAAATCCTTCTGTGGAGCGGAGAAAGTATTTTTTATGATTTTCAAAGGTTTTTTTTGGGTTTTTAGCGCCTGGTTGCGAGGCTAAGGGCCTATGAAGAAAGGGGCTAAGATGTACAAGCCCTCAGGGGCTTATGCCTGTCATAGTGTAAGAAAGGGGATTTTGGGCCCAATTTAGTGTTTTTAAAGGCCAAATGGGGGGTTTCGGTAGGCAAAAGAGGGCATTTTTAGACCAGATCAAGGATAATATGAGGTTTAACAAGGGTTTTAGGATGAGATGGAGGGTTAATGAAGGTATTTTGGAGGAATTTTGTGAGGGGAATAGGGATGAAAAATGGGGCTTTAGAGGGAATGAAATGGAGCAAATGGAGGCCTCTTTGACAACAGTTTTCTTCACCAATCAACAGGATTATTTAATGGAAACAACAGTGAAGATTATTCAAGAAACTGAAGACACATAGAGACTTCAAGAATGAAATATTTTCAAGGGAAATGTTTCTCTTGAAGAATCATAAACATATTTAGCCACTTTTTTGCTAGCCAAAAATTTATAGGTGGCTAACAGATGGCACATTTTATTCCATGTTATAAAACTAGTGATGCTACTCATGTTGCCAATTTGTTTTTCAAAGAAATTGTTAGATTACATGGGTTGCCTAAAAGTATTGTTTCTGATAGAGATACCAGGTTTGTTGGTCATTTTTGGAGGACATTGTGGAAGAAGCTCAGTACTAATCTGAGTTTCAACTCAGCTTATCATCCTCAGACTGATGGGCAGACTGAGGTAGTAAATAGAAGTTTGGGTAATATTTTGAGAAGTCTTGCAGGAGAACATCCTAAGCAGTGGGATCATATCTTACTACAGGAAGAATATGCATACAATGATTCACCAAATAGAAGTACGGGAGAGAGTCCATTCCATATTGTTTATGGAATGCACCCAAGAGGAGTATCTGAATTGAGAAACTTGGGAAAAGCATAATTGAGAAGTGCTGAAGGAGAAGAATTTTCTTTAGAGATTCAAGCAATTCATGAGCAGGTAAAACAACAGCTACAAGACAGTAGTATCAAGTACAAGAGAAGAGCAGATTTGAGCAGAAGAGAAGTTCAATTTGAAGTTGGTGATTTAGTTTTGACACACTTGAGGAAATATAGATTTCCAAAGAGGCAGTATAACAAACTGAAGTTTAAAAATATAGGACCATGCAGAATACTGACAAAATTTTCTTCTAATGCCTATGAAATTGAATTGCCATCTGATATTGGAATATCTCCAATATTTAATGTTATAGATTTGTACAGGTATGAATATGGTGGCACAGATGAAAGACCATAAGACAAAGAGCAGATTGATTGGGTAAAACAGTTACCTACAACACAGCCATTACAGCCACAGATGACCTTAGACAAAAAGGTATTTAAGAGAACCAGAGGAAAAGAGTATTTCCAGTATTTGATCAAGTGGAAAAATCAACCAATTGAAGATGCTACATGGATGACAGAAGCTATGTTGCAGAAACTGGGCAGTTCTGTGAAAGAGCTCATGGACAGGAGCCCATGAAGAATTTTTGTCCTCGGGAGTCTGATGTAGGGGCATTAGATTCTAGCCAGCAATGTGAAAGCTTGTTCACATGTTGTGGCTAGATGAGTTAAAAATTCATTCACTGATGGGTGAAAGTCAATGTTTAATGAGAGGATTGAATTCCTCAAACAAATTAATATTATTATTTTCTATAATAAATTAGGAGAGTATTTAGAGATAAGTAGTTTGAATAGGTGAGCATATCTAGCTACAGTTGATATATTTTAGGAGGATATTGGGCAAGTAGGATTTTGTCTCAATTTAGGAAATCCGATCCTAATTGAGGAGGTCTCTATTATGTAATAAGATCTATAAATTGTAATCATTGTAAGGGAGAAATTCGGAGTTTTCTAAGAGGAATTATTTGTGAGGATTTGTTTCAATAAAGATTGCAATATTTCTAATTACTGTGTATACTGGCAATCCCCGGAGGATTGCACCTTCGTGATTTATTGGGTTTTGTTTATGCTGTGGAAAGAACAATTGAGTTGTTCTCTGTATGATAAATTTAGAGGAAGTCAAAGAGATTTGTTGTGTTAATTGAGCATAGAAAAAAAAATCTCTATTTATTTAGACATACTAAGGCTCTGCATAAGAGGGGTAGTATTGAATTCAATTTATTTGTTGGAATTCTCAAGGTCGATTCATATTTATAACAGCAGAAGGGCTATTTATATGCGCATGTGTTAAATTGAATCATTTGAATTATCTACGTGTTAATCTTGTATGGAGGTTCGATAGAAATCAAAATAAGTTTTGATCCTTCTGCTATAGAACACAAGCAATAGAATTTGAGATCGAATACATTTTAATCATTGAAGAACTTTGTTTGTTGTCAAACTAAACGCTGTTGTTTGACTTAAGGTGGTGGAGTAATTCTGATTTCAACGCAAATTGAGGTCGATTCCAAGCTTGGATGTAGAGGAAGACGTGTTAGAAAGGAGTGATGGAATTCTGAATGGGGTCAAATTAAAATTCTATTGAAACCCGACGTTCAAAAAAATAAGAAATTGAAGTTTTGAAAAGCGGTTTTGAGTGGGTAACCTCTGGAGCTGAGGAGTGGTATTTGGAAAAATAACGCGATCTAATTAATTTTTGACACGTCAACACTTAAATACTGCCCATATCGCACAATTTTTATGTGCTAAAATTCTGTGGTGGAAGTAACACGATTCGCATTCGATTTGATGGGTAAAGGATCCAAAGGCAATTGCTTTCTAAGCTGCTCGGAAGATAATGCAATGTATGGCTAGCGGGTTTTGGCTTTGGTAACATTTAATTAATAAGTGTGAGTTGAATGAAGTGTAGGGCCCATATAAATCCAACGTAAACACAAAGCTCTTATTCTTAATGTTAATTGGGGTTAGCGTTATTGTCATATGGCTTGGTATTTGTTTAATCGACTTCAAACATTGAGTTAAGAATTGGATTTTTCCAAAGGATCGAAGGATGGAAAACTTAAACTCTATTCATATTTAAAATATTTTGAATTTGGGTTTTAATTGAAGGAGATATTATTGTATAAATGAATTTTGAAAGTTATTAAGATATCATTAATCAAATTTTCAAAATTTGATGAATGAAAATGAAACTGAAGAATTGAATCCAATTCCTCCAGAGTTAGAAACCATTGTGAGCAAATTTGAGAGGCTCTCCTTAACGCTTGCACCGTCATCGCCATCAAGTGTGATCAATGGTGATTAGTCGGGAGTGTTGTGGGACCTCCAGTAGAAGTCCTACGTATATGGTTTTGTTTTGGGTTTATGTGTGCCTATTTAAAAATCACTGTTGCTTGCTTCGCGTATGTATGTTGTAATATGCAAAAGAGTGAAATCCGCTGTGAATAAAGAAAAGTATGAACCCAAAAACTATATAGTTCCGCGTGTACTCTAAGAATTCTGCAGCTTGTTTACATCAGTTATCTCTTCACCCACTGATGAATTAGTCTCTATTTATGGGATATGCCTTGGTCAAACAACGAAAAAATATTGTAGAATATAGCAGAGTCATTGAGTTATTATCTGATGCCATTACATTTTGTATTCTACATTTGATCATTAGTTTAGATTCACAACTCATTGTATTAAATTTAAATAGAGTTTATGCTATCAGAAATCCAGTATTGTTAAGATTATTTTTGAAGGTTTTTCTCTTGTAAAGACAATTTGATTCTATTGAATATCAACATATTTCAAGAAATTTAAACACATTGGCTGATCCATTAGCTAATCGAGTTTTAAATAGACATAAAAAACAACTAAAAAATAAATAAATAAAAAAACAACATTCAATCCATGTTGAATAAGATACTCAGAGAAATAAGGTAGTAATATCATTAGCATAGATAGGTTTGTGTCAAAAAATATTACATCATCTGTGATCATAGGTTCAAACACCTTATGATATGAAAGATACTGATACAAAAAACAAAATGTCAATCTACATTGACCATCAACTATCCATGATGATGGTCATGATAACAAACTATGGCATGCGCCACCTTGTGCAGAAATATCTTGAGTGGGCCTAGAACACCAGTTACATGCCTCTGGAGCCTGAGAGGTATATCATCGGTTCCTGTCTTAGGAATATCAATAATCAACCTGTAATATTCCTAAATTAGCACATAGCTAATTGGAATATTAAATTTTGTTTTTTCTCTTAGATAGATGAACAAGAGGGTATGGAGACCCATAAATCTCCTTAGTAGGAATAAAAGGCACTCCTAGTGTGAATGGAGGTCATCTAAAAGCTGGATTGAAGACCCTTAGGTGTAAAAAGGGGCTGGAGCATGAACACTGAATCAACTTTGACCAAATCAACAACGTTGTTATGGAGGAGTGGCATTCATGGAGGGACAACGCAGTTTTGGTTGGAGACTCTTTGCATGGAAGTAGTGACCTAATTAACTGGGGCCAAGGGTGAGTAAGCTCATCACTTATATAAGGAAGAGGATGGCAGCCATATGGGATTACGTTTTTTATTATTTATTTTGTGGTACGTATGACTTCTTGCACTCTCTAGCTATTTAGCTGAGATTTTTGTGCCTTTTAGCATAGGGTGTTCCCGAGCGGGGATCCCACCTCTTCCCTTGAGGTAGCCTCTAGGAAGAGTATTGTACTATCATTTCCACACTCCAGAATTTTGGCTAAGCTTCAGTCTTCAGATACATCATAGTGTCTGTTCAGATTTGTGTTGTGTTGCAGGGTGTTGCAGTGGAGGGTTGAGAAACCCACTTTCTGAGCTAGTTTTCCAGGGGAGGAATCATTATTCTCATTGGGAGATCAGAAAAGGAAATTCTTGAGCTTTCTTTCACATCTTGGCACCAGGTCAAACTATTCCCCATCATCTACAATACAGATTCCCTCTTTGACTACATTATTCTAGTGAGCACTTGCAATGGAGGTTTCAGTGCTTGATTTGGAGGGTGAGATCTTCAGTGTTGGGATCAACCTTTCACTTGAATGATATATTGGAGGAGATGTATTAACCATCTATTTATTTAGTTGAAGCTACTATTCAGCCCTAGGGCCGCATTCCAGCATTTTGTACTTTTGGGTATTTTCGGAAACCCTTTCTGGGTTGTTTAGGAAAAGTGTTTGGGAGCCTAGATCTTCACTCCCAACATTATTTGAGCTACATAACAATATATACATCTTGTTATATCATTCTGTAGAAGTTTATGCCCTAAAAATACGCTGTCATGGCTCATGGCACTTGTATAGCAGTATTTATCTCATGTGTTGACATTTTTTCTTAGAGGAGGCTTGTTTTGTAATGCTTGAGTGACTTTATCCTCAAGATATTGTGCCTATTATTTGCTGATATGTTTAATAAGATGGTTGTACATTTGTCTCATATCATGGTGTATTGATTTGTTCACTGCTATTTCCAGTTTTATGCACTATATTTCTGGTTTTCCCATTTGGGAATATTACAGTGGTATCAGAGCATAATCTTGGCTCAGCTTGTGGATCTCAGCCATTATGCTATTAGGAAAATAAGAAGAAGAAGAAAGAGATCATAATGATGGAAATAATGAGTTTTTTCTCATATCTTTTAAGATCTGATAGGGACCTCACCAAGGACGTCAAGCAAAGAAAAATGGAGAAAAGTAATGAAACCACACTAGGGTTTCAAGATGAGGAAGGTCCATGTACTTCCTATCAGAAAAAAGAAGAACCAGTATTGAATAGAGCTCCAAAGAAACATGCTATGCCCTTTCATTTTAAAGAAGAAGACAAGAGACATGGAGATGGAGGACACTTATATCATAAGATTCTAAGTGAGTATCTTGCAGAATATAAGTCTCAACCTAGAGCTTTCAAGGAGAATCTAACTCTCCCATAGTTCATTCAGCTCAAAGAAGAAAGAAGACCTTGCAACAATATATTTCTATTGTCTACATTTGATGGGTCATCCACATGCACAAAAAAGGCTTGGGGAATGAAGTTGGATGCATTCTTCCTGCTACATCCAGTGGTAGAGAGAGAAGCTATTGAGATTGCAGTGCTGCACCTTGAGGGTGAAGCAAACATTTGGTGGTTCATCCATTTGAGTCATGCAAGAGGGATTGCATATGCATATTTTACTCAAAGGTTGATCAAGAGGTTTGACAAGAAGAAATTAGAGGAGAAAATTCCACCACCACTTGCTGTAGGAGCACTTGCATTAGGAGAAATAACACTTGCACCTTTGCAAAGTGGTCTTGAGCTCTTGACATTTAGAGTCCCATGCATTATTCATGAGATGCATGAGGAGGAGGAGACTTGTACCGGCACTGATGCAACCATAGAAGAACAACTATCATCATCAGTAGTTGGGGAAGTCATCACACTGGAGGAAGGAACCCTTGTAGAAGTACAAGATGTTCCCAAGATTTACCAAGGTATGCACATATTTCCATTTCCTATCATTACAACACATCATATGTAGGATTATGGAAACATGCTATCAGGGAAAATGCATGACCTAGGGTCAAAGCACATTGCTGATTTGGAGCAGCAGACTATCACTGCGCTGAGGACCCTTGATTTGCTCAAGGAGGAGATATACAATCATCCTAGCTATTCATTGTTGAGATGTACAAAACTCTTGGCGTTGGAGTGTAGATTTTTGGAGGATAGGATCAGAATTGTCCTAAACAATGCAATGCAGAACTATGTGTTCAACATTGAGCATGATATTGAGACAATAGATGCACCATCATGGAGATCAACAGTGATGTCATTGAGCAGCAGTGATGATTTGGGGGCCCAACCATTATTGGAGCATTCCAATGACCATTCTACATGTGTAGCAGGGCATAGACAGATGGTTGATGAGAGACATCTTATTTTCCATTGTTATGATGGATCTTTCTTGATGAGCACTTCATTGCTCAATGAGAATATTTTTGCTTTAGTATATTTGGATCCTTATGGGATCAATTTGGTCATTGATGAGTGGTATTCATTTGGAGATATCCAGGAGGCTACACTTCAACATCCATGAAGTGTAGAGACAATGATTTGGATTGGGAGAGTGGTATTCTCCATTGGAGGGATACCTATTTCAAGCATGATGATAAACACTCACCATTTGTTGGATGGGTGATGTTGATGAGAAAGAGGCTGGAAATCCACTTGCAGATCTATGACACAGGGTAGCAGGAGGCAAGGCTACGCTGGCTACTCTTGAAAGATTTTGGTCATCATGTGACACATTCTATTTCAAAGAGTATGTTGCTGGTTGGGACTTGGTATGACATTTTCATTATATGGTAGCAAGGATTTTGGTTGCATTGGGGTGATGTTGTAGGTTTTAACCTTGAACAGAAATATCTACACACGATTCTTATAACAGAAAATAAACAATAGCAAGAGCATAAAACATAAAACAGATAAACACAGAGATTTTCCCCTGGATCCCAAATCGGGACGACCAGCTTGATTTTTCATTATATTCCTTTTAGTGTTACAACACATATATATACATGCCGGAGCATACATAAACCCAATCCATTAACCCTGGATTAGAACATAACCGTAGTTCCCTTGACCGGATCTACAAAAATACCAGGGGTCGAAAACCATCGAACCCCAAAACCATGTGCAAAACCAGACAGAAAAACCACAAGATCCGCCTTCGCACCTATGAGTGGGTCCCGCACACCAACAATGGGTGGGCGTTGCTCCGACCCAACGGGGACTGCCGCCCTTCAGGGCTTTCAAATATGCCCGACGCAACATACACACAGAAGCACCGGAAAGAATATAACATATACCTAACATTCTCCACTTGTTGTTCATTAGGGGGCCAGAGAGCTTTAGCCATTGCCCACCTTCAACACCCATTATTTCTCAACACCAAGAGAACTTCTGAGTGCTCATAGACTTCGTCAATGCATCTGCAACATTCTTCAAAGTGTCCACCTTTACCAGCAACACCGTTTTAGCCTCAACCATATCTCTAACAAAGTGATATTGAACATCAATGCTCTTTGTCTTTGAATGATAAGCAGGGTTCTTAGCCAAGAAAATTAATTTCTTTATTATCATAGCCTATCTTATAAATCATTGCATCAACCCCATACTTGAACACAATCTATGCAACCAAACTTCTTCCTTGCTTGCATGAGTGGCTGCTATGTATTCTACCTCTGTAGTTGAAAGAGCCACTACAGACTGTCTTTTACTCATCCAACTGACTGCGCCTCCAAATAGGCTAAACACATACCCACTTGTAGATCTTCTTTTGTCCAGATCTCCAGCTCAATCTGCATCAACAAAACCAAGAATGTCCAACATTCTTTCCAATCCTGGTCTTCCCTGGTAGCACAAGCCATAATCACTAGTGCCATGTAAATATCTGAAAACCTGCTTCACTGTTGTCCAATGCTCCTTCCCTGGGTTTGACATAAACTTGCTCAATACTCCCACTGCATGTGCAATGTCTGGTCTTCTAGTGTTGCACTATTGCATACATCAAGCTACCCACCTTGAAAGTATGGAACACGGGACATATACTCCTCTTCTTCTTGTGTCTTGGGACACTGCTCAGCAGACAGCTTTACACCTACAGGAATAGGAACCTTCACCGGTTTACTATCCTGCATATTGAACCTCTGCAATATAGTCTCGACATACTTCCTCTGGTTTAACCAGAGCTTTCTCTTTGCCCGATCTCTCTTAATTTCCATGCCCAAAATATAATTTGTAGCACCCAGATCCTTCATGTCGAATTTGGAGAACAGTTGGGTCTTCAAATCTTGGATAATTTCTTTGTCATTTCCAATCAACAACATATCATCCACATACAAGACCAAATAAATAACACGGTCACCAATTAATTTAAAATAAACACAGTGATCCTCCTTGCTTCGGGTGAAGCCAAGTCCCCGTATATAGGTATCAAATTTCTGATACCACATCCTTGGTGACTGTTTTAACCCATACAGAGACTTCTTCAACCTGCATACCAGTTCTTTCTTACCCTTCACCATAAAGCCTTCAGGTTGCTTCATGTAGATCTCTTCTTTTAGATCCCCGTGAAGAAATGTTGTCTTCACATCCATCTGTTCTATCTCAAAATCAAATGCAGCAGCAACAGATAAAAGTAATCTAATAGAAGTAACTTTGGCAACAGGAGAAAAAATATCACTAAAATCAATTCTTGGCACCTGGGAATAAAATTTTGCTACCAACCGAGCTTTGTATTTCTCCACTCCTTTGGCTTTACAATCACTTTCTTCTTAAACACCATTTGATCCCCAATGCGTCTCTTCCAATGGCAACTCACCTTTGTATCCAGCGCACCTGCTTTTTGTGTACATTTAATTATCTACCATGGTCTCCTTCCGTAAAGTTTTCTTCCATCCTCTCAATCACCGCCTCCCCGACGCTCGGGTTCACTCATCGTCATATTTACAACCAATGTAGCGATGGACTATACCTTTCTGGTTGCCTTCTTTCCCAAACTGATCTTCTCAAAGCTGGAGTTTGTGGCTCTTCATCTTCTGAGTCTTCTTCTGTTGTAGAGTCCGATTCATCCTCCTTTAGCTCAAACTCTATCTTCTCAGGTTCCTTTGGTAGGACTTCATGTTTAACAACATCTTTCACTTCTCTAAACACCACCTCTCGGCTGTACACAACCTTCCTTGTTTCTGGGTTCCAAAGCTTGTAACCCTTTAAACCATCCTTATACCCAATAAAGATGCACCTTTCAGATTTATTATCCAACTGGTCCTTTTCTCCTTTGGAACATGTACATATGCATCACATCCAAATACCCTTAGATGTGAAAGAGAGGGTTTCTTACCAGTCCATACCTCATGTGGGGTCTTATCCTCCAACGCCGATGAAGGTGATCTGTTAACTAAGTAACATGCAGTTTCCACTGCCTCTGCCCAGAATTCTTGTCCTAACCCGGTACCACTGAGCATGCTTCTTGCCTTTTCCATCAGTGTTCTATTCATTCTTTCTGCAACTCCATTTTATTGAGGTGTGTATGGAGTAGTCTTCTGCCGTGCTATACCACACTTCTTACAGAACTCTTCAAATTCCTTCTTGCAGAACTCCCCACCATTATCTGTCCTTAGCGCCTTTATCTTCTTCTCTGTCTGGTTTTCCACCAGAGCCTTAAATTCTTTAAATTTTTCAAAGACTTCAGATTTCTTCCTCAAGAAATATATCCATGTATTCCTTTAGAAGTCATCTATGAATGAAACATAGTACACAGACTTTCCCAGTGATGGAACTGACACAGGCCCAAACACATCACTGTGCACAAGTTCTAATATCTTGTTTGCCCTCTTAGCACCAAAAGGAAAACTCACCCGATTCTGCTTCCCATATACACAATGTTCACAGAAATCAAAATCCAGAGAACAATTAGACATACCTTCTACCATACCATCTCTATGTAGTATCCGAAGGCTCTTCTCTCCAATATGTCCAAGCCTTTGATGCCATAGCATGGTCTTTTCTCCAGAGACAGCTAGACTTTCCGTCCCACTTTCAGGAACCACAGAACTGTTACACCCATCAATAAAAGTGCTACCTTGTAGCTTGTACAGAGTTCCAGTCCGAACTCCCCGCATTAATACCAGTGCTCCCCGAACCATCTTGCAGGCATCTTTCTCGAACACTGTTTTTACACCTGCATCATCCATCTTGCTTAAAGAAATCAGATTTCTGGCCAATGCAGGAATATGCAGAACACTAGGAAGTGTTCTAATCCTTCCACCTTGTAGCTTCAGCTTTACCTTTCCACGTCCGATGATTTTGGCCTTCCTATCATCCCCTAGGAAGACATCACCATCATATTTCTCATACTCGCAGAACCACTCCCTATGGGGAGTGAAGTGAAAGGATGCACTCGAGTCAATCAACCATGACTCATGATCTACATGTGTATTTGAAGAAGAAGCCAAATACACATCCCCACCTTCATCCGAGGTGGTTTTTGCCTCTGCAGAAGGACCTTCATCAAATCCCTTTCCTTTCTCAGGAGCTTTAGATCTGCATTCCTTTTTGTAGTGCCCTTCCTTTCCGCATTTCCAGCACACCTTTACAAACTTTCCAGGAGATTTAGATCTTCCTCTAGATTTAGATCTCCCACTCGAAACCTTATTCTTGTTTCTGTTCTGGGACCTTCCTCGTACAGATAAGGCATCTCCATTCTGACCCTCCATATTTCTCCGTCTCATTTCCTCCGACAGTAAGGCTGAGACAATGTCATCAAAATTCAAGGTATTTGTATTGCTACCTATTGCAATAATTAGACTGTCCCACGAGTCTGGTAGAGAGCACAACAAATTGATGCACTTATCTTCATCTGAGATTTTAATATCAATAGACGACAGCTGACTTACCACAGTATTGAAGGCGTTCAGATGCTCTGTCACCGAGTCTCCATCCTTCATCCTCAGGTTATACAGCTTTTTCCGCAGGAACAACTTATTCACCAGAGACTTAGATTGGTACAAAGTCCCAAGTTTTTTCCACAAATTCTTCGCCGTAGCTTCCCCAGATACATTCAACAATACTGAATCTAACACACACAACCGTATTGTGCTCTTAGCCTTCCGATCTAGTTTCTTCCAGTCTTCATCTGACATTGCCGTTGGTTTAGTACCTGGATCTACCGCGATCCATTGATCTTTATCCACCAGCAGATCCTCCATCTTGAGCTTCCACAACTCAAAACTCTGACCATTAAATTTCTCGATCTCTATCTTTCCGCCGCTCGCCATCTTCTTTCACCGCAAGAATCAATCCCGCAGATCTCCCACTGAACAGGGTCTACCACAGGCCCGAGCAAAAAACCCTCAACAACAAAGGCGTCCCCTTGAAGCCGAAACAGCTCCGATACCAAATGTATGTTTTAACCCTGAACAAAAATATCTACACATGATTCTTATAACAGAAAATAAACAATAGCAAGAGCATAAAACATAAAACAGATAAACACAGAGATTTTCCCCTGGATCCCAAATCGGGACGACCAGCTTGATTTTTCATTATATTCCTTTTAGTGTTACAACACATATATATACATGCCGGAGCATACATAAACCCCAATCCATTAACTCTGGATTAGAACATAACCGTAGTTCCCTTGACCGGATCTACAAAAATACCAGGGGCCGAAAACCATCGAACCCCAAAACCATGTGCAAAACCATGCACAAAACCATGGGCAGATCCGCCTATGAGTGGGTCCGCACAAAAAACAAATTTCGGCCGGGGCGTTGCGGTGGGGACTGCTTCGCCCCTCGTGACCCCCCAGCTACGCTCGACGCAACATACAGCGCGTGGGGCCAATCGTGGAAAGAATATAACACATACCCAACAGATGTGATATTTTTCATGTCAATCATCATATTTTCACTCCATGATCTATATGATGGAGATGCGAGGAGGGAGCAAGAGCTATTTTTCTTTGGATACTCATGGGAGATTATGGGCTGAATTTATCCCATACCTTGAAGGATGTTTCAGGAGAAAGGGATGGCACAATCAAAGTGAAAAGAGGCTACCCTTCAGCATTGAAGGATCAGGAGGTACCTCCACATAGGAAGAAGTATCCCACACATAGTAGCATCATGGTGGATGAATTTGGCATATGGCATGTCAAAGGATGGAGTCATGAAGTGGCAAGAGCATTATAACCAAGGCCAACAACACTGTCACTTGGGAGTATGTATCTATTGATGGAGTGTTCCAAGGGAAGTATACATCCCTTCATTTTTCAGACCTTTGTGAGGAGATTTTCATGGGAGGGCTCATCCATGGACCTCACTTTCAGCCTAATCACAACGCATGGTAAGGAATGTATTTATGTACTTATTGATCATTTCATAAAGTATTTTCATTTTCTCACCATCTATGTACAGTGCATTGCTCCACAAGAGGGCAATATTATCTTTGGGTTTCATGGTCATTCTAAGACTAACATTTATGATGGAGATATCCCTTATTTGCATGAACTTGAGAAAATGTGGTGTTATTCTTATTATTCTCAGCTGATATATAATTCCACTTACTACCTCATAGTAGATGAGAAAACATGCACAACCAGCAACTTGTTGGGAGACAACTTGCCACATGATGTTCTAAAACAACGGTTGGTAAAGCTGCGTTGTATCCACTGGAGAAACCATTGGTACCATCCAAAATTGCTCATAAAATTCAATATCTTTCTAATTTGGATACGATATGGTGATGATGTGCTATTCACTTTGTATGGGAAGGTTTGGGCAAGCAAGATTCATGAGACTAGAGAAGGGATCTTTGGAGATCTAGTTGTCCTTTTGTATCTTGAGGGCAACATTATTGCAGCCCAATATCAGCAGCAACTCTAAAATTTTCATAAGTGGAAGGAGAGACAACATGGGGTAGGCCATTTGGTCTATCATGTTTAGTTATGCTGCCCACCTACATTATAGGCGCCAAAGGTGGAAGAATGTTTTCATGAGTTACCATTTTGGAGGGTGACTCACTTTGTGTGGATGATAACTTGGGGCTTGGAGCTTCACATGGGAAGGAAGGTTCCCAATCATTTGCTGATACCATTCCTCAAGAAGGCCTCTAGACCACATATATTTTCCTCCATGGATATCCCACTTGTTCATGATGAGAGCCATTTGGATTTTTCACCAAAGGCATACTTATACACTTGGGAGGAGCAGCTTGAGGACATATTGATGAGAGGGAATATTTTTCATTGGAGGAACTTATTATATGAGGATGCTATAGGAGGAAGAGGAGATGCTCTTCAGTTCTATCCTTGTAGTTTCTTGAGGACAAGCGACATTTTGGAGGGGATGATTGTAATATTCCTAAATTAGAAAACAACTAATTGGAATATTAAATTTTGATTTTTCTCTTAGATAGAGGAAGAAGAGGGTATGGAGACCCACAAATCTCCTTAGTAGGAATAAAAGACACTCCTATTGTGAATGGAGGTCATATAAAAGCTGGATTGAAGACCCTTAGGTGTAAAAAGGGGTTGGAGCATGAAGACTGGGTCAACTTTGATCAAATCAACAACGCTGTTATGGAGGAGTGGCATTCATGGAGGGACAATGCAGTTTTGGTTGGAGACTCTTTGCATGGAAGTAGTGACCTAATTGAGTGGGGCCAAGGGTGAGGAAGCTCATCACTTATATAAGGAAGAGGATGACAGCCATATAGGATTATGTTTTAGATTATTATCTTATATATGGTTTTTTTAGACTTGTGCTCTCTTTAGCTGTTTAGCTAAGATTGCAATGCTGTTTAGCACAGGGTGTTCTTGATCGGGAATCCCATCTCTTTCCTTGAGAGGCCTCTTGGGAGAGTAATGCACTACATTTTCCCCTATCTGGCATCAGGCCAAGCTCCATATTTGTTCTACAGTGCAGTTTCTACAGAGTATTGTGTTGTGTTGCAGGGTGCAGTAGTGGAGGATTATATTGGGTGTCCTTAGAGCTAGTTTTGCAGTGGAGGAAGGTTTCCTTCCATTGGAAGGCTAGTAAAGAATACCCTTGGGATTTATTGACATATTTTGCATCAGGCCAAGGAGTATTTATCCCTTAAAACATAGTTTTATTCTAGATCTGCGTTATTTTAGGGAGGAATTGTAGGGGTGGTTGTAGTGGATGTTTTGGGAGGTGATTTCTTCGGTGGAGGAGCCATTATTTCATCTAGAGGATATATTGGAGAAGAGTTGTAGGTTTCTACATTAGATTCAGCCATATCTTCTCATTTCTATTGTTGCAACATACCTTCAGCCCTAGGGCTGCAGCTTACATTGGCACATTGTGTGCATTTTCTGGAAACCCTCTTGGGTTGTCTTGGAAAGATGATCTAGTGCCTAGATCTGTATGTGTAGCATCTATCGTGGCCTATATCAGTATTTTTATATCACTGTATGATCTCGAGCTGTATTTATGCTTAGTATGATAACGCTGTATCAGCTCTCCGACATTTTGTATTGTAGCAACAACTCATATTTGGTAGTGATTGTTTATGGGAGGCTTGTTTCCTCATTTCATATGATTTATACCTCACTATTTTGTACTTATTTGCTATTCTTATACATAAATTCGTGGCTCCATAACGGTCTCCAATATTGATGTGTTGATTTACCTTGCTATTTCCTTATTTATGCACTATATTCCTGCTTTTCCAATTTGGGAATATTACACAACCTCTCAAGGTTGTGCTCCATATCTGCTAGGATATCTGTTGCATCATCCTCTAGGGGTGCTATAGGTTGTGCCTCTTGCCTGTCAAAGAGATGAAGCACTGCTGGGTGTGTTAGACCAACATCTGCATTTTTTTTTTTTTTTAGTATTGGACGATAAAAAATAAAATAGAAATTAGATTAAAAAATTTGAAATGATTCACTAACCTGTCTCATCCCACTGTACCCCTGGTGGAAAATATGTTTCAGGATCACCTCTATAATCCATCCCTGCATAAGGAAAATCTTCAATTGTGAAGATCTGGTTCTTGAGCCACGAGAAATAATACAGAGTGAACTGAACCACTGGACCACCTTTGCCACCATGGCGAGCCATTAGTGCTATCCATCGCACCATATGAGGTTCATGAGGACTTCCAGGATCCACTAGAGTCTGTTGAGGTGAAAGGAGTGGGATCCTCTCTAGAGAAAATGATATAAGAATGGCACCATACTTGAAGTTTTTCAACTTCCCATTCTTGGCTCTCGTGAGTTGGCCCTTCTTATTGGCCAAGACTCCTTCACTCCAATTGAATACTGTCCCTCCGAAACACTCAACTGCATTTTGCATCTGTGATTTGGTAGCCACATGAGGAGCTGCACTCCCACATAGCCTGGTAACTGTGAATGCTATGATTTTGAGTTCCAGTCACACAATGGCTTTGATGTCTATGCGACTGTCCTTTAGCTCTAAATTATTACTACAACACTGAGCCTTGTGGCTAGCACTGGGAAGACCTCCTTGTCTAGCCCAAAATAAGGAAATGTTTCTCCCTTTACGAGGTAATCCGGTGAGGAAATATATGTCTTCTGGCTCAATCACAAGCCGATGGTCCCCGATTATGAAACATTGATCTTGCACGTCCGATGCATTCAAAAGCCAATTCAGCAGCTCAACTTGTGCCTTCATGCCCCAAATTGCCCAGAACTTGTATAAGCCACAATTTGTTAATGCACGCATGGTTTCCAGATCATCCATGGCTTCTTTTTCCACGAGCTCATGTTCTCCTTCCCTCCATTCCAACATGATTAAAGACCTGCAAATCAACAAATTAAACATTAGAAATCAGTTGGAGGAAAACTGAACCATTTTTTATGGAGAAGTTTAGGTTTTTCAAAAACTCATGGCACTTGCACAAGTTTCGTGTTTACAGAGTGCGTTTTTCCACACGTGTCATACATAGAATCTGCGGTGGCCTGATGAATTTTCTTTGAAAAAATTGTCGAGGTGCGCGGTTTTCGCACAGAGAACCCGCACACCCCCGAGGGCGGATTTTAAAACATAATTTCTTCCAAAAAAATGCCATGAAAACTTAAAATAAGAAATGAAATGGATGAAAACAAAGACAATGATGATGTGGATTACTTGGTTCTAACGGTTCTCAAAATGATTGGCCAGTTCTTCTGATATCAACTCTAGAAGTTTTTGGCCAAAAGCTCTCTCTGCTCCGTTTTGAAAAGAAAAAGGTAAAAATGACTTGTTTTAACTCCTTTTTGTAGTTTTAAATGAATAAAATATTATTATTTTATTTATTTTTACTTCTAATAAGTCAAATTTAAAATATTTTTATTTTTTGAGAACATATATTTGTAATTATTCGAGTTTTTGTGCAGGATGCAGGATTTTGGTGAAAATAATTATTTTGACACTGAATGCATTTTTATCAGTTTTTCGGACTCCATAAAAATACGAAAAAGCGAAACCTTGGAGTCCTATTTTAAGCCCTTTTTCAGACTCTCGAAACATGAAAAGACTCTCAAAACATGAAAAGATCGCTGAATACTTGACTATTCGAACTCGTTAAAGTAAACAAAAAATCATCCATTTAGTATAAGTTTACCCCTTTTCCGGATTGAATTGGACTAATTACGAAAAAGGTATACATTGACTAATTATAGTCAATAGAGTTATCTCCTGCATTATTTTATCCTTTTTCGGGCTTGAAGGACTAAATTTATGAAAAAGAACAACCATGGAGTTTACTTATGTTTTTCTTATGACTCCCTAAAACTAAAAAACGCTGAGTTATTCCTATACTAGGCTCATTAAAATTAAAAAATACAGGGCTTCTCGATCACAAAATGACCGAACCACTCCTTCTTAGGGTTCGATTTTAATAATAATATGGTCTCATCTGAAGGATGAGCTTACACAAACAAGAAAATTTTATCCTCCTCAAGCTTGAAAAAAATAAAGAGGTACTTTTCAGTAATGGTGGGGGGAAAAGAGAGAAAAATAATCCATTCATCATCCTTATTTTAGAAAGCAACATGTTGCTCTTGAACATGACACTTTGTCACACTTGTACTTGGGTTGGGAAATCCTTTGTCTAATATTTAATCAAACCACATTGAAAGTATTCAACCAGTTTCTGGGTATTATCTATAGGTAAAATGCTTCCAAGCCATTTACAATATCATTATGTGTTCAAGAGAAAGATCAATAAACCATTCATTGCAAAAATTTGTCTCCATTTGCATCGACCATCCCTGAGTCAATCCTTGCAAAAAATTTCTTCAAAACTTTATCTAATGGTTTCATGTCGCAGGCTTTCCTGCAATAGATCACTTTCTATTGACATCAACTCATTATCTAGAAAGTTGATCTAGAATCCTATCAGTACCTTGGGATCTGCATGCCCTAATGGCAGGTTTCTCGCCTTTGTAATGTTCCCACTTAGCCTTGGCTAATAGGAACTTCAATTTTGTTTTAATTTCTGTTGCATGAATTAAAGGAGGACATGTAAAACTCCTAAAAAGTGTGGATAAATCAATGCCCATGTGAACAAAGACAAATCAGGGCCATGTAAATAATCATTTGTAGGCGTGAAAGAGGTTTGAGCTAAAGACTGAGTCAACCTTGACCAAATCAACAATGTTGTCTACGTTCATTGCATCTCCAAAAGGGACAGCGTAGTTCTAGAAGGAAGCCTCTCATGTGAAAAGGGCTAACTCATCAAGGTGGTTTAGGGTTTGCAAAGGCTTTCTCATCTTATAAAAGGAAAGGGAAGATTGTACTTGGAATTCCTATGCAGGGATTTCACCTCTTCCTTTGAGGATTCTTGGAGGATTATTTTTTGAATTGAACCACTATCAGGCTTGAGACCAAGCTATACTTTCATTAGCAATGCTGATCTATTGAGGGTTTGGCTGCTTCTGCAAGCTGTAGCAACTGGGAGTCTAGATCTCCAGAGATCTAGGGTATTTTGGGAGCCTCTTCTCATGGAATGTGTCTTTTAACCTCTTGGAAGAGTGTCTCTTCTCTTTGTGCTTCAGATCTACAATTTTGTAGTAGTTATCTATGTCATTTGAGCCACAACGCTGTTCATTTAGATAAGATGCGTTATTTTGGTGTGACGCTCTTATTGGTATTTTGCTCATAGTTTAGATCAGAGATCCCTAGCGCTGGGCTTTGCCTTCCACTTGGAGATCCATAGATTAGCTTTCTTGTCCATGTTTTGCTTAGGTCTGATCCATTGTAATGAAATTTTATATTCGGAAATTTACTGCAGCATTTTATAGCTCTGCAACTTGTTTCTCAGATCTACTCTTATTTATGCATGCTTTTGTCTAAATTCCAAGGGGATCTTGTAGAGAAAACTATAGAGTTTCCAGATCTGAAATAGATCTGATGTTTTTCTCATAGATCTATCCTAGATCTGATTTTTAACTTCCAGCTACTTAATCTCCATAAAAATAACGCTGTTGAGCCCTTTCTGCAAATATACATGTGTTCTAGCTCTCTTTTATGAAGATTTCTTGCTGTATTGTCTCATAAATTCTATTGTATAGTGAAAGAGCTCCATAATAATGCTAATTTTCTGCTGTATTAATGAAGTATAAACCTCCTTTCTGATCTCCTTTGAATATCTGATAAAACTGCGTAATTCCTGAAGCAATGTTTGCATTTGGCTGCAACCTTCCTCTTTGGGTGATTTTTAGCTAGTCTAGTTTGTGGGAGATCTGTTTAGTGTGTCTAAACTAATTTTTTTTAGATTAAATTACATATATAAGTCCCATACAACATAAATAAGATGAACCAAGTCCTGATCTGCGTTTTCGTTGCACATTTTTTCTTATACAACATTTTTCTTGAGCACGTTGTTGATATTCTTGAAAAGGGAATATATTACAATGGTATCAGAGCTCCTTTCTTGGCACAACCTGTGCTTGCCTTGGAGCACTAGTCATGCTGAATTTCGAAGAAGATGATCCTATTACTGAGAGGGAGAGGAGGTACCAGAATAGAAGTCATAAAAGGTATGAATACACTACTGATGACCCTGACAGGGGTCAAGAAAAAGGGGAAAGCCCCTGATATTGTGAATTAAAAGGAAGCAAAGGAGTTTGCAAAAACTCTTTTGGAGACCATGCAAGATCTTTCCAAGTAGATAAAATAGGTGAGGATGGATAGAATGAGGGAAAATCTTGGGAGATTTCATCATGGAGAAAGTTCTGACATGTCTCATTATGGGACTGGTCAACCTGTGAGCATGCCACAAGATCCACAAGCCTCACAACGGTCCACTATGCCTACCTTCTTGGCTATGGAGAATGAAGGACCACAAGAGCAAACCTCCCTTGAAGGTTACTTTGTAGAGTATGACTCTCAGAGTCATAGGTTCAAGGATAACTTGAGTTTCCACGATTTCTGCCATCTCAAGGACCAGAGAAGACTATGGTAGTAGTATAGAGATGGTGGTTTCTATCATGGAAGACACCACACTATGGGCAGATTATTTTTTCCCAATTTTGATGGATCATCCTCTTGTTCTTCCAAAGCATGGGTGGAAAAGCTGGATATCTATTTCCAGTTGAACAAAGTCCCTGAAATTGAAGCCATCAAGATTGCAGCGCTGCACTTTGAGGGTGAAGCACACAATTGGTGGTTCCATGGGTTGTCTACATTGGGACACAAAAATGTGACTACCTATGCTGAGTTCACTAGAATATTGGTGGAGAGGTTTGATCGGAACGATCCCGAAGAACCCTTCATAAGCCTTGCAAAGCTAAAGCAGAAAGGATATGCAGAGGCTTATATCTATGAGTTTATGAGATTATCAGTCATGGTTCCTGATATATTTGTAGCAAGGAGAATCTACATGTTCATTGATGGCCTAGATGAACCTTTGCATGGGTTTGTTAAATCTACCAAGCCCATTACTTTGCATGATGCCATTGAGAGGGCTAGAGAACTCCAAGATGCTTTGCTAAAAGCAAAGGCAACCTTCCAAAGCAAAGCCTCTCTCTCTTCTAAGGTAAAAGAAGGGAAATTTTCTCCTCCCAAGGAGAGCTCATTGAAGAAACCTCTTGACATTGATCTCCAGAGGGAGTTGAGGAAAAAGAGATTGTGTTTCACTTGTCAATAGCCATGGGTACCGGGACATAGGTGTGTTGTTGGAAGGGCACACTATATAGAATTCTTCTCATATTTTGAGGAGGAAGATGGGAATGATGGACCTAGGAGGGGTCACAGTGCTTGTGATGATGAGGAGGAAGATCAAACACCATCCAAGGATGATGAGGGAGCCTTTTATCCAACAAGTGGGACTCTTGCCTCTTTGAGAGGAGTGCCTAAGTACTTGACCCTAAGAGTACAAGGCTTAGTCATGAACCAGAGAGTGTATATTTTGATTGACAGTGGCGCAACCCACAACTTTATTGATGCTCACCTTGTGCAAAGGAGAGGGATCCCCACTGATACTTTTGATGGGTTTTCTGTTTTGGTCCCAGGAGATAGAACCATGCAATGTGTTGGGGTTCCCATGTTTTGGCCAGATTGGCAAGACCAAAAGATGAGACAACATCAAACCACTTTCAGACCTCAGGATCTAACCCTCCTGGGTCCAGAGAGGGATCTCTCTATGAAATGTCAAAGGTGTATGAATTTAAAGCTCAGTGTTTGAGATGTTAGGCTAGTTATAGGCACAGGTTTGTTTGTTTTATTTTTTTTGATTTGGTTGTTGGGAATCAGGAATGAAGGATTCAAAATGAGACAAGGCAAGGCAAGGAAGATTTTAGGCAAAGAGAGATAACTTAGAGAACATCAAGGCCATTGGGCAATGGGGCCAGGAAAGGATTTACTTGTTGTTCAATGTGAAAGCTTTCAGTTGGGCTAGTCATCTAAAGCATTGGATCCTAAAATGGTTGTGTGGCATGGAATATTAAGGAAAGAAGGTGAAAGAGTGAGGGTAAACCAATTTTCTATCTATAGATCAGGTCAGAGGTCATTCAACTCCAGACCTGCTTAGACATACTCTTAGGCAACTCTCAAAGAAAGGCAAGGAATAGACTGAGGGAACTTGTAAAGGTTTAAATGAAATGGAAAGATCCTAGTGAGGCAGAGACAGAGTTCTAAACCTCCTAGTGTTATCAACTCATTTAATTAAATATTAACAAGAACATCTAAGAAGCAGATTCATGAACTCATACATAAGCTAGCAGGCAATAACATCCACTACACTGGTTAGATTATCTGAAACTAATTCTTAGATAAAAATTTAGCAGAAAACATTAAGGCAAGGAGAGCAGAAACATAGGGTGCCTAACAAGGGAAAATCCTATGCCAGATTTCTGATGCAAGCCAGAAGAATTGAAATGGAATGAAATAAAACATAGAGATAGGAAAACATCACCGACTGCTTTAGATCAGGATCCAAAGAAATGTGCTTGTCATTTAAAACAACACCAGTCAAGTACAACATTTCCCACAGCTTGAACATTCAGCCTGAATACATCTTTCTTCAGCCTATCTTACAACTTTACACAGAACTGTATCTCACAGAAACAGCTTACAGTTCTCTGATATCCCATCAACAACCCTTTCAATATTTTTCTCATTATTTTTATAACTGAAGAGAAACAGAGGAGGTAGGTAGAAAACTAAATGCAACATTAACACTTAGAAGAGGAAGAGGGCCGAAGCCCATTCTGTTTTCAACCTCTGCATTTATCCCTGGTACCTTTTGGAACGCAAGAATGGTTTTCTTCTGCTTCCATTTACTCTGGTATGGTCCTGATGTACTCTGGTTGCAGTACTATGCAGTACTCTGCTAAATAAACAAAGGAGTGAAGTGAAAGGCTGAATGGCCTGCCATAACGCATTAACAACTGCTCTGGTAGCTTGGGATTGTATTCTGGGCGGAAATCTCCTCTGGAGCACGACATATAATCAAAACAGTAAGGGAAACCTGTCCTTCTTTGGAGGAAAACCTTCTGCTGATGTGCAAACCTGTCATACATTAATTCCCGCACCTCTGTCAGTGAAAAACTTACTGCTGTATTAACACTATGCCATCATGGTGGTGTTTCGACTCTTGTACCTTACAGAACACACAACTGGTATTAAAAAAAAACAATGTAATGTGAGGGTGGATGAAATGGTAGCACGGTGGCGGCGGAATGGTGGCTTTTCACTGAATAATGGTAAGAAAATGCAATGAAATGGTGAAAACTTATGAATAATACGGTTTGGTGGTAGAATGCAATGTAGACCGTTAGATCGCGGTCTGGGAACAAAGATCAATGGCGGAGATCGAGCAGCGGAGTGATATATAAAAACAAACGAAATATATGTGAAATGTGAGACCTTAATGAAAATATGGGACTTTGTTTAAAATGGAAAATACAAAGGAATGAGAAAAATTGTTATGAAAATGCGTGGAAAAGATCATACATAGTGGGCCCCGACGGAGGTGGCGGGCGATTAACTCTTGACCGTCAGATCGATAGATTCAAAAAACGGCCAGGATTAACTCAGAACATCGCAATCGGAGGAGGCAAGGGGAACACACACTTATGATTTTTGATTGCGATCAAGAAAGGGGAAGTGATGGCCGTTGGATTTACATGGAGATCAACGGTGGAGATGCGGATTGGGGGATTGCAATCAGAGGGGCACAAAGGGGAGACATCAAAGAACTTCCGATTGCGATTGGGTGGAGTAAGCGATGACCGTCGGATCGTCGGGGAGGATGGATGGTCGGGATGAAATCGGGAGACGGCGTAATCGGGGATCGGAGGGAAGGACCTACGATTGTGATCGGATGGGAATGCGATCAATCGCATCACAATCACTTGCGATGAACCGATTAGGGAGTGCACATAAAACATTGCGATTGCAATTGGGCGAGGAGGTGCGATTGGCGCTCCGCCGTCCAATTGGAATGACAGGTCAAAAGGCTGAAAACAAGTCGTGGGACTTTGTTGACAAACCGATCGCATCGAAACTTTTCTGTGTTACAAAGGATTTCGGCCCTCCGCCAATCTTCCGATTGCGATTAGCACTTAGGACTTAAGCACTTGGTCCTAGCACAAGGGCATGTGTGGGAAGTGGCTAAGCCCTATTATATGGTTGAAAAGTGGGTTTTTAACCCATCTTAATGCATTTCAAGGCCTAAGGAGGGTAATGATAGGGAGATAGAGGGGAGATTTGAGGAAACAAAGGGCGAGGGTGGGATTTCATGGAAATTTTGGGAATATTTAAGAGGGTAAGGGGGAATTTTAGGGGGAAACAAAGGAGACTTTGACAAAAGGGAAAAAGGGGTGAAATGAAGCATTCTGCAAGGGATACAAGGGGCGAAAAAGGCCTTTTTGAGAAAAATTTATCAATCAGCCAGGCTCACGGACATCAGTACAGCAGGGGTGAAACAGTCAAAGGCAGGGAAACTAGGAAGGCTTCAAAGATGATGTGTTTTCAAGGGAAATGCATTCCTTGAAGGCTCACAAAACAATCTAGCCCCTTGCTTGCATTGTCAAGGAATTCATAAGGGGCTAACACAATGCATGCAATATGTTCCATCATTTTCTGTCACTATGGGATCCTACACTTTGGTGGATCACTTCTTTGTAGTTGACATACCAGACACCAATATCATCTTGGGTTTCCAGTGGTTGAATACCTTGGGGAATATTACCACTGATTGGAAAACCTTGCAGATGGAGTGGGTGGACTTGAAGAGTGGGAAACCACAAATAATTCAAGGCATGCACACTTATCCTTCACCTAATGTTTCCACACAAACAACAAAGATGGATTTGCGTAGTGGAAGCAAGGATCTCACAGTTCCTTCACTCATGTTTATGAGGATGCTACAAGGGACATTCTTACCTCATGACAAGCCACTTGGAATGTCATTAGATTCTGATCTTGTGGGGAAAGCCTCACAAAGTGTTGCTCCAAATGCAGATCCAACAAGGATTAGAGAGAAAGTTACAACACTGTGGGAGGAAGGAAAGGGGAGGATCAACCTTCCAACAAACAATTTTGGCATGTGTAATGTCAAAGAAGCAATCAGCAACAAGGTAAGCACCTCCATAGATGTATCAATAGCACTGTCCTTGTTGAGCTGTGTGGATCCATATTGGAGATCTCAACTCCTTGTGGAGTACTCCAAAGATCTTCACACTAGGATGATACTAGATGGCATGAAGTAAGAGGGAGGATATTTGGTCCATGAAGGGGTCATCTAACATCTTGGTAAAGTATTATTATCTAAAGCCTCCAAGCTTTAGCAAGAATTACTACAAAGGGCACATAAAGAGTTCCTTTCTAGCTATATGCAATCAACAAAGATCTCCACCCTAATCATGAGGAGTTTTGATTGGGAGGGTATGAAGGAGGAACTACATCAGCACTATGATTAGGAGGAACTACATCAAAACTTTCAAGAATGCAAGAGTTATGAGGAGTGGGGATAGCCAAAGGACTCTATGCAGGAGTCATTTCAGCCTCCTTCTATTGAAAGAGGAGAAATATCCATGCCCAACTTCACATGTGGGGGAGATTTGTATGGTAAAGAATCTGATCTTATGGAGCATGTTTATTTTTCTGATTTGAAACATTATCTTACCATGTGTATGCAGGCCATGGCTCCTACAAGGAGTGATATGACATGTAGATCTCATGGCATTGGTAAGGCCAATAAAAATTCTGAATCTGATCACTCCCTTGAGGTGCAAAGGGAGATTCTTTTTCATGATGGGTGCTTTCCAAAGGCACCTAACTTGTGTATCACTTTCAGCCATGTCAAAGTGACTCATGCAGCAAAGGTGTGGTGGGAGTACCACTTACCACACTCAGATCTACTAAAGACAAGGAGTACAATGCGCTGGAATCTTATGTGGGATTGTGACCCACCTCCTCAAGTGCAAATTATAATTTTCATAAATGTGTTTTTTCTTCCATACATAGATGATATATTGGTATTGTTTATGGGTTTTTATGGTCAAAGGATGGGCAGTGTATATGTACCCCATGGGATGGAACTTCAACTTGTACTTCATGATACATGTTTTAGATGTAGCGTTGCTTCACCCATGTTTATTTCTGTTGAGTTTTACACTCTTGAAGGGATGGACTATGCCCCTATTATGTTAGCATTGGAGGAGAAATTTTTGATGTATTGGCTTAATGAGCACTTGGCCCATGATGAAACCTTGATCCTTGATGGTGCCATCAATGGAGAAGGAGAAGAAGTACAACTCTTACCCTATTAGTTGCTTGAGGACAAGCAACATTTTGGAGGGGAGGACTGTAATGTTCCCACTTAGCCTTGGGTAAGAGGAACATTCAATTTTGTTTTAATTTCTTTTGCATGAATAAATGAATAAAGGAGGACATGTAAAACTCCTAAAAAGTGTGAATAAATCAATGCCCATGTGAACAAAGACAAATTAGGGCCATGTAAATAATCACTTGCAGGTGTGAAAGAGGTTTTAGCTAAAGACTGGGTCAACCTTGACCAAATCAACAATGCTGTCTAGGTTCATTGCATCTCCAAAAGGGACATCGCAGTTATAGAAGGAAGCCTCTCATGTGAAAAGGGCTAACTCATCAAGGTGGTTTAGGGTTTGCAAAGGCTTTCTCATCTTATAAAAGGAAAGGGAGGGCATCAAGAGAAGGTTGTTGATTGATCATATTTCTGAGTATTTGTCTACTTAGACAAATACCATTCTCTGCTGTTTGGTGGAGGATTTTACTTGGAATTCCTATGCAGGGATTTCAACTCTTCCTTTGAGGATTCTTGGAGGAGTATTTTCTAAATTGAACCACTATCAGGCTTGAGGCCAAGCTATACTTTCATTATCAGCGCTGATCTATTGAGGGTTTGGCTGCTTCTGCAAGCTGCAGCAAGTGGGAGTCTATATCTACAGAGATATAGGGTATTTTGGGAGCCTCTTCTCATGGAGTGTGTCTTTTAACCTCCTAGAAGAGTGTCTCTTCTCTTTGTGCTTCAGATCTGAAATTTTGCAGTGGTTATCTATGTCATTTGAGCCACAACGCTGTTCATCTAGATAGATTGTGTTATTTTGGTGTGAGGCTCTTCTTGGTGTTTTGCTCATAGTTTAGATTAGAGATCCCTAGTGCTGGGCTTTGCCTTTCACTTGGAGATCCATGGATTATCTTGCTGATCCATGTTATTCTTAGATCTGATCCATTGTAATGAAATTTTATATTCAGAAATTTACTGCAACATTTTACCGCTCTGCAACTTGTTTCTCAGATCTACTCTTATTTATGCATGCTTTTGTCAAAATTCCAAGGGGATCTTGTAGAGAAAACTATAGAGTTTCCAGATCTGAAATAGATCTGATGTTTTGCTCACATATCTGTCCTAGATCTGATTTGTAACTTCCAGCTGCTGAAGTTCCATAAAAATAATGTTGTTGAGCCCTTTCTGCAAATATACATGTGTTCTAGCTCTCTTTTATGATTATTTCTTGCTGTATTGTCTCATACATTCTACTGTATAGTGAAAAAGCTCCATAATAATGCTAATTTACTACTGTATTACTGAATTATAAACCTCCTTTCTGATCTCCTTTTAATATCTGATAAAACTGCGCAATTCCTAAAGCAGTGTTTGCATTTGGCTGCAGCCTTCCTCTTTGGGTGCTTTTTAGCTAGTCTAGTTTGTGGGAGATCTGTTTAGTGTGTATAAACTGATTTTTTTTAGATGAAATTGCATACATAAGTCCCATACAACATAAATAAGAGGAACCAAGTCTTGAGCTACGTTTTTGTTGCACAATTTTTCTTATACAACATTTTTCTTGAGCACGTTGTTGATATTCCTGAAACAGGAATATTACAGCCTTCGATGATAGGTTTTCATCACTGACCTTCGATCGAACGATTCTATGAGTGTTTGAATGTAGATCATTCATTCACACTTTATATATTTTACTGAAGTACTTTGAGATCCATTGTAATTATTTGTGGTTTCTCTCACACTTGTTAACAGTTCTCAACATCGACCGGTAATCAAGTGGTTTCTACCATGTTCGACTTCGACACAATCAATCAGCATGGATAGATTCATACTAGTTTGAGAAGTGAAAATCAAGACCCTAGATCTAGTTTCCACCATCAAGGCTGTGAGGAGTTTTATTATTCATGATATAGTAGACTACTTATGATAGATGGCTATGCCCATACCGTGTCTACTTTTGATGTAATATTGAAATCATATCTGTACCCGAACATTTAGTTAGTTTTGATATGATTATGGGAATGCCTACCTCATCAATGATATATTTTTGCATTGAATGTTTTTACAGGTTTTTGACCAAGGTCTCCAATCCAATCGTCAGAATGATAAAGAACTTCACTCTTCAGAAAAACTCTCAGACTTCGCACTTTAGGGGGAAATTTATTACACGTCATTTTTTCACCATGACATTTGACTATTCATATGGGTCTATTGCCATCCATATCATGTTACCTTAGAGGTCAAAAACATTGATGTTCCTAAATAAAGTCTTGAAAATTGGAGAAAAGATCTATAAAACCCCTAAAAGTTTGCCTGCGTTGTTTTACTAGACTTTCCCTACCCATGTGCTGATGATCCTTCCATTAGTTGCAGCGACTATTTTCCACTAAAACCTTCAAACCCCCATGAAAAGAAATTAATTTATAATAAATAAAATAAAAAGTAACTTCTAGAATCACAGTTGGTCGAATATTCTCCCAACTGGAAGCCTCTAGAGTCGCGCCAGTTTGAGCTTTATCCCTCCACTCATGGAGCTTATCCCTTGGTCCAAGGAACTCAAATCTCTTCATGGGAGGAATCCATCCATCTCTTTATGCAACTGAAACTAATTCAATAACCCTATAAATTTAGCTCAAGTTTTAGGTTCAAGGGTAGATTATGAATAATAAAAACTAATCTATATAGTTTATAAGCTGAAGAGAGTTCATAGAGTGTGTAACTTCTACACTAGTGAGTCATTGTTGATACAATGAAGATCACACCTTTGTGCCCATAAATTCATGTTGGTTATTCTAGAGAGGAAGGCTTATCATACTGAAGGAGAACGATTGCTCGGACCCCGGGAGAAATCTGTACAACATCAAGGCATCTAGTTGTAAGATTTCTCTTTCTATTTATGATAATACAGATGGACCTCTTTTTCTCATTGTCTTGTTTATGTATTCATGGGAATAATGTCAATACTTAAACTCCTTGATCACTAATTTGGATTAGTACTTTTTGATTATTATATATTGTAGATGCTTTGATTATTTTTCTTGTTTTTGATTGCAGGTTCTACTCATCATTGGAGAACTACTTTGGAGCGACGGGACAAAGGGCTACGTTAGACATTTGGATTTTAAGGTAGGAGCATGTCCTCTCTAATTTACTATTATAATGATCTTAAAATAAAAATAATCTAGAGAAAGAGGTATTCAAATGTATCTTTGTTTCTAGTTACTCGTTGGAGTACTAGGGAGATCGCTCTTGCTCGCAAGAGGGATTAATCCTGGTAACATACCTAGGCTCATCAAACTCAATCCAGTCTCTATATGCTGCTGGAAATATACTGATGAATATCTAAATATTAGCCTTTTCCTCCTTGCGATATGGTACATACCTCAACAGATCCAATAATATACTAGCATACTCATCATCTTTCATAGAACCCATATGTAGCTCATAAAACGCCTTAGCCCTATCATCATAGTACCTCTCCGATAAGTACTTATTCTTGAAGATCATCTTGAAATCATCCAAAATCAAGTCTTATTCCCAAATTCCCTTTACATTCTTCACATATTCCCACCAGATATATGTTTTCCCTTTTAAACTGAAGGTGGCCATCTTGGCTTTCATATTCTCTGAATAATTATGCAATCTGAAGAATTTATTCATTCCAAGTAACCATGCCTCTGCATCTTCTGGATTCTTCATCTCTCCATCAAATGTAGGAGGCTTCAATTTCTTTAATTTATCTGGAAAATAATCACTCCTCACGTAAGGATGATGAAGATGATGATTGTGATGATGTCTCCTGGATGAAGAACTAGAATGATGCCCATACATACCAATATTTTTGTCAGGTGTATCCAATTATCTACCATCTATATTTGTTTCCCCTCTATCTAATATGTATATGGATCAAGATATACTACCATAGGTTCCATTTTTTTTCTCTTCATACTATTAACTGATTCTCATATTTTCTTGTTTATGCAACTCTCACAAGCTCTGAAAAATTGCTGCATTAACCTCTACTTGCTTCTCCTGAGCCATTGCAAGTCTTTCTTGAGCCTCAACCAACCTATCATTGTATGCTTTACAACTTCTAATATTTTCCATCAAGCTCCTCAATGTATCTTCTATACCCGGAGAGTACTCTTCTCCTTGCTTCCCAACTGATATGTGGGGAGAATCATGGGAACTGTAGTCTACCATTGTGATTTTCATATTTGATTCTCTTCTTCTTGCAAGTGTACCATGTAAGATAAACCAAATAGATACCAAAATCAAATCCATACCTTTTTTATGTTCATGGGAGGCTTATATCATCTGTAAGATCAATCCACATTAGCATGTATATGTGTAATCATAATAATATCCATGTAATAAAATAACATCAAAACCAAATCATGCATGACCATACCAATTGAATACAATGATCCCATGCATGAAAAAAACAACCTTGAAAACATCAGACTTACCCAAAGAAAGTGAAACCATGCTCTGATACCACCCTATGGTATCTGATATGACCCATAGAGAGCACAACCATGCTCTGATACCACCCTATGGTGTTAGATATGACCCAAAGAGAGTGAAAAATGCTATGAGACCACCATGTGGTATCAGATATGACCCAAAAAGAGTGAAACCACGCTCTGATACCACCCTGTGGTATCATATACGACCCAAAGAGAGCGAAACATGCTCTGATACCACCCTATAACGTCTTCTACCACATTTACCTACTTTCACTAGATTTCCTGAGATAACATGAGTTGAGGGTCACTATGATATTAATCAACCTCATAGATGCCTTTAAGTAAATGGAGTCGACCCAACAAGACCTTACTTACTTCCCTCAGGTGCCACATGACCTCTAGGAGTAACCCAACCCCTATGGAAACTCACCTTTTTCATGGCTAGAGCCCTAGTCGCTCCCTTACCAATGCCTCTAAGCGACTATGGATTCCTAGTCGCTCCCATAGGTCTGCATCAATCTGATTGTGGCCTTTTTCTACCAGTGTTATGCCAACTAATATGAGAATTAAGGCTATTTTCCATGGTTGGGGCTAGGCATCTACCCAGAAAACTATGAAACTTCCAGAACTCCTAAAAGACATGAAGACAATGCTTATATGCCAAAAACTGGAACCAATACTTGACATGACCATCCCCAACTGAGACTAATATTATTTCAAGCACTTGGTGTATATGCAACCTATAGGTCATGAATGGAAGTCTGCGAGGGTCTGAAATCTCATATTATCTTTAAAAATAAGGGTCACTACCTTCTCTCATTATTTATCTTAACATAAATTAGGTATTGCATTCATTATTTATTCAGTTATGAGTGAAAACATGAAAAGATCCATGACTAAAATATGTCATGAAACCATGCTTATAACTAACATATAACCAGGTAAATAACCATAAGAGAACAGCCATTATAGCCACATAATAATAAGTAAATTTACTTAATAAAATAAAGAGAAAATTAGCTTTATTAAACATAGGCGAATACCGACCCGGTTTGAGACTTCCACATTCCACCCAACCATAGATTAGATGAACCACATCTCTCTTCAGCCAATCACCCCCATGCCATATTTCAAGCATGAATGTGGGATATCATAGGATAAAAGAATCCAAATACAACCAAGGGAATCCAGAGGTTAAACCACCTCCACCCTCTCCATACCGTGATCACACCTAAACCGGTGACGAGATCACAAAACCAAATCGAGCTTGGATGCCTCAGAATTTCTTCACTATCCTTGAGTAATTTTATCATCTCCACTCTCATGATTTACCATGTATCCAAACATTACCAGTCAAGGGATTCCTAGGCCTTTGGGAATTTTCCTAAGACCACCTCACCTCGGATTCTGAAACCATCCGAAAATCCAGAGCTCAAAATCGAGAAGAATCCCATCACACCATGGATATCCAGAAATAGAAAGGCTAGGTTAAAATCCATTGATGAATCCTAATAAAATCCATGCCAATGAAAATACAATAACCATATACCAACATGCACATACCATGCATTTAAAAACCAACTAGGAAATCACACATGCAATTTGTTACGTGCAACTATTCCCGTTGAAGATGCTTGATCCTTGCCTTCCTTTTATTTTCCTTGTAATTCTTTTATTTTATTTTCCTTTCCTTTCTTTTCATTTCCTTTCCTTGCTTTCTTGATTTATTTCTCCTCTCTGAGACTAATTATAACACTAAACTGACAAAAAGCTAAAAAAATCTACCAACTGATGCTCTGAGGTATTTTTATTGATGAGGCCTCTAATTTCTTCAATTTTCCATTATTTTCCTTCATTTTCCTCCTCACATGAAACATGTGACATTTCACCTTCCTTTTCTCCTAACTTCCATTGTTTTCATAAATAATGTGCCAAAAATACCTTTTTCCTTTCCAAAGCCATAGCCATTTCCTTTGCCAATTTCCCTTAGCCATAAAAACAACAAGTGATGCCCACTAGGATATTTTGCCCAACCTTTATCTTGGAATAAGTGTCCCTTTACATTGGTCTTATTTTACCTTTATTAACTTTTATTACATGAACTTTTAACCTGAGGTTGTTACAATGGTATTGGATGACAATGGATTGCTATAATACATAAAGACAAATGTTCCAAAACCACATGCATATGATGGTTATAACCTTGCTTAGTGGAAGAAAGTTGTAGCCAAGGGTAGGATGGTAATATTGGAGGGAGTACAGGATCACATTGTCTCAAATATCCATGGGAAAGAAACTCCTTTCACAATGTGGAAAGTAATAATAGAATTGTTGGAGAATAGTAGTGACCACAGGAAGAGGGTGTTCAAGGATAAATTTCAAAATATCAAGATGCAGAAGAATGACACTATTATCCCCCTAATTTTCTCTGTTTTTTCCATTTTCCCCTTCCTAAATCATAACCATTTACCTCTGTTTTACCTCTTTTATGCACCCTCATCTGGCACTAGTCCAAGCATGGTGACATATTTCATATAAACTTTATTTTTCACATTTTTAATTCAACTTAGCATTAATTAATTATTTATTACATGATTTCTTACTTTTAATCACTCTTTGTAACTTATCGATATCTCCAATGTTTATTTGGTATTCAGAGTACTTACCGTGACCGTTGATCCTAGTGCAGGATCAGATCTTGCACTATTGCTAGCACAACAAATCATTGCAGCAGATCTGAACCTCCTTGATCACTACCTCATTCTGAGCAGCTTCAGCCATGACAGCAATAACGACCCAAAGGAAGTTGAGACTGAATCTATGAAGGACGAAAGCTGGAGATTAGCTACGACCAGTTTTGCTAAACTATCTAATTTTGAAGGCCGAAAAGCTAAATTCTGCGTTTGGTTATGTAATCAGTTGAATGATCTATTTTGGCCTTTGTCTAAAGATCTATATAATGTAGAATGTAAATAGGACTAAGGAGTCTAAGTTTTTGATAGCAGAAGATAACAGAGACATAGCCAAAGAGGCGATAACAGGTTGCTGTATTTTGTTATCGCCTGAATCTGGGCTAGACGATGTATTAATGTATGTACTTGCCTCAGTGAATTAATAAAATGGAGCTTCACCTCATGTTTCACAAATTGTGTTTCTGTATTTGAGCTGATGAATTGATTAAGGTACTGAGCAGTTTTTTTATTTAAAAGGGAAACACGCTGGTTGGTTAGGGCCCAGCCAACCCAACACATTTACCCCATTTCCCGTTTTCCTGTAATTTTTGTTTACATTTTCAAGTGTGATTTAATTTTAAGCACACACATTCTTGTCTGAGTGAAAGCGTATCCGTAGTGAGAAGTAGATAAATTTCCTTTTCCTGCAATTTCCTTTCCTGCACTTGGTTTTAGATTCGTTTTCCTCTGCCTGGTCCAGGCAGGAGAAATAACCCTGCACCAGTGCACATTGGTGTGATATCTCCTTTTCTGCAATTTTGTTTAATTGGGTTTCCCTGCCTGGTCCAAGTAGGAGAAATGAACCTGCACCAGTGCACATTGGTGTGATGCAGCAAGCCTTCTTAGTCTACTTCCCGCAATCTTCTTTCTTTCATTAAATGCTTGTGATAGGATAAATGTATATTGATTGTTTCTTTATTCCCGCACTCTGTTAAGATTAGAAACATTCACTTTTTTATGTGTGCAATTTGATTTAACAATATAATAGCACTTGCAATAATTAAGCACTCATTTTAAGAATTAAATGCTAAGTACAGGAAGCTCTGATCTGGTGCAAGAACTAGTTTCTTGCCACTGGATCTGAGTGCTTCGAACCTAGAAAAGTTAAAGACCTTACATGAAGTAAAAATACTTTAGTAAAGACACCATTTATACCTTCTGCATATATCTCTGTTCCTGTACTAGTGCAAGCAGATTGCGATAGTACAGGACAGATTAGCGCAAGAAGGAAATCTCTAAAGGAGCAGATTTAAGGGCCCATCTAATGAGACTGCTAAGTGTCTCTACTAAATAAAAAAACACACTCAGTAGTTAAACAATAATTAGCTAGAGTGATTGCCTTTTATCTTTAATTCCCTCTTGCAAATTCATTCTTCCTTGTTCCAGTCTTAGATTATTTTGATGGTTCAAGTTGCCTTTTTCTCTTTTTAATTTGATTCTACAATATTTACTTTAAAGAAAGTAGGGATTTATATTAGGAAGATTCATACCATCTCTATCATTGCCTATGCTTTGTCTCTAAGTTTACAAATCCCCCGGGTTGAAAAATTAAGTGTTGAGGAGTTTTCTTAAGTGTAATTCCTGCACCCAACATACACTCTTCCACAGTATCTGAGTAGGTTCAAACAAGCTCGTGATGAAATTTGCGGGGTTGGTGTTAATGTTGTAGAAGATGAATTTTTAAGCCTAACCCTTATATTCCTTCCAAAGAGATAGCATAGCTATCAAGATTTGATGAATGAGAGGGAGAAAATACCAAGTTGGGAAAGCTTATGGTATGATTTGGTATAGGAGGAAATAAGGAAAAATACTAGTGATGGGACTTCATCCAAAGGAGAAGATGAAGACAAATTTTCATTGGCTGGAAAGGGAAAGAATGGAAAAGGGAAGAAATCTCAAAACAAACTAGAATCTAGTGAAGAGGGCAAGAATAAATATTTTTCCAAAATCAAATGCTTCAATTGTCATGAATTCAGGCACTATGCCACGAAGTGTCAACACAAAAATTTGAGCAAGAAGACCTTAGGAGGAGCAACAAGTGAATTTTTGGATTCATAGTAGCTTTATTTTATCCTTATAATATGCATGTCAAGCACAATGATGGGGAGCGTGTGGTACTTGGACCCAGGTGCATCGTTCCTCATGACAGGGTAGAAAGTTTTCTAGTGACCTGGAGGAGAAATATTTGCAAATGCACATCGCGATGGGGCATGATGTAAGTTACAACACAACTGAGGTTGGTAAAATC
Source organism: Pinus albicaulis (assembly GCA_034641835.2). Taxonomy (NCBI): domain Eukaryota; kingdom Viridiplantae; phylum Streptophyta; class Pinopsida; order Pinales; family Pinaceae; genus Pinus; species Pinus albicaulis. The sequence goes on along the minus strand of CM076575.1, from coordinate 541,246,138 downwards.
ACCTTTCAGAGGGAGTCAAGATCACATCTTAGAATCAAGGATGTCATGTTCATTCTAGGCCTAAATAAAAATCTCATATCTATCATAGTTTGGAAGACCGTGGTTATGTTGTGATCTTCAGCAAAGGAAAATAATTCCTGAGACACATATCCATAATACAAGTGAAGAAGATCAGGAATTGCATGAAGAATTTGTATAATCTAGATGTGGATGACTATTCTGCATTAAGCACTAAGGTGGAGAAAGTGTAGGTTCGCAATGTTGGTGCACTTTGGCTCAAAAGAGTTGGAAATTTTCATCAAGGAAACTTGAAGATTATGCAACATGTCTCTAGCCAATACCTCTATGAGTTAACGTTAATGTTACAAATTCTCCTTAGGTTGATTAAATAAATTTTACTATTTCTCTTTGATTAAGTTTAAGTTTTGGGGCTCACCACGGTTGTCACATGAATATCCCTAAGATGTAATTATAGCATGAGAAAATGGAAATATTTCTCTTTCAATGAAAATATAGCTAAGGAAGGGAAGAAACAATCAGTATGCAACATACAAAATGCAACAAGCAAGATGAAGGATGAAATTTCCTTTCTGATGTAACTGATCCTACACTAATGCATATACAAAACTCTATATTCCATAACCAAAATTTTTCTTTTCACCACTCTTAATTTTCAAAATGAAGAAAACTAAGATGAAAATTTTTAATCACCGATTGAAATGCATTTTTCAGAATGAGGACTAGAACAACAATTCATCTAAGCGATCAATGACCAAAAAAAATCAATTTGCAAGTGACCAAATGAGAAGAACAAGAAAAATCAAAACCAATTCTTACCAAAAAAAATCATACTCAAATGAAAACCAAACGAAGGCTTAAGGAATACGACAAGACAATCATGACTTAAGGAAGGTCATTTGGAAGAAGATTGATCAAAGAGACACTTACAAACAAAGGAAAATTTTGTACAAAAAAAAAGGTCAACACTGGTGCAGATGAGGCACTAGTGCTCTTTAACTCTAGGATAGAGTGGGTCAGAGTGAGGTGCAACACTCAGTCAAAGACATTGGGGGAGTGTTGGTCCAGGGATGGAGGATTTCAACACAAAAATTGGAAAATAGGATCAATGAAATCACTTCCTAAGTATTTTCTTGATTGATCAAAGCAGCAAAGGTCTATGAAAGAGGTAATCAAACACAAGGGACAAGGAAAACCACTGATGGAATAAACCGATCCCCACTATGGTCGCCAATTTTTTATATGGGATTTACGATCGTGGAAAAAAGTATCTCCCCTAGTTTCTATGGCCAACCTAGAGCAATAAAGAAACAAGGAACCTAATGCTTTCCTTAAAGTAAATAGATGATGGAATGAAGCCTACCTGGAATCTATCGCACACTTCGTTGCTTCTTCAGCTTGAATGCTCCAATTCCAGTTTCGATTGCCAAAATTAGAACCCGCATAATCAGATAACACAAGCCAATAAACTACGAGGTCTATGTCATATCATCTAAGTATTATATTCAATAAATCAAAATGGTATTGAAATAAGTGAAATAATGACAATCACATATAGGAAAACATAGAACTCTTTGCATTAATATAAATGGAAGGAGATTACAACCATAAATGGCTGTTGATCTTGTAGAAGAGCTCCTCTAAGATGTTAACTTGTCCTTTCCTTGTCACAATATGCACCTCCAATCGCCCTATATGCATTGAATGTTAACCTCTCACCTCAACAGCATAAGGGTAAAATCACTCTCCAAAAGCAAACCCCTTGCATATGCAAGGAAATAAATATATAGACGAGGGGGGTAAGTTGAGAGTTCTTCTCTAGTTACCAATCTAAGTTTTTAGATCCACCTTTGATGGGAGGACAGGATTAAAGGATAAGGGATGGAAACTCCAAATAAGGATGAGATAGGATCCAAAAATTTTATCCAAGGAAAATGGTTGTAACAATTTTTGGAAGCTTCTGGAAGAGGAAGCTTCCGAAAATTCTCTCTCTTTCCTGAATTTATAGAACCAACGCAATTGCAAAGGGGGGAAACCTATAGGTGATAAACGTTGAACATATTGGAGAAAACTGTAGGTGAATGATGTCTAGAGGGAGGCAAGGGAGAGTTGGTACTAAAACTAGCTTAGATGAGGTCGTTTTAGGCAGGAATTATAGGGAATGAAGGAGGCTCACTTAGGGCTTTGTGCAATGATTTTGACAAGGGGGAATAGGATGTTGATTGATCCCATTAGGAGTCCTAATGATTGGATGTGACAAAATGACATATAACACTTCTTATCCTGGTGATGTTATCATGTTTGTTTCTTCTACATGTTTTTTTATACTGAAAAGATGTCTGTGGAAGGATATTATGTGCTTTGTTTGTGGTGTATGTGTGTAGGGTCTTGGCTTATTGTAGGTGGGAGCAGGATATTCAAGTAGAAACAAGTATTTCTTTGCATCAGACCCAAAATAAATCACCGATTTGTGAGGGTACCTGGTACCAACCTTCAAACCATTCTCTTATATCATCTTGTATAAGTGTAGAAGTTTCGTGCTTGTATGAGAATAAAATAGGGCTTTATATGCTGATATCTCTTCACCATTACACACACCATTCTGGATAGATCCACAGTTGATCTACTGGGTTGAAATTAGCCTACAAGCTTTGGTGAAATTATCCCATTACATATAAATTTTGGACCATTCTCCCTAATCCTGGTCAAATTACTTGACCTAGGGAGAATGAATTTTCATCTTCGGACCATTCCCCCTAATATTAGACATCATACTTGACCCATGGGAGAATTCCTATCCTTGGTACATCAACATAAACACTCCCTCTCACTAAGGGATGCATACTCAATCACTCCAAGCTTGTCCTTGAAGTTCACAAATTTCATCCTGGGACAAAGGATTTTTCAAAAACATGCTCATCTGTAGAATAGTACTGGAGCAATACTGATCTTTTCTATACCATGTATCGATACTAGATCTCATTGTGCTTTGACCTGTCATCCTGGTCGTCTCCTGCACTTGATCAAAAAATTATGTAAACATCTTCTAAAGCGATACTGCTTCACAACTCGCCAACCAAGCTACAATATACTGTTAGGTCCCTATATTACTAGTATAGTCCCTTATTGTTGTTAGTGTAACCTTCTTATTGTTATTTTTGTAACCCTATAACCCCAATATTGTTATTATTGTGCCCTTACATTATTATTGTTAGGTAGGCTAGGATTATATTGTGACCCCATGGACTCCTATATATAGACAGAGGTTTTGTAATTTTTATCATCGAATAATTTTTCATTTATGTAATGTAAAGGAGGTTTCCCCCTCAAAGTGTCTTATTTCTAAGGCGTTGATCTCTCTTTTCTTCTATTTTTGGAGCCGGTTTCATAACATTTGGTATCAGAGCTTTGGATTCTAGGGTTTCGCTGCTCCAAAATGGTCATTGTGGAATTTTTGCTATAATTTTTTTTCTACGTAGGTTCAGAAGCTGAAATTGATATCACGTGAAGCCGAAATCCTGAGGAACATCATGTAAAATTTTCAGATCTTGGTTCGTAATATTTTTGGAGATATGGTGTATAGAAGTTAGGGTTTCTTTAGGCTCTCGAATTTCATCTCAAAGAGGTGACTGTGGTAAAATCGTCATAACTCTCTCTCTAAGTATTAGATTGGAATTTTGTAAAAAGTGGCTGAAAGTACGTGAACTATAGTTTCTTGTGTATAAATTCCAGAGCCTAAGGAGCAAACAGTGACACATGGCATGCCATACAATTTCTCTCTACTGAACTAGTCCATAATTAGGTCATTATGGGATATTGGGCATAACTTTGACTTGAAGAATGCAAATTACATCAGACCTGTGGAATTTGAAAGAGGATTCAGAGGGCTACTATAGGCACAAATTTCAGATATTGAAGATCTGAAATCATAGAGATAATTTAGTTTCAATATCGAGCTCCTCAAAAGCAAGAAAAAGGTGTGTATTTTTTATTTTTATTTTTCGAATTGCATAAGTCTTGTGTGAAAAATCAGTTTGAATTGATTCCAAGGGCATATTTTAGAATAGATATCAGTATTGGGTTCTAAAATTAACCCTACAAATAATTCAACACCCATTAAGCCTTTAGAAGGCTCTACTATGACTCATGAAGACAAAGAAGTGCAACATGACATATCAAAATTACAAGAGCAAGTGCACCAAATTTCACTCTCACAAAGAGCAACAAAAAATGAAATGGAAGTTTTGAAGAAAGGCGTGGAAGCTAAGATGGATGGTTTGAAGAAAGGCATGGAAGCTAAGATGGATGGCATGGAAGTTGGCATGGAAGCTAAGATGGATGACATGAAAGACAACATGGAAAACATGAAGAATGATCTAAAAGAAGACATGGAAGGTTTGACAAAGTTGATACAAGAAATGTTTCCTAATGGAGAAAAGATAGTAGAGGAAACTCACGATGAGAATAAAATAAATGTTAATCATGATTTCATAAACTCTAATGTTGGGGGGAAGAACCACCATATTCCAAAGATGGATATGAGGAATTTTGATGGCAAGGATCCCATAACATGGATACTTCATATGGAGAAATATTTTGATCTCAATAATGTGCAAAACACACAAAAGGTACCCATTGCAACTTTACATTTAGAAAAAAATACATTTGTATGGTATTGATGGATTTTATCCCGTAAAAAAAATTGTCACTTGGTCAATTTTTACGGAGGAAATGATAGCACATTATGATGATACAAAGAGCAACACCTTCTTTAGCCAATTGATAAATCTCAAACAAAAGGGTTCAGTGGTGGAGCACATTGAGGACTTCCAAAAATTTAATATAAGGGAAATTGATATTCCATAGGAACACATGATTGATGTCTACAGAGGGACTATAAAGGATAACATCCAACATGAATTTCACATTTGGGAACCTGATTCATTGGAGAAGGAATTCAAGTTGGAAATAAAAATTTAATGTAAAATTATGGCGACAAGGAAGCCTACCACTCACATCTATAAAGATGAAAGTATGGCTACTCCTAGACTTCCACAACCTACAAGGTTGACACCATAAAAATTGGAAGAAAAAAGAGCAAAAGGGCTTTGCTACAGTTGTGATAGAAACTACACTAAAGGTCATAAGTGTGTTGAGAAGAAATTATTTTACATAGATTGTGAAGAGGAGGAAGAAAATGAACAATAAACTTGAAAAGAATATAATATACACCAGGAAACAACCCTGGAAGAAGAAGAAACAAGTCTGACCATATCGTGTAATGCATTGGCAGGAATTACCACTCCTCAAACTCTCAAGATAGAAGGACATATCAAGAAGAAAAAGGTAATAGTGTTGATTGATTTGGGTAGTACCCATAATTTTATTCATTGTAAGGTAGCCAAGGAATTGAATTGTTTCCTATACCCAGCACCAGAATTTCAAGTGATGGTTGCAAATGGAGGAAATATAAATTTCTCAGGAAAATGCCATAATATCAAGCTAACCATGGGGGAATATGTATTGGATAGTCCAATGATTTCCATTCCAATGGGAGGTACTGATGTTGTACTAGGAGTACAATGGTTACAATCTTTGGGGATGATAGCTTTTAATTTTCAAGAAATTTTATTGAATTTTTTTTGGAAGGAAAGGAAATTGAATTACGGGGTATCGCGGAAGCCAAGAAAGATAATAAGCTCTAATTTCATGAAAAATATTATGAATAAAGAACAAAGAGGTGTAATTACACAATTATGCTCACTAGAAGTTCCAACATCAAAATCATCTATTTGTCCAGATCTCCAAAAAGTCTTGGACAATCATTCCAAGGTGTTTGAAACTCCCAAAGGACTCCCACCTATTAATGAGCATTATTATGCTCTTCATTTGATTCCAAGAAGTGTTCCTCCAAACATCAGGCCTTACAGATATCCTTATGTCCAAAAGAGCGAAATTGAACGTATGTGTAATATTCCAAAGTTAGCATGCAACTACTTGGAATATTGATTTTTGTTTTTATCACCCAACAGTTGAATAAATGGGTAAGGAGGCCCATAAATATTAAAAACATGAATAAAATCCCTCATAATGTGAAAAGGGATCATCATAAGAGCTGGATTTCACACCCTCATGTGTGAAAAGGGGCATTTGCATGTAGACAAGGTCAAGTTTGACCAAGTCAACAACGCTGGGATAGGAGGTGGAGATCATCTTTAGAGACAAAACAGAGATAGTGGGAGGAAGATTCATTGGTGGAGGAAACCCTAATGAGTGGGACCCAAGGTTGGAGGGCTTCCATTTGTATAAAAGGAGGGCAAGGCAGCCATAGCAAAACATATTATGGTTATTGATTTTATGGTCTGCATGACTATTTTGCATTCTCTTGCTGTTAAGTAGAGTTGTTGTGCTGCTTAGAACAAGGCATTATTTTTTATGAATTCCTTATCCTTTCAGGAGAGGCCTCTTGAGGGAGCTTGTACCTCATTTCTCCACATATAGGCTTTAGGCCAAGCCACCTCCTTCAGCTACAACGTTATTTCTGCAGTAGTATAACATTGTGTTGCAGTGGAGGTTTCACAACACCACTTCCGGAGCTTATTTTTCAAATGAGGAAGATTTATTTCCTTTGGGAGATTATTGAGGAAGCCCTTGGAGCAGATTTCATATCTTGGCATTTGGCCAACATATTTTCTATCCCCTCCAGTGCAGTCCCTCTCCTTGTCTGTGTTATTTTCAGTGAGTATTTGCAGTGAGGATTTGCAGTGATTGTTGGAGGGTGAGATCTTTAGTGTTAGGATTAGCCTTTCACTTGGAAGATCCTTGGGAGTGTTATTCCCCTATGAATTTTTTGACAAGCAAACAGGGGGCTAAAATGTTTTTGAGCCTTCAAGGAATGCATTTCCCTCTGAAAACACATCATCCTTGAAGCCTCCTTATGCCCTTGTCCTTTGATAAATCCCCACTACTGTTTCCAGTTATAAAGCCTCTCTGTTTGTGAATAAATGCCCAAAAGGCCTCCTTTTTCCCTTTATATCATCCCTTCTAAACCTTTGTTTCCATTCCCTTGTCTCCCCTTCTAATTCCCTTCTTACCCTTCGAAATCCTCCCAAAATCCTCTTTAAGTCCTACACGTACCCCTTGTTTGGCTTATTTTTCCCTTTTTCCCCTTACCGTTACCCTTTCCTAGTCCCAAAATGCATTAAAATGGGCCAAAAACCCACTTTCCACCTTATATTAGGCCTAAGCACCTTTCGGCTAAGCCCCGCAAATCACTTCCCCACATGACCCCGTGCCTAGGACCAAGCGCTTAAGCCCCGGTCGCTTATCGCAATCGGAGCTGTCGGGCGATCGGATTTCTTTGCACATACAAAAAATCTTGATGCGATTGGATTTGGGTCTGTAGCCCCACACCACAATCTCTACCATTGATTTGAATATATCTAATGGTCCGCGCAAAGTCTTGCTGCGCCCACCTCACCCCTTCGCAAGGCTTCCGATTGAATGTGGGTTGTTGATCTGGTCCCGGGATCCAATGGCCAGCGCTCAATCGCTCCAATCACAATCGCAAGTCTTAAAACACGTCATCCTTTACATCCTCGATTGGTGATCTCCGATTGACGATCCCCGATCCGATCTAAGCCGTCCATCTCGCATGATTCAATGGCTCAACGCTAATCACATCATCGCTCTGTCACCCCTCTCCATCTCTCTCCGATTGAATGTGGGTCGTTGATCTAGTCCCTGGATCCAATGGCCAGTGCTCAATCGCTCCAATCGCAATCACAAAGTTTAAAAGTGTCACCCCCCATGCCCCCGATTGCGACCCTCTGATTCAATCTTAGCCATCCATCTCTTCAGATCCGACGGCTGGGATCTAATCGTGCCCCCCCATCAGTTTCTTCATCGGAGCCCCTTTTAACTTCAACTTTCAATCTCCACTGTTGATCTCCTCTTGAGATCCGACGGTCCAAAACCCATTGCCCTCCGCCCATGCCGGGTCCCACATCATGCCTCGTTTCATGGGATTTTCGTAAATTTCTTTGTAAATTGCCCAAACCTTAAGACTTTGGGTTTTCTGCTAATGCATTATTTCTTCACTTCCTTCGCATTTTTCACCATTCCTCCACAGTTGCGCCACCACTCCACGGTCCTCCGCAACATTTCTCCACCACCCCTGGGATTTTGTTATCGGTTTATTAATTGTGCAGGGTTGTTACAGAGTGATTAGCTCACTTTGTGATTCAGAATAAAGGGGTGCTATTACAGTGTTACAGCAGCAGAGATTTAAAGGTTGATTAAAGCCCGTAATGGAATACTCAACGCTTTAATCCTGATTCATAGGAATCAAGGCACAATTTGAAGACCAAAAGCACACTGTCAAGTCCTATTAGTGCTTCCAGTGTCAACAGATCATTTTCTCCATATGGACACCTTCGGCCATGTTCTCCATGCCTCCTCGGGCCTTTAAACAGAGGAAATGCACTAGCAGAAGTTTCTATTACTGTCAAGACCACAGTTATGAGGTATGGAGAGACCTGTAGACCTTTCCGCCATGTCTATTGTTCCAGAAAGCTAGCGCAGAGTTCAAAATAGCCAGAATGACTTCACTAAACATTCGAGGTCAAATCCGACCTGACAGAGATCTCTGAACCGGTCTACAGAGTACAGTCGGAGCTATTAAGCAGAGTGGGCTCAGGCTCTCCCACCACTCTGTCTTAATGGATCCATTTAATTTGTATCCACTCCTGCTATTATTCATTCTCCTATAAGTATTCCCGAGAACATATTGTAAAGGTTGTTGTTCGGTTGTTTCCGATTCTATTAGAGGGATTCATTTGGGTTGTTAGAATAGTCTTGGGAGGGATTAGCAGAGTAGTTGTTATGTAGTAGGTTGGGAGGAGAAGTTTGGATTGTATTCAGCCCTTGAGCTTAGTGTATGTGACTGGTTTTGCATCAATTAATCAAACACATTTCTTTGGATCCTGGTCTATTACTACTGGTGATGTTCTTCTTGTCTTATTGTTTTATTACACTTTCATGTTGTTCATTGCTGCTGGTTTGCATAAAAAATATGGCATAGGATTTACCCTTGTTAGGTACCCTATGTCTCTGCTCTCCTTGCCTTCAATGTTTTCTGCTATATGCGTTATCTAAGATTAAATTCAGCTAATTTAACCAGTGTAGCGGTTCCATATGCTGCTAGCTGATGTATGAATTCGGGGTTCGCTGCTTGGATATTCTTGCTAGTGTCAAAGCATTGAAGGTTCAAAGTCCTTCTCTGATCTATAGACCCTGGCTCTGTTAAACTTATCTCTGTTTTTCCTTGGAGCATGCTAAAGCTGGCCTGGAGTTAAATGACCTCTGGTCCGATCTATAAGCTGTCCCTTTGTCCCTCCTTTGAGAGCTGCCTTTTAGTATGTCCAAGCAGGTCTCGAGTTATATGACCTCTGACCTGATCTATAGACAGAAATTGGGTTGTTTTCCTTCTTTCACTTTCAATCCTTAATGTTCCATCCCACCATCTTTCTAAAAAGATCCTTTAGTATAGATGACTTTCCCTTTGAAAGCCTTGGCTAGTTTTTGCATGTAATTACCTTTCATGACTCCATAGCCCAATGGATGGCACATTCTTGAACTATCATTTTTGCTGAAACATCCTGCTACTCTGCTCCTTTCCTTCGTTTACTTTCTCAGTTTATGATCTCATGACCAGCCCAGAAACCAACCAACCAAATAATTTAAACCCCCACTCGTGCTTCATACCTAGCCTAATATCTCATTTAGAGCTTCAGAGATATATATCATTCTTTGTTTTATGGAGAGATCCCTCTCCGGATCCAGGAGGGCTAGATCCTAGGATCCCAAAGTGGTTTGATGTTGTCTTATCTTTTGGTGTTGCCAAATGTGCCAAAACATAGGAACCCCAACATAATAGCGACTCCGCTGGGGAAAAATACCAATCAGCCTGATTTGGTAAATCAATGTGGTGGACAGTAAAATCTTAAATCCTCTGCCTGGCAACTCCACAGTCCCTAAATGATTAAAAGACTCCACTGGTGATCAGTAGGCTGCTGATTACCTTTGTTTTCACATGAATCCACTAGGAGACCAGTAACGTTACAACATCATTCCCACCAATGGATGACTTTGAGTTAAGTCCCCTTGAAGAGTTTCGTTATGGAATATTAGGTATATTGGCCCAACTCAGAAGAAAATACCTTCCAGAGGTTTGTCTTTCCAGCTCAAGATTCAATGATCAACCTGAGCTGAAGAAAGTTTTTCTAGAAGTGCTGGTGAAAAGGTATGAGGTTGAGATTGAATTTCTGAACTCACAAGAGAAATCATACCATTTCAGAGACCCCAGAGCATTTTTGGAAAGTCTCCCTTCCCCTAAGAGGGAAGAGATTCCATTGCCTATTGAAGTACAAGAAGAAGGTGATCAGGCTTTCAATAGCCACTTGGAAGATGCAGTGAAGGATGCAGTAATCAAAGCTGCCCAGGATAAAGACAACCTACCAATCATGGAGGGCCTAAAAGAAGAACTTGTACATCATGTGTTCATTGATCCTGTGGAAAAATATATGGAGGCCCTAATTTGCTCAAGTACTCCAGTATTGATCTTTAACACAGGCCAGATTCATCAGGAGTGGTCACTACTGATGTTGACCTCATTTTTGAAGAACTACATGCAGAGCACCCTGTGGTTATCTTTGGCAGGCAGTCAATGCTCATATCCTTTTTTGCTATTGCTTGACTGGCTGCATTGGCATTATTGTATCACCTAGAACATCAGAGATTTCCAAGTAGATTAGGGTAGGTAGGAAAGATCAATAAAGCTCAACGTGTGAGTATGTAGGTAGTTTTTTTTAATTTCTACAAAGTCCAGCAAGCCAGATAGTCTAATCCTGGCTTGACTATTTTCAATTTCTGTCTTAGAATGTAGAGAAGAAGTCTGCTAGATAGTTTAATCTTAGAAGATATTAGTTTAGGTAGAGAAACTATGAGACCAATAGTCTAATCTGGTCTCATGGAGTAATAAGGGTAGAAGTAGAAAAGGTGTATTTTCCTGCTTGTAAAAAATTGATGATGTAAAGGGTCTGCTAGTCCAAATGCATCCAGAAGAAAAAATGTTAGGACTATAGTGTGGGTAGGTAGTTGTTGGGAGAATTTTACTGCTGATATGATGTCTTCATGATTTGTGGTAGCTGATCCAAGAAATAAAATGGATGAGTCGAGTACCAGGCATCTAGCCTACACCAAAGATCATTTCTGAATTCTTGACTCCTTCGAGAAGAAGCCATCCCCATGTGGAGCCACTGTTAGCCCCCTATGAATTTTTTGACAAGAAAATAGGGGGCTAAAATGTTTTTGAGCCTTCAAGGAATGCATTTCCCTCTGAAAACACATAATCCTTGAAGCCTCCTTATGCCCTTGTCCTTTGATAAATCCCCACTGCTGTTTCCAGTTATAAAGCCTCTCTGTTTGTGAAGAAATACCCAAAAGGCCTCCTTTTTACCTTTATATCATCCCTTCTAAACCTTTGTTTCCATTCCATTGTCTCCCCTTCTAATTCCCTTCTTACCCTTCGAAATCCTCCCAAAATCCCCTTTAAGTCCTACATGTACCCCTTGTTTGGCCTATTTTCTCCTTTTTCCCCTTACCGTTACCCTTTCCTAGTCCCAAAATGCATTAAAATGGGCCAAAAACCCACTTTCCACCTTATATTAGGCCTAAGCCCCTTTCGGCTAAGCCCCGCAAACCACTTCCCCACGTGACCCCACGCCCAGGACCAAGCGCTTAAGCCCTGGGTGCTTATCGCAATTAGAGCTGTCGGGCGAGCGCATTTCCTTGCACATACGAAAAATCCCGATGCGATTGGATTTGGGTCTGTAGCCCCGCACCACAATATCTACCATTGATCTGAATAGATCTAATGGTCCACGTAAAGTCTTGCCGTGCCTGCCTCACCCCTTCGCAAGGCTTCCGATTGAATGTGGGCTGTTGATCTGGTCCTAGGATCCAACAGCCAGCGCTCAATTGCTCCAATCACAATCGCAAGTTTTAAAACGTGCCACCCTTTTGCATCCCTGATTGGAGATCTCCGATTGACGATCCCTGATCCAATCTGAGCCGTCCATCTCGCATGATCCAATGGTGCTAATCGCATCATCGCTTTGTCACCCCTCTCCATCTCCCTTCTATTGAATGTGGGCCGTTGATCTAGCCCCTGGATCCAACGGCCAGTGCTCAATCGCTCCAATCGCAATCGCAAAGTTTAAAAGTGTCACCCCCCGCGGCCCCGATTGTGATGCACCGATTCAATCTTAGCCGTCCATCTCTTTAGATCCGACGGATGGGATCTAATCGTGCCCCCCCATCTGTTTCTTCATCAGAGCCCCTTTTAACTTCAACTTTCAATCTCCGCCGTCGATCTCCTCCTGAGATCCGATGGTCCAAAACCCATTGCTCTCTGCCCATGTCGGGTCCCACATCGCGCCTCATTTCATGGGATTTTCGTAAATTTCTTTGTAAATCACCCAAACCTTAAGACTTTGGGTTTTCTGCTAATGCATTATTTCTTCGCTTCCTTCACATTTTTCACCATTCCTCCACAGTTGCGCCACCACTCCATGGTCCTCCGCAGCATTTCTCCACCACCCCTGGAGTTTTGTAATTGGTTTATTAATTGTGCAGGGTTGTTACAGAGTGATTAGCTCACTTTGTCATTCAGAATACAAGGGTGTTATTACAATTTTATAGCAACAGAGATTTAAAGGTTGATTAAAGCCCGCAATGGAATACTCAATGATTTAATCCTGATTCATAGGAATCAAGGCACAGTTTGAATACCAAAGCACATTGTCAAGTCCTATCAGTGCTTCTAGCATCAGAAAAACATTTTCTCTAGACGGACACCTTCAGCCATGTTCTCCATGCCTCCTCGGGCCTTTAAACAGAGGAAATACACTGGCAGAAGTTTCTATTACTGTCAAGACCACAGTTATGAGGTATGGAGAGACCTGCAGACCTTTCTGCCATGTATCTTGTTCCAGAAAGCTAGCGCAGAGTTCCAAACAGCCAGAAGGACTTCACTAAACATTCGAGGTCAAATCCGACCTGACAGAGATCTCTGAACCGGTCTATAGAGTACAGTGCAGAGTTATTAAGTAGAGTGGGCTTAGGCTCTCCCACCACTCTGTCTTAATGGATCCATTTAATTTGTATCCACTCCTGCTATTATTCATTCTCCTATAAGTATTCCCGAGAACATATTGTAAAGGTTGTTGTTCGGTTGTTTCTGATTGCTGTTAGAGGGATTCATTTAGGCTGTTAGAACAGTCTTGGGAGGGATTAGCGGAGTAGTTGTTATGTAGTAGGCTGGGAAGAGAAGTTTGGATTGTATTCAGCCCTTGAGCTTAGTGTATGTGATTGGTTTTGCATCAATTAATCAAACACATTTCTTTGGATCCTGGTCTATTACTACGGGTGATGTTCCTCTTGTCTTATTGTTTTATTACACTTTCGTGCTGTTCATTGCTGCTGGCTTGCATCAGAAATATGGCATAGGATTTACCCTTGTTAGGTACCCTATGTCTATTCTCTCCTTGCCTTCAATGTTTTCTACTGTATGTGTTATCTAAGAGTAAATTCAGCTAATTTAACCAGTGTAGCGGTTCCATATGCTGCTAGCTAATGTATGAATTCGGGGTTTGCTGCTTGGATATTCTTGCTAGTGTCAAAGCATTGAAGGTTCAAAGTCCTTCTCTGATCTATAGAACCTGGCTCTGTTAAACTTATCTCTGTTTTCCCTTGGAGCATGCTAAAGCTGACATGGAGTTAAATGACCTCTGGTCCGATCTATAAGCTTCCCCTTTGTCCCTCCTTTGAGAGCTACCTTTGAGTATGTCCAAGCAGGTCTAGAGTTAGATGACCTCTGACCTGATCTATAAATAGAAATTGGGTTGTTTTCCTTCTTTCACTTTCAATCCTTAATGTTCCATCCCACCATCTATCTAAAAAGATCCTTTAGTATAGATGACTTGCCCTCTGAAAGCCTTGGCTAGTTTTTGCATGTAATTACCTTTCATGACTCCATATCCCAATGGATGGCACATTCTTGACCTATCCTTTTTGCTGAAACATCCTGCTGCTCTACTCCTTTCCTTTCTTTACTTTATCAGTTTATGATATCATGAACAGCCCAGAAACCAACCAACCAAATCATTTAAACCCCCAATCGTGCTTCATTCCTAGCCTAATATCTCATTTAGAACTTCAGAGATATATATCATTCTTTGTTTTATGGAGAGATCCCTCTCCGGATCCAGGAGGGCTAGATCCTAGGATCCCAAAGTGGTTTGATGTTGTCTTATCTTTTTGTATTGTCAAATATGCCAAAACATAAGAACCCCAATAGGGAGGAGGTCTATTCATATTGTGCAACATATTTAGCCATCTCCATCTAGTTCTTGAGTTGCAGCTACTATTCAGTCCTAGGACTGCAACTCCGACATTTTTTCCATTTTTCATATTTCAGGAAATCCTTCCCGGATTGTCTTGAAATTGAGTTTGGGAGTTTAGATCTTAGCTCTCAACATTGTATGAGATATATTATTGCAGATCTATGTATTGAAATTATCCAATAGCATTTATTCTTAATTAAACTATGTTGTCATAGCCTTGGACACTTTTCTGTATAGCAGTGATCTTATGATTTATGTACATGTTTCTTAAGGCTGATTTTGCCTATCTTGAGTGACTCTTTCCTCAAGATATTGTATCTATTTGCTGCTATAATACTAATATGATGGCTATATGTTCTTCTCACATTTCATGAGTTGATTTATCACCACTATTTGCATTATTGTGTTCATGTATTGCTGCATCCCCATTTTGGGATATTACAGTGGTATCAGAGCATAATCTTGGCTCAGCCTGTGGAATCTCAACCAATATGCTATCAATAAGACAATAAGAAGAAAATATGTACATAAAAGACAAGAAGGAGACTCCATTATTTGGAGGAAGGAAGGAAGAGAAGCTCTCAAAACTTCTTTCTCAAACTTTGTAGAGTATTAAGAGAGATCTCAAGGAGATGAGAAGGGAGATGTATAGAGAGTCTCCGAGAGAGTTTGAATATGAAACAAACTCTAGATTTTCATATGATGAGTGTGAGCATGCATCCACACATCATGATGCACATCGCAGTCCTATGCCCAGATTTGGTATAAAGAAGATAGAAGAAGAAGAAATGCCTAAGAGGGAAACTCTTAGTGATTTTCTATGAGAAAATGAGTCTCAAACTCAAAGGTTTAGAGATCATATCACTTTTCCAGAGTTTTACAAGATCAAGGTGGAGAGAAGCAAGCAAAATAATGTGAGTAGATTTTCCCTATCTACTTTTGATGGTTCACCTACATGTTTGGCTAGAGCTTGGGTGGAGGAGCTAGACACCTATTTGTAGCAGAACTAAATTTCTGAAGATGAAGCCATGAAATTTGCAGTGCTGCATTTTGGAGGTAAGGCCTATGCATGGTGGATATTTGAGTCTTTTTCTTCGAAAAATGAAAATGCTTCTTCTTATGCAAAGTTCACTAAGAGGATAGTAGAAAGATTTGATGGAAAAATTTCTAAGACATCCTTGGTGAAACCAAACAAAAAAAAACAAACTGCAACTTTTCTTGTGTTGGAGGAAACTGTAATCTCAACTCCACTTTAGAAAACCATTGAGGAGGTTGAAATCTTGCATCATAATTTTCTAGAGGCAAGATCTGTATCTCATACTCTTGAACAAGAGGGCATGGAGATCCCTTTTTCAAAAGAGAATCCAATTCTTGGAGGGTTTCCCATTCATATTGGAGAGGAAGAAAAGGTTTAGGGCAACATCACTGTTGTTACACCATTTTTTGGTCATCTAACCTATTATCATTAGATGGACCCAAGTACACCATGTAAGACCAATTTTACCCTAAGTAAAATTGCTTTCACTATGTAAAATAACTTAATAAACCACATTTATTAGGCTGTTTATGGTCTAAACAGGAAACCCCAAAAGGAAATATTAAACAAACCTATATTTGTTTGATTTTCCTCATGGAATAATTAATTAAACCATAATTTAATTATAATTCCCAGTCATGTTTAACCCAAAAACAAAGAAATTAATTAGATAAACCTTTATTTATCTTATTATTTTCTAGGAATAATTATTTAAATCTTATTTAGATAATATTCCTTATTAAATATGACCAAATCACCCACAAATAATTAAATAAATCATTATTTATTTAGTTATCTTTCAACCACTTCCTTAAATAATTAAATAAATCATTATTTATTTGATTATCTTCTAACCGCTTCCTTAAAAGATAAATAAATCATTTATTTATTTATTTTGGACAAATTAAGGAATTTGACCCAAGTCAAAAACCTTTTCCCTCCAACAAATATAATAAAATATTCCATAAAAAGTGGATCTAGATCTGGTTAACCCATGCACCAAGATCTAGAATGACCCAATATTTTGTTGTAAATAGGAGGGTTTTTCCTACCATTCTTCACCTTTTGTTGCCTATTAGATCACTCTGGATCTATACACTTGGTCACCATTTTCTGCCATTTGCTGTGTGAGCTCCCTTTGAGTTCCATTCTTTGTGTGGGTTTTCTACACCAACAAGAGAGAGAAATCTTAGATCTGAAGTGCCGAGGACTTCCAAGAACCCATCCCACTGAGGAGAATTGGATACACCTTCTTGTTTTCCTCCCAGGTGCCCAATTAATATAAAAATTCTTTCAAAAATTGTTCTTGTCTTGTCTATTGGTATATGGAGCAAACCCTTGTTTTTTCTGCTTAATGTCTTTCCATGCATAGATCTGGTTTTTGCAGCTCTTTTATGTCCAACTAACCACAGATCTGAAGATATTGGCAGCCACTTTTGTTGTTAGGGCTATTAGTTATGCGTAGCTAAAGTGGTCCTTTTTCGTACACTTCGACAAAGGATTCATACTAACAACTGTCATGTCTAGAGATTATCTAGCACCTCATGCTGTAATGTTCCCAAAGCGGGACAGCTAGCAATCCATGGCTGGAAAACGCATTTTCCAGAAATGGAGGCAGTAGGATCTGATACCAAGACCTAGATTCCTTATACCAATGTGTCTAAGACTGAAATCCAAGAGTTGGGGCCAAAGAAATCCTTCTAGAGTGGTTAAACAGATCTCCCACTACTAGATGTCCTCAGAAAGTGCCCGGTGAGGGACTGCAACAATTCTTGAGCAAGAAATGGAAAGACAGCGTTATTTTACAACCATGAGCATATGAATATCTGAATAGCCATAAAATATTGTTATAGTAGTAGAAAGAGTACAATTTCTTGAGGAAACAACCTCTCAAGAAAGGCAATGCAAGCCTCAACAATACATGTACATGGAAATGAAGAAATACTGCTGCATATATGAAACCCTTGGCTATGACAACGCAGTCTATTATGGATAACTGTTGCAATACAATGTCAATACATGGATATGGAAATGATATAGCTCAAATACAATAGGGGATCAAAGCTCTAACCCTTAGAAGCAATAAAACATCAATCCTCCAAAGGATTGGCTAAAATATACAAAATGGAAAAAATGCTAGAGTTGTTGGGTAGCTGAAGCAACTCAAATCTAGAACTCAATAGAGAAGGCTGAAGATGATGAGAAATATGAAGTAGTCCTTCTCTAATGTATCTCCAAGTGGAAGGCTGATCCTCACACTTGAGATCTCACCCTCCAAACAACACTGCAAGCCCTCACTGTAGGTGCTCTATGAAAATAACACAGTCTAAGAGGGTAACTACGTTGTAGGTGGAATATAATGAGTTGGCCAAGTGCCAAGATCTTAAAATAAGCTCCAATGCTTCCAAAATAATCCTCCAAAGGAAAGAAAGAGTCTTCCTCTGAGAAACAAGCAATGGAAGAGGTGTTGTAACTACTTACTGCAACACCCTTCAACACAGAATTATGCTGCTGCAGCAATAACGCTGTCCTGGAGGAGGATGCTTGGCCTCAAGACTAGATGTGAGAAAAATCAGTGAAATTGATTCAAGAGGTTTCTCAAGAAAGGAGGAGGAAATCCTAAACAATAATTCCCCGACAATTCTTGCTAAACAACAGAGAATGCACAATGTCTGAATAGACATGAAATGAATAATCATAAGCATGCATAACAATGGTTGCCTTGCCCTCCTTTTATACAATGTGAGCTCCCTTCCCCTGGGTCCCACTCTATTAGGGTTTCTTCCATAAGGGAATATTCCCTCCTCTATCTTTGCGCTATCCCATGTAGTGCTTTCCACCTCATACCCTGCGCTGTTTGACTTGGTCAAACTTAACCAAGCCTCTTTGCAAAATGTCCCTTTTCACACATGAGGGTGTGAAATATAGTTCCATGGCCGATCCATTTTCATACTAGAGGGATTTAATATATGTTTTTATTTTCATTGGGCCTCCTTACCCAATTATTCATCTCCTAAGTGAAAATAGGCAAAATTAATATTCCAATTTATTGAAGGAAAAATTTGAAATATTACAGTCCTCCCTTCCCAAATGTTGCTTGTCCTCAAGCAAATGCAAGGATAGAAATGGAAAGTCTCCATCCCCAAGCAATCATCCAAACAAAATGAGCCACCTCCCAACAACGCAACTCCTGAAAATCTCCTTCCACCTCAAGCTCCGGAAATGAAGGCAGGCTGAAAATATGAACATGGTAAGCATCATAGCCTACCCCAAGCTATCCTTCTCTCCACTTATGGTAATTTTAGAGTGTGTGCTACTCCTGGGCTGCAAAATTATTGCCCTCAAATGGCAAAGTGAAGATAAATCCTCCAAAGAGTTCTCCTTCAACATTGAAGAACAAGCCGGCCCAAAATAATCCATCCATGATGAATAGTATAAGATCATCATAGAGTATCCCAATGAGAATTTTTTTGCAAGTTATACATGATGATACATGATACAAACAATGTCTCACAAGGATACAACGTAGTTTCATCCACTGCAATCTCAGAAAGGAACATGGCAAGTGACATACAAAATCCATCACATCTACTAAGGAATAGTAAATGGATGAATATAACAACAATACAAGACCAAAAACTTGCCCATGGCTGTACAATGGATGACTATCAATTCCATGGTCCACCTCAAAAGAGAACACATATGTAGTAGTGGTGGCCATATCTCTTCCCATGCTCCCATTAGAACATGTAGTGCAGAAAATGTGGGAATTTTCTCCCCTCAAGGAAACATCCAACTCATGTGTATTTCTCATACAAATCTGATCCATATTAGAAAATGAAGACATGATCAGCAACCAAATGAAGAAAGTGCTGAAGGTTTCAAGTGATGCAAGAAGGTACCAAAAACTTTCCCAAGAGTGACAACGCAGTTTTCCAAACTGCTGCTTCAGAAAATCACATGGCAAGTTGTTTTGTGTTACATGAATGGTTATGTATGTCATGATAGCTACTGATAAATAGAAAATGGCTAAGTATATCAACTGATCATACATGAAAGAAAACACTTTCCCAAGGCCATATAAAATATGGTTGTCTCCATCATACAAATTGGCCCAATTTTGTCCATGGAGCCCAATGAAAAACTTGCCCTTTTGTGGAGCAATGCACTAAATATAAATGGTAAGAGCATCAAAATGTTGTGTTAGATAATCCATGGATGTAAAAACAATATTATTACCATATGTTGAGAGCAAAATGACGCATGTGTATATGAATGATCCCTCCATAGTAGTATGGCACATTCCCAGGAAGAGAATTGAACCATATGTTGCATAAAGATCATCCTCCCTATACTTGGAAATCCAAGTCATATAAATTGAGTTCATACCAATGTAATAGATGTCTCCATCCACTAGTCCATCAATATCACCTCCTCTTTGTCCTCCAAGTGCATCAAGTGTGAACAGATCCTGGGGAAACTCCATCAATAACCCCAAGCTCTCAAGTGATAGCATTGTTGGCCTCTGCAAGTGATCTCTGGCCAACTCATAGCTCCATTCTTTGACATGCCCCTTGTCAAATATATCTCCCATAATGCTGCAATACATAAGAATCTCCTCCCAAGGTGGAAGTATCTCTCTATCATCAAAAGCCAAGGAGATAATGCCATCTCCTCCTCCTGCAACATCATGCAAATGGTGAGAGAAAATTTTCTCTTGCTCTCCCAAGAACAAGAAAAGCAAAAATATATTTTGCTGCCTCCCCATACTTCCATCATACAACTCATGTGATGAAGAAAAAATTACTGATATGAGTATCACATCAACACCATGCATCCATACTCTATGTTTCTCAATGATGCAAGTATCCATCCTCCTACTCTTAGGAAGAGTGTTTTCCAAGTGATGGCCAAACTCTTTCAATAGTAACCAGCGCAGCCAAGCCTCCTACTACCTGGCATCATAGATTTTCAAGTAGCCTCCCAGCTCCTTGCTCATCAACCACATCCACTCAACCACTTGTGGATGCTTCCTTCTTCTCTTCATCTTGGTACTCCTCCCATGAGGGCTACCATCCTCCCAAACCAAACTCCTGTCTTTTCACTTCATGGGATTTCGAAATGCAATCTTCTCAAGGATCAATGAGACCCTATCAAGACCCAAATAGGTGGTAGGAAAAAACCTCCCATCATGATGTGTATGGCTCAAGGAATTTCCAACACAAGCATGAGATATGTTATCCATCCTAAGATGTCCTCCATCTTCTATCTGCTCTTGTGAGAAAGGAAGAAAATATTTGCACTCCATGGTGTGTTGAAGTGCACCTATAATGAGATCTCTCCTTAAGACCTCCCTCTCATCAATAATCTTCCAAAACCAATGAGGTCTTGGATCTGAAAGTAGAAGTTCCTTTTTGATATGAGAGGAGCTCATTGAGAAAGTGTCATCTTGAAGGGAGAAAGGGTTTCTTACTTCAAGATGTCTACTATCAATCTTCAAGGCTTCAAACCCCAACCTCCAATGTGATATGCAATCCAAAAAAGGATCATGAGAATGATGGTTTTCTCCCTTGAATATCTCCATGTTGCATAGCGCAGTGCAACCAAGCTGCTCTATGGTAGCAGTATGATTTGACCCTTGGTCATTCAAAAGTAAACCTCCACAATTTCCAAAAGAAGTTGCTGCAACAATAGATTGTGGAAATTCTTTCATACCTTGATGTGCATTTGGAACTTCTCGTAGGGCTGCAAGAGTTCCCTCCTCCAAAGTGTTGGCTGCTCCAACTGTTGATGTATGTGGTTGCTCCTCTATGAATGTGATAGTGTTATCACAAGTTTCTTCAAGTGGTGGTGTGACCTCCCCTTCCTTTGCCCTTTCATCATCAAAGGTTTTGACCAACCCTTGGATGAACTTTGCAAAAGTTTTCTCCCTTGCATGGCTCAAGTGGCTGCTCCACCAATCATAGGCTTCACCCTCCAAGTGCAGTGCTGAGATTTCAACAACTTCTTTCTCTACTACAAGATGTAGAAAGAAAAATGCCACCAACTCTTTCACCCAAGTTCTTGCAATAGATGACCTATCAAAGGTAGACAACAGAAATATATTGTCTTTGATTTCTTTTCTGCTACATGGTCTCTTCTCTTCCTTCAACTAGATGAAATGAGGAAAATCTAGAGTCTCCTTAAAGGCTATAGGTTTAGATCTATACTCAACAAGGTAATCACTCAGAATTTGATGATCCAAGTGTCTTCCATGCTCAATGTCTTCTTCTTGACAAGAATAGGAAGTGCATGGTCCTTCCTCTTTTTCTTCTTCATTCTTCTTGACCTCCTTGGAGAGGTCTCCTCTGAATCTGAAAATAGATGAGAATAAACTCATCTTCTTAAAAAATTTAATATTCTTGGGCTTAGACTCATAGGCTTTGCCAAGAAAGCAGCTCTGATACCACTATAATGTTCCCAAATCAGGACAGTTAGCAATCCATGGCTGGAAAACCCATTTTCTGGAAATGGAGGCAGCAGGATTTGATACCAAGACCTGGATCCCTTAGACCAATGTGTCTAAGACTGAAATCCAAGATTTGGGGCCAAATAAATCCTTCTAGAGTGGTTAAACAGATCTCCCACTACTAGATGTCCTCAGAAAGTGCTCGGTGAGGGACTGGAACAATTATTGAGCAAGAAATGGAAAGACAACATTATTTTACAACCATGAGCATATGAAGATCTGAATAGACATAAAATATTGTTATAGCAGTAGAAAGAGTACAATGTCTTGAGGAAACAACCTCTCAAGAAAGGCAATGCAAGCCTCAACGATACATGTACATGGAAATGAAGAAATACTACTGCATATATGAAACCCTTGGCTATGACAACGCAGTCTATTATGGATAAATACTACAATAAAATTTCAATAAATATATATGGAAATAATATAACTCAAATAAAATAGGGGAGCAAAGCTCTAACCCTTAGAAACAATAAAACATCAATCCTCCAAAGGATTGGCTGAAATATACAAAATGGAAAAAATGTCGGAGTTGCTGGGTAGTTGCAGCAACTCAAATCTGGAACTTAATAGAGAAGGCTGAAGATGATGAGAAATCTAAAGTATTCCTTCTCTAATGAATCTCCAAGTGGAAGGCTAATCCTCACACTTTAGATCTCACCCTCCAAACAACACTACAAGCCCTCACTGTAGGTGCTTTATGAAAATAATGCAGTCTAAGAGGGTAACTACACTGTAGGTGGAATAGAATGAGCTGGCCAAGTTCCAAGATCTGAAAATAAGCTCCAGTGATTCCAAACTAATCCTCCAAAGGAAAGAAAGAGTCTTCCTTTGAAAAACAAGAAATGGAAGAGGTGTTGTAACTACTCACTACAACACCCTTTAACACAGAATTATGCTGCTGCAGCAATAACGCTGTCCTGGAGGAGGATGCTTGGCCTCAAGCCTAGCTGTGAGACAAATCAGTACAACTCCTTCAAGAGGATTCTCAAGAAAGGAGGAGGAAATCCTAAACAGGAATTCCCCGACAATTCTTGCTAAACAGCAGAGAAGGCACAATGTCTGAATAGACATGAAATGAATAATCATAAGCATGCATAACAATGGTTGCCTTACCCTCCTTTTATACAATGTGAGCTCCCTTCCCTTGGGTCCCACTCTATTATGGTTTCATCCATAAGAGTATATTCCATCCTCTATCTCTGCGCTGTCCCATGTAGTGCTTTCCACCTCATACACTGTGCTGTTTGACTTGGTCAAACTTAACCAAGCCTCTTTGCAAAATGTCCCTTTTCACACATGAGGGTGTGAAATCTAGTTCCATGGCTGATCCATTTTCATACTAGAGGGATTTCATCTATGTTTTTATTGTCATTGGGGCTCCTTACCCAATTATTCATCTCCTAAGTGAAAATAGGAAAAATTAATATTCCAATTTAT
Source organism: Pinus albicaulis (assembly GCA_034641835.2). NCBI lineage: Eukaryota > Viridiplantae > Streptophyta > Pinopsida > Pinales > Pinaceae > Pinus > Pinus albicaulis. Next base: position 541,222,668 of record CM076575.1, on the reverse strand, counting down.
TGAAGGAAAAATTTGGAATATTACACATGCAGAGGAAGAAAGAGATCTTGCTCCAACAGGAGGAATTCTTGTATCATTGCAAGGAATTCCCCAGGATCTCATATGTGGAGGTCAATGAAAAACTCATGATCAGCATGTACCATTGATGATGGATTGTGGAACCATGTAGACACAAGGAGGAGGTAGGGAGGATGACCATCATCATTTGATGAGGAGCACACACCCTTATCTATTTCAAAGGGTTGATGCACATAAGAGGGAGACTGGATTGCGTAGTGAAGGTAGGGACAAGTCTATCCATTCATATATGTAGCCTACTCTTGATGGTGATGTCTCATTGCATGGAGACCTTTCACCAAGGAGACCACCAGATCAACAGATGATGAGAGATGCTTCACATTTTGAGGCACCACTCATTGATTTCAGAGGAGTGGAGACCTTGGGAGGTCATTGTACAACGGTGAGAGTCTTGGGTAGACTCAAGGAGGAGGGAGATATTCTCCCAACATCATCATTACCCACTCTCACTTTAGATTCTGCGCTGTGGCAGGAGTAGTAGGGGAAGGATAGCAGCCTTCCAACTTGCATCTTTGGCATGGGAGATGTCAAAGAGGAGGAAAACCATATGATAGATTCTCTTTATGGTAGATCATAAACGTTGTCACTATGGAGGATAGATTCATATTGGAAATCCCAGTTGTTGGTGGATTATTCCAAGGATATTTTTACTTGTATGATATTGGATACCAGTTGCATGAGGAAGGATATTCAGTTAGAGATGGGGTCATCTACTATCATGGTAGGATCTTCTTATCTAGAGCTTCGAAGCTCAAGGAGAAGTTACTACAAACAGCTCATGAAGATTTCCTTTTCAGTCACACTTATTCTATGACAGCATACCACACCATCATGGAGGGGTACTTTTGGGAAGGATTTGAGGAGGAGATATATCGGCATTTGAGGAGATGCATGGATCATGTGGAGATGGAGAAGATACCCAACTATTTAGAAGAGTTAACACAACCACCTATTTTCTCTTTGAGAATGAAAGGGGATTCATCCATGAGCCACTCCATTTGCATGAGAAAAACATATGGTAAGGATATTGTTTGGTTGCATAATGATTTTTATAAATATGTGCATTCCTTAACCACATATGTGCAGGAATTTGCTCAAAGGAGGAGCATTCTTCCTTCTAGACTTCATGGTATACTTGAGGCCATGAGCAGTATTGATGGCCACTTCCTAGGAGGACTTGGGGAGGAGATATCTTATGGAGAACATGCTTACTATGAACCATACATCATACACTTTCTCCAAACTTGTGAGGAGATTGGGGCAGCAAGCAAGTGGTTGAGAAGCCACACATTATGTCATTCTCTATTGCAGTTGAGAGTAAAACTACATTGGCTCCATTTGAGGGACCATTTTCCTTCTCCCTTGCTACATATGGCAGCAATTATGATTCTCATTATGGTTCCCTATGTTGTTGTTGTTATTATTTTTATTGGGAGAACGATTAGGGGAGAGACACATTGGTTGGATGTGTCCTTTGGGGAAGAGGATTCCCACATTTTTTTCATTACATGTTCTAAGGGGAGCATGGGAGGTGATATGGCCACCACAACAAAACAATTGATTATTTATGAGGTGGGCCATGAGATTGATTGGAGCACTTGGGTTATGACTCTCATAAATCATTGGGAGAAACTTTTCTATGAGTTGCCATGCCATGTTGTGCAACAACAGTTAGGAAAACGACACTGTGACCACTTGGGAAACTGTTGGTACCTTTCAGATCTACATGAAACCTTCAATATTCCCCTCACTTGGATGCCATATGATGGTGATTTCCTATTCATCATATATGGGATGGTTTGGGCCAGCATGATTCACAACGTTGGAGGGAATATCTTTGGACATCCAATTCATTCGTACGACTTGGAGGCAACATTTTTGCAGCCCAAGAGCAACAGGTACTCTAAAATTTTCATAAGTGGAGAGAAGTATAGCATGGGGTAGGCTATTTTTTCTACCATGATCAGATTTTCAGCCCACCTACATCACAGGAGCTCAAGGTGGAGGGGGATTTTCAGGATTTGCTACGTGGAGAGGTAACTCATTTTGTATGGATGATAGCTTGGGGATGGGAGATTCATATGGGGATGATAGACCCCAATGTATATCAGACCTCATGCCTCAAGAAGGCCTTTAGACAACCCATTGTTTCCTCCATGGATGTTTTACTTTTACATGATGATAGCTATTTGGGATGCTCACCAAAAGCTAGCTTGCATACTTGGGAGGGGAAACTTGGAGATGCATTGATGAGCCAACATCTTGATCCTTGGAGGATTTTATGATATGAGGATGCTATAAGGGGATAATAGGAGGCTCTTCAGCTCTATCCTTGTATTTTCTTGAGGACAAACAACATTTGGGAGGGGAGGACTATAATATTCCAAAATTAGCATGCAACTACTTGGAATATTGATTTTTGTTTTTATCACCTAGCAGTTGAATAAATGGGTAAAGAGGCCCATGCATATTAAAAACATGAATAAAATCCATCATAATGTGAAAATGGATCATCATAGGAGATAGATTTCACATCCTCATGTGTGAAAAGGGGAATTTTCATGTGGACAAGGTCAAGTTTGACCAAGTCAACAACACTAGGATAAGAGGTGGAGATCATCTTTAGAGACAACGCAGAGATAGTGGGAGGAATATTTATTGGTGGAGGAAACCCTAATGAGTGGGACCCAATGTTGGAGGGCTTCCATTTGTATAAAAGGAGGGCAAGGCAACCATAGCAAAACATATTATGGATTATTGATTTTATGGTCTTCATGACTATTTTGCATTCTCTTGTTGTTTAGCAGAGTTGCTGTGCTAGTTAGCACAAGGAATTAATATTTAGGAATTCCTTATCCTTTCAAGAGAGGTCGCTTGATAGAGCTTGTACCTCATTTCTCCAATCTGGGCTTCAGGCCAAGCCACCTCCTTCAACTACATCATTATTTCTGCAGCAGTATAGCATTGTACTGTTGCAGGGTGTTGCAGTGGAGGTTTCACAACACCTCCTCCAGAGCTTATTTTTCAGAGGAGGAAGATTTATTTCCTTTGGGAGATTATTGAGGAAGCCCTTGGATCATATTTCATATCTTGGCACTTGGACAACACAGTTTCTATCCCCTATAGCGGAGTCCCTCTCCTTGTCTGCGTTATTTTCAGTGAGTATTTGCAGTGATTGTTGGAGGGTGAGATCTTCAGTGTTAGGATCATCCATTCACTTGGAAGATACTTTGGAGGGTATATATTCATATTGTGCAAAATTTTCAACCATATCCATCCAGTTCTTGAGTTGCAGCTGCTATTCAGTCCTAGGACTGCAATTCCACCATTTTTTCCATTTTTCATATTTCAGGAAATCCTTCCCGGATTGTCTTGAAATTGAGTTTGGGAGTTTAGATATTTTTTCCAAAAATTGTATAAGATATATTATTGAAGATATATGTATTGAAATTCTCCAGCAGTAGTTATTCTTAATTAAACTGCACTGTCATAACCTTGGACAAATTTTTGTGTAGCAGTGATCTTATGATTTATGTACATGTTTCTTGAGGCTGATTTTGCCTTTCTTGAGTGACTCTTTCCTCAAGATCTTGTATCTATTTGCTGCTATAATACTAATATTATGGCTATATTTTCTTCTCACATTTCATGAGTTGATTTATCATTGCTATTTCCATTATTGTGTTCATGTATTTTTGCATCCCCATTTTGGGATATTATAGTATGATTGCAGAAATGTTAGAGGCTGGTATAATTCAACCTAGTCAAAGTTATTTATTTGCTCCAATAGTATTGGTGCACAAGAAGGAAGGATCATGGCACATGTGTCCGGATTATACAGAGCTAAATAAGCTCACTATTAAAGATAAATTTCCCATTCCTGTGATTGATGAGTTATTGGATGAATTACACGGAGCAATTAATTTTACCAAGTTGGATCTTCATTCAGGATATCATCAAATTAGAATGATGACTGAAGATATTATGAAAATAGCATTTCGAACTCATGAGGGTCATTATGAATTTTTGGTCATGCCTTTTGGCCTTACCAATACACCTTCTACATTTCAAGGGTTGATGAATTCCATTTTCAAACCCTTCCTTGGAAAATTTGTGCTAGTATTTTTTGATGATATACTAATCTACAGTAGGTCTTGGAAGGATCATGTTGAACATGTTGACAGGGTGCTCAAACTATTGCAGGAGAAACAATTATATGCAAAAACATCCAAATGTTTCTTTTGAGTACAAGAGGTGGAATATCTGGGTCATATTGTATCTCACGAGGGTGTTAAGGTAGACCCTAACAAAATTAAAGCCATTAAGGAATGGAAAGTCTCCACAACCATAAAGCAGTTGCGAGGATTTCTCAGGTTAACAGGGTATTATCGCAAGTTTGTTAAGAATTATGGGAGAATAGCAGCACCTCTAACAACATTATTGAAGAAAGATACATTTTCATGGACTCCTGAAGCAACTAAGGCCTTTGAACATCTTAAAGAGGCAATGTGCCTAGCACCGGTCTTAGCTACGCCAGACTTCACAAAAACCTTTATTGTGGAATGTGATGCCTCAAGAAATGGAATTGGTGATGTTTTAATGCAGGAAGGAAGACCCATTGCTTTTGAAAGTCGTCCAATCAAAGGAAAGTATTTACAGAAACCTATTTATGAGAAGGAAATGTTAGCAATACTGCATGCACTAAAGAAATGGTGAACTTACCTAATGGGAAGACACTTCAAGGTAAAAACTGATCATGATAGTCTTAAACACTCTTTGGAACAAAGACTATCTTCAGAAGAGCAGCAAAAATGGGTCACAAAGATGTTGGGTTATGACTTTGAAATAATCTACAAAAAAGGAAAGCTTAATGTTGTTGCAGATGCACTCTCAAGAAAGAATGAAGAGGTGGAAGCATTGGTTTGTGCCATTTCTATTATCCAACCAGATTGGATAACTGAAGCAAGAGATGAATGGAAGAAGGACAAAGATGTATGGACACTCATTCAAAAGTTGCAGCAAGATCATAGTACATCTGATACATTTAGTTGGAAAAATGATTCCTTATGGTACAAAGATCGTTTATATATTTGTAAGAATTCCCAACTAAAACAAAAGATTCTTCTGGAATTGCACACTTCTCCTTTAGGAGGACACTCAGGATTTTTAAAAACTTACCACAGGGTGAAGAAAGAATTTTTTTGGGATGGCCTTAAATCTGATATTCGAAAGTTTGTGGCGGAATGTTTGGTTTGCCAGTAGAATAAAGTGGAAACAATTAAGACCCCAGGACTTCTACAACCTTTATCCATTCCAAGTCAACGTTGGGAGGAGATTTCAATGGATTTTATCACAGGTTTACCAAAGTCCGAAGGAAAGAGTGTCATCATGGTGGTAGTTGATAGGCTTACCAAGTATGCACACTTTTGTGCATTATCTCATCCATTTAAAGCAAGTACAGTTGCTACTACATTTATGGACAGAATTCAAAAGCTACATGGAAGCCCAAGGGTTATTGTGAGTGAGAGAGATCCCATTTTTACTGGAAATTTTTGGACGGAGTTATTTTCTTGTTTGGGTACTCAATTAGCTCATAGCTCATCTTATCATCCTCAATCCGATGGTCAAACTGAGATAGTGAATAAATGTTTGGAAGGAAATATTCATTGTTTTGTATCTAATAAGCAAACACAATGGGTCAAGTGGTTACCTTTCACTGAATGGTGGTATAACACTTCCTTCCATACTGCAACAAAAATGACCCCATTTATGGCACTTTATAGATATCATCCATCGTCCATCACATCATCTTTAAGAGAAAATTCCAAGGTTTAAGTAGTGGAAGATCACATCGAGCATCAACAAGAAGTTCCCTCAAGAAACCTAAGATGGATAATAAATTATCACCAAAGTACTATTGTCCTTACAGGGTGTTGCAAAAGATTGGTACTATGGCATACAAATTGGAGCTTCCTCCTTCTTCGCAAGTGCATCCAGTTTTCCATGTTTCATGCTTAAAGAAGGTTATAGGTGACAAAATTCTAGTTCAAACAATATTACCATAACTTTATGAGGAAGGAAAAATCATATTGGAACCTGAAGCAGTCACGGAAATAAGAACTAAAAACTACAAAATCGATAAATTTAAGAGTATCTCATCAAGTGGAAGAAATTGCCCACTGAATATTCTACATGGGAGGATGATAATTTTATACAGAAGAATTCAGAGCTACACAAGTGTTGAGGACAAATTTGTTTTGAAGGAGAGGGGCATGTTAGGTCCTTATATTACTAGTATAGTCCCTTATTATTGTTAGTGTAACCCCCTTATTGTTATTATTGTACCCTATTAACCCCAATATTGTTATTATTGTGCCCTTACATTATTATTGTTAGGTCGGCTAGGATTATACTGTGACCCCATGGACTCCTATATATAGAATTAGGTTTTTTCATTTGTATCATCGAAGAATTGTTCATTTATGTAATGTAAAGGAGGTTTCCCCCTCGAAATGGATTATTTCTAAGGTGTTGATCTCTCTTTTCTTCTATTTTTGGAGTTGGTTTCATAACATATACTCAACCTCTACAATATTGAGTGAAAAAATATTTTGTTTCTTTCTTATCTAATAAATCATAGTGGAGCAACATCCTAACGTACTCTTTTTGTCTTATGCACTCTCTACTCAATATGAATATGTGTATCCCTACAACTATACTTCATCACTTTAATATATCTCCAATTTTACCATATAGGTACTTAAATACATTTTGATCTGCATGTCTTGGCTCAACCATAAACTAAGCAATTATGACTACTTTCTGGTCACCCTAATTGGGTGCTCATTCTGAAACAAATCCTGCTTTGGCAATCTTGGTTGCTCCCTATTTCACAACTACTATCTAGTCACCGAATAAAATATCTAATTTGATAATCAAGATCCTTCATCTCAAATCGAGAGTTCAACTCCCTCTTTCATTGAAGAGGGATTTACTACTCCCTCTATCACGCGAGTCCATTTAACAATTGTTAGTAGCAAATCATGTGTTAGAAAAATCAATCTTGATCCATTAATACAAGAATACCAAATCTAAAGAGCCCCCTTCATGAATCTAACTCGATAAAGAATGATGTACACTTCTTCTTACATTCATTTATCAAGGGAAAATGAGATTTACATCCATCTGGTGTAACCTTCAACGAAAATCAGGGAGATAATAATTCTTGTTGAAAAATGCAACAATAAGTTCTGAATTTGATTTTTCCTTGGTAAAATTGGGAAATTTCAAATTTCCACATCAACAAACAACTTGGATGTAGTTAATTGAGGTGACATAGCTTTTTTCAATCAGTTAGATCATTAAATTCAAGTTAGAGTAGTTAGAGTTTATTTAAGCATGTGTGATTTCTAATTTGTAGCAATCAAAGTCAGTTATTTCAAGTTTTTTTCTATTAAAATAGGTCTAATTGTTGGAGGAACTAGTGGAAGGTTAGTTGTGTAGTGGGACTTTAGTCAAACTCAGTGATCATCCACTTAATTGATCAATCAATCCAAAACATATAGTGCATGCATAGAATTAGAGTTCCCTAATTGTGGTGAAGATTCCAAGGAAATGTAACACCAATTGTAGACTAGTCTTGAGTGTACATGTGTTGCATGTAGTTAGATGCTCAACCTTAGGAATTGCACAATAATTTTGGAGGAATTTCCTAAATAACAGGGGGATAATTTCTCAAGGAACTGTGTAAGGAAATAGGGGCTCAAGAAGAGGCAGAAATTGACTAAGTTTGGGTCAAATATTCTTAATGAGCAAAGAGATAGGTTATTCACTTGCAGGTTGTGCTAAGTTGAGAAAAGAAATTTTAATACATCTCTATTCTTCAGATTAATGTAATAAGGAAAAGGGGTTTTTAGCAAATTTCTTTCCCCTTGGAAAAAATACTGTGTACATGTGTGTTATTTCTCATTGCATGTTTGTGATTGATGTTCTAAATTGTGAATTTAATTCTACAAAGAAGTAGAGTAGGTTGTGTCTTATGATTTTGATTAAAATTTCATGAGTAGTTGAAAATATACATCATAATTTCTGCATGGTATCATAGTAAGATTCACATTAGAACAATAATTTTGAAGTTGTTTCTTAGGAGGTTTAATTTTGTAGTTCAGTGTAGCATGATCTCTATAGAGTTGGGAAGATGACCTTTAATGGGATGAAGCTAGAGTATGCCTTGGAAGGAAGCTCTAATTTCATCACATGGAAGGATCACATGGAGGCGGTTGTAACACCTCCTCCCACATTTACATACTTTCACTGGCTTGCCCGGGGTAAACATGAGCTGGGGGTCACTATGATATGACTCAACCTCCTAGTTGACTTTAAGGAAATGGATTCAACACGACAAGACCTTACTGACTTCCCTCAGGTGCCACAAGACCTCCAAGAGTGACCCAACCCGTCCAGGTATCCAACCCCTATGACAACTCACCCTTTTCTTAACTTAGAGCCCTAGTAGCTCCCTTGCTAATGCCTCCAAGCGACTATGGGTTCCTAGTTACTCCTACAGGCATGCATCCATGTGACAATGGCATTTTTATGGGAGTTTTGTGCCAGAGACTATGATAATTAAGGATATTTTCCAGGGTTTTGGCTAGGCCTTTGCCCATAAAACTATGAAATTTCCAGAGATCCTAAAATACATGAAGACAATTCTTGTAAACCAAAAAAAATAACCAAGACTTGATTTGACCATCCCCAATTGGGATTGACATTCTATCAAACACTTAGTGGATATGCAACCTATAGGTCATGAATGTATTCTGAACATGAGGGGATAAAAAATCATTTGAGGTTTAACAAGAAGGGTCACTGCCTTCTCTCATTAGTTGTATTTACATAAATTAGGTATTTCATTCATTATTTATTCAGTTATGAGTGAAATAATAAAAATATCCATGAGTAAAATATGCCATGAAACCATTCTTATAACCAAAATATAACCAGGTAAATAACAATAAGAGAACAACCATTAAATCCACATAATAGTCAATACATTTCCTTAACAAAAGAAAGAGAAACTTAGCTTTATTAAACATAGGCAAATACCGACCGGGTGTTACAGGAAAAGTTAACCTAAGGCCTTGGGTTGAGGGACCTAATAGATCGGATGGCATATCATCACAAGAAGGACTCTAATTACCAGTTTTTATGCTGAAACTAGAAAATGAGGAAATTTGGACCTTACCTGTTTATCCTTCGTTTGAGGTCGACCTTGTAGGGTGCAAACCCTTTACTACTACTCGTGCTCCAAAACCTTCAAATCTGTCAAGAACGAGCACACAAACTAGTTGCAAAGCATATATGTCCTATATGTCAGCATATTAGCATATATAATCTCATAAAAATAACATGAAATAAACTATTCAAGATTATTAAGCATGTATAAGGGACACATAACACATGAACATCAGGAACAGGATGGTACTTATTTTATTGATAACATGTACAAAAGATAGTGGAGAAATTACCTGATATCTGCCACGACCTTGAGAAAAACCATCCTCTAGATTTGTCCAGCCCTAGCCTCACAAATCTTCTTCCATAAATGGTGCACAAAGGATATCACATAGAATGAGGGTGATCATCACAAGGAAACAAGGGTTTCCTGAACCTGGGAAGTGCAAGAGGCACAGGGGAAATATTAGACTTGATCAGGGCTATAACAGACTATAATATCAATAGTATTCTCTCTCTCCTCTCTTAGGCCATTACCTTGAGGTGTATTTATACTTCCTCAAATTAGTTTTTTCAGTGGGGAACAGTTAAGCTATGGGTTGTGGTAGTTAAGTTACACGAAAAAATCGTAAACCCATTCTATTTAATAGGAGAATTATATATTTTTTAATGTTTTAAATATCATACACTGGTCACCTATGGATGGACCCACGTGTGCACACGGAAAAAATTGGGTAGAGTCACGTATGGATTTTAAAATATTGTTCTTTAAGAAGTGTGACCAAGTTTGAATGGAAGGGCTTCAACCTGGCCATTGGCCTAAGGATAATACAGAGATGAATTCTCTTGCCGAAAACCCAATTTGAGAGCCAATTCAGCCATCATACTATTATGAAAATGACTACCATGGTCAGTAACAATCTCTTTGGTGATACCAAAGTGAGAAATGACTTGGTTGAATAGAAACAGGGCTGCTATCTCACCATCATTCGAAAAAGTAGGCATAGCCTCAACCCACTTTGTAAAGTAGTCTACTGCTACAATAATGTACTTATGGCCCTTTTCCGAAGGCGGGTTACAAGTAGTATAATAAATACACCAAATTTGTGAACGGAATGACACTGACGATAGGAAAGAGTGGAGATAGATGAGCGCACATGTTCCGAGTAAAAACTTGACAAGGATGACAATTTTTGACTTCCTCAACACAATATTTGAAAATCAAGGGCCAAAAGTATCCTGCGCGCAAGATTTTTTGGGATGTAGGAAGCCTAGATAAATGACCATCACAAGCTCCACTATGGTAATCATTCAACACAACCTCAGCTTCTTCAAGAGTCAATCAACATCTAAGGATTGAATCGACACCGTGACGATATAGAGTGTCACCGATAATCAGATAAATTTTAGCCAAGTGACGCAACTTTCGATGCTCATCTTTCGAAATACCTAAGGGAAAATTTGTAGTTTGGAGATAAACAATGAGATCTCCATACCAAGGATCCTGTAAAGAGATAAGGAAAATATGTTCATCAGGGAACGACTCTTCATAAACAATCTCTTCTCCATAGGGAAACTTAGAAATCAACTCTGCAAATACCAAATAATTTTTGGATTTGGCAAACATGAATTCGAGATCAAACTCTTGTAAAATGAAAATCCATTGATTGTATTTCCCCCCAATCAATCTCCTATTGAGAAAAAATTGAAATGGAGTAACTGCTACCAAAACATAAGTTTTGCGAAGAAGGATATAATTCCTAAGCTGCTGGACAGCATGGACAACTGCGAAAGCTAATTTCTCAATTGGATAATACCGGAGTTCATGACCCACCAAGCCTCGACTAGGGTAGTAAACAACATGCTCGCAAATATCATCATCTTGATGAACCAAAACCATACCAATGGTAGATTTTTCTACAACGAGATACAAGAGGAAATCTCTGCTATAATCGGGTGGACTCAGTAATGGAGCAGAGGTCATTGCCTTTTCAAGGCATCGAACAAGCATTGAGAAAATTAATCCCAGAAGAATGGAACTCCTTTCTTTAAAAACCTCATAAATCCCTTTTTAATCTCGGCATAATTCACGATAAATCTCTGTAAGAAATTGGCTTTACCTTGTAAACTTTGAAGTTGATGAATGGAAGACAGGGGAGGCAACTGAAGTAATGCATCAACCTTGATGGGATCTACCTGAATCCCTTCTGTAGATAAGATGAATCCCAAAAACCAACCATATGTGACAACGAAACCACACTTATTAGGGTTCAGCTAAATTTTATAATAATGCCACCGTTAAAAAACTTGATGAAGGTGTGAAGGATGATCAATTCTCTTTCAAGAACGAGCAACTAAATCATCTAAAGACACTTCGATAATATGATTGATGTAGTGGTAGGCATAGGACATAGCCCGCTAAAAGGTAGCTCCAGCATTTTTAAGGCCAACAGGCATATTTTTGTAAGAAAAAGTACCCCAAGTGCAAATAAAAGCACTCTTATGCTAATCTTCAGTATGAATAGTGATCTAATTATATCCCGAGAATCTGTCCATGAAGGATAAAATATCATTCCCTGCACACTCATCAATAATATGATCTATAAATGGTGTGGGGTAATTGTATTTAGGACACGCCTTATTCAAATCCCTGAAATCGATGCAAACTTAGATCGTTCCTTGTTTCTTGTCCACATGAACTAGATTTGAAACCCACTTAGTTAATGGAACGAGGTATAGGAAACCCGCCTTTAGCAGCTTCTCAACCTCGACCTTGATAGCTACAATATTCCTAAGGTTGACTGGATGAAGCTTCTACCCACTAGGCTTATCATTTTCATAAGTCTTGATCTCATGCTGGACAATAGATGGATCTATACTGGGCATTTCCACATAAGACCAAGCAAACAGATCCTGAAATTCTCGAAAGAGATCGGTGTAAGTCTGAATCTCTTCAGGGGAACATTTAACTCCAATGAAGACATTCTCAATAATGATGGGATCTCTGGATATTTTCACCGGGGTGTTAGGACCCCATAATGTACCATTTTGACCATACATTTTGTTATCATTCCACTCTTTTTCAGTCCATATTTAAAGCTTACACTATCACTTTCATCCATTTTTCCAAAGGTATATAATATTATTCTCTTTACTATATGTTTAACATGTTTTACATATAATTTTACATAACTTTTATATTTAGTCATTAATCGAAGATATATAGTTGCTGAGATAGTTTGAAGACCGCAGATAATCTATTATGGCTATTTGAAGATCGCGTTGCTGAAATAGTCAACGTGGTACGCAAATCCCGTTGCTGAAACAACCTGTGATTTGCGATTTTGAAGCAACATTTCGAGCATGACGGCAACAAGAAAAGAAAATTAAGGAAGCTATTACATGGGCCACTCTGAAGCCAGTACCATCATAACCATTATAACAACATTTTGCTATGGAAGAACAGAAAGGTCCTATTTCAGAACAAAAGATTAGATTGGGTTAAAAATAGGATTTCTATAATGTAAATCAATTGTAATAGATGTCTCCTCTTTAAAAAGAGGAGACATCAACATTAGAGGGTAGTAGAGACTACGGGAGGTTCATTCTGAACAAAGAAGGAATGTGACTCTTTTTGTAATATGTTGCTTTCGATAGATGAATAAAATTTTGTTTTGAGCACTTCATTTTAATTCCTTCTTCTGGGGAATCTTGTGAGAAGGAAAGGGCCCGCCTTCTTCACAAGATTCACCCATTTGTCCTTGTAGTTTGTTAATTTTTCTTTTCATTCATGCCTTTATTAAACCCTATTTACTGAACTTATTTATGCAGCATCAGAATTCTGTTGTTTATTGCTGAAGCTCTGTTTTCATTACTTGTTGCATTGATTTCATACAATTCATTCTTGAGAAGTTGTGGATTATTTTCATTAGAAATCTTTTTTATGGAATGAGTGTGTGAAAGCTTGGTAATCAGAAATAGGTGCTTAAGATTCCTACTTGGGGAATAGGGTCCTGTTCTTTGTTATAGAATAATTGGTCTTCCTTTTTGCATATTGATTTCTTTTCCTAGATCATTGTCTTTTTAATGTAATCCAGGATTATTTTAATGATAGTCTGCAATAGAAGGATTGCCTTTGCTGTAACTCAAGTAGACTTCAGTTTTGTTAAAGAAAGGTGTGATTAGTGTGATTCTTACTACAAAATTTCTTTTCTTTTGAGATTGAGCATATACAGTGTGTGATTGCCTTTGAAATAAACAGACTTCGCTGGGTTGACAATTTATGTAGCACTTGAATTGTTTAAATTGATAAACAATTAAAGTGACCAACATTTTGGCACCATTGCCGGGGAAGGAAATTATATATTTCAAAAGCATTGATGTTTTTCTTTCAGATGTGCATATTGCATGAGAGGACGCGGAACCCATAAGAAAACTAACCCTACAGGTGGCAAGGGCAAAGGAAGGGGAGGAAGAAAGACTTTTATTGACGAGATTGTGTCAAAAGATGAATCTTCTTAGAGATTAAGCTCTCGAAGGCCAAAGCCTCAATGCTCCTCTCAATCAAATTATGAAACAGAAGAAGTTGTGAGCCCTAAGAATGTTGAGGAACCAACAGAAAGTATTGAAGAGCCATTAGAAAGTGTTGAAGAACTAGCAGAGAATGTTGAGGAAACAACATGAAACGTTGAAAAACCAGAGGAAAACATTGAAGAGCCAGTAGAAAAAATTGAGGATCGAGCAAGTGCAGTAGGAGATCAAACAATGGAAGGAAAAAATGAAGGATTCTTTGGTGGAGGACAAGTAGATCCTGAAGGAGAGGGAAAAGATGAGAATTATCTCTCTACCTTAGGATTTCCTATTACTGATCTCCCTAGAGGAGCAACTCCCATGAAGAATATCCCACTTTTAGCCTTACCTAACTTCCATGGTTTATCTTCTGAAGATCCTGACGAATTTCTTTTTGAATTTGATATATTATGCAGAAGTTATGATTATTTTACTAATGCCCAGAAGTTGAAGCTGTTTCCAACAACACTAAAAGGAAATGCACTAAGGTGCATGTAATCACAACATGGGAACAGATGAAACAGAAATTTCTACTTAAATATCAAGACTACTGCCGGAAAAGAGAAAAGAGGGAGGAACTATTTAAGATGGTACAAAAGGAGGACGAGAATTTGGAGGACATTGTGGAAAGACTACTGTACAATCTGCAGAGATCCAATCATCCCGATGTAAGTAAGGATATTCTTAAAACAATATTACTGAAAGGGGTGAGGGATGATTGTTTAGACATGCTAAATATGCTTAGTAAAGGGGATATATCTAAAGAATGATATGATGAAATTGTTGACCTCTGTAAAAGATGTTCAAGAGGAGCTGCAAGGAACAGGTCAAAAAACAGAGATGCCACATATTCAAGAGTTCAGAAATCAGCCAGTGGAGGAGCAACAAGAGCCGAAATAGGTAATTTACTCGAAGAATTTAAAACTAAAATGTTAAGTTCTTTTGCTTCACAGATTGACACCTTTCAGGTTAAAAAGAAACAAGCCGAAGCAGAAGAAAATTTGGCTATCTTTTGCCCCAAATGCAGAGATAAACACCCACTAAGGGAATGCCCATTGGAAAAGATACCAATTTGCACCCTTTGTGAGAAATATCATGAAACACAACAATGCCCTTCTTTACCAGGAATAAAGGCAGCATTGCAACCAACTGAAGAAGAAGATGAAGCAGTCTATCTACTAACACAGAGAAGGCAATGGCAACCACGAGGACAAGGTATGAACTCTAATATTCCATTTACATCTTCTAATCGTTGGAAAAATTATCCTTCTTTTTAGTCAAACAAATTACCCTCCCTTCAACCAAATGAAATACCCAACCTTTAATCAAATGAATTACCCACCCATGCAACAAACAAACGCTCCCTTTGTAGATACTGCAATGTGGACTCCTTGGACTCCACAACAACAATCTTATTTTAATCAATGGAATTCAAATTGGAGGGGTCAAAAACTCCCATTTGCAAATCAATTTCCTCAATTTCAACAACCAATTCCTCTATCATCAGTGTTACAGGTCAAAATACCTCCTCACCAGCTCAGAGGAGAAGAAAAATATGGAAGGAATACAAAGACGTAAATTAAACCTATTTTTGCCAAGGTAACGCCTCTCTATAACAACATAAGAGTGTTATAACGCAGCGGATCAGTGAATGGGCCGCGTTAGTGGCTAGGGAAACCCTCTGTTTACACTAGAGGGCAGCGTTACCCGTGTTTTAATTTTGAAAAGGGAAAAACCCACAGAGAATGATTTGAATCTCTGGCTTTCCCTCACAAGAGAGTCAGTTCACAAAGGAAACTACAAAGCACCAATTCATTATTGGTCACTGAGATAAAAGATTGAACTCCCAAGGAGGAAAAAGCATAGCGATTAAAGAAACATATTTGTTTTTTCTATTCCAAACTAGTGGAAAGAGAAAGGCAACAATGGCTTTCTCCCTCTCCTCTAAAAAGGAGTTGAAGGCTCTTAGTTGAAGGTTGAAGGATTGCTAATGTTCTGAATACTTGTGAAGTAGAGGATATTGTTATAGTGTGAAGGCCAAGAGTCAAAGAGGTTCCTAGAGAGCTTGTTGACTAAGACTTCACTACTTGAGAGATAGAGAGATTGGAAGGCTGAGGAGGGCTTGGTACAACCAACGGTTGTAATCCTCCTTCTTTCAAAATCAATAGAAATGTATCCGTTTTGTCCATTAGATGCTTAATATTGTCATTATTGTTTGAATATTTATATAGTATGATATGAATGGCTCAGATGGGCATAATTTAGAGGTTCATTATATATTGGCTTAATTGATAGGATATATGTTGTGTTAGAAATTACACGAGTGCTTTGATTGATTGCAGGACTAAGATTTGGAGCCGGTGAAGAAAGACTCTTGTTTCGCTGCCTAGTGCTCTCCAAGGGACTCCAAGATCGTCAAAGAGGTAATTTTCTATCGCATTCCATGAAGTTGTTTTGAGTTAATATAAACATGTATATGCCATCTTTGTGAATTGTACAGGTAATCTTACTGTCTGCCTCGGGCACCGGAAAGCCCTGAGAGGGATATACGATAACCAACAACCCAAGAATTTTACCCTATAGCAGAACTGGTGACTCCGCTGGGGAGTTTCCCCATAGTTTCCGGACTATTTCTTTCCTCCTCTCTTATTTCTTCTATTCATAGATCCTTCCAACCAGTACTTATGCCCAGTAGACATTTCAAAAGCTCGTAGAGTTCAATCCTGTTTCTATTTGACCATCTGAAGAATTTTTCCCTGGCTAACGCTACCCCTGTAGGTTTTCTAGTGCGTTATAATGCTAAATCTACTTAAATACAGTGCGTTAGTCTCTGGATTAACGATGTCTTTACTCAGAGACAGTGTGTTACTCAGCCAAAACTTGTTGTTCACTGCTGTGATTGTGTTTTAGCTACAGAATTTTTTGGCCATCAGTATATCTCCTTGACTGAATCCCTGTGCTTGTTTACTAAGCTGGCATTTCTGTTTGTTTGCTCTTGTTTGAAAATTTAGTGTCAAAAGCATTTACTTTTTAGAGAAGAATTTTTTTTTTTAGTTTTTTCTGCATCTAGCTGAGTTAATTCTCAATTTTTCAGTTCATAGACTGTTAAGAAGAGGTAGATAGAAGTCTGAATCTTTAAAGTTGAACTGTATTATTTGAATGATAGTGCATCAATGTTGAAAAGAAACCTCTCCTTGTAGAAATACTCTTCATCGAATTGAATATTTAGAGCATGTTTTGCATGGTTTCTTGAGTTAGAGTCTCATTACATTTCATACGTCCACTCCCCCTCCGCAAGACTAATAATCAAGTACACTAAGAATCAAGCGATAATAAAATCAATCACATTACTCTTTTTTGAGCTCACACAAACAGTAGTTTAGGCTAGGATCTTGGGTTAGGAAAGTGAGAAAATCACCCAAGATCTCAAAAATTGAAACTAGAGTCATTAACGAGCGAAATCCTACTGCACTCATATTATCGGGACCGTTCCTTTACCAGAGCTCAGCGCGAGACAACACTTGGGTGCACAAGAAGGTAGCCCGCCTTCGACTGCATCCTGTGGGTGTGTTATATATTGGGGTTCCTTTCGGGGATGTCGAAACTAGATCGGGGATCTAGGTATTCTGCCCATATAGCACACTGTCCTTGACCGTGGACCCCCCTGATGATGTCTGTGATTTGAGGTATCTTTAGTGGCCATAATTTTTAGGGACTTACACAAGGTGACTGGGACGGGCTGTCCTGGTACCTGAAATAGACAGACCTACTCTGTCTTCGGTCTTTAGGAGGGTACTCTTCTTCACGAGAGTACTTACACCTATCGTCTGAGGTTCGGGTGAAGATCTAGAGTGGCTGTAACTGTACTTTCGACCAACCCTCTTTGTATACTATTGTGATACTGGATTTCATCACCAGCAAATGATAGTACTCAGACAGGGCACCCTATTCTAGCTGCTTGCTGATTGATTTTAGAGAGTCCCTTTTTCTTTTCTTTTTTTAGGTGTGTGGTTACTGTCACTGATACTTTATAATACATCACAATTTATTAAAATTTGTTAAAATTAAGCAGGTCACCGTGGCATCCTCTGACCCACGCCATCTGTCTAGACGACAGCAAGGTCTATCTCCTCTAACTATTGAGGAAGAAATTAACCTTGGTGAACCCGTGCCTTCTACGGAAGAGCAGTCTCCATTGACTAATCTTGATTATCACATAGCCTCATATCATCCAGAATTTCCGGAGGACCCTTTCACTGAAGGGGTTGTACCTCATTACAATCCTCCGCTCACTGATCTGTTAGGGCCTGTGATAATTCAGATTCCACCACGCCAAGATATGTCTTCGGCCGCACCAACATCCATTTCACCACTGGCATCCATAGGGTCGATGCCAATGGCAACCATCCCAAGTTTGCCACCATCCTCCCCGCCGGTGGTCAGTTCTATGCCATCACTGGGTAACCCCAGAAGTCAACATATACCTACTCCCAACCCTATGGTCATCACAACTGTCAGTAGCTTACCGAATCCTTCGGCATCTACTTCTACCGTGACCACGTTGGGACCCACGGTAGCTCCTCCCATGAGTATGACTACTTCGGTGCCTTTTAGCAACCCTTTCGGTTGGAACCCTCTACTGATTTCAAACCCCTTGGCCACTATACCAGGGGGTAGTGTTACCAGCACGCAGGTAGCAGGGAACATTTCGCTTCCCCTGCAATCGTTAGGACAAATGGGACAACCTATTGTCAATACTTTTCCCTTAAGTGGTGCAAATATAGGTGTAGGGTCTATGTCGTTGCCAAACTATGCAAGTAGTAGCATGCCTCCAGGTAACTCTATTACATCCATTTGGACTAACCAACACCAACCTCCATCTAGAATGGGAGGGCACTTTTATACTGGGGGCAACCAACTAGTTGCCCAGCAATACAATATGCCCTATGGACAGCAACAGTATGTCCCTACTCCTCCACCTATAGGAAGTTTTTATCAAAGTCCCACTTATCCTCCTGGTAACACGTTGATGGGTGGACCCTATGGTCTGAGTAGTCAACCCATACTGCCTTGGTTATATTCGAGGGAAAATCCACAATTGCCATTTTTGGCCGCTTTGGACATTCCCGATATCCATAAACTGACTAACGACCCCATCAATCACAACCTGCTTTGGCCTCCAGTACCACATAAGATTCCTTCTGACATCCCGAAGTTCGATGGGAAACAAGGGGACGACCCAGTCGCACACATCACTACCTTTCATCTATGGTCTATATCCAATTCCATGGTGGATGATAGTGTCCGACTTCGACTGTTTCCCCGCACCCTTACAGGCAATGCCGCCAAGTGGTACATTGAATTGCCACGCGCTGCCATCAATACTTTTGGCGCTTTAGCAACGAAGTTCCTAAAGAACTTCCAATTACCAATTAGATTTGAAACCTGAACATAATTGTTAACCTCGCTGTGCCAAGACACCGCCACCCACATCTCCGATCACATTCATGAATGGAGACGTAGGAGGAGGCTAGTCAAACTGCCAATCTCAGATCATCTCTTAGCCAATTGGTTTTGCAAGTCTCTTTTACCCCACATCTCTAAAGACATTGGCCTTTCTGGTGCGGTTACAGAAGATCAATGTATTCTTCATGCCTAGAATTTGGATTTAATCTATTCACAATCCGGCATGCTATACGATCTACTCCCCCATGCCCCTGGTAACCCAAATCCTCTGACCACTCAGAAAACCAGAGCACATGCCGACGGTCTCGTTGGCACAATCTCCAGTGTGGCCACAAAGAAGTCTCGGTGGCAAACCTCCCAGCCATCTTCAGCTGCCACCGCCCCTCACCAAACGACTACTCTTCCTACCGCTGAGGTGAATTCTATGCAAACCTCACAAAAACCTAGCGGGAAAAATAAGAAGAACAAGAAAAAGACGTATTCTTTGGAAGAGCAGTCAAATAATCAGAATAACCCTAATCAAAAAAATGCTGCCAAAAATGACAAAGGGAAGGATAAACCCATGAAATTTCCTTGCAAGATTTGTGCAGAGGACCACTTGACATAAAAATGTCCTCGGCTGTAGGAATGTACCAATTTTATTGCCAACAAGGATTCTGGGCGAACACTTGCCGTTCTTCATAATCCTTTCCCTAATCAACAGCAGCAACATCAACACATGGTTGACAATCTGCCACAACCCCATCAATGGGGAAATGGTGGTTCACATCCTTCCGGCGAAGGACCATCTGCCATTTATGGCATTGAGAGTGTTGAACTTCAAGCTCGAGCCAAGCTTTATGGAAATCATACCATAGATGCTTAAGAACCTGGAACTAGTTCAAATCCGCCACCACCCAATGATTTGTATATCGAATGGCCTATTGTTGAACCTGTGATTTATCCCCCCAAAGGGACACTTCGACGCACGACTCATAACTCCTCTGCATGTGCATCTCAAAACTACAATATTGTAGAATATTTGGCGCAGGCACCGTCAGCTATGTCTGCTCTCGAAGTATTACAAACCTGTCCAACACAAAGGAAAGCCTTGCTTTCAGCCATTGGTGGAATAGACCCCCAGGATTCCATGCTAGCTATCTTTGATATGGAAAAGGCTAAACCTCTCCTCTCACACCAACTCGCATTCCAGGTGCAGGTTGTGTCAAAAAGGAGACCAATTCATCTCACTGTCATAGAAGAAGGTGCTTCGACCTGCGTTATGTCACAAGCTTGCTGGCTCGCTTTAGGTTCTCCTACCTTAACACCGCCGTCGAATTCCCTCAAAGATTTTGATGGCCATGCGTTCCTCCCAAAAGGATACCTTGCTAGCTTTCCCATCACTCTGAGTGGGAAAACGGTAACCGTGGACGTTGAAGTCATAGATCACCATCTCGACTATAATCTATTGCTCGGTCGCAGTTGGTTTTGTGCCATGACTGCCATTGTTTCTTCGGTCTTCCGATTCGTCCTCTTTCCATTGGATGGGAAAATAGTCACAGTGGATCAGTTATCCTTCTGCACCCCTGATTATTCCACGTTACCAAGTAGCACTGTACCCCTAATAGGAGGCGGTTCTGACTCTTACGTCAGTATTGGTACCGGTCTTCTGAAGGCATCTTCCCTACTGGGTTGTTTTACTCCCCCGCTGCCAGAGATCCCAAACACGGTTGCAATGATATCCACCACTTTGGATGGCTCTATCGACCCATGGATCATTCCGGCACCTTCAGACATTGATTCCTACGGAGATCAGATGCCGCTCTCACCAGCCGAGTTGGCTTGCCAAGCCATCCAAATAGCATCTGAACCCTCCACTGCTATGGTTTCGATCGAAGGTACAAACCTCCCGCCCATCATAGTTCTCTCTAAGGATCTCCTCAATGAAGTCTTTCCTACAGAAGAAGCTATTCGAGAGATCATGTCTCTAGAAGAACGACCTTGGGGAGAGTTTCACCATTGTGCTTTGATGATCGACTCGTACGTGATAAAAACTGAAATCCCATCTTTTGACCAAGCTGAGATGGTTCCCTCCGCTTATACGACTGTTCAAACTATCGACTCAGAAGGGAACATGGGTAATCTTTCTAAGACAATGCTCATTGATATCTCGGTCAAAACAGGTATCGTGGAAAATATTCAGATTGGAGCTGATTGCAATCCTGAGGAAATTGCATGCTTCACATCCCTTTTCAAGGAATTCCGCGATGTGTTTTCTTGGTCTCACAAGAAGATTCCCAAAATAGACCCTTCTATTATTTACAGGATCAAACAATCAAATACCATTTTATTCATTTTTTCAGAAAATAGCAGCGGAATTATAACATGAAGATCTTACTGAGATTGACTGTCGTGGCATTCAATCGATATAGACTTGCATAGCAAGACTAATCAGTAGGCTACCTGGCGCACCAACAGACCCGGTCTATAGATCAGATTATAACAGACATTTACAGACTTGAAAGACTTGAATCACACTTCCCGTGGTGCAAGCAGATCACGAAATTTCGTGCAGATGCAGAGCAGGGGATTCTTGATTCATAAAACAAAGACTCACTCCAAAAAACTCCTCCTTCGACAATGAACCTTACCTCCTTTTATAGCATAAGGTAGGGGGACAAACATTCATGAGGAATCTTTGTACATCTCATAGATATGACTAACCTACAGAACTAAATCTTACTTAAAGTAGATCTGGATTCGGGTATGAGTTGGACTACTCATATTATCTCGTCCCTTATCCTTACGGAAAGCCATCTGGCATATGGGGACCGAATCCAGGACAAATATGAAATGACTGAAGTTTATACACAGTGGAGATTCAAAAGCGAATCCACAAAAGCCAAGATTTTTTTGTACAAAGTATCTTACATAGTGGAGATATTTGGGTCAGGAAGTCCCACGGAAACCTGTCCAGAGCCAACGTCGTCCAAAAAGACTACACATAATCATAGCACATAATGCTCTATTTGTGGATGAGAGTAGTGCTGGTACCTAAACCTTTCAATCAAGTGATTTGATAAGTATTGTACACGCACTTATTTTTCAGATTCCCACTGATGAAATGGATTGTTGTCAGGAGGTGACAGGAAATTTAGATTTTCAAAAGGATTTTGATTTGGATTTATTCGTTCATGAAAATCATCATAATCGGGTTCGCTGTCATCATAGTTGGTACTGATTAATATTACTTTATATTGATTTGTTACAAACCAGCGTACGTGACCACATCGTTTAGCACCATGATAGAAATGTAGGTCTTCAATGTCAGCAATGTCTTGTACTGACTTGTAGAAGATCCCCAACTGATGGGCACGAGGTTCACTGAAGCCATATATTTTCAATATATGCAATGAATAAGGCTTCATTATTAAAGCAGATAATCCATAGATTCCCCACGAGTCCATAAACCATTCATGGGTAGGGTCCTCCCGTTCCATTTTCTCGACTGTCCATCCTTCGAAAATGAAAGAGAACTGCACAGAGTAAAAAAGATTAGAAGCATAATTCTTCAGATTCATACCCGTGAAAAAGGATTCTTTCTGACGATCTGGATCATAGTTATTTCTATGATTGCAATTGTCAAATCTTCTCAGAGTAATTTCACAACTTTCAATGTCATCTTCATCATCTTCGAGACTTTCTATTATATAGGAGATGCTTCCTATATGAACCAAATAATCAAGTGCTTCTATTGCTTCTTCATTGATTTCAGATTGCAGCCTTTCATTCCATAGGAATGGAATTCCATCCCTGTGTCTACTTTCCTTGATGGGAAACCAAAATTCATCATGCTCCATTAATGGAGTTTCATAGTCATAAGTGATCCAACCACTTGGAGTTTCAATTTGAACATCCTGATTACTTATTCTGATAAAATTGCAATTTAAAGCAAGAATAGAATTGTTTGATAGAAATTCTCTGCTTAACATATCAGCAAAACTATTCTTTTCTCCAGGAACAAAATCAACTTCAAAATTATACTGACTTAACTGCATAACCCATCTTACCATTGCTGCATCCTCGAATTCACATTTATGGATGGCGTATTGTAGTGCCTTACAGTCTGTTTTGACTGTAAATTTGGTGTAGATCACAAAATATTTGAACTTAGCAATGCCTAGGCATACTGCCCTAAGTTCCTTCTTTTGACTTGCCCAATTCAACTGATTCTTTGCCCAGAGACCAGAGGCATACTGACAAATCTCAACATCTCTTTTATTTGTAGGATTAACTTGACATAGGACTGCTCCCCATCCTATGTGACTTGCATCTGTCATTATTACTTTTTCCCAAGTTTCCTATATTGGGGATAGAGGTTGAATATTTCTAACTCTATATTTTATTCTACGGACTGCATCAGTACAGTCTTTATTCCACGGGATAGTAGTCTTATGGAGTCTCTAATTCAGAAATTTTCTATAATGTGCACAATGTTTCATAAATTTTGATATATAATTAAGACTCCCAAGAAATATTTGCAACTAAACTTTGTCATGGATTTCATCTGGAAACTGGTCGACAAATTTAAGACTTCTCTGTATCACATTATAAGATCCATATTGTATATTATATCCTAGAAAATCTATCATAGATTTGAAGAGCTTCATCTTAGAGGTAGACAAAATTATTCCCATATCCTTTACTCTCTTTAAGAATATTTTCAGATGTTTAATATGTTCTAGGATATTATCAGAATGGATGAGAATATCATCAATATATTTCTTTAGGAAATCATCCATACCTTCAAATGTTTCATCCATGATCCTTTGAAAAGCAGATGGTGCGTTGATTAGTCCGAATGGCATAATGTTCCATTCATAGTGTCCTTGAGGAACTGAAAATGCAGTCTTCCATTTGTCTGCTTCTTTGATGCCGACTTGCCAGAATCCAGACTTCAAATCAAATTTAGAAAATATCTTGGACTTAGAAATCTGGGCTAGAATCATGGAAGGCTTTGGCAAGGATAAGCATCATAATCAAGAATAGAGTTCAAAGGCTTATAGTTCATGACAAGCCTTGGCTTTCCTCTGGCGATCTCTGAATGTTTGTTTACATAAAAAGAAAAACATGCAATGGGACTTTTGATTTTTCTTATTAATCCTTTCTTCAACAATTCCTGAATTTCTGCTTTGCACATTTTCAACTGTTCTGCATTCATAGGAATCACTGCAGATCTTCTTAGCTTACCATTAAAATCCTTTTTGAGTGGAAGCTCAACTTCATGTTTATGAATATGCCAGAATGCATTGGGATCATCAGAACAACATTCTTTAAACTTAGCAGTGATGTCTGCTATTTCTCTGGCATATTTCCCGTTATCCAAATGTTCTTATGTTTTTAGAATCTCTTTTTTCATCTCCATTTTTGCTAAGAGATTCTCCATTCTTTCTATTCTTTTCAGTCTATTGGGTGAGTTGGAATTAATGAAAGGAAAGAATATTTATTCGTTATGCAAGCTAACAAAGTATCCATACCTTTGACTAGCCTGATCCAACTTTGCTCCATGCTTCTCAAAATTCTGAAAGAATGGCGTCCCAAGGTACATAGCACAATCCATACCTGGAACAATAGGACAAACAAGATGTACTCCTATTTCATCTGTTATAAATACATCTACTTATACTTCTGATACTGTTGTAATGTCATCGCTTGCAGTAGTGACTCTAGGACATGTTGTTGGCCTTCTCAGATGAGCACTTACAACAATATTGTTGACAATATTTAATCGGGAACCAATATCCATCAAGACTTTCCAATACTGATATTGTGACCCGATTCTTACCTTCATCTTGACGCAATACATAACATCTCTGTTAAATATATTGCATCCCAAACCAGTTCTTTCTGTTTCATCATCAGAATCTTCTTTCTTAATATTTTTATTTGGTCTATTAATCTGTTCTGATATTGGATTACCATGAAATGTCCAATTCTCAACTTTACCAAACATAATAGGATTCTGTGATGTGGAAGCTTTATTTATGTCCATAAATTTTACATTCAATTCTCTGTGGTTCTCTAGGCATAATATTTTATTTTCTTTTATAGTTTTCCTAAGCTCTTTGATTGCTTGATGAATTCTAGGCAATGTCTGTGGCAAATCTTCGCCAAAATCTTCATTTCTAAACTACCTAGTTAGAGCTTCAACTGAGAATAAAGATGCTGGAGGAAAATACCCTTTATTTGGCTGATCTTTCGGTTTTGAAGGAGACTGCTTCAAATGATTCATCAAGAGTGTTTTATACATTTCCTTAATCTGCGGATCAGTAGCAGCAATCATCTGAGTAAAGTAGTTCCTACTTGTTTCATCTTCATCTCCATCTGCCTTCATCATACTTACAGTATTGCAACTGCAAATATCTGGATCACTGCAATCGCATTCTCTGCATTCAGTACAGTGAGGATCTCTGCAAATTTCTTCATCAGATGACTCATCAGAATATACAATGTTCAAATCATTATCTGAATCAGATTCAGATGTCAGAAGTTCATCACAACTGCTAGGAAGATCAAAGAAATTTACTTTGCCTTTTTTATTTCTATATGAAATTTTCTTCTTCCCTTTGTCTTTCTTTTTCTTAGGACAATTATTGGAGGTATGTCCTTTTTCATTGTAGTTGTAACAGATAATTTATTTATCTTTTGAAAACATTTCTGTATGTTTATAGGGTTTTCTTTTGGAATGTTTTTTTTGGGAATGTTGGGAATTCTTTTTGGCATGCTTGTATTTGTGCTTGCGATGCCGTCTACGCCCCTCTGAATTGCCAGCTTTGCCAAGATGCCACTGCTTGCATAGTTGTTGATAACCATGAGGTTTTTTAGGATTGGTAGCGGCATGGGCAATTTTCATCTGGGAGAAAAGCTCCACAATGACAGCTTTGACAGCCTGTCGAATAACACCAAACTTGTAATCTCCCATCTTTCCAGTGAGCTTATTCACTATAGCCGAAGAAACCCAATGTGGAAGAGAAGACACAAAAATCTCTTTCCATTTAGGCTCAAGAATTGAATCTGGAGATAGAGTATGGAGCCAGTGTAAATACTCATTGAAGTATTCATCAAAATGTTGCATATTATGCAACTTCATGGCTAAGAGAGTGATAGTAGTAATTTCATTAGTGATTTGAGGAAAACCAATGAAATTTACTTGAATACCATACAGAAGACAATCGATCATATTATTCACAGGAAGATGAGTTACTGGATCCATATAAGTTGAACCATCAACATTTAGAATAACTGATTGTTCCCATTGTGTGATAAGAGTAGGATCTTTCAGTGTTTCTGCTTTCAACCAGGAGTCAAGGGTACCTTCAAACCCACCAATTATTCTTCTGTTTGCATTAATAGGACCAATATCATTAGCAAGATATGTACGATAACAAAATATCATGGAATGTAACACAGAAATTACTTCAGCTTCAGTACAGTTGTCTATGTTATAAGAGTAAGTAGAATTAGCAGACCAATCTTTATGATATTCAGCTTTCATAAGGTCTCTACGATCTAGAGCTGGATTCCATGTAGTTTCTGATCTAGATCTAGAGGAAGTAGCATGGACTTGAGTTGCATCTAGATCTGCAGATACATCAATACCTAATTGTACTTTATCTTCAATAGAAAAATTATTTACACATGTCTCCAGTTCCTCAAGTTCTGGAGCATCAATCTTATTAAGACTTGTTTCTGGTTCATCTTTTGGTGTCTCAGATTCTTTATCAAAACCTTGAAGGAATTCAGACAGATGGACTGCATGAGTATCTATGTCTCGTTGTGCTTTACCAAAGAAACTGGGATTAGCAAAAGGAGAATAGTTATAAGTAGTATCTGCTGGAGGGAAACTGATGGTGCTAGGTGCCTTTATTAGACTTTCAACAGAAGATGTGATAGTGTAGGGCAATGACACCTTAGGATCTGAGAACAAAGTGGAGGATTTATATGCCTTGGCACTGGAGCTAGGCCTTTTCTTTAGTGATTCAATTCCAGTGGAGACATTGTAAACTTGTTTCTTTATTATGTCAAGACTAGAGTTAACCTTGACCAATTCTTTACCATGAGCTATTGCGGCTTCATGGATCTTCTTGTCTGTGTTTAAAGTAAGTCTATCAAGACTTTGAGCAATGGCCTGATCATTTTCTGTAAGTACTTTGATACTTTCATTCAGACAAGTAATATTATAGTCTTGTTTTTGCAAGACTCTGCCAATCATCAATTTCATCTCTGAGTTTGCTGCATCAAGAGATGAGAATTCTTTCGTCAAAATTTTTTCCAAACTGGATATTGCCAAATTTGTCCAGTTGGTTGCTGCAATTGATTCTTTTACAGACAATGATGATTCATCAACATGAGATGGAAGCAACTTATACATCTTTCCATCTTGTTGTCTAATCACAAAATTTCTCCAAGGAGGAAATTCTGTATCTGTTTCAAGCATTGAACCATCAAGAAGTTCCCATTTATGCTTGCTAGGTGTTCCTGTTCTTATCATGTTTACATTAAATCGTAAGCAAACTTCTTTAAGAAAATTTTCCCCTTTTGTTCTGACTGTTATCAAGGACTTAGGAAAATTGGGCTTGGATAGCATAGACTATATTTTAGGAGAAAATACTGGCAACTGTAATGGAGATGGAATAACAACAGGATGTTGTTCCAATCGAGAATCAACATATTCTTCAGACTGTTTGATCCTTTTTTGTTTGGCTTCATTTCGAAACTGTTTGATCAAAGAGTCTTCAATTTGATTGATTGAAGGATAGTACCATTCATAGAATGATATCCACTGGTTGTTAGCTTGCATCCAAGCTTTCCATTCGGAATCATTCTGACAATTAAATTCTTTTCTATCCTTCTTATCCAGAAGTTTGACTTCTTGTATGTACAGATGTTCCTTTTCATGAGTATAAATGTCCCAATTGAACATTTTCCTTTTCCATGGATCTTCTGGATCATAAGGTCCTATGCCTTTGAATATTTTCAGAAATGCAACAATTTCTGAGTCAGAAGGAATTTCAACAGACTTTGGAATTTTATCTATAGGATTTCTTCTGTAAGAAGGAATGGCTGAAGGATCAAAAAAACCTAAACCACAAGATGTAGTAGGTGAAATAGACTGTACAAGGAGATCTTCATGGAAATTAAAAAACGTTACTTTCTTGTAAGTTTGTTCAGAAGAATCTGAAGAAGGAACAAACTTAATCATATTTATTCTCCTAGATCTATCAGATTATTATCCATGAGGTTGAGGAGGATCTGTGGAGAATTGACAATGCGTTTTTGAAAAATGAGGGTGATCAAAGACGGATGCTAATGGAGGATTTACATACTGTACAGAGGCCATAGGAGAAACAAGATTTGCAGGAGGTTCAGCAAACCATGCCTTTATTTTGGCATAAATGTCTGGATCCATTAGTATCATAGGTTCTTTTGAAGATTTGGGCTGAGTTTTTGAAAGAGTTGGAACTAATGAAGAGGTAGAAGATTCACCATGCTCAACTTTATGTCTTCTTGGAAATCGGGTGACAACTTGGTCATCAGATTCAGAGATAATGGATTGTGCAATTGCTATTGGCTTTCTAGTATTGCGTTTCCAATTAGTAACCCATTCATCTGGAGGAGTAAGTGATCTCTTAGATACTGACAGTGGGGCAACAGGATTGCAAGCAGAATCATACTAGATTAGTGTGACAGTGCCAGATCCTTGTTCAAGAGCATGTAATATAGCTAGAATAGTTGTGTTATAAAAACGAACACAAGTAATATAAAAAATAGTCAAATTTTTGGACTTGGAGTCAAAATCTTCATAGCCTTGGGTTTGAACACCCAAAGTGAGACATTTCAGAATGTTTGGATCATCAAGGGCAATAGAAAAATCTGGGAAAACATCGTACTGGACAGGGCCATCTGACAGGGTAGTCTCGATGCCACCAATGAGGGCCTTTGTAAAGGATGTCCATCGATTATCAAGCAAGGCTGAGAAAATGAATGTCGTTTGACCTTTTCTGTGGAGAGAATTGAGGCCTACTCTCACCATCCCCAGATGGACATACCTATAACCAGACTTTAAAGTAGCTTGAATATGCTTCTGCTCTAACAAAGGAACAGTCATAATGGCATTTAAATTCAATTCAGTGCGAATATAATTTTCCTTGATTTTAATTTGACTCAAAGCTTTAAATTGAAAAGGAGAAATGCCTTTATATACATCAGAAGGAGAAACTTCAGGAAGTTTCCAGGCAACACGAGGGTTTGTTTCTTCTAAACTTAAACAGGCAGAATTTGCTGGAGCTTCAGGAGTAACACAGAGAGACTCAAGACCAGAACGTAACTGTTCTTAATTTTCTAAATCATCAAAATGTTTCGAACCAAATCGACCCATAGATCTGGAAGATGAATCCATTGCACAGAGAAAGAGTGCAAACAATAACAAGAGTAAGTTATCAGGAAGTATTTGGGAAATCACTTAGCTGAAATATTGCGGCTTCCTCGTGTACAATTCTAGTCGAACGTCCTCAACGCCTTCAACGCCACCACAGCTAACACAGGCTACGATGCTATTCACGACATCAAGCAAACTTCGGTGATCCACTCAGAAAATATTTTTTCCAACAACAAAGGATTACTCAGCAAATAACCTCACTCACACAATAACTTGGCTCTGATACCATTTACAGGATCAAACACTCAAATACCATTTTATTCATCTTTTCAGAAAATAGCAGCGGAATTACAACATGAAGATCTTACTGAGATTGACTGTTGTGGCATTCAACCGATATAGACTTGCCTAGCAAGACTAATCAGTAGGCTACCTGGCGCACCAACAGACCCAGTCTATAGATCAGATTATAACAGACATTTACAGACTTGAAAGACTTGAATCACACTTCCCGTGGTGCAAGCAGATCACGAAATTTCGCACAGATTTTGTGATCTACACCAAATTTACAGTCAAAACAGACTGTAAGGCACTGCAATACGCCATCCAGAAATGTGAATTCGAGGATGCAGCAATGATTAAGATGGGTTGATGAGAAAGAGATCAAGAAATTCTGAGAATTCTTTTTATGGTATTTTTCTTGCTCATTAATCCAAAAAACCTCGAGTCCTCTTCTTCGGGCTCGTTAAACTTACACGAAGAAGCATTGAGCATTCTTTCTACGGTATTTTTCTAGCTTGTTAATCCGAAAAACCTTGATTTCCCTCCTTCGGACTCGTTAAACTTATACGAAGTTGAGATCGAGCGTTATTTTTGTATGGTCTTTTTCTTGCTCATTAATCCGAAAATCTAGAGTTTTCTTCTTCAGACTCGTTAAAACTATGAAGAAGCACTGAGCTTTCTTTTTAGGAATATTTTTCTCGCTCATAAAACTGAAAAAACCTCGAGTTGCCTTTGTCGGGCTCGTTAAACTACCACGACAAAAAGTAAGGAGCCATTCTTTTCTCTTTTTCAAAGCTCTTTAAACTGAAAAAGTAACCGAGTTTTCTCTGCGTGACTCATTAAAATTTCACGGAGGGCACCGAGTTTTTCTTTGTTGGACTCGTTAAAATTTCACAAAGAGTATTGAGTTTACTCCGTCTCCTCGTACTCATAAAAAAATGAGGTAGACGTCCATCGAACATAGATTTCTCACTTTTCTGGCTTCGATGGACTAACTCACAGAAAATGAACTATTTCGGGCTTACTGTTCTCCCTTTGCCGTGCCCGGTTATCAAGACATGACAAAGGTACCCCAGCGGCATTGTCTTTTATGATATTTTTTAGACTCTCTAAACATGAAAAATTCACCGAGTTTTCTCGTCTGGACTCGTTAAACCTAATCAGACGGGGCACAGAGTTGTCTTTTCTGACATTTTTCAGACTCTCTAAATATGAAAAAATCACCGATTTTACTCATTTGGACTCATTAAACTTAATCAGACGGGGAAAAATTTGGACAAAATGGATACTACCTCTGTTACATTTCAGAAAAGGTCGATTTGGCAGCAAAATTCTTGAACATGGCACTTCCCATAAAACTCTTTCACAGCCAGCTGAACCCTACCATCTATGAGTATTAGCCTTCATTTCCTCGTGTCCTTGCACCGGTAAAATCCTAACACACTCTTTTGTGTTCATCAAGCTTCAGCTACCTAGTACCCTGTTAGAGTGCCTTCTATTGTTCAAGCAGATCTTGCTATCTACTGCTCCTGTTATCAACCAAACCGCTCATTATGCCAAAAATTGTTTGTCGTCCGACATCCCCATTTCCTCTTCATTATCTCGAATCATAAACAACATCAGTTGGTTTTTGTTTCGTGTTGACTGATGTAGGACGCCTCAGTGCCTACCTTTCAACAGGTCTCTTCCTATCGACTTCAACATCTTATCTAGGAAGCTGATCCAGAAACCCATCAGTACCCGGATACTTGCAAACATCAGTGGCAGGTAGTCTTGTGTTTGATTAGGGGTCTTCATCATTGGCTCCTGGTCGAATGATTCTATGAGTGTTCGAATTCAACTCATTTTTCACACTCGCTAGATTGTACTGTGCATCTTAGGGACCATCATCATTATCGGTGGCCGCCTTCGCATCTATTAACAGTTTTCATTATCGACTGGTAATCAGATGATTTCTTACATGTTCGATGACAACTCCTTCATTCACATGTTGAGGAATATGCAGTTTAAGTGAATCGGCGGTCAAGACCTTGGGGCAAAGGCTACATCATTAAAGTTGTGTTTCCTTCCCCAAGTTGCGATATTGTTTATGGATACAGCTTCTTCAGCTTGATCCTGTTATGACAGACACTTCCACATTGTGCTTATCGGTGGATAGATTATTCATATCTCTATTCTAGATAAATCATGTTGTTTAAGCTACTGAGCATGGGAATGCCCGACTCAAGGTAGATACTATATTTTCTGACATATGTTATTGTTTCAGGTTTTCCTCAGTCTTTCAATCTCTTTATCTGTACACAAATTATAAAGTATTTCGGCCATCATCTCCGTCTGTGACCTCACACTTTAGGGGGCATCTGTTATAGGTAAAAATACCTCCTCACTAGCTCAGAGGAGAAGACAAATATGGAAGGAATACAAAGACCTAAATTAAACCTATTTCTACCAAGGTAACACCTCTCTATAACAACACAAGAGCGTTATAACACAACGGATCAGTGAATGGGCCGCATTAGTGGCTAGGGCAACGCTCTGTTTATACTATAGGGTAGCATTACCCATGTTTTAAGTTTGAAAAGGGAAAAACCTGCGGAGAATGATTTGAATATCTGACTTTCCCTCACAAGAGAGTCAGTTCACAAAGGAAACTGAAAAGCACCAATTCATTATTGGTCACTGCCATAAAATACTGAACTCCCAAGGAGGAAAAAGCATAGAGATTAAAGAAACATATTTGTTTTTTCTATTCCAAACTAGTGGAAAGAGAAAGGTAACAATGGCTTTCTCCCTCTCCTATAAAAAGGAGCTGAAGGCTCTTAGTTGAAGGTCGAAGGATTGCTAATGTTCTGAATACTTGTGAAGTAGAGGATAGTGTTATAGTGTGAAGGCCAAGAGTCAAAGAGGTTCCTAGAGAGCTTGTTGACTAAGACTTCACTACTTGAGAGATAGAGAGATTGGAAGGCTGAGGAGGGCTTGGTACAACCGACGGTTGTAATCCTCCTTCTTTCAAAATCAATAGAACTGTATCTGTTTTGTCCATTCGATGCTTAATATTGTCATTATTGTTTGAATATTTATATAGTATGATATGAATGGCTCAGATGGGAATAATTTAGAGGTTCATTATATATTGGCTTAATTAATAGGATATATGTTGTGTTAGAAATTAAATGAGTGCTTTGACTGATTGCAGGACTAAGATTTGGAGCCGGTGAAGAAGGACTCTTGTTTTGCTGCCTAGTGCTCTCCAAGGGACTGCAAGATCATCAAAGAGGTAATTTTCTATCGCAATCCATCAAGTTGTTTTAAGTTAATATGAACATGTATATGCCATCTTTGTGAACTTTAGAGCTAATCTTACTGTCTGCCTCGGGCACCGGAAAGCCCTGAGAGGGATATATGATAACCAACAACCCAAGCATTTTACCCTATAGAAATCAGGTGCTCTACAAAATAATCAAATGAGACCCCAGCTACATGTACAACCAAATCCTAACCCCAATAATAAAGTTTTGCAAGTTATTGATATTCAGAACCAACCTACATTTCCTATTTTCCCTGCACAATGTAATGACATTCATTCACTATCTGGGAAAATAGTTGAACCCATTATTGATGATGTTACCTCTTTCGATTCTAATAAAGAAGAAACTGAGAAACATGATTCACATAAAGAGGTACAACCACCCTCTAATAAGGGTGCTGAAACAGCAGAACCACCATTCCCCGAGCATTTAGTTTTAACTAGAATGCCTGACCCACCTACTTTTAATATTTTAGGGGAATTGCAGAATCTATATGTTAAAATTCCACTTTTACAGGCACTAAGAGATGTACTAATTTATGCCAGAACCATGAGATATATTTGTGTTAAGAAACCTGGTAGGAAAGCTAAAGATCCCCTTACAATTCATGTTATGGGTGAAATATCTGCATTAATGTCTGTTAAAGTCCCTCCAGTTAAATATGGTGATCCTAGCCATCCTACTGTGACAGTCCAAATTGGTAAAACAATAATCCCTCAAGTTCTGGTAGATTTAGGTGCTGCTATAAACATTATGACTCTTGAAACTTTACAATTGTTACAGCTAAAGAATACAATTAGAGATACACCAACCATTTTAGAGTTAGCTGACCATTCTACAATCAAACCAAAAGGAGTTGTTGAAGAATTAGTCATCTCAGTTGAGTCCTAGAATTACCCAGCTGACTTTGTGGTGTTACAAACTAAAACAAAGTTGGGGGGACATCCTCTAATACTGGGAAGGCCTTGGTTAGCCACAATCAATGCCTTTATCAGCTGCAGATCTGGTTCAATGACAATTTCCAATGCATATGAAACTACACAACTTACTCTCTACCCTCATGCTACACCCATGATTAATAATAATAATTCTGTATGGATGGACTATGATGATAATGATATTCAACCTATTTTGACTGTCAGACAAGATTTAAACCTTAAAGATACCACTGAGGATGAAGTAATTAATAATTTCATTTGTGAACCCTCCTCTGTTACTTTTGAAACACATAATCAACTGGCTGCACTTTTGGAATCAGATACCCAGGAAAAGCTTAAATATAAAGATCTACCTCAAACATCAATCACCATTTCTTCTAAAAGCATAACAGTAGAAATCGAACCTGGCAAAACACTGAACATAAATCCTGATCTAAAAGTTGCTGAAACACATCATTTAATGAAGTTACTACTTGAAAATAAGGAAGCATTCGCATGGGAATATACAGACATGAAGGGAATCTCTCCTGAATTATGTACTCATCGGATTTATATTAAGGAAGGTTTTCGACCAGTCTGTCAACCCCAAAGACGAATGAACCCTAATTTAAGAGAAATTGTTAAAGAGGAACTTCAAAAATTGCTTAATGCAGATTTATATACCCTATATCTAACAGTGAATGGTTTTCCCCATTGGTAATAGTTCCTAAGAAAAACGGGAAATGGAGAGTGTGTGTAGATTATAGAGCCTTAAATAAAGCCACTCAAAAATATCACTTTCCTTTACCATTCATTGATCAGGTGTTGGATAGTTTGTCAGGGAAGAAATTATTTTCCTTTTTAGATGGATTTAGTGGGTATAATCAAATCAAAATTTCACCCCAAGACCAAGATAAGACCGCTTTTACTAGCCCTTGGGGAAATTTTTCCTATAGATTTCTTCCATTTGGACTATGTAATGCACCAACAACTTTTCAAAGGGTAGTTATGGGAATCTTTTCCGATATGCTGAATGACTCCATGGAAATATTTATGGATGAATTTACCCCTTATGGTGTGTCTTTTGAAGATGCATTATAGAATCTTGAGAAGGTACTCAAACATTGTATACAAGCTCACCTCTCCTTAAGCACTGAAAAATGTCATATGATGATGAGTGAAGGAGTAGTGCTTGGAAATTTTATCTCATCTCAAGGAATTCAGGTAGATCCATTCAAAATACAAGTAATTCAAAATATTCCTGTTCCTAAAACACAAAATGATGTGAGAAGTTTCCTAAGACATGTTGAATATTACAGGAGATTTATTAAATTTTTTCCCAAAATAGCTTCTCCTTTATTTGTTTTACTTATGAAAAATGATAAATTTAAGTGGACTAATATTTGCCAGGAGGCCTTCGTAGAACTCAAGCATCAGTTATCCATAGCTCCTATTTTGAGAGGACCTGATTGGGCACTTCCCTTTCATATATCTTCTGATGCTTCAGATACTGCAATTGGAGCTGTCTTGGGACAAGAGGAAAACCATCTTCCTTATGCTATTTACTTTATAAGTAATAATATGACCCCTAATGAGCTTAATTATACAGTTACCGAAAAGGAATTTTTAGCAGTAATTTATGCCATTAATAAATTTCGACATTACATTACTGGTTACTCTACTTTTGTCCATACTGATCACTCGACTATTAAGTATTTAATGAACAAGTTTGTCAAAAATGCTTGAGTTACCATATGGTTATTGTTACTACAAGAGTTTGATATTACAATTGTAGATCGACCAAGTAAAGAAAATGTTGTTGTTGATTTCCTTTCATGGTTAAAAATTGATAATAATATTCCAGTAGATGATTCCTTTCCTGATGAGTATTTATTTGCAGTATCTACTCACTCACCATGGTATGCAGACATTGCCAATTATTTGGTTGTAGGAAAGTTACCATCACACTTGTCACATTGAGAGAAAAGAAAAATCATTCAAAAAAGTGCTCGATATAGCTAGATAAGTGGGTGTCTTTTCTACATAGGACTTGATCATGAAATCTAGATATGCATTAGAGAGGATGAGGTGTATGATATACTAAAAGCTTGTCACGATGGCCCTTGTGGAGGGCATTTTTCTGATAAAAGAATGGCACATAAAATTCTTAGGATGGGTTATTATTGGCCCTCACTCTTTAAGGATGCAAAGAAATATGTTCGGGCTTGTGATAGCTATCAGAGAATGGGTCAACCTAATCATAGAGATGAAATGCCATTGAACCCCCTAGCAATACTTGAACCATTTGAAAGATGGGCCTTAGATTTTATAGGACCCATTAATCCTCCATCCAAGCGAAGAGTTTATATATTAGTCTGCATAGATTATATGACTAAATGGGTGAAGGCCAAAGCACTTCTTAGGGCTAATGAAGAAGCTGTCCTAGCTTTCCTATTTGAAGAAATATTTGTTAGATTTGGAATCCCTAGAGAGCTAGTTACAAATGGAGGACCTCCTTTCAATTCTCATGGTTTGAAAGCCACACTTCAGAAATATCATATTCATCATAGAATGACTACACCATACCACCCCCAAGCCAATGGGCAGGTGGAAAGTACAAATAAAGTAATATAAGCCATTCTAACCAAAACAGTGAAGGATAACCAGAAGAATTGGTCTCAAAAGCTCCTTGAAGCACTACGGGCTTACAAAACTACCTAGAGAAATACTACAGGATTTTCTCCCTATGAATTGGTTTATGGTAAAAGTGTTGTTTTTCCTCTGGAATTTGAAATTAAAACTTTAAGGACTACTTTAGCTGTTAACCTAGATTTGACTAATGTGCAGACAACTAGGTTGCAACAGCTTCTTGAACTGGACGAAAAAATATTAGATGCCATTCATCAGAAAACTATGATCCAAAAACAAAGAACAAAGTGGCATGATAAAATCATCAAGCACAAGCAGTTCCAAAAAGGTAAATGGGCTTTATTGTATGATTCTCGGTTTGAAAAATTTCAAGGGAGGCTACATACAAGATGGTTGGGACCCTATGAAGTAGATGTTGTTTTTCCCAATGGAATAGTATGGCTCTTAACAATTGATGACTCTAAAACACCACTATTAGTAAATGGTCATCGGCTTCGTTTGTACCAGTGCCCTATTTCTAAAGAAGATTTCAAGGCCACTTGCATGGTAGATGCACATTATCTTTTTCTAGGGGAGTCTTCTACTCCTCATTGCATTTAATAGTTTTCTGCACTGTATTTTTAGTATTAGATTAGATTTCTTAAACTAATAATCCCTGTCAAGGGTTGGCATGTTACAATTGATTAATTTGTAGATTCTTGATTAAGGAAGGACTTACCAAGGAAGGACAATTTCACCACAAGAAGATCCACACTTCATTTTTAGAAGCTTTGCTCCCCTCACTTAAATTCATTTCCCCATCTCCCAGTAACATTTCATCATTCATTCCCTTCATTCCTTTTTCCATTTTCATATCATTTTTCCTATTTTTCCCATTTTTTCCATTACTGAAACACCATTCTTCAGCAAATATTTTCCCTATTATTCACTGTTGAAATACCATTTCTTAGCAAATATTTCCCTCATTTTCCCACTGCTAAAACATCACTTATTAGCAACATTCTCCCTATTTTTCCATTGCTGAAACACCACTTTCAATAGCATTTCATTCATTTTTCCGTTGCTGAAACACCATTTCTTTCTCCAAAAACATGACTATGCAACTTTTTGAGTCCTTCATTTTCACTTCTCTTACTCCTTGTGTGAATACTGTCCATTCATTGCCTCTTTATGATGATCAAGAAGACTCTAATATGATATCCCTTATGTTTCAAAGAGTTTCTAAAGTTCTTCCATGACTATTGAGCTATTATAAACAAGCACTATATTTTTTTCGAATTACAAAGAAAAGGTAAATATAAGGTATGTGAATTTTATGTAATACAATTAAACTATAGTTTAAAGAGAATATTTTGTTCATCATGACTACAATCTCCGCACACTCAAAAACATCATTTCACTGTATTTGGGGGGAAATATCGAAATTATATGCCATCATTTCACAGCATGCCAATTACCATCATTCTTCCTACCAATTACTTCGTCTCTTCACCGATACTCCATGTTCTCATTCACAAATTTTACTCTGTTCGAAGTTCGGTAACTTTTCTCTTTGCCTCTGCATTTTACCCAAGCTAGTAACTATGGGAGGACCGACTATTAGACATGAGCCCGACTCAATAGCCCTGCTTGAATTGGTCCTAGACGCATATCAGATTTTTCAGCAGGTAGATTGGGTGGGATATTTTGAGAGACTTCAAGAGTTCGATCCACAGCAGGTCTTGGAATTTGCACAAAACCTTCAGGAGGACCATTCTACTATCCAGGGAGTCTGAATTCTGGTTTCAAAGGGTGAAATAGCACAAGTCTCAGGTCTTCCGGTCACTAGTACTCAATGGTTTAGTCGGAAGCACATCATTCTGAATGCACAACAGGACTTTCTTCTGCCAGGAGAACACGTCTAGCTTAAAGGCCGAGGTGTGGGACTTCACTCATTGCCTCCTCCTTGGCCGAAAGTTGCTAAATTCGTCAAAAATTATCTCACTTGTGAAGGTCGCTATCAGGTAGTCTATCAGCACGACTTTGTCTTAATGAGTCATTTACGACATGGTAGACTAGTGAACATTCCTTACTATTTACTTGGATGTTTTAGAAATATGTCATATTATTGTAGACGGGTAAAATTCCCACTCCTTTCCCTCACCCATCACCGCCTTTGTCAACTACTGATTTAGAGAGGTTTTTCTCAACAAAACCCTCCTCTAAAAAATTTACCTTTACCTCCTGAGCAAGCTGCCGAAATTCCTTAAGAAGCTGCTGAGAACCCCCAAGAAATCCCTGAAAGTTCCCACGAGCAGCAACTGGAGAATATCCATGACCCTCCATCAATTCCATCCACAGAACCATCTAATCCAGTTAACCTATCTTCAAGTCCATCTCACTTAGAATAATCATTTGACCCTACCGTCCATATTCCCAGTGATGACTCTCAGGCCGATACACCACCATCTTCTCCTATTCGTAAAAGAAAAAGGCGAATTTCAACTGCCTCTGTATCAAAAAGACAAACATGGGCCGCAACTAATGCAGCTACCTCCTCTGATAGCCCTTATCCTAGGGAAAAACCCTCTCATAAAAAGAAAAATCAAATTGATTTTTCTGCCTTCTTACCTAGGAGACGAATGAGGATGTCTATTGAATCAGAAACCATTCCTATTACCCCTGATCCTGTAGCCATTTTTTTAAAACTCCATTCATCACCACCCTTCCAAACCTCGGAATTATTACTTGTCTCACCCTGTGGCACTGAAACACAAGAACCAGATGCCCAGGGTAATATGACATCATTTTCTATAGAACAAGTAGCTGTCCCACAAGAACTAGCTACTCAGTCAGCAGCTGAAACACAAGAACTAGCTGCTGATGTGCAAAAACTAGACATCCAAGATGCTACTCATTCAGTAGCTGCCACAAAGGAACCAGCTCTAACTATCACACAAGAACCAGCTACAACTGAAACACAGCAATCAACTCCAGAGAAAGCAACTGATACACAAGGCCCAGTCACCATGGCCTCCCTTTTACAGGAAAATGAGTTTTTAAAATCAGAATTAGAAGCTTATAAGTGAGAATTGGTAATGGCAAGGGAAGCCTTTGACAAGGAGCTAAATTTTTATACCCTGGCCCATACAGCATCCATGGCAGACAAACATACAAAGAATGATCCATATAAAGAATATATGTGCCATCAATGTGGAAACATCTGTCAGCAAGCAGGATATAAGATAGTTCAAGTTCCAATGCCGGGAGCATCTACATCGTCTGTGGTCAAAGAAGAATTCCCACTGTTACACAAGAACCAGTAGAGCCTTGAAAATTTTCAGGAAAAGAAATCAAGGTAAAAGTATCCTGCCCTACTGTAACTGATTCTGCTACTCAGACTATACCTCAGCCTACCGCTTGCAATGCCGGAACACAAACCGAACCATGGAAATAGATGGAAATAATGAACAAGTGGAGGAAACAGTATGCTATTTCCCAAGATAAAACTTTATAGCAGCACAAATTGGTTTGGAAGAATCATATATATTCTAATTGGGAGACCTGGGAGCAGACACTCTAGCAATTTAGAGTTTACAAGAAAGAGAATAAAGAACTAAAAGGAAAACTACTCCTAATGTTTCAACTGGTACAAAAATTATTGGCCACTAGGAAACCATCTCTAAATTATTCTTTATTTCTCTCAGAACGCCTTGTTTATTTTTAGTTGAAAGCAGTCAAAGGTGGAAGACCCCATGAGGTGATTACAGCTGAAAAGTTTGTGAAAAAAATTGCAGAAGCTTCCACTAGTGATCAACACCTACTATGTGAGTTGTAACTTCACAATGAAGCTATCCCTGAAAATAGAAAGATTAATCTCAACCCTCTTGCTAGTGATATTCAGATCAGGGCATTTGCCTCATTTCTTGCCAATCATATTACATGGCAGACTGCTTTTCTTGCAACCAGAAAGAATGAAGACAACCACCTTCTCTGGATAAAGCCAGAACCTCAGAACCCTGCCATTTTTGTGGCAGAATATCATCTGTTTTTACAAAAGCTAGGGATGATTGAACACATACAATAATTACAGGCTTTAGTACTCCATGATTGTCACCAATTCATCAGGGCTAAAGAAACTGCTGCTCTAAGAGCAAACAATATGTTGTGGAAAAAATCCTCTAAGGAGAGGTAGGAGTATAATCCTTTTAGCCCTACTAACCTTGAAACTGCATTGTCTAGAGTACCCAACTACATCAGATGTGTTCAGCAATGTGCTGAAAAATGGATAGGGTACCATTTTCACTTTCCTATTTTATGGATTCCAGTAGAAGAATATAATGCTTATTATAGGTTGGCTAACAAGGATGAAGCAACAGCTTGGCAGAGATTGAAAAATGTGCAAGGATTCAGAGCTTTAATAGATAGCACCTTCCATAGCTATTGCCTAAGTAATTTGCATGCTAAAAGCCAGTATCCGAACTCTGACTCAGACTAAAGTTGCCTGAGGACATGCAACCCTTTCAGTTGGGGGGGATGTTAGGACCCCATAATGTACCATTTTGACTGTAAATTTTGTTATCATTCCACTCTTTTTCAGTCCATATTTAAAGCTTACACTATCACTTTCATCCATTTTTCCAAAGGTATATAATATTATTCTCTTTACTATATGTTTAAATTGTTTTACATATAATTTTACATTACTTTTATATTTAATCATTAATCAAAGATATATAGTTTCTGAGACAGTTTGAAGACCGTAGATAATCTATTATGGCTGTCTGAAGACCACGTTGCTGAAATAATCAACATGGTACGCAAATCCCATTGCTGAAATAACTCGTGATTTGTGATTTTGAAGTAGCATTTCGAGCATGACGGCAACAAGAAAAGACAAGTAAGGAAGTTGTTACATGGGCCACTCTAAAGCCAATACCATCGTAACCGTTGTAACAACATTTTTCTATGGAAGAACAGAAAGGTCCTATTTCAAAACAGAAGATCAGATTGGGTTAAAAATAGGATTTCTATAATGTAAATCAATTGTAATAGATGTCCCCTCTTTAAAAAGAGGAGACATCAGAATTAGAGGGTAGTAGAGATTACAGGAGTTTCATTCTGAACAGAGAAGGAACGTGAATCTTTTTGTAATATGTTGCTTTCAACATATGAATAAAAGTTTGTTCTGAGCACTTCATTTTAATTCCTTCTTCTGAGGAATCTTGTGAGAAGGAAAGGGCCTGCCTTCTTCACAAGATTCACCCATTTGTCCCTGTATTTTGTTAATTATTATTTTCATTCATGCCTTGATTGAACCTTGTTTACTGAAGTTATTTATGTAGCATTGGAATTCTGTTGTTTATTGCTAAAGCTCTATTTTCATTACTTGTTGCATTGATTTCATACAATTCATTCTTGAGAAGTTGTGGATTATTTTAATTAGCAATCTTGTTTATGGAATGAGTGTGTGAAAGCTTGGTAATTAGAAATAGGTGTTGAAGATTCCTACTTGGGGAATAGGGTCCTTTTCTCTATTATAGCATAATTGGTCTTCCTTTTTGCAGATTTATTTCCTTTCCTAGATCATTGCCTTTTTAATGTAATCCAGGATTCTTTTAATGATAGTCTGCAATAGAAGGATTGTCTTTTCTGTAACTCAAGTAGACTTCAGTTTTGTTAAAGAAAGGTGTGATTAGTGTGATTCTTAATACAACATTTCTTTTCTTTTGAGATTGAGCATATACAGTGTGTGATTGCCTTTGAAATAAACAGACTTCCCTGGGTTGAAAATTTATGTAGAACTTGAATTGTGTAAATTGATAAACAATTAAAGTGACCAACACGGGGTAGTAGTAGAAATGACAACCATGTTCCCTTCAAAAAAAACCTGTGTTGGTGCTAAGGGGTTTAAGACTGGGTGAATAGGACCAGAGACTGAAGGCTAGAAAAACTTGTTTAAACTTCTCACAAATCATCCCACGGTCTTTCCACACTGTTGGCTTGAGGGGTCCTGACCCAGGTTCGGTGTGCAAGGTTTGCCAACAAACCCCTATACTACTGGCCCTTTTGGAAATCACCTGCTTGTGCAGGTCAAAGTCTCACCCGAAGTAGTATGGGTGGGTGCTGCAACCAAGTTTCCGCACCCTGAGAAAGGATGGGTAAGGCAAGCAAAGTTGTGCTAGATCCTATAATTACTAGATTACCTGGTTCTGCGCAGAGTTAATTAAGTCTCTATTTGCATCCACGTGTGCTAGATCTATAGTTACATGCTTTTTATACCATCAAAAAATAATTACATAAATAGAACAGAATAGATCTAGATCCAAGAACGCAGTTACATAGATCTGCGCAGCATAAAGACAGGAAATGCACAATACAACGATTATCAGTAATTAACACAGACGTACTCACAGATTCAGTTCTCTAACAACCTTTCGTATTCATTCATTCATCAATTCTTCCTTACAATTCCCTTCCCAACCTGCGCACACAGCAGCATGGTCCGCACACAGCTGGACTTGGATCTTCGTGCACACAGCCAGTAGGAGTCCTTTCCCCAAAAACCAAATAGATGGCTTAAACAACAGATCACATCAATAGCTCATCATTTCTTGTCTTTTACAATACAAAATTCTTCTCTATTTATAACAATCTAGCCTAGAATTTCCTATGGTTTGTAACCCATGGTTTTCGGACCCCTAGTTTACC
Organism: Pinus albicaulis; assembly: GCA_034641835.2. Taxonomy (NCBI): domain Eukaryota; kingdom Viridiplantae; phylum Streptophyta; class Pinopsida; order Pinales; family Pinaceae; genus Pinus; species Pinus albicaulis. The sequence continues at coordinate 541,179,058 of CM076575.1, read as the reverse complement.
CTTTTACCCATTAAAATGCGTTCGGGGCTTTGACCCACCCCAAAACCCCTGGGCTAGACTAAATATAATAAAAATTATTCAAAATGGACTAGTTTCGTAGCTTGTTAGGAGACCCTGTTCACACAGTCCCCTAACACAATCTTGTGAATCGTCTTGAGTCACTGCGGTGGTACAGCTAGATAGTCCTTAGCCTGGTATGGCTTGAGTCGACTACTATTAACAAAGCCAGGAATGAGGTCACTGCGCAGGGTAGCTAGATGGACTGCTCTGCCATTCGTGATATTTTTAACTGTGTAGGGACCAAGCCAGTGCTGCCGGAATTTTCCTGGATGTTTCGAAAATTGGCTATTGTATAAAAGGACAAGATCACCTTCGACAAATGTCTTCTGGTGAATGTGTCGATCATGCCAAGCTTTATCACAAGCCTTTTGAACCTTTTGGTGAAAATTAGCAATAAACCGATCTTCCTCCAAAGCCACCAGTTGTGCAAGGCGCTCCTCTATGATATTTGAGTCTGCCATATTTGTGAATGCTGTGATGCATAGGCTAGGAACAATGTATTCTATGGGTATAATGGCCTCCTTGCCATAGACCATTCGGAAGGGGGTCCTACCTGTCAGCTTTTTGCAGGTAATTCGGTAAGCCCATAGAACCGAGGGAATGTGAACATCCTAGTCACTTCGTTTGGCATTGCAAACCTTAGTTAATGCCTGCTCCAAAATTTTGTTAAAAGCTTCAACCACCCCATTGGCCTGGGGATGATATGGTGTACTCTTTGCATGGTGGATCCAAAATTCTTCATTCAAAGATTGAATCATTTGGTTAAAAAAATGCGTACCTCTGTTTCTCATTAGGATCTTTGGGCAGCCAAACCTGGTCAGAATCTACTCAAAGATGAAGTGTGCAGCAGTATCAGTAGTAAAATATTTTACCACTTGCGCCTCAGCCCATCGAGTGACATAGTCAGTGGCAGTGATAATTTAGCGTGCACCTATTTTATTTCCTAGTGGATTGATGGGTCCTATAAAGTCAATGGCCCATTTTTCAAAAGCCTGTAGGGCCATTTGAGGCTGTAATGGCATGTCAGCTTGTCGTGATGGTCGACCAGTTCGCTGGCATGTATCACACGATTTGCAATAGGTGTAAGAATCCTGATGTAGGGTAGGCCACCATAATCCAGCCCTCAAAATCTTTTTTGTCGTAGCTCTGCCTGCATAGTGGCCTCCTGGGACTAAATTGTGTGCTTCTGCTAGGATGGTGGGCCATTCATGTTACAATACATACCTGCATAGTATTTCATCTACACCTAGCTTGTATAGCTGTCCTGTGATGATAGTAAAGTCCACAGCCTGGGTAACCAACTCCTTCTTCTGCTGTACTGAATATGCTGCAGGGGCCATGCCCGTAGTAAGGAACTCAATGATATCAGCAAAGTGAGCATCAACCACCTTAATGGTGAACAACTGCGCATCAGGTAAGCCCTCGTCCAAGTTAGTAGGCTCTTCCCCTGTTTCGATGCGAGATAGATGATCCAGCCTGCCTTCAACCTCCTGGGCTTAACGATAATCTCAAAATCATATTCCTGAAATAGCAACAGCTAGTGGAAAATCTTCCCCCCTAACACAGGCTTGTTGAACAGGTATTTCAAAGCTGAATGATTAGTGAACATCTTAAAGTGTCCACCCAGCAGATAGTGCCGATATTTTTGTATTGTGTACACCATAGCCAGTCCTTCATGCTCAGTGGTAGAGTAATTCCTTTCTGCGCCTGAGAGTTTGTGACTGGCAAAGGCAACTGGGTGATCAATATATCCTTCGCTAGGTTGAGTGAGAACTGCACCCAGGGCGTTGCCTGACGCATCGACATGTACATGAAATTCCTTTGACCAGTCAGGGAATATCAGTATGGGTGCAGGGATAATCTTCTCTTTTAGCAGTTCGAAGCTCTTCTGACATTTGTCTTTCCAAAAAAAGGAGACAACTTTTTTTAGTAGTTGTTCCATGGGTGCTATGATTAGAGCGTACCCTTGAATGAATTTCCTGTAATAGCCTATGTGACGAGAATAGAGTGCAGTTGTTTTTCCATTGTGGGGGCTGCAAGGTTGATAATTAGGTCTATCTTCACAGGATCAACCATCAATCCTTGCCGATAGACTATGTGTCCAAGCAATATTCCGAACGGTACGCAGAATATGCACTTCTTGATATTAAAGGAGATCTAGTTTTTCTGGCATGCATCCAACATTAATTGTAGGTTCGAGACATGCTCTTTTACCAGGCCAAAGACCATCCAATCATCGAAGTAAACCTCTAGGAACTTATGAATAAACTCCTTGAACACAGCCACTACGACCCTTGAAAAGATAGCAGGTGCATTCTTGAGACCAAAGGGCATGACCGTATATTGGAAGGAACCCCATTTGGTCGCAAAGGTAGTCTTACTATGATCTTCAAGTGAAATTCTGATCTAGTGGTATCTGGAGAATCCATCAGTGAAGGAATCAGCCTCCTGGCCACCCACGCTACCAAGGATTTCATCAAATAAGGGCATGGGGAAGGGGTCATGGACACAGGTGTCATTGAGCTTTCATAGATCCATGCAGATGTGTATTTCCCCCTTTGTATTTTTCTCTTAGACGACCATTGGACTTAACCCAATCTGATTGTTCCAATGGTTCAATGATACCTACGGTAAGCATTTTGTCCAAATCTTCTTTGACCTTTTGCTTATATTTAGGATTTAGCTGGTAAGGCCGCTGCTTGAAGGGGTGCACCTTGGGTTTCAGAGTGATGTGCATAATGCCTAGGTCCCTAGTGATTCCTTTGAGCTCCAAAAACTTTGTCAGAAATAAGTCCTGATACTCTGTAAGTAGCTCTGCAATTTCTCCTATGATTCCTTCATCCCAATAGTCCCCAATTTTAGCTAGCTTAGTGTGGTCTTCTGTCCCAACATTAACTTCACACAGCCTAAGAGGTTGCAATACATCAACATTCTGTAGCGATGGTCCGATAACAGTATGTTCTCCTTCAGATTCCGGAATAGAAATATTTCGTGGATTATCTTCTTCTTCATTAATAGCCAAGCTCCGGCAGTTGAATATGTCTTGCATTTGGGCTTCCCATGTTAGAGCTACTAATGTGGTACAAAGGTGAGGCTTCTTAAATATAAGCGAATCGATATCCTGCAGAGCTTTTTCGAGTGTCTCCATTCCCCCAATTAGTCTGAACGTTCTGATAAAGTCTTCTTTTAACACTTCCCAATGGAGGGTACGCTGATGTAACTCTGCGTCTAGGTACCAAGCAGTGGGGACAGGGCCTAAGGCATGCACAAATATATGGAACCAATCTTCTAGGGCCTGATCGGACCATTTGGTAGTCCAAGCACGCAGATGTGCGCAGGGATCCCTAGGTCCAAGGAATATCTTGGTGCGCACGTCAGTTGGAGGTGCGAATCGCAGAATCATCATATCCTGACATGTTTCCCAGTCCAAAAATGCTTTCTTGTGGGCATCCCACCATCATGCAGGTGTTCCATACAGAGCCAGATTGAGGGCCCAGACCTGCCATTATTTTGGTACCCTAGCTTCTAATTCCCTTAGAAAGTCCTGGACATTACTAGACCCATCAAAGTGGGGAAGGTCTCTTACCTCTGAAGTAATGCAGTAGAGGGTCCTTGTGGCCCGGGGGCATCATAGTGCTGAGGCATCATGTAATCGGGTTTTCAAGCTCTCTAATTCTTTGTCAGGGTCAGAAAAGTACTCCCTCTCCTTCTCCCAACAGAGTACTCCACCCATTGCAAGGTTACCCTGGTCTTCATCCTGCACCGTCACCCTGTAGATGTCATCTAGTTCCTCCTCTTCATATGTTGGTTCTGTATACCATACGCCCTCGATGGGATCAAGCGGTACTATTACGCGCATACTGTTCTTCTCAAACACCATGCTACATTTTTTTAGATTGATGACACCCCCCACGTCTATAGTCTAGTCTATTCCTAGGAGTTTAGGATAGGGATCCGTATCTTCCACAATTTCTATTACTTCAAAGTCAGCTAGGACCTATACTCATGTGACATCTACCATGAATTTTGGCAACCTTCCTAGAGGGATGATCTTCTGTTGATTCACCATGTGCAGTTGGATGGTGGACCAGTCTAACTTAGGTTCTCCCATTCGTTGCCATGTTTTCCCTGGTAAGACATTCACATCCAATCCAAGATCGAGAATAACTTGATCTATCTCATAGTCGCCAATCTGCACAGTCAATCACATTTCCCTCCTAGTTCACCTCTTATAGCTATGTAGTTTGTGTACTTCCTTAATATCAGTGGTTGTGCTGGGTCAGGTTGCGCAGTCATGTAGTAATACTTGAATATTTTCTTCAGCCTGCGGGTTGCGTAGTAGCTTCAAGCATGCCCTTAGAAAGGTTTCAACCTCCTATTCTTTCTGGAGGTGCACTGGCAGTTGTGCAGGGGCCTCCAACGGCTCTTGTTTCTTTAAATTTGTTTCCTTTTGAGCAGTAAGCTCCTCCCTTTCTCCCTGGGTGACCATGCTGCGTGTCATGAATTTTACACTTGGATCTTCATTCCTCAACACAGTTTTGACTCTTTGCACATTTTGTGTGGGGGTAGGCTATTTGTCCTGTATTTTTGTTATCAAGATCGGGCAGTCTTCGATCTCATGGCCCAACTGTCAGAAATATTTATAGGATTACCTGGTGGGATTTAGGCAGTCCCTGGCGAAGTGCCCTACCTCCCCACAGTTATAGCAGATCAGATGGCCCTGTCCTCATCCTGCACTTCCCCCCTAGCCTCCCCTTCCACTTGCGGGGGAGCCACCAAAATGCGTGAGAGATCTCGATGACGTAGGATCTGATTGTACCCTATATAGGTTTCCTTGATCTACCAATAAGTCATATGTGCTACAATTCTGCTTATAGTGTCCTACCGATTGGCAGAACCTGCACCATTGCTGCTTCAATTTACCCATACTTAGCCGAGGGCACTGGGCTGTGTCATGTAGTCCTGTTACCCAGCAGTCATCGCACTAGAGCGTAGATCTGCTGGACCCGGGGTGTAGCGGACTAGGTCCCCCTGCCTAGAGGTAATCCCCCAATAGAGGACACTGGTCCTTGGTATGGCCAGACACCCGACATCGTATGCACCAAAGATCTGCACAACCATCCTTTCCTCGCTCCTTCCATAGGTTCTGTATTTCCATATGCATAGCCCCAAGATGCTCCTAAATTTGTTGTACTCCCCCAACGTGTTGTCCTTAGGCGTAGATTCGAGTTTCATGGCAGCTTCCAAGGCTTTTTCCTGTGATTCGAAGGTTTGGTGGCTCATTGGTACGTGTAAGTGAGGTACCAACATAGTGATGAACCATTATGTGTGTTGTATGTCATCGTACTTGAACCCTCCTTCCCTGATTGATTTCTTTAACTATTTATTGGCCTCCCATACTGACTCGGACACACCTTGCTTGAAGTATTTCACTTCTTCTACCAACTGAGAGTAAGATTTCGGCTTCTGGAATTGTTGTCTTAGAGCATCCTTAACATCTTGAAGCGACGCGCTCCCGTTTTGAGATATATACCACATATACTAGTCCAGCGCCCTTTCTTCGAAAGCCAGGGATAGCTGTGCCCTTTTCATAGTATCGCTTACCACCCCTTGCACAGTCCACACCGAGTTTTCCACGAACCAAAATAGTTCCATGTCCTCATCGGCTGCACCTTTAAAGGTAATTAATTTTAAGTGTGCTGCCATGGGTTCCTCTAGTTTATTTTCCCAGAGGTCCGACATCAGGGTAACTAACGGAACTTGCGTAGGTCTCGGCGAGCTATGAGTAGAGCGATCCTCTACTTGATTGGTTCGATAGTACTTACCACTCCGTGTTGTGCTTTCACCTAGAGTAGCACTCATTCAACTCAGCGTTAGATCTCCAATGTCATTACCTGATCCATTTTCTCAGACTTCTTCCGATCCTGGCAACAGAACCATTTGATGGCTTGAGGGGTCCTGACCCAGGTTTGGTGTGCAAGGTTTTCCAACAAACCCCTATACTACTGGCCCTTTTGGAAATCACTTGCTTGTGTAGGTCAAAGTCTCACCTGAAGTAGTATGGGTGGGTGTTGGAACCAAGTTTCCGCACCCTAAGAAAGGATGGGTAAGGCAAGCAGAGCTGCGCTAGATCTTGTAATTCCTAGATTACATTGTTCTGCGCAGAGTTAATTAAGTCTCTATTCACATCCACATGCGCTAGATCTATAGTTACATGCTTTTTATACCATCAACACAACATTACATAAATAGAACAGAATAGATCTAGATCCAAGAACACAATTACACAGATCTGCGTAGTGTAAAGACAGAAAATGCACAATACAACGATTATTAGCAATTAACACATAAGTACTCACAGATTCAGTTCTCTAACAATCTTTCGTATTCATTCATTCATCAATTCTTCCTTATAATTCCCTTCCCAACCTGCGCACACAGCAGCAGGGTCCGCACACAGCTGGACTTGGATCTCCACACACACAACCAGTAGGAGTCCTTTCCCCAAAGCCCAAATAGATAGCTTAAACAACAGATCACATCAATAGCTCATCATTTCTTGTCTTTTATAATACAAAATACTTCTATATTTATAACAATCTAGCCCAGACTTTTCTGTGGTCTGCAACCCATGGTTTTCGGACCCCTGGTTTACCCTTTTACCCATTATAATGCGTTTGAGGCTTTGACCCACCCCAAAACCCCTGCGCTAGACTAAATATAATAATATATATTCAAAATGGACCAGTTTCGTAGCTTGTTAGGAGACCCTATTCCAACACACACCAGTCATTACTTCAAGGATGGCCTCTTCATATGGAAGAGTGGTATCAAGGAAATCCTGAGTAGAAGATGAACTAAGAGTGCAAGCCAGAGTTATATCTCCATCCAACTCCTCCGGTGAAAGAGAATCTGTAATTAAGTCTATAAAGTCAACAATAGATTGATAGGAAATCTCAGCTACAGACATAGGAAATTCCATTCCACCTACTTGACCTTCCTCTAATGTGGAGGTAGGAGAAGGAAAGGTCCAAGGGTCCAAAATATAATGAGTTCAAAAGAAATCCCTTCGAGTAGGAACCCTGGGGGACGAGATAACATGAATATGAACTGAAGGAGGCGGGAGATCAAAAGTACCCATCAACGATCTATACTTTGCAATCCCCAAATTCTTAACATGTTGCTTGGTATCATTCACCAAGCATACAGTCGAGTCAGAAAATGCATTTGGATCTACAGGAGAACAGTCCATCTGATCAACAATGAAAATCCTCCCTTCATGGGGCAAAAAAAAAATGTGAAATAATGAGGAAGAAATAACATCCATATCATAAATCCAGTTTTGCCCCAAAAGAAGGTTGTAGTCTAGATTTTGATCAACTATCTCAACCTTGATATTGACAATTTTACCCCAAAAATAGATGGGTAAAGTTGGAAAAATGCCATGTGGCCTGTGAGAATGACCATGAAACATAGTTAGAAGAGTAGCTGAGGGGACAACTGAAGGAGATCCAATAGCCTTCCAACATGAGATAGACATCACACACGTGGAAGCACCCTCATCGACTACTGTTCGAAAGATATTGATCTTCTGATATGTCAAATTAATCTGAAAATCCATATGAAGAGGAAGTCTCTTTTTAAAATTTGACATGTCAAATGTGATCATAAGAGAATTTTTTGGATCAACAACCGCAATGGCAGTGAGAAATGCACTCCTTTGTGTATGGAATTAGTGGAGTACCTCTAACACAGACATGGCACAAGGAATTTGAGTCATATATTCTACAATAGAGTAGTTCTAGGCATCCTTGGCATTAGGATTAATCATTGTATGCTTTGTAGACCCTTTCGACATCCAAGGTATAGGATCAACTGCAGGGCTCTCGATATGGAGTGGCTCAGCATTATTAGGAGCACCTTTAGCTTTCAAAGACTCAACTTCACCATAATCATGAGATCTCAAAGCGATATCTATGTGAGAACTCATCATATACACATTTGATGAATTTTCCCCTTCCTGGTTGCCCCTAGAGGGAGCTCCAGTATTCGCATTTGCACCAACAAGAAGTTGCTACCCTTGGGGAAAAGGGTTTGTTAGTACAACGTGGGAGCTAGAAGAACCCTATTGAGCTAACAGGTGTTGAGCATCCTAAATTTGTGGGTAGAGGTGAGTAAGATGGTCTCTGGTGCATAAATTGCATGGAAACTTAACCTTCTTCTTATTATCCCTCTTACCCTCTCCAACATGATCGTTGGATATGTTCGCATTTCCCTTCCCATCCTTGTCTTTCCTCTTATTCTTCAGTCCCTTATTCTTCCCATCAGATTATTGATTTCCTTTGGGGTTAGAATCTTGAACACCATTAATATTCAAGAGTTGAGAAGGAGTTGACACTGACGGCATAGCCTGACCAGAAGGAGCACATTGTATAGACAACTACTGTAATTGATTTAGTAGGTTAGCCATACCACTATCGATCGTACCGATAAGTCTGTCAGCATGAGGACCAAGCTTCATTTTGGATAAATCTAGCTTGGAATGAGGAGCATATGGAAAAATAATATTAAGGACTCCAGGCTGAGAATACATCAGTTCTAGCTGCTGGGCCCTAAAGATAGCCTGTTCCTCAGAAAATACCCCTAAAAGGGATACATCCTTTTAGATCTCTGGTTGCAGAGATTTCAGAAACCAATTGAGAAGGAATTCATTCAAAATTTGGGCTTTGATGAGCCTTTTCCTTCTCCTCCATTCCTGAATATGATTAGAAATGTGAGTTACCTTGTCCTGCTAGAAATTGGCCAAGAGATCAGTCCCGACATCATAACAGACATACAACTGAAAATGGTTTAAAAACATAGTATCTAACTTGCAAAAAGTAGCAAAACCTCTCCCTACCATCTAAATGTACCATTTTTCATTGTTCCTAATTAGGGTTCATTGAAATAACCTCAACCTAATCGAATTCATGATAAGGGAGTTCGACGAACACCATAAGTGGAAATTGGTGACATGGTCAGTCAGATCCTCACCAGTCTTCCCTTTAAACTTTTGAATGTCTGAGGGAAGTTTAATAGGGACCAGAGGCCAACCTGGACTATACCAAATTGGATCATTCATCAATTTCGATACATCTGAAATTTTAAAGTTTACAAGAAAGGTAAGCGCGGAGGATCCTGGGAATTCCATCCCCCATAGGAAAGATTCCCAACATTTTAAACAGAATACCCTGGATTTGCTGAGGCATGACGTTTCCAGATATTTTTCATAGAAAATTTTGAACCATAAGAGAAGCCTTGTGACCCAACATTCGAATAAGGACCCCCTCCCATCGTAGGGTTACCATAAACAAGGATATTCCCTCTAATCGAAGTGTTAAAAGAAGATGAAACGCCTTGATAAGGGTTCCAAGAATTAGCGAATGGAGAAAAACCATGAGAAGAACCTACTAAAGGGAAAGGAACATTCCCTTGCTGACCAGAGAAAAAATTACTCCCAGATCCTAACCTTGTAAAAGTAGGGTTCCATCCTAAAAAATCATTATAGCTTTGAACTCCGATGAAAGGATTAAATCCTTGATTTTGAGAGGTGAAAGGCAAAGATCCTAAGGAAGGGTTCGAATGAGGAATATGCCCACTTCCAAAGGGGAAACCCTAAAGTGAATTTGATCCACTAGCCATAGAAGGAATCAGCATGGAGACAACTGAAGCAATGGTGAAGGAGACAAAAGGAGTCACACTAGAAGGCATTCCAAAAGAAAAGGGGCTAGACTGAGAAGCATATGCTTGGGTGTTTCGAATTGTAGACAGAATAGAGGCAGAGCCAAACATAGCAGCACTAGAAGTGATTGTCAAAATGGAAATAGTACCTCCTCCTTCGACTGAAAGAGGGGTATGCACACTTACACTGCTCATAATCGAAGTCATGTTTCCAGCTGTGGCCATAGAAAGAAAGGGATAAGAAGGATAAGGGCTAGTCGGTCTCTGAGACTTAGACCCAACGTATAAAAGAACGTCTGGAAAACTGGTAGGATAGGAGATGAAGGAGTGCAGGAGGTTGAGGAACCTCTTTTACTTCAACTTCTTCCGCCAGAAACAAGAGTCCAGAGATGAGTGGAGTACTCCTCTGTATAATACCACTAGTACTAGGGCCACCCGTAGAAACAACAACCCCAGACGGAGGATCACTCTCCGTTGCATTCGAACTATTGGATGTAAATCACCCAATGAATTTATCCTACGCTTTCTTGAAGAATATTCGACACTTGCAGGAGAAATCACACGAAGCCTCCTCGATCGACGAGGCGATCGGTCAACCACTTTTGATAATTATGAGATTAATTAGACTCAAAAAATTAAGAAGCTAGGAAATATAGGAGCAAAGAGAACACTCTATCAAAATTCCCTAAGATACAGTCAATCAAGCAGCCTTCAGGTATTTCCGATTTGGGTGATTAGAATTGGACACCAAAATACAAGAAAGAAAATAAGAGGACCTTCCGAAAATAGTCTGAGGTAATTATGACCCAGGCCTACTAGCGAAGGTAACAGAAACAATTACACTGACCTCTTGAAAAAATCCTTTTTTGGTGCAAGTACCTGAGCTTCGCAAGGGCACCCTCCAGAAGTATTAATGAAAGTGATGCAACGTCTACCTCAGGTACCATGGGTATTCCCCCTCGCAGTCACCTATGTGGTCCTTAGGAAAGGAAACTAAGGGCACCAATCCATATCGGAAGCCGGGCGGAATGGGCTTAGACCAAGATTTAGAAAATAGAACATGGGGTATCTCTCTTCTCTACCTTTACTATCCCTCATGCTTAACTCTATGGAGGTAGATATTTCCTAGTCCACTTAATGGAATTGGATTTCACTCATTAATCAAGTTTTTACGTTTGACAGTTTTGAGCGCCCTTGGAGAGTTAACTCTCCACTCACCTATTCACGGGCCCTATGACCTAGCTAGTTGGTGTATAATTAATGAAAATACAAAAAAATTCTTGTTCATTTTAATTAGAGCACTTGATTTTAAATGGATGTTAATTAAGTCACAGGTAGATAGAGATGAAACTAATGATGTTTTTGACGCAAAAGAAATCAATGAAAACCTACTACATGAAGATGCAATATTTTTCTTTCGATGAAAATAGATTTCTAAATGGGTTCTACGAAGCTAATAATAAACAAAAGCTTGTTTTTTCTTTTCACTTATCACTCTTCACACACTTCAGAAAGCTATCAAAAATACTAAAATGCTTCAGTGCAACTAATGCAAAAACTACCAATGATATGCAAATTCTAGGACTACTCACTAAGGAAGCAAAAATAGTTTCTAAACAAGATTGGTTTGATCACTTTGACAGACAAGCAAGGAAAGTCCCAAAAAGAACTCCTTTGCATACAACAATGCCAAAATATACTTGATATAAAAGAGAGAAAAATCCAAACAAGGACTCCTTTCGAGACCAAGCAAATGAATTAGAAATGAGAAACTAACAAGCTACTTCAAAATGGATGAAAACCATAAAAATAAAACCAACGAAAAAGCAACAAAAAACAAATATGTTTTTTGGCTTTTCACTTTTAGGGAAAACAAGAATATTTTAATGAGAGAAGCACAAAACTACTCAAGGACCAAAATCAAGAAAATGAGCTATAAGGAGAATTCCAAATGCACAAGCCAACTATGCCACTTTTGTAGCAGGACTCAAATGAACAAGAAGAAGTAACCAAATCAAGAAACTGATTCAGAACAGTAGCACAATTTTCCAGCAAACCAAAACTTCAAGAAACCAAGAAAAGGCCACTTCAAGATTCACCAGAAGGTTAATCCCAAGAAACAAGAAAACCAAAGAAGTCAAACAGGCAAAAACCAAAAAGCAAAGAAATGCATAAGGAAAACACGAGAAAATAAACAAAGGCTCACTGTTCCAAATGGTTAGAACAACCAAGAACTCCAGGAAGAGGTCTTGGTGCTACAGCTGCAATTGAGACTTCACAAAATAGGAAAAACCCTAGAAGGACTAGGTATTCACATGAAAAAGAGAGGAACTGACATACAACCACAAGAATCATAGTCCAAACACCTAAGAGGTTCCACAGGGGTGACCAACCATAGACAAGAAAGACTTATAGGGCCTCAAAATTCAAAATTTCAAAATTTATTGGGCATATGTGGGTTTTCTGTGTGCAACACGCGTGTATATGCTATTTTTTCCGAAGAAACACGCGTATACGCGGGTTATTTTGGAGAAAACAGTAGGCATACGTGACTGTGTACATACCAAGTATCATATAGAAAATGAAGTAAGGAAAAAATAAAAACCCAGGCCTGATCCAGAAGATCAAGGTTTCTTCCTGGTTGGGAAAAGAACCTACTAGACTGAAAAAGTTATTAAAATTTCAGGGACCCCACAAGATAGATAAAAAAAAATAGACTAGGAATTACACGGATGTAATTCCCAGTAGAGTCGCCAGTTATGTCACGGTCAAAGTTACCCTAAGGCCTTGGGTTGAGGGACCTAACAGAGCAGATGGCATGTCATCACAAGAAGGACTCTAATTACCAGTTTTTATGCTTAAACTAGAAAATGAGGATTGTGGTCCTTACCTGTTTATCCTTCATTTGAGGTCGATCTCGTAGGGTGAAAACCCTATGCTAATCCTCGTGCTCCAGAACCTACAAATTAGTCAAGAACGAACACAAAAACTAGTTGCAAAGAATATATGTCCTAGATGTCAGCATATTAGCATATATAATCTCATAAAAATAACATGAAATAAACTATTCAATATTATTAAGCATGTATAAGAGACACATAACACATGAGCATCAGGAACAAGATGATACTTATTTTATTGATAACATGTACAGAAAATAGTGTAGAAATCACCTAAGATCTGCCATGGCCTTGAGAAAAACTATCCTTCGGATTCGTCAGCCCTAGCCTCACAAAGCTTCTTTCATAAATGGTGCACAAAGTATGTCACATAGAATGGGGGTGATCATCACAAGGAAACAAGGGTTTCCTAAACCTGGGAAGTGTAGGAGGCACAGGGGAATATTAGACTTGATCAGGGCTATAATAGGCTATAATATCAATAGTATTCTCTCTCCTCTCTTAGGACGTTCCCTTGAGGTGTATTTATACTTCCTCAAATTAGTTTTTTCAGTTGGGGAACAGTTAGGCCATGGGCTGGGGTATTTAAGTTATAGGAAAAAATCATAAACCCATCCTCTTTAATAGGATAATTATATATATTTTTAATATTTTAAATAACATATGCAGGTCAGCTATGGATGGACCCGCGCGTGCACATGGAAAAAACTGGTCAGTGTCATGTATGGACTTTAAAATATTGTTTTTTAAGAAGTGGGACCAAGTTTTAATGGAAGGGCTGCCCCAGGCCAATGCATAAGTCATCAAGTATATAGAGATGATAAATGATGTTATAACACCAGGTTCAGGACTTCCACGTTCCATTTGACCATAAATTGGCTAAGCGAAATCTCTCTTCAGCCAATCACCCCCATGCCATATTCCAAGCATTAATGTGGGATCTTATAGGATAAACCAATCCAAAGATAACTAAGGGAATCCAGAGGTTAAACCACCTTGTAATATCCTCAAAAGGGACTACTGAGCAAGGCATTCTTGAAAAATGCATTTTTCAGGAATGTTTGCTACAAGATTGGAAACCAGCCCTTGGATCCCTTAGATATGACAATCTAAGACCTGAATCCAAGAGGAGATCATAAACAAATCCTTCTAGGTGGGTTAAACAGGTCTCCCACACCCATTAGAACTTGGAAAATGCCCTAGAAAGGGAGTGCAACAAGATCAAACAACACTGCTTCAGAAATAACGCAGTTCTGCAAGGTAGCAGTAGTAGGCCAATATGGAGGCTCAATAATGTCATATAGATCAGAAAATCAGAATTATATTGAAGCCCATGAGTCTTAGAATAGAAAATAGAAGACTTATACAGAAAGAAACCCTAAAAAAGAGGTGTTGCAACACATAGAATTGAATGCAAAGGCTTGACAACGTTATTTTATTGAGTGTACTGTAGCCGTGGATTAAAACTTATAAATAGAGAAAAATAATGCATGAACAGTAAGATTTATGATAGATCCATACACTATGATGTCTCTACTTTACATTTCCCTTAGGGATTTCAGCAAATCATGAAGCACATGGAGTAGATCTGAGATTCTATGCAGCAGATCTGTAGATCTATTCAAAATTTCTAAAGCATATATAGGAGTATTCAGATCAGATCTGAATATGACATGGAATAGAACAAAAATCCATGGATCACCACAGTGAAGGGTAGATCCCCAACATTAGAGATCACTCCTCAAACTTTGCCAAATCACCCTGCAATTTTCCTCTTTGTAGACAACGAAGTACTGGAAGAGGTACTATGTTGTAGGCTTGAAGAACTATTTGGCTTGATGCTAATATGTATATCTGAAGCTCAAATGATCCAGAACACTCTTACCAATGGGATTGAAGCCTCTCCCACTGAAAAGGGGCATTAGATTGGCCTAGATATGAATAGATCTATCCTCCACTTGCTGCAGCTTGCAAAGACAACCAAACCCTCAACAGGATCTGAGTTGTAATTGAAAGGAGAAGCTTGGCCTTAAGCCTGATAGTGGACAAGTAATACAAGTCTCTCCCAATAGCTACTCAAGGAAAGAGAAGGATTCCTAAACAGGAGATCCTTGTGCTAAACAACACTATTCTCTGCTAAATAGCCAAGATAATGAGAAATGTCTAAACAAACATATTCTTCAGAAATGATGGTCATCAACAACCCTTCTCTTGTTTTCCTCCTCTTGCTTTTATAATAATGAGATCTTGCAAACCCTAAACCATCTCAATGATTTAGCTCCTTTCACATGTGTGGCCTCCATCTAAAACGACGTTGTGCATCTAGGAGGTTCATTAAATCTAGACAACGCTGTTGATTTGGTCCTGTTGACCCAGTCAAAAGTCTCAACCCCTTTCACACATAAGGGTTTTTTATTAAAGTAGCCTAGATTTAGCCTTGTTCACATGGGGCATTGATTTATTTACTAATTTTAGGAGTTTTTATGTTCCTCCCTTTTAAATTTATTCATGAACATAAAAGTAAAGAAAAAATTAATATTCCAATTAGCTTGAGGCTAATTGGGAATATTATAGTCCTCCCCTCCAAAATGTTGTTTGTCCTCAAGAAACTCACAAAGACTTTGCAAAATCTCCAATGGATTTGTCTCCTCCCAAGGATACAAGTTTTCCTTTGGTGAATAACCCAAATAGCTATCATCATGAAGAAGTGGGAGATACATAGAAATAAAAATATGCTATCCACTGGTCTTCTCAAGGCATGAGAGATGATAAATGATGGGTGATTCAACCCCCATGAGACACTCCAATCTCCATGTTATCATCCAAACAAAGTGAGCCATCCTTGGTAGCTCACAGAAACAATCATCAATCCCCTCCTTATGCAATGTATAGGGGTTTCATGGCTGGAAATGAGAGGTAAGAATGTTCAACTTACGCTACTTCTCCCTCCATTTATGATAAATGTGGAGTTGTTGATCCTGGGTTGCAATAATATAGCCCTCATGAAGCCAAAAGATACTTGGAACCTCATGATTCCCTTCATTGATTCTAGGGACCCTTCTTGCCCAATATTCCATGCATATAGTGAATAAAGTGTCATCACCATATGTGCTCCAAAAGAAAAATGGACTAAGTGTCATATGATGTATTGGATGGTGACAATAGTCCCTCCATTGAGACCAACGTTTTTCTTATTCTTGCTGCCATAATACTCTTCAAAGCTTGAAAATAGTAGAGGATAAGAGGTGTTAGCTGAAGATGACTCAAGTAACACATGTCTTGAAAAAAATCTTCCCATGTGAGGGACTTTTCCCAAAGACATGAGTCAATCATATGGCTTCTTACATAAGGAAACAAAATACATAGTGTAGCAGCCATACAATGTTCCATACTCTTCTTGAAGTATGCATAAGTATGGGAAGTTTCATTCCCAATGGACACATCCAACCAATGTGTCATCCCTCCCATCATGTTCCCAAAAAAGATCAAAGCATCATTATCATCATGATACAAACAAGCTCTCTTATGCCTCCTCATGTGAGAGTTACATTTTCTCCCAAACCCAAGTACATACATGATCATGAGATACATTCCAAACAGAAATACATGTAAATACATGAGATACATCCTAACAAAAAGTATGGACATGAGATTTAACATGTGATGTCCAAACTCTCTTCTTGTCAACCAAATCAACCATGCCTCCTTCTTATGCATCCTCCCATTAAGACACAAGGCATGAGACAAGAAAATATAAATCTTTGGGTAGTATCCAAACTCACCCAAGAGTAACTAGCACAGTGCATCTCTTGTCTGCCTCAGATCTAGATGCGGTAAGTGGTTTTCCCACCACTTACTTGCTGCCCATAACATATCTCCATGGCTGAAAGTGGAAGATATATTTGGTGCCTTAGGAAAGCACCCATCATGCTGCAAAATCTCCCTTTGTTCACCAAGGGAGTGGCCATAATCAGAAATAGTTTTGGCCCAAAGTTGGCCATGAATTTTATAAGGTATAACACTCCTCTTAGGAGTCATGGCCTGCATATACATAGTAAAAGAATGCATACAATCAGAAAATAAAACATGCTTTACATGTGTATGTTCTTCACCAAAAGTTCTCCTTATACAAGTGGAGTGGTTTATGGATCTTTCTCCTCCTCCTAGGGTAGGAAGAGTTGGCTGAAATAACTCTATCTTAGAGTCTTTTCCTGCTCCAACTCCACAAGGTTCATGCATCTTTGACAATGCTGATATAGTTATTTTTCAAAGCCCTCCCAATAATAGCTCCTCAAGATGATGTTGTTGAGCTTCATAGAATATGTGTGGCTGAAATAAAACTCTTCGTAAGCCCTTTGTAGTAACTTCTCCTTGAGTTTGGAAGCTCTAGACAAGAAGATCATACCATGATTATAGATGAATCCATCAAGGATTGAATAGCTCTCATCATGTAGCAAGTCATCAAGAATCATGCAAGTATGAAGATCCTTGGAATATTCCACCAAGAGTTGGGACTCCCAATATGGATCTAGGCTTCCCAACAATGTCAACGTTGTAGAATTATGAAATGAAGTAGCTGTCATATCATCATTCTCCTTTTTGACATGCTCAATACCAAAGTCACATGTTGGAGTATCGTAGCTCCATCTTTTCTGCCTCTCTTGCAGCTAATCTTGTGCAAGACAAGATTGAAGAATAGGAAGATCAACCTTCTTTTGAAAGGTTTCTCTCTTCCAAAAATTCCATAGTTTGGCCCATGCATAAAAGAGTGTTGGCCCCCTCTTTTCTTCTTCAGAAATATTCTTTGTATGTGGAGATATCATTTGCTACCCCAAATCTATGGAGTGGCCATTTGACATCATGCTAATGTCATCATAGATCTCCGAGTTCTTCTTTTTCAGTGCAAATAGATGAGTGAGGAATATCAAAATCAATTTCAGAAAATTGTTTAGCCCTCCTTGGAATCCATCAATAGATCTCAGCACTGTGGTAGCCAAATATGTCACTGCTGCACAAGGTTGAGAGAACACTTTATTCTTCTTCCCATCAGGGGGTCTCCCTGGTGGAATGCCTCCATGTAAAGAGCCATCAATATCTGAAGTAGGCTGTATGAATGGTTGGACTGATGTGTCCCTTTCCTTGTTGCATAGTTCAGTATCCTCCTCATGAATAGAAACCCCTTGAAATAAACAAGGGTGCATGCTCCTCATCATTGGATGTTGAACCATCCTTCCTCCTCTTGCTTGAAGCAAGGTATCACTGCCCAATAATGCTATCACAGAATGCTCTTTGGGAATCATTTGCAAAGATGCAAAAGCTATTTCCCTTGAAAAAATAACTTCATGTTCATTCCCATGTGATGATGGGTCTTCTTCTGAAGTGACAACATTGTTACTGCCCTCTTGTTCTTCCTTCTCATCAATATTTGAGAATTCCCCATTATCAATGAGAGACCTTGGATCTTGGTGTTCGTTTGAAAGAGGAATCTCCATGATTTTCTTTTGAGAAGAAATATTCTAATGCAATGGGGATCTTGCCTCTGACAAGATATTACCAAAGTTTTTATCCCCTTTAATAGAAATCTGAAGTGGAGTTTGCACAACAAATTTTTCCATCTCATGCAAGGGTTTTTCATGCTCATGCTTTGCTAGCTCAATCAAAGATGTTTTAGTTTGTTTTACATCAAATCTCTTCACCATTATCCTAGTGAACTTTTCTTAAGTAGAAATATTTTCATTCTTCAATGAAAAGGATTCAAATAACCACCAAGCATAAGCTTTACCTTCAAGATGCAACGCTGCTACCTTAAGTGCTTCCTTTTCTGAAACTTGATATAGATCCAAATATGATTCTAGCTGATCTATCCATGCTTTGGCTGTGCATGTGGAGGATCCATCAAAATTTGGCAGAAATAATCTACCTCTTCTTCTTCTATTGTACTTGATAGATCTCCTTTCCTCCTTGAGCTGGCAGAACTCTTGGAAGCTCAAATTCTCCTTGATTTTCCAAGATTTAGATTCATGCTCCTGAAGATAATCACTCAAAGTCTCCTCCTTTGGTCCTTCATCTCTCTCGCAGTAAAACTGGGCATAGAATAACGTTGTGGATCTGATTGTGTAGCTGAGTGCTTGCACATATAAGATGAAGAACTGGGGCTTTATTCATGTAAATATCTTCTTGAGGGACCTTCATTTCTTGCCATCTTCACTTCTTTGATTTCTCCTTTAAGCTCATACAAAGTTTGGAACAGAGTTTTTGAGAACTCTTTCCCATTCATTCTTCTAGATAAAGGGGTTTTACCCTTTTCTTCTATGTCTTCAGTGTAATCACACTTCTTCTTCAGTCTATTCTTTTCATGAAAAGACATATTGACTCTTTTTCAAAGGAAGCACAGGTTGTGCCAAGAAAGTTTCTTTGATGCCATTGTAATATTCCCAAAAGGGACTGCCTAGCAAGGCATGCCTGAAAAACACATTTTTCAGGAATGTTGTAATATTCCAAATTAGGAACAGCTACACTATCGGGAATATCTTAAGATACTACCAATGTGGAGATCAACAATACATAAACATAAGCTGGAAAATAGCAGAGAATGCATTAATAAAATAATGTTGGAAGATCCACATAACCATTACATTGGATTATAGCAGCAACAATGTATACAAGATCTTGAGGAAATAGATACTCAAGATAGGCAAAATCAGCCTCAAGAAACATGTACATAAAATATGATAAAACACTGCTACAAAAGAATGCCCAAGGCTATGACTGTGTAGTCTATGAACGAGAACTGCTGCAAAATAGTGTCAATACACAAATATGACAAAATACAGCTCAAATACAATAGGGGGAGAAATATCTCAACCCTTGGAAACAAAAATACACAATCCTTAAAAGGATTGGCTGAAATAAGTACAAATAGCAAATCTGTAGAAATGCCAGAGTTGCTGGGTAGCAGCTGAAATTCAGAAACTGGAAATGGATTTAGATGCTATAAATGATGGTTGAATCTCATCCAAAGGATCTCTCAGGTGAAAGAATGATCCAATCCCTAAATATCCCACCCTCCAAAATAGTGGAGCAAGTCCCCACTGCAATTGCACTAAAAAATAACGCAATCTAGAGAAGGGACTGCACTATTGGTGAAGGGAAGTACTTGGCCTGATGCCAATGATCTACAATATTCTCATGAATCTCCATCACTAACTTTCCATAGGAATATAAGCTCCCTCCTCTGAAATATGAGCCAAGGAAATGGTGTTGTCGTGTCCCCACTACAACACCCTGCAACACAAAGTTATCCTGCTCCAGGAATAATGTTGTGACTGAAGGAGGTGACTTTGGCCTGGAGCCAAGAGATGTGGAGAATGAAGAAAAATCCCTCAAGAGGCCTCTCAAGAAGTTGAAGAAATCCTAAACAGGAATTCTCCCGGCAACTTTGCTAAATAGCAAAAGAATGCACAATGTTTGCATAGACAATGAAATCAATAATCCAATTCATGAATAATAATGGCTGCCTTGCCCTCCTTTTAAACAAGTGAAAGCTCTCTCCCCATGGGTCCCACTCATTAGGGTTTCCTCCACCAAATATCCTCTTCCTCATTCACACTATGCTGTCTTCTAAAGTGATCCACTCCTCCTATGGCAATATTGTTGACTTGGTCAAACTTGACCTTGTCTTCATGCATTTTCCCCTTTTCACACTTGAGGGTGAAAAATAAAGCTACTATGATGATCCATTTCACACTATGAGGGATTTTATTCATGTTTTCCATAAGCATGGGCCTCCTTACCCATTTATTTAGCTGATAGGTGATAAAAGAAAAATTTTAATATTCCATTTAGCTATGGGCTAAAATGGGAATATTACAGTCCTCCCCTCCCAAATGTTGCTTCTCCTCAAGAAACTGCAAGGACAGAAGTAAAAAATCTCCACCGAAGGCATGGAGTCTGAAATATGTTGAGGAATATCTTCCCCATGTGGATCCTCCATCCCCCAAGCAATCATCCATACAAAATGAGTTACCTCCCAACATGGCAACTCCTGACAATCATCTTCCACCTTTGGCTCCTGCAATATAGGTGGGCTAAAAATCTGATTTTGGTAGGAAAAATAGCCTACCCCACACTATCCTCCTATCCAATTAGGATAGGTGCAGAGTATATGTTGATCTTGGGCTGCAATAATGTTGCCCTCAAGTGGCAAGATGAAGACTAGACCTCCAAGGATCTCTTCTCCAACATTATGAAACATGTTGTCCCAAATCATCTCATATGTGATGAGTTGGAAGTCAGCATCATATGACATCCAATCAATGACATGGCTCACCTTGGAAAATTTTTTTTTATTGTAGTGGCCATATGTGCTCTCATGCTCCCATTATAACATGCATTGCAAATAATTTGGGAGATCTCTCCCCCAAGGGACACATCCAACCAATGTGCCATTCCCCCAATCATGCTCTCAACAAACATAAAGACAACAACAACATAATGAACCATAATGAGAACCATGCTTGTTGTCATGTGTAGCAAGGGAGAAGGAAAATGTTCCCTCAATTGTAACCAATGCAGTTTGACCCTCAACTGCAAAAGAGTATGACAAAAAGTGTGGCTTCTCAACCACTTGCTTGCTGTCCTACTCTCCTCAAATGTATGGAGAAAGTGAATGATGTATGGTGCAAGGTGAGTATGTCCTCCAAAATAAATTTCCTCCCCAATTCCTCCTAGGGAGTGGTCACTAATAGTGCTCATGGCCTCAAGTAGACCATGGGGTCTAGAAAAAATAATTCTCCTCGGAGAAACATCCTGTACATATATGGTTAAGGGATGAATATACAAATCATCATGCAAATAAAAAATACCCTTACCATAATTTTTTCTCATGCAAATGGAGTGGCTTAAAAATGAGTCTCCTCTCATCCTCAAAGAGAAAAGAGGTGGCTATGCTAACTCCTCTAAAGAGTTATGTATCTTCTTCATTTATACATGATCTATGCATCTCCTCATATGCTGATATGTCAATATCATGCAAGCAAGATGATCCTGGGAATATTCCACCAACAACCCGGAGCTCCAACATGGATCTATATTCTATAGAGACAGCGCTGATGATTCCTCATGAAGGACATCTGTCATATGGTCATCGCCTCATTTTACATCTCCCATGCCGAAGATGCAAGTTGGAAGGTTTTTATCCTTCCCCTGCTGCTTCTACCACAACACAAAATCTGAAAAGAGAGTGGGTGAAAATGATGTTGAGATAATTTCTCTCTCCTCCTTGAGTCTACCCATGAATCTCAATGCTGTGAAGTTATTTTCCAAGGCTTCCACTCTTCTAAAATCACTGAGTGGTGCCTCAACTGGTGAAGCATCCATCCTCCTCTGCTGATCCAGTGGTCTCCCCGGCAAAATGTCTCCATGCAATGAGACATCATCTTTAAGAGGTGACTGCATATATGAATGAACAAGTCTATCCATGCTTCCATTGTGCAATCCAATCACCATCTTAGGTGCATCAACCTCATAAAATACACAGGGATGTGTGCCCCTCATCACATCATGATGGTCATCCTCCCTATCTTCTCCTTGTTTCTCCATGGTTCCACACCTCCTCACCAATGGCACATGTAAAACATGAGTTTTGCCTTGATCTCCATACATAAGATCTTGGAGAATTCCTTGCAAATATGCAAGAATCCCTCTACTTGGAGCAAGATCCTCCTTCCTCTGCATGAGGCACTAGATAATCTCTAGATGGCACAACGTTTTTTCCCTTAGCGTCCTCAACATAAATTGGCAACCCTCCAACAATGTTGTTGCAACTATGGAATCTCTCCCAAGGTGGAATTAATTCATGATCATCAAAGGTCAAGGAGTATCCCCTTTGCACCATGATAGTGCCATCTCCTACTCCTACAACATCATACAAGAAATGAGAGCAAATCTACCCTTGCTTTCCAAAGAATGACCCCAGCAACAAATGTTTTTGTTGCTTCCTCATGCTCTCATCATGCAAGATATTTGATGAAGACATAGTGAATGATATGAATGTTGCATCATCACTATACACCCATACTCTTTGATACTCCATGATGCTAGCATCCTGCCACATCTTCTTTGTCCTCATACCCTTGGAAAGAGTGTATGCCAAGTGATGGCCAAACTCCTTCAAGAGTAACCAGCGCAGCCAAGCCTCCTACTGCCCGGTATCATAAATCTGCAAGTAGCTTACCAACTTCTTTCTCACCATACACATCCAATCAACCAATTGTGGATGTCTTATTCCACCCTTCATCTTGGTACTCCTCCCATGAAGGCTACCATCATCACAAATTAGATTCCTACATTTCATGGGATCTTGAAATGCAATATTCCCGAGGATCAATTTGACCCTATGAGGACCCAAATAGGTGGTAGGTATAAACCTCCCATCATGATGTGTATGGCTCAAGTAATGTCCAATAAAGTCATGAGAGATGTTATCCATCCAAAGATGTGCTCCATCTACTATCTGCTCCTGTGAGAAGGGAATATCCTCCTCAAACTGCTGAAGATCCTTGCACTCCATGATGTGTGGGAGTGCACCTCTACTGAAATCTCTCTGGGAGATATCCTCCTCATGCATGGCCTTCCAAAACCAAAGAGGCCTTGGATCTGCTGCCAGTAGAAGTATCTCTTTGAGCTGTGGTATTCTCATTGAGAGAGTGTCATCTAGAGAGGAGAAAGAGTTTCTTATCTCCAGACGTCTACTCCTCCTCATTGCTTCCTTCATGGCTTCCAAAATGAAACTGCCTTCTAAATGCTCACATGAGGAATGATTCCTCCTTTCCCCATCATTGCTCAGTGCATTACTATTTTTCTACTCTAGATCAACTGCATGCAATGATATAGACCCATCCAAAGTGTTTTCTGAAATGACAAGAGATGGATTTTTAATCATACCTTGGTGAAATGTGGAAGATCCTTGCAGGGTTGCAAGAGTTTCCTCCTCATAAGTGTCGGCTTCCTAAACTGTTGAAGATGAAGGATAATCCTCCATGGTCTCAATAGCACTGGTACATGCCTCATCAAATAGTGGTGAGGGCTCCTCCCTCCTTTTTCCAAACCTTCTGATCAATCTTTGAGAAAACTCAATAAGAGTAGAAACCCTTGTATGGCTTAGATGGCTGATCCACCAATTCTTTGCTTCACCTTCAAGGTGCAGCGCTGCAACTTCTATAGCCTCTCTGTCTACTATAGAATGTAGTAGGAAGAAAGCCTCTAGCTTCTTCACCCAAACCCCTGCTGCACATGTGAGGGATCCATCAAATGTTGACAATAGAAATCTGTTGCCTCTCATCATCCCGAAGCTGTGGGGTCTCCTTCTTCTTTCTGCTGAATAAATTTTGGTAAAGCCAGAGTCTATTGGAAGGCTCTAGGTTTAGCTTGATATTTAGCAAGGTACTCACTTAGAATTTCAAATTCCAAGTGTTTTTCATGCTTCTGGTTTTCTTCTTTGTGAGAGTAGGAAGTGCATGGTCCTTCCTCTTCTCCTTCTTCAATTTTCTTGACCTCCTTGGAGAGGTCTCCTCTGGATATGAAAATAGATGAGAGTAAACTCATCTTATTCATGATCTTGATCTTATTTGGCTGAGACTCACAGGCTGAGCCAGAGATCATGCTTTGATACCATTGTAATATTCCAAATTAGGAATAGCTACACTATCGGGAATATCTTAAGATATTACCAATGTGGAGATCAAAAATACATAAACATGAGCTGGAAAATAGTAGTGAATGCATTAATACAAGAATTCTGGAAGATCCACATAACGATTACATTGGATTATAGAAGCAACAATGTTTACAAGATCTTGAGGAAATAGCTACTCAAGATAGGAAAAATCAGCCTCAAGAAACATGTACATAAAATATGATAAAACACTGCTACACAAGAATTCCCAAGGCTATGAATGCACATTATATGAAGGAGAACTGCTGCAAAATAGTGTCAATACACAAATATGAAAATATACAGCTAAAATACAATAGGGGGAGCAAGATCTAAACCCCTGGAAACAACAATACACAATCCTTAAAAGGATTGGCTGAAATAAGTACAAAATGGAAAATCTGTAGAAATGCCAGAGTTGCTGGATAGTAGCTGCAACTCAAAAACTGGAAATAGATGTAGATGCTTCAAATGATGGCTGAATCTCATCCAAATGATCTCTCAGGTGAAAGGCTAATCCAATCCCTGAAGATCTCACCCTCCAAAATAGTGGAGCAAATCCCCACTGCAATTGCACTCAGAAATAACGCAGTCTAGAGAAGGGACTGCGCTGTTGGTGAAGGGAAATACTTGGAATGATGCCAATGATATAAAATATTCTCATGAATCTCACTCACTAACCTCCCAGAGGAATAGAAGCTCCCTCCTCTGAAAGATGAGCCAAGGAAATGGTGTTGTGGAGTCCCCACTGTAACACCCTGCAACACAAAGTTATCTTGCTCCAGGAATAACGCTGTGACTAAAGGAGGTGGCTTTGTCCTGGAGCCAAGATATGTGGAGAATGAAGAAAAATCCCTCAAGAGGCCTCTCAAGAAGGTAAATAAATCCTAAACAGGAATTTTCTCGGCAACTTTGCTAAACAACAAAAGAATGCACAATGTCTGCATAGACAATGAAATCAATAATCCAATTCATGAATAACAATGGCTGCCTTGCCCTCCTTTTAAAAAATTGAAATCTCTCTCCCCATGGGTCCCACTCATCAGGGTTTCCTCCACCAAATATCCTCTTCCTCATTCACACTGCGCTATCTTCTAAAGTGATCCACTCCTCCTATGGCAGCGTTGTTGACTTGGTCAAACTTGACCTTGTCTTCATGCATTTGCCCCTTTTCACACTTGAGGGTTAAAAATAAAGCTACTATGATGATCCCTTTCACACTATGAGGAATTTTATTCATATTTTCCATAAGCATGGGCCTCCTTACCCATTTATTTATCTTCTAGGTGATAAAAGAAAATTTTTAATATTCCATTTAGCTATGGGCTAAAATGGGAATATTACAAATGTATGCTACAGGATTGGAAACCAGCCCTTGGATCCATTATATTTGACAATATAAGACCTAAATCCAAGAGGATATTAGAAAAAAATCCTTTTAGGTGGTTAAACATGTCTCCCACACCCAGTACAACTTGGAAAATGCCCCAGAAAGGGAATGCAACAAGATTAAACAACACTGCTTCAAAAATAACGCAGTTCAACAAGGTGGTATTAGTAGGCCAATATGGAGGCTCAATAATTTCATATAGATCAGAAAATAAGAATTATATTGAAGCCCATGAGTCTTGGAATAGAAAATAGAAGACTTATAGAGAAAGAAACCCTCAAAAAGAGGTGTTGCAACACATAGAATTGACTGCAAAGGCTTGACAACGTTATTTTATTGAGTGTACTGCAACAGTGGATTAAAACTTAGATCTAAAGAAAAATAATGCATGAACAATCATATTTATGATAGATACATACACTATAATGTCTCTACTTTACATTCCCCTTGGGGATTTCAGCAAATCATGAAGCACATGGAGTAGATCTGAGATTCTATGCAGCAGATCTGCAAATCTATTCAGAATTTCTAAAGCATATATAGGAGTATTCAGATAATATTTGAATATGACATGGAATAGAACAAAAATCCATGGATCACCACAGTGAAGGGTAGATCCCCAACATCAGAGATCACTCCTCAACTTTTCCAAATCACCCTACAACTTTCCTTTTTGCAGATAACGTAGTACTGGAAGAGGACTGCATTGTAGGCTTGAAGAATTGTTTGGCCTGATGCCAAGATGTAGATCTGAAGCTCAAATGATCTAGAACACTCTTACCAATGGGATTGAAGCCTCTCCCACTGAAAATGGGCACTATATTGGTCTAGATTTGAATAGATCTAGCCTCCACTTGCTACAGCTTGCAAAGACAACCAAACCTTCTATAGGATCTGAGTTGTAATTGAAAGGAGAAGCTTGGCTTTAAGCCTGATAGTGGAAAAGTAATACAAGTCTCTCCCAAGAGCTACTCAAGGAAAGAGAAGGATTCCTAAACAGGAGATCCTTGTGCTAAACAACACTATTCTCTGCTAAATAGCCAAGAGAATGAGAAATGTCTAAACAAACATATTCTTCAGAAATGATGGTCATCAACAACCCTTGTCTTGTTGTCCTCCTCTTCCTTTTATAAGAATGAGATCTTGCAAAACCCTAAACCATCTCAATGATTTAGCTCCTTTCACATGTGTGGCCTCCATCTAAAACTGCGTTGTGCATCTAGGAGGTTCATTGAATTTGGACAATGCTGTTGATTTTTTCCTGTTGACCAAGTCAAAAGTCTCAACCCCTTTCACACATAAGGGTGTTTTATTAAAGTAGCCTAGATTTAGCCTTGTTCACATGGGGCATTGATTTATTCACTAATTTTAGGTGTTTTTATGTTCCTCCCTTTTACATTTATTCATGAACAGAAAAGTAAAGAAAAATTTAATATTCCAATTAACTTGAGGCTAATTGGGAATATTACACACCTCCTCCCTCTCCATACCATGATCACACCTAAATTGGTTTCGAGATCAAAAAAGCGAACCAGGCTTGGATGCCTCATAATTTCTTCACCATCCCTTAGGAATTTTCTCGTCTCCACCCTTAGGCTTGACCATGTATCACACCATTACTAGTCACGGGATTCCTAGGCCTTTGGGAATTTTCCTGAGTCCACCTCACCTCAGATTTTTAAACCATTCGAAATTCCAAAGCTCAAAACCAAGAATGATCCCATCACACCATGGCTATCCAGAAATGACAAGGCTAGGCTAAAATCCATTTTCTAATCTCGAAAAAATCAATGCAATGACAACAAGAGAACCATATACCAATATGCACATACCATGCATGTCAAAATCATCTAGGAAATCACACATGCAATCTGTTACCTGCAAGTAGTCCCATTGAAGTTGCTTGATAGTTGCCTTCCTTTCTTTTCCTTGTCCTTCTTTGCTTTTCCTTTCCTTTCCTTGCTAGATTTAGTTCTTTCTCCCCTTGGAACTTTCTCCTATATGAGACTAATTCTAACGATAAACTGAAAAAATATACCAAAGGATGCTCTGAGGTATTTTTATTGATGAGGCCTCTAATTTCTTCAATTTTCCATTATTTTCCTTCATTTTCCTCTTCACATGCAACCTGTAAGCTTTCACCTTCCTTTTATCCTAATTTCCATTATTTTCATAAATAATGTGCCAAAAATGCCTTTTTTCCTTTCCAAATCCTTAGCCATTGCCTTTTCCAATTTCCCTTAGCCATAAACACAATAGGTGATGCCCACTAGGATATTTTTCCCAACATTGAGCTTGGAATAAGTGTCCCTGGCCCCTTGTCTTATTTTACCTTTATTAACCTTTATTACATGAAATTTTAACTTGGGGTTGTTACAGACCCCTCCCCCTCAAGGGAACACCATTCTTGGTATTAAACAACACCTATACCCAGAAAATCACTGAAAAGAAAAAAAATACTGACTATGGAGCTTTATAACCCAACTCATTGCAGCATTCACAATAATAACTTGCTCAAAAGAAAAAACATCATGAAAAACATGACAACACGAAAACCATACTGATTATTGGGGATTTATAACTTATATCATTGCGTTTTTTACAATAGAAACCATAAAAATATATGTACAAATACCAAAACTCATTTTCCTTCACCGATAAACAATGAAGGATACATATCCTGCATTTGATCTTCCATCTCCCATGTAGCTTCATCAGGCCCAAATTGCTTCCACTACACTTTAACCTACTCGAGTGCTATATTCCAAAGCACGAGATGTGTCCGTTGCAATATGCATTGGGGTTCCAGCTCAAATTCTAATTCTTGCTCCACCTTCAATGCATGCCACCCAATAACATGATCAACATCATTTACATATCTTTTAAGAAATGAAACATGAAAAAATCATGGGATTTCACTGTTAGAGGTAGTGTAAGTCTATAGGCCACTGGTCAAATCCTCTCAAGAATCTCAAAATTCCCTCAATACCGTGGTGCCAACTTGGAACATGATCAAATCCTTAAGGATATATTCTTGGGACTGATGTGAAAATAAAGATGCTCCCCAACCTGAAACTCCTTAAATGCCCTATGATGGTATGCATAAATTTTTTGTCTGTCCTATGCTTCCTTAATACTCTTATTTATAACCTGCATTTCCTATTCCATGTCTTCTGTTATCACACATAAAATTTCAATTTTTTATTGATAGGGTTATTAGCCTAGGTCTCAATTTGTCTCATAAAAAATGGTTCATGAATTGATGAAAACCCATGAAATAGTCATTATCCTAAGTCTAAAATATCCCATGGGTCATGTCATTAGAGTCAAATCCATAAAAATCCACCTTAGGTTCACATGCATTGGTTTAAAGTTTGATAGTGGCCACCTGTCTGATTTTTCCTGATTCCGCAGTGAATTCTATGCAAAACAGGTGATTTTCACTACGAAATCACCTGAAAAGTTTGTAGTGAATCTGCCAAATTTCTAATTGAATTCGCTATGAAATCATGTTTTTTGCAAAAGGATCAGAGATTTATGAGTTGTAACCTTATGAGAGGGTAGATTTCAAGTTGGCATCACATTTTTAGCTATTTTAAATCACTATTAAATGTGTGTCATTCATGGTCCTCAATTTAACTTTTTCCTTTTTCATAATTTAAACTTCATGCATTCGAGCTTAATCACTTACCTTGTCAATCCCTATTAGCTGATTTTTCCACCTTTTACCTTTTTTCTAAGTATACCTCTAGCTATTTTCATAATTTAGATTCCACCATGGTTGAATAAGAAGCTTTCCATTCAAATTAGTTTCTTTGCAGGTGTCACTTTTTCATGAAAGGCAACATAGTATAAAGGAAGATGGCCATGAAAAAGAAAACAAAAAAAGGAGGATATTGTGTAGGATTTGAAATTATGGACCTAAAATTGGTCATGAAAGACCCTAGTGTTGCAGAGGACTTCATCAAAGCTAGTTGCATGAGTTTTTACAAGGAGATACAAAGGGTTTTCTCTGTTTTTTTACTATTTGAGTAGTCAACTTAAAGAGAATTTTATGGGAAAATAGAGGATAATTATAAGAAAATATGAGAGGTTATTGTCAAGAACAGATCAAATAACATTAACCTATTTCAATTTTCTCACAGGTGCTCCAAATTTGGATATTCGAAGATGTCTTTGGGCTTTATTTTCAGAATGCATTTTTTTCCTATTTTAGACATTTTCGTAAAATGAAGATTCCGTACACCTGGAGATGTTTTTAAAAAATAAAAGAGAGTTTTTTCTTTAGAAGAAACGTATTTACAAAAACCTCCTCCCCTTTTTCAACAAATATCAATGACCCAGAGATAAGAGATCATTTATGAGCCCTAAGTTTTAGAAAAAAACAACTCCATTTTTTTTGTAGATGAACTCGCTGAAGATGAAAATGCTGCGTCTTGAGGAGGGTAAGAAGTATTTTGAACAAAGTTTGCCTTATCATACTTCTTCTAATCATATTACACATCCATAGGAAAAAATTTGAAGAAAAAAGACAATTTTTCAGTTTTCTGCCAATTAGGCCATGTCGTAGCGAATCCCAAGCTTGAAGCCCAAATTTTGCTACGAAATCGTTGTAGGTGACTTTTCACTTAAAATCATGTATACAGTCAAAAGCAAGGTGGGAAAAAAATTTTATTTAGCTCATTTTGTTCAAAAAAAATTTCCAAATTAGAAAATAGCGCTAACAGGTGGCATAGGTGGGTGAAATCAATTTGCTACCAAAATTTCACTACGAAATTGCCTTGATTCCCTTGTTTTTGCAACAAGCAACATTTCATAGAAATTTTGTGTTTTGAGGGTTTATTGGAGGTCAGAAAACCACGTGGAGAGTTTAAAGAGTATTAATGGAATATTCTGTTGGAGGTATGGTCTTCGACAAGGCTATCCAGCTCACTAGCTCATCATGAAGACAATCAACAATTATAATGACACCACTTCCTTAAAAGTAGGAGGATTAGTTTCCTAAATCAGTAAGGACATTGGTCAGTTCTACTCAAGAACATGACCATATTCAATGTAAATATTCAGTCCCTTTAGTTATTTGATGTAATAAATAGATAGAAAAGTCTTAATAGGTCTCTAAGTCTTACAGTTAATAGATGTTAGTTTTACTTCCATGTATTTTGCTATTGGTTAATATAGGTGTCAACAAAGAAGTTAGAGGATATAGCCATGTAGGAAGACCCAATGTAAAGGTGCTAAAGGCTATAAATAATAAAAATATCGAATAGAAGAAAAGGGGAGGGAGAATGTTATTCTAGACTACCACTTTTGTAAAGTTTTGATAATCAGTAATATATAGTGACTGTGTTTTTATTATTCACATGAGATTCTTTTGGTGTTTCAATGAGCCTTTGTCCTATGTATCTTAATATTTTTCTTTCATTATATTTATGTTTAATTACTCAGAATTCATGTTCTTCATGCTCTGACTTCCTTTAAACATTAAGCTATTGTATATTTCTGTCTGTGTGTTGTCCTTTCATTGAAACATCTACATACCTCGACTTCCATAAGGAGAGCCATTGTCATTGAATTTCCTAACACTGACTCCATAAGTCCAATGGTAGTAAACCCTTTATAATTTTCACCCGCAAACAAACACATTCAAGGAAATTTCACAGAGTTATCCATCTGATTGAATCATAATTGAACAAATCATAGTTACTTTGAGAGAGCCTAAGTTAGGTTGAAGAGACTAATTTTCAGTCAAAAGTTGGTTTGAAAGAGGTACTTTAGGTTATTTAGTGGAGCAGCCCATCTGTACAAACTTAGTGATAACATTTTTGTGTGTCTACTGGGAGTCTAAAGACATATTTCCCGAAGTTTATGCTGAAACAGAAATGCTGAACTCTTGGAGGTAGAAAGAGCTCAAAATATTTTGAAGGTTGTACTTCTACCTTGGCGACTCCATTTTTAAAGAATGAAGAAATTCATAGCTTTATAGTGACTCCACTTCTAAAAGATAAATAGCTTGATGAAGTTCCAACATGAGTTCTATTGTAATAAATAATGCCAGGTATGCTCCTATGAGTCAATATTTGTAATATTCCAAATTAGGAACAACTACACTACTGGGAATATATCAAGATATTACCAATGTGGAGATCAACAATACATAAACTTGAGCTAGAAAATAGCAGTGAATGCATTAATACAATAATTTCAGAAGATATATATAGCCATTACATTATATTATAGCAGCAAATAATGTATACATGATCTTGAGGAAATGATCTCTCAAGCTAGGCAATTCAACCTCAATGAAACATATACATGACAATGGAGAAATACTGCTACATAAAAGGAACCCTGGCTATGACTGCGCAGTCTATGAAGGGAAACTGCTGCAAAATAGTGTCAATACACAAATATGTCAATATACAGCTCAAATAAAATTGGGGGAGAAAGATCTCAATCCCTGGAAACAATAATACACAGTCCTTAGAAGGATTGGCTGAAATAAGTGCAAAATGGAAATTTTGTAGAAATGCCAGAGTTGTTGGGTAGCAGTTGCAACTCAACACTGGAAATGGATGTAGATATCTAATGATTCTAAAAATTATGGCTGAATCTTATCCAAAGGATCTCTTAGGTGAAATGCTGATCCAATCCCTGAAGATCTCACCCTCCAAAATAGTGGAGCAAGTCCCCACTACAATTGCACTCAGAAATAACGTACTCAAGAGAAGGGACTACGTTGTTGGTGAAGGGAAGTGCTTGGAATGATGCCAAAGATCTTTAATAAGCTCCATAATATCCCTCACTAACCTCCCATAGGAATATAAGCTCCCTCCTCTGAATGATGAGCCAAGGAAATGGTGTTGTGGAGTCTCCCATTGCAACACCCTGCAACACAACCCAGCTCTCAATAGAAACTGTGATGTAGCTAAAGGAGGATTATTTGACCTTGAGCCAAGAAATGTGGAGAATGAATAAAAATCCCTCAAGAGGCCCCTCAATAAGGAGAAGAAATACTAAATAGGAATTCCCCTGGCAACTTTGCTAAACAACAAAAGAGTGCATAATGTCTGCATAGACAATGAAATCAATAATCCAATTCATGGATAACAATGGCTGCCTTGCCCTCCTTTTAAAAAAGTGAAAGCTCTCTCTACCCATGGGTCCCACTAATTAGGGTTTCCTCCAAAAAATATCCTCTTCCTTATTCACACTGCGCTGTCTTCTAGAGTGATCCACTCCTCCTATGGCAACGTTGTTGACTTGGTCAAACTTGATCTTGTCTTCATGCATTTTCCCCTTTTCACACTTGAGGGTGAAAAATAAAGCTACTCTGATGATCCCTTCCACATTATGAGGGATTTTATTCATGTTTTCCATAAGCATGGGCCTCCTTACCCATTTATTTAGCTGCTAGGTGATAAAAGCAAAACTTTAATATTCCATTTAGCTATGACATAAAATGGGAATATTACAGTCCTCCCCTCCCAAATGTTGTTTGTCCTCAAGCAACTACAAGGATAGAACTGGAAGGCCTCCAATCAAGGCATGGAGTCTAAAATATGTTGAGGAACATTCTCCCCATGTGGATCCTCCATCGCCCAAGCAATCATCCATACAAAATGAGTTACCTCCCAACATGGCAACTCCTGACAATCATCTTACACCTTTGGCTCTTGCAATATAGGTGGGCTGAAAATCTAATATTGGTAGACAAAATAGCCTACCCCATGTTGTCCTCCTCTCCACTTAGGATAAGTGTAGAGTATATGTTGATCTTGGGCTGCAATAATGTTTCCCTCAAGTGGAAATATGAAGGCTAGACCTCCAAGGATCTCTTCTCCAATGTTATGAAACATGTTGTCCCAAATCATCTCATATGTGATGAGTTGGAAGTCAGCATCATATGGCATCCAATCAATCATATGGCTCACCTCAAATGGAAAAAAATATTTTTCTGTAGGGGCCACATGTGCTCTCATGCTCCCATTAGAACATGCAATGCAAATAATGTGGGAGATCTCTCCCCCAAGGGACACATCCAACCAATGTGCCATTCCCCCAATCATGCTCTCTACAAACATAAAGAAAACAAAAACATAATGAACCATAATGAGAACCATGCTTTATTTCATGTGTGTC
The DNA here is from genome assembly GCA_034641835.2 of Pinus albicaulis. Classification (NCBI taxonomy): domain Eukaryota; kingdom Viridiplantae; phylum Streptophyta; class Pinopsida; order Pinales; family Pinaceae; genus Pinus; species Pinus albicaulis. The sequence continues at coordinate 541,145,133 of CM076575.1, read as the reverse complement.
AAGGGAGAAGGAAAATGGTCCCCCAATTGTAACAAATGCATTTTGACCCTCAACTGCAAAAGAGTATGACAAAAAGTGTGGCTTATCAACCACTTGCTTGCTATCCTACTCTCCTCAAATGTATGGAGAAAGTGAGTGATGTGTGGTGCAAGGTGATTATGTCCTCCAAAATACATTTCCTCCCTAAGTCCTCCTAGGGAGTGGTCACCAATAGTGCTCATGGCCTCAAGTAGACCATGGGGCCTAGAAAAAAAAATGCTCCTCCTCGGAGAAACATCCTGTACATATATGGTCAAGGGATGAATATACAAATCATCATGAAAATAAACAATACCATTACCATAAGTTTTTCTCATGTAAATGGAGTGGCTCAAAAATGAGTCTCCTCTTAGCCTCAAAGAGAAAAGAGGTGGTTTTTCTAACTCCTCCAAATAGTTATGTATCTCCTCCATCTGCACATGATTTATGCATCTCCTCATATGTTGATCTGTCAATATCATGCAAGCAAGATGATCCTGGGAATACTCCACCAACAACTCAGAGCTCTAACATGGATCTATCCTCCATAGTGACAACGTTGATGATTCCTCATGAAGGATATCTGTCATATGGTCATCTCCTTCTTTGACATCTCCCATGCCAAAGATGAAAGTTGGTAGGTTGTTATCCTTCCCCTGCTGCTTATACAACAGTGCAAAATCTGAAATGAAAGTGTGTGAAAATGATGTTGAGAGAATGGCTCTCTCCTCCTTGAGTCTACCCAAGACTCTCAGCGCTGTGAATTTTTCCCCCAAGGTCTCCACTCCTCTGAAATCAATGAATGGTGCCTCTGTTAGCCCCCTATAAATTTCTTGACAAGAAAGCAAGGGGCTAATTTGTTTCATGAGCCTTCAAGGAATGCATTTCTTTGAAAAACACATCATCCTTGAAGCCTCTTTAGGTTCCATGCCCTTTGATCAGTTCCCTCTGCTATTCTTGAGTCAATAAGCCTCAATGATTGCAAAACATTGTGCTCCAAAAGGCCTTTATTTTCCCCTTGTAGCCCTGCAGAATGTCCCATTTTACCACTTTTTCCCCTTTGTCAAAGTTCCCCTTTTTTCCTCTAAGTCCCCCTTTACCCTCTAAGTAATACCCAAAATTCCCTTTAATCCTACAAGCTCCCTTTGTTCGGCCTAATTCCCCCTTTTTTCCCCCTATCGTTACCTTTCCCAGCCTTGAAAAGTGTTAAAAAGGGCCCAAAAACCCACTTTTAAACTTATAGAAGGGGCCAGCCCCTTTTCCGCCAACCCCTTAACCACTTTCCCACGTAACCGGCACCCAAAACCAAATGCTAATGGCCTGAGTGCTTGTCGCAATCGGAGCTATCGGGCGGGCAGTTTCCTTTGTAATATCGAAAATTTCTGATGCGATTGAGTTTGGTCTATAAGACCCCCGCCGAAATCTCCACCGTTGATATATTGTTTTGATTGAACGGCCCTGCGCCGATCACACTCCTGCCCCGATCGCAATCAAAATATTCATCGTGTCACTCTTTGTTCCACTCTGATTTCAATTCACTGATCCAATCTTAGCCGTCCATTTAATCCATGATCCGATGGCCATCGCACTCCCGCTCCAATCGCAATCGCAAACTCCAATCGATGCCACTTTCCGCCCCTTGCAATTGTGATCCCCTAATTAAATACAAGCCATCCGTCTAATGCAGATCCAACGTCCCAGCACTAATCACTTCATGCCCATCGCTCCTCCCCTTTCTACCCTCCGATCAGATCTCCACCGTCGATCTCCTTGTTGATCCAATGGCCATTGCATAATCGCATCGTCGCTCCAATCGCAATCGTGATTTCCAATCGCTACCACTCTTTGCCCTTTGAGATTGCGATTCCCTGATCCAATCTCATCCATCCATTGATCCAAGATCAATGGTCCATGCTGTATTGAGCTCACCATCGTATTTCTTCATCGGATCTCTCGAACAGTTCATCATTCGATCTCCGCCGTCGATCTCCTCCGGAGATCCGACGGTCCAGAATTAATCGCCCTCCACCCATGCCAGGTCCCACCCCATATGATCATTTTCATTGTATTTTCATTCATTTTAATGTATTTCACCCAATTTCATATACCATCCCACGGATTAATCTTCGCCGTCGATCTTCGTCACCAGACCATGATCTAACGGTCCATGCTCATTTCTCTAACATAAAACTATTTGTCGAGGTTTACACCATATCAATGCATTTTTTCACCATTGTTTCATCCAAAACCACCATTTTACCACCTTCGCACTATCATTCCACCCGCACTCCATAGCCATCCTTCCCTATGCATGGATTTCATAACAGGTTTTCGTGTTTTGCAGGGTTATCAGGTGGTGAAAGCCACCATGATTACACAGTCTTTAATAAAATGGTAGCATGACAGGACTTGCATTAAAATAATAGGGTTTGAACTCTCTAAAACCTCCCTAGAGCCATTAAAGCGCAGATTTCATGGACAAATATGGAAATGGAGTAGCAGAGAGTTTAAGGCAAGAAAATGAAGGTTTTTGAGCCTTAACTTAGTGGTTTAGAGGCAAAGCAACAGATCGAAGACATCATGGAGCACATAGAGGGTATAGCGTGCAGAAATTTATGTATATCAGGTTTTTTCACATCAGCAGAATTTTTTCCCCATAAAGGATAGAGTGCCCATGCAACTTTTATTCTATACCATCTTCCTCAGAAGATTTCCACCCTGACGGAATAGTCCTATGCTACCAGAGCATTTGTTATGCAGCATGGCAGACCTCAATCTTCCTTTTTGTTTATTCACCACAGGTACTACAGAGTACTGCAGCCAGAGTGCATCAGAGTCATACCGAAGTGAATGGAAGCCTGAAGAAGATCGCCTTTGCATCCAAAAGAGTGCCAGAGATAAATGCACAGGATTTAAACAAAATGGGTTTCGGCCCTCTTTCCTTTTCAGAGTTTAATGCTACATTTAGTTCTCCACCTACCTCCTCTGCTCATCTTTCAGCTATAAAATTTAGAAAGGAACTCATTGTAAAGGTTGTTGTTGATCAGTTATTAGAGAATTACAAGTTGTTTCTTCTGAGACATAGTCTCTATGTAAAGTTGTAAGATAGGCCGAGGAAGATGTTTTTAGACTGAATATCAAGCCATTGGTAATGTTGTACCTGACTGGTGTTGTTTTTTAATATGACAAGCACATTTCTTTGGATCCTGATTTAAAGCAGCTGGTGATGTTTTCTATCTCTGTGTTTTATTTCATTTCATTACATTTCTTCTAGTATGCATCAGAAATCTGGCATAGGATTTACCCTTGTTAGGTACCCTATGTCTCTGCTCTCCCTGCCTTTAATGTTTTTCTGCTATGTGTGTATATGAGGTTTGATTTCAATTGATTTAACCAGTGTAGTGGTCCCATATGCTGCTAGCTGATGTATGAATTAATGAAATCCGATCTTAGATGTTCTTGTTAGGATTTAATTGAATGAATTGGGAACACTGGGAGGTCTAGAACTCTGTCTCTATCTCACTAGGATCCTTTTCAATTAATTAAGCCTATCTAAGTTCCCTTGAGTTGGAGGCCAAAGCATTGAGAGTTCAAAGTCTCTCTCTGATCTCAGGTTTTCAACTTTGTGTTCTGAATCTTTAATTTTTCCTTGCTCTCACCTTCCCTCTAGCCTATCGTACCACACTATCATCTTTAAGATCCAATGCTTTAGATGACTAGCCCAATTGACAGCCTGCATATTGATTAGCAAGTAAATCCTTTCCTGACTCCATTTCCCAATGGTCTTGAATGTTCCCTGGAATTATCTCTCCTTTTCTTAAATCCTCTTTGCTCATCCTTGTCCTATATTGAAACCTTCTTTCCTGATTCTCAGCAACCAAACATACAATCAAACAAAAACAATTCGAGCTTTAAAACTAGCCTAACATCTTAAACTTTGCACTTCAAAGACATAAATCCTTTTCCAATCATAGAGCGATCCCTCTCTGGACCCAGGAGGGCTAGATCCTGAGGTCTAAAAGTGGTTTGATGTTGTCTCATCTTTTGGTATTTCCAACCTTTCCAAAACATGGGAACCCCATCATAATGGCGACTCCACTGGGGAATTTCTGAGTATTCTCCATCTTACTACATTACAAGAGCCTCAGAAAATCTATAAACTCTGGTTTGGTTGGTATTGAAACACTTCCATTTGCAATTCACTTTCTACACCACTTGTTGTGTTTCTCCCATACTCTTAGACAGAGCCTGGAAAGGGAAAGGTAGCCTTCGGATCTCACACTCTTTCAGAGGCGACATATCTCATAAATGCCCTCCCAGTCAATCTCTGGTTATAGTTTGCTAAGTTTGAGATATTCCTGAAAGGGGACATCTCATAAGCACTGTGGTGGACAGTGTACCCTCCAAAAGCACCCTAAACCTTCCACCTGGCGACTCCATAGCTCCTTAAAGATAAAAGAGTCCACTAGTGATTGGTAGGCCTGCTGATTATCTTGGTTTCACAATAAGACTCCACTGGAAGACTAGCCTCCATAACAACATCAACCATAATAGAAGTAACAAGTAGGGTTAAGCTGCTTTGTTGAAAAGCAACATCCTGGCTTCAAGAACCATTCACACAAGAGCTTATCCCAATCCAAACCCACCTGAAATAGCTGATAACCCTGAGAGCATCCTTAAGAGATCTCATACACCTATAAGACCAAATATTTCTAGCCACATACATAGATCTAACTCTGCACCGGAAGACGTCATAGCTCTATTAGCCTCATCTTAAGACCTAGACTTCCAAAACAGCTTACCTAGGACTAGGTCATGCAATGCTCTAGACCAACCAGACCTTGAGTTTCCTGGTTCACCATCTCATAGTGGTCAACACATTAGGGACAGAGGAACCCCTCCATCTACTCCTCCTGATATTCACTTCATTCAAAACTTGGGGCTTAGTCATCCTAGGTCTGCTCAACAGACTTCTTCTAGTCCTAGTATCCCTGTCATCTATATACCAGTTGCTCAGGTTAACCCTTTACCTCATCAGAACATCATCATGGTAGCCTGGTATGCACCTTTGGTTTTACCCCAACCTCTAGTACCTTTACCCAATGATTATCAATCAAAAATCCCACACTTCATTGCCAAATAATCTACCACAGCACAACACCATGTATATAGGATGGAGGATTCTTTTGACTACATGGAAATAGATGATGAAACAATCAAAATGAGAATCTTTTCCCAGAGCTTAGGAGGTGATGTGAAAAAATGGTTCAAGAGCCTACCTCCTAATAGTATCCAAGACCTTCCTGCTTTATATCAGATCTTCATAAACAAATGGGAGGTTAAGGCCAACCCTCGCCAGATCCTAGCAGAATACATGAACCTTAAAAGAAACGTAGGAGAAAGTGTCCATGACTACACTAAAAGGTTCAATAGCATTTATAACACCCTTCCTCCACACATGAAACCTCTCCAAGGTATGGCTCTAGCGAAATACCCTGAAGGCTTTGATGCTGACATGGCCTACCAGCTTAGGGAGAGGGATTACAACATGTTGGAAGACATGAAAAAAGGAGCAGTGAGTGTAGAGGCTAATCTGATTGAGAAAAGAGCAAGATTGAGAGCTGAGAAGAGGGTAACATGTAGAGATGACAATGTAATTTCCACATCTGATCCCAATTATGATTATTTATCCAAAAACATGGAAAAGATACAACAAATGATGGAAAAAATTGTTGTCACAGTTAGAAACCAAAGCAGGAATCAAAACCATAACCAGAACCAGAACTTTAGGAGAAACAACACCATTCCCAACAAACAACGAGAGTCAGATCAGCAAGTTATTCCCCCATTTCAAGAGAAATTTCTTGATGAAGATGAGGGAATCATAGAAGATTCTGAAGGGAACACAATAAACATGTTTGAAATAGAGGATTCAATCCATAACTATTACACAGAAGAAGATCATCCCTCCCCCTCATATTGGGATGAGGAAAGATAAGAATCTGAAGATTACAGACTTGGATTTGAAGATGCCATCATGCAGGTTAGACAGTATGAACTTAGGAGAAAAAAGATCCTAGACGCATCCAAAACAAAAGCTTCTGAGATTACCATCAAGAAAAAACCTGAGAAACCTTCTAAGGTGATCGCTGAAGGTAACAAATCATCAGCTGAAAGTTCTGGGAAGAACAAAGAAAAGGACAACCAAAACAGTGAGAAACAAAGACAACCAACTAGTAGCACTAACACTGTAGTTAATTCCCCTGATAAAATCGTCATCAACACTGTACATAAGGAGAATCAGCACACTAATTTAGCCACCAAGGCAGTGGCCAACAAGACAGAGTCGAACATTCCAAAGATTCAATCCACTTTCAATCTAGAAAGTGAGATTGCAAAAATTAAAATCTCTGTCCCACTTTATGAGCTGGCCACTCAGGATGTATATAAAGGCCACATTTTGAAAGCTTTGAACCTAGGTGAAAATAGTGACACTGTCAACCTGAGTGATGACCAACCAGCTCTCCTTTTTGGTCCCAAGATTGAAGGGAAATTTCAAGAAGGGGTAGTGCCCCCTTTCCATATCAGTCTCAATTTCCATGATAAGATCCTCCACAATGCAATGCATGACTCTGGGGACTCACACAACTTGATGCCTAAAGTAGTGATAGAAATATTAGGCCTAGAGATAACCTGTCCCTATAAAGACCTATATTCTTTTGACTCTAGCAGGATAAAGTGTCTCGGCCTGATCAAAGACCTGTGTGTGAGCCTTACCCAGATTCCAGCCAAGTGTATGGTCATGGATGTTGTTTTGGCAGATGTGCCACCCAAGTATGGCATGTTATTATCAAGATCATGGGGAGCCAAGCTGCAGGGTACCATGCAGATGGATGGGGCATATGCCACAATCCCTGTCTTTAGCCAACTAAGAAGACTATATAGGGAGGCACATATGAAATTCCTAGTTAGTAGCCCTGAGAAGCTTGAAAATTCCCCTCTTTACTCTGTACACACAGACCTGGACTCCTTTATCTTCTGTAGCGATGAATCTTTGGGAGAGCTAGAATCAGAAGACATAGATACAAATAGAGGGGTGAAGACTATGGATTTTAACATAATGGCTACCCTCGACTTAGAGGAACACGAAGAAGAAAACCTGAGACAGTGCACTGAAACAGAGGTTCAGACCAAATAGGGAATCGACTGTAATTAGCTGGTTAGTCACCCCTCACAAACTCATATACCACACGAACATCGAATCCCTCCACAGCACAGCGCAGAACCCGTAATACGACAAACCAGTGAAACCCACGATAGGGAGGGAAATGATGATAAAACAAAAAATGAACCCCTGTGGGAAATGAACTTTGATGGGTCATGCACCAAGAGAACTGCTGGGGCAGGGGTGTGGCTAAATAACACAGAAAGTGACTATGCAGAGAGCCATGCTTGCAACCTACATTTCAAATGTACAAATAATATTGCAGAGTATGAGGCTCTTATCCTAGGCTTAAATCCGTTGAAGAAAATAGAAGCTCGCAGGATAGCTGTGCAGGGAGACTCTGAGTTGGTTATAAAACAATTAAACGGTGAATACAAAACCAAACACCCTAGGTTAAGAGCATATAGGAACGATGCCGTGGATATATTGAAAACATTTGTTGAATACGAATTAGTGTTTTTTCCTAGGAGTCAAAATGTCATTGCGAACGGATTAGATTGCTTAGCTAGTTCATACCCTAAGACTCCAAGCGACCAGAAAATCATAATACAGACCAAATTCAGACCTGCAGTGCTAGATAAATAAAAATATTGGCAGGTCTTTGAGGGCGATAAACAAATTGAAGATTTCTTGATGGGCAGGAACGAGTTTGAATTTTTTGATGCAGATTCGAAATTAGATGATGGCTGCCTAAGCGAAGAGCCCTTAGACGACGAAGAAACACCTTGTAACATAGAAATAAACACTTTGAATGAACATATTGGAAATCTGAATGAAAAATGTAAAAACATAGATAGTGAAGAAGTAGAGGTGTTGCAGACCAAAGATAAGAACATACCTCGATATCTGATGCCTTTAGAAGACCTTTTTGACTTTGAAGATGTAGCAAAAAAGCCCACTATAGAGCATGCCATTTCTGACGTCGAAGAATGCAACATAGGCACTAAAGATAAACCCAAAATGATTAAGTTGGCTAATTCTTTGCCCGAAAACATGAAAAAGAAATACATTGACTTATTCAAGGAATTCATTGATGTGTTTTCTTGGAGCTATGAAGACTTAAAGGCCTATGAAACGAACATTATACAACACAAAATACCTTTGAAAGAAAATCAGAAGCCCTTTAGATAGAAACTTCACAGAATAAACCCAAAGCAACTGCCTGCAGTTGAAAAAGAGATTAAAAAGATGTATGAGGAAGGCATAATAGTTCCTGTGAGGTTTTCTGATTGGGTCTCAAACCTTGTAGCTGTGAGAAATAAAATAGGTGAGATCAGATTATGCATAGATTTCAGGAATCTTAATAGAGCCTCACTCAAAGACAATTACCCTTTGCCAAAAATGGAACATATTCTTCAGAGGGTAGTAGGCTCAAAAAGGATTTCCCTGCTAGATGGTTTTTCAGGTTACAACCAAGTCGTAGTAATCCCAGAAGATCAACTCAAGACAGCCTTTACCACTCCATGGGACACCTTTATGTATGTTAAAATTCCCTTTGGACTGATGAACACTGGTGCAACCTTCCAAAGAGTGATGGATATATATTTTTCCGATGAGATAAGGCACTTCATTGTCATCTACGTGGATGACATAACAGTCTATTCCAAGACTGAAGAAGAACACCTAAAACATCTGAGAAAGGTCTTTGAAAAATTTATAAGGTTTGATCTATCATTGAATCCTAAAAAGACTGTATCCGGGCTGCAAGAAGGTAAGCTTCTTGGCCACATCATATCTGAGGAGGGAATCAGGATAGACCCTCAAAGAGTTGAGGGAATACTAAAAATCACACATCCAAGAAACATCAAAGAATTACAGTCCTTTATTGGGAAGATCAACTTCTTAAGGAGGCTTATTCCCAACCTAGCTGAACACCTTAGGAATATGACAAACATGTTAAAGAAAGGTGCGGGAGTGAAATGGATAGTAGAAGCCAAAAAATATTTCGAATCAGTAAAACTTGTGCTCACCCGGGCCCCTGTCCTAGTCAGCCCTGATTTCTCAAAGGATTTTCTGATTTTCTCATTTGCATCCGAGCATACAGTAGCTGCAGTTCTACTGCAAAAAAATCCATAGGGAATGGAACAACCCATTTCCTTCTTCAGCAAAGCACTAAGAGATGCACACTTGAAATACAACATAATGGAAAAACAGGCCTATGCCTTAGTCAAGGCCTTGAAAGACTTTATGGTGTACATTCTACATTCCCACACCATAGCCTACGTGCCTAGCATAGTGGTCAAGGATATCTTGTCCCAAGACCTAGATGGGAAGAGGGGCAAATGGATTGTTGTGATCTTAGAATACGACCTTGAGATAAAACTCACCAAACTGATCAAAGGTTAGGGCTTAGCTCGACTAATGGCTGAATCAAATCTGCAATCCCTTGACATTAACCTGGTAGATACCTTGGATGAGCAGCAGGGATTGCATGACCCCACTGTTGAAGAGAAGTTTCGGAGCTCTCCTTGGTATTTTGACATTCTATATGTGCTTACACACCTCAATGCCCCTCCTGAACTATCAAAGACCAAGGCCAGATTTTTAAAGCTAAAGGCCAGAACCTATTGCATAATGAATGAAGGCTTATACTAGAAAAATCCAAATGGATTATTGCTTAAATTTTTGCCTGAAAATGAGGTAGAGAGGATTAAACAAGAATTCCATGCAGGAGAGTGTGGAGGCCACCTGAGCTCGAAAGCCACTGCAAACAAAATACTCAGAGCTAGTTACTATTGGCCTACACTTTTCAATGATGTCCACAAGATGATAATTTCCTGCCACAAATGTCAGATTTTTGAAGGCAAAAGAAAGCTCATCCCCTTCCCTTTACAACCCATCACTGTTGAAGGTCCCTTTATGCAATGGGGCCTAGATTTCATAGGGGAAATTCACCCTACTTCTTCTGCACAACACAAATGGATCTTAACAGCCACAGACTACATCACTAAGTGGATAGAGGCCATACCTACTAGGAATGCCACAGATTCAGTCATCATTAGGTTCCTAAAGGGTCATATCCTCTCTCAGTTTGGTTGCCCAAGGAAAATAATCACTGACAATGCTGCTGCTTTTGGATCTAAGAAAATGGTTGATTTTTGTCACAGGTATAAAATAACACTTGGTCATTCAACTACCTATTACCCACAAGGTAATGGTTTAGCTGAATCATCAAACAAGAGCCTAGTGGCCATCATCAAAAATTTGTTAGAAGAGAACAAAAAGTCTTGGCATAACAATTTAGTGCATGCCCTGTGGCCGGACAGGCTTACAACAAAGAAATCCATTGGCATGTCACCATACCAGCTTGTCTATGGAACAGAAGTAGTGTTTCCTACTAGCCTTGGGGTACCAGTGATCAAGCTGGTCCAAGAGATCCAAACAGAAGAAGACAGTATGGTGAGAAGGATAAAACAAACAATTCATCTCCAACAAACAACGGAGGAGGTCTATAACAGAGCTATCAAAGTTTAGGAAAATATAAAGAAGTTATTCGACAAAAGAACTAAGGCCTCTGATTTCAAAATCGGAGATAAAGTTCTGAAGTGGGACTCAAGGAGAGAGGACAAAGGAAAACACAACAATTTTGACAATTTGTGGCAAGGTCCCTACATCATCCAGGCCACTGTGGGTTCAAATGCCTTTTTTCTACAAGAGTTAGCTGGTACTGAGTTGTTTGGGGGTCCTGTCAATGGTAGGGTGCTCAAACACTATTTCTGCTGAATTCCAATTTCCAGTTTCCATTTCCATTGTACATACCATTGCAGTGTTTTTTTTTCAAGAAAAAGAGAAAATGTTCTAAAAAAATAGAAGGAAAGGAGAGGTTCAGACATGCTCAAAGCATGAACCTCTAAAGTGCAAAGAATTGGATCTAATATGATCAAATCTTGAGCCAAAGAAAGTAAATATAGTTGCTTCAAACATGCCCAAAACCTGGACCAGCAAAGAAGAAAGAAGAATCAGCTCTAACAAGCCCAAAATTTGAGCTGAAATGAGGAAAAGAAAGTGACTCTAACAAGCTCAAAACTTGAGTCACAAAGGAAGAAGGACACTTCAAAACTTCAGATTTCAAGCCTTCAAATTTTTGTTTTCAGTTTTCTGCAAGTTTCTATCCATGTGCAACTTCCTTTATGCCTTGGATCCATAGCAAACTAGACTGTCTAATCCTAGTTTGACTGTTTTTAAATTTCTGTTGTAGAATGTAGAGAAGAAATCTGCTGGACAGTATAATCCCAATAGATATTAGACTAGGTAGAGAAACATATGAGACCAACAGTCTCATCTGGTCTCATGGAGTGATAAGGGTAGAATTAGAATAGGTTTATTTTCTGTTTAGAAAGATAAATGATGTAAAGGGTCTGCTAGTCCAAATGCACCCTAGAAGAAGAAAAAATGCTAGGATTGTAGGATGGGTAGGTAGATTTTTTGGGTGATGTTTTTGCTGATTGATGTCTTCACAATTGTGGCAGCTGAAAACCAAAGAAGAAAGGTGGCTCAAGCACCAGGCATCTGGCCTACATCAAAGATTTATCTTCTGGATTCTTGACTCCTTCAAGAAGAAGCCATCCCCATGTGGAGCCACTGTTAGCCCCCTATAAATTTCTTGACAAGTAAGCAAGGGGCTAATTTGTTTCATGAGCCTTCAAGGAATGCATTTCTTTGAAAAACACATCATCCTTGAAGCCTCTTTAGGTTCCCTGCCCTTTGATCAGTTCCCTCTGTTGTTCTTGAGTCAATAAGCCTCACTGATTGAAAAACATTGTGCTCCAAAAGGCCTTTATTTTCCCCTTGTAGACCTGCAGAATGTCCCATTTTACCACTTTTTCCCCTTTGTCAAAGTTCCCATTTTTTCCTCTAAGTCCCCCTTTACACTCTAAGTAATACCTAAAATTCCCTTTAATCCTACAAGCTCCCTTTGTTCGGCCTAATTCCCCCTTTTTTCCCCCTATCGTTACCTTTCCCAGCCTTGAAAAGTGTTAAAAAGGGCCCAAAAACCCACTTTTAAACATATAGAAGGGCCCAACCCCTTTTCTGCCAGCCCCTTAACCACTTCCCCACGTAACCAACACCCAGAACCAAATTCTAATGGCTCAAGCGCTTATCGCAATCGGAGCGGTCGAGTGGGCAGTTTCCTTTGTAATATCGAAAATTTCCGATGCGATTGAGTTTGGTCTATAAGACCCCCGCCGCAATCTCCACTGTTGATATATTGTTTTGATCGGATGACCCTACGTCGATCGCACTCCCACCCTGATCACAATAGAAACATTCACCATGTCACTCTTTGTTCCACTCTGATTGCGATTCGCCAATCCAATCTCAGTCGTCCGTTTAATCCATGATCCGACGGCCATCGCACTCCCGCTCCAATCGCAATCGCAAACTCCAATCGATGCCACTTTCCGCCCCTTGCGATTGCGATCCCCTGATTGAATCCAAGTCATCCATCTGATGCAGATCCAACAGCCCAGCGCTAATCGCTTCACGCCCGTCGCTCCTCCCCTTTTGCCCCTCCAATCAGATCTCCACCGTCGATCTCCTTGTTGATCCAACGGCCATCGCATAATCACATCGTCACTCCAATCGGAATCGCGATTTCCAATTGCTACCACAATTTTCCCTTTGCAATTGCGATTCCTTGATCCAATCTCATCCGTCCATTGATCCAAGATCGAAAGTCCACGCTGGATCGCACCCTCCATCGTATTTCTTCATCGGATCTCCCGAACAGTTCATCATTCGATTTCCGCCGTCGATCTCCTCCGGAGATCCAACAGTCCAGAATTAATCGCCCTCCACCCATGCCAAGTCCCACCCCATACGATCATTTTCATTGCATTTTCATTCATTTTAATGTATTTCACCCAATTTCATATACCATCCCAGGGATTAATCTCCGCCGTCGATCTTTGTCACCAGACCATGATCTAACGGTCCACGCTCATTTCTCCAACATAAACCTATTTGTCGAGGTTTACACCATATCAACACATTTTTTCACTGTTGTTTCATCCAAAACCACCGTTTTACCACCACTGCGCTATCATTCCACCCGCCCTCCATAGCCATCCTTCCCTATGCATGGATTTCATAACAGGTTTTCGTGTTTTGCAGGGTTATCAGGTGGTGAAAGCCACCATGATTACACACTATTTAATACAGTGGCAGCACGATAGGACTTGCATTAAAAGAATAATGTTTGAACTCTGTAAAACCTCCCCAGAGCCATTAAAGCGCAGATTTCACCGACAAAGACGGAAATGGAGCAGCAGAGAGTTTAAGGCAAGAAAATGAAGGTTTTTGAGCCTTAACTCAGTGGTTTAGAGGCAAAGCACCAGATCGAAGACATCATGGAGCACACAGAGGGTACAACGTGTAGAAATTTATGTATATCAGGGTTTTTCACATCAACAAAATTTTTTCCCCATAAAGGAAAGAGTGCCCATGCAACTTTTATTCTATACCGTGTTCCTCAAAAGATTTCCACCCTGACGGAACAATCCTATGCTACTAGAGCATTTTTTATGCAGCATGGAAGACCTCAATCTTCCTTTTTGTTTATTCACCAAAGGCACTATGGAGTACTATAGCCAGAGTGCATCAAAGTCATACCGAAGTGAATGGAAGCCTAAAGAAGATCGCCTTTGCATCCAAAAGAGTGCCAAAGATAAATGCACAGGATTTAAACAAAATGGGTTTCGACCCTCTTTCCTTTTCAGAGTTTAATGCTACATTTAGCTCTCTACCTACCTCCTCTGCTCATCTTTTAGCTATAAAATTCAGAAAGGAACTCATTGTAAAGGTTGTTGTTGATAAGTTATTAGAGAATTACAAGTTGTTTCTTCTGAGACATAGTCTCTGTGTAAAGTTGTAAGATAGGCTGAGGAAGATGTTTTCAGACTAAATATCAAGCCATTGGTAATGTTTTACCTAACTGATGTTGTTTTTTAATATGACAAGCACATTTCTTTGGATCTTGATTTAAAGCAGCTGGTGATGTTTTCTATCTTTGTGTTTTATTTCATTTCATTACATTTCTTTTGGCATGCATCAAAAATCTGGCATAGGATTTACCCTTGTTAGGTACCCTATGTCTCTGCTCTCCCTGCCTTTAATGTTTTTATGCTATGTGTGTATCTGAGGTTTGATTTCAATTGATTTAACCAGTGTAGTGGTCCCATATGTTGCTAGCTGATGTATGAATTAATGAAATCCAATCTTAGATGTTCTTGTTAGGATTTAATTGAATGAATTGGGAACACTGGGAGGTCTAGAACTCTGTCTCTATCTCACTAGGATCTTTTTCAATTAATTAAGCCTATCTAAGTTCCCTTGAGCTGGAGGCTGAAGCATTGAGAGTTCAAAGTCTCTCTCTGATCTCAGGTTTTCAACTTTGTGTTTTGAATCTTTAATGTTTCCTTGCTCTCACCTTCCCTCTAGCCTATCCTACCACACTATCATCTTTAAGATCCAATTCTTTATATGACTAGCCCAGTTGAAAGCCTGCATATTGATTAGAAAGTAAATCCTTTCCTCAATCCATTTCCCAATGGTCTTGAATGTTCCCTGGAATTATCTCTCGTTTGCTTAAATCCTCTTTTCTCATCCTTGTCCTATATTGAAAACTTATTTCCTGATTCTCAGCAACCAAACATAAAATCAAAAAAACAAACTTCGAGCTTTACAACTAGCCTAACATCTTAACCTTTTCACTTCAAATACATAAATCCTTTGCCAATAATAGAGAGATCCCTCTCTGGACACAGGAGGGCGAGATCCTGAGGTCTAAAAGTGGTTTGATGTTGTCTCATCTTTTGGTATTTCCAACCTTGCCAAAACATGGGAACCCTAACAGCCTCAACATGTGAAGCATCTCTCATCATCTGTTGATCCAATGGTATCCCTGGAAAAATGTCTCCATCAAGAGGTGACTGCATGTATGAATGAACAAATTTGTCCATGCTTCCACTGCATAATCCAATCACCTTCTTAGGTGCATCATTCTCATAAAATAGACAGGGATATGTGCTCCTCATCACATCATGATGGCCATCCTCCCTATCTTTTCCTTGAGTCTCCATGGTTCCACACCTCCTCAGCAATGGCACATGTAAAACATGAGTTGTGCCTTGATCTCCATACATGAGATCCTGGGGACTTCCTTGCAAAGATGCAAAAATCCCTCTACCTGGAGCAAGAGCTCCTCCTTCCTCTGCATGAGGCACTAGATAATCTCTAGATGGTACAACGATATTGCCTTCAGCCTCCTCAACATAAGTGGGAAACCCTCCAACAATGTTGCTGCAAATATGGAATCTCTCCCAAGGTGGAAGTAATTCTTGATCATCAAGGGTCAAGGAGTATCCCCTTTACATCATGATAGTTCCATCTCATACTTCTACAACATCATACAAGAAATGAGAGCAAATTTTCCCTTGCTCTCTGAAGAACAACCCAAGCAACCAAATTTTTTGTTGCTTCCTCATGCTTTCATCATACGAGAGATGTGATAAAGACATAGTGAAAGATATGAATGTTGCATCATCACTATGCATCCATGCTCTTTGTTGCTTCATGATGCCAGCATCCTGCCACATCTTCTCCACCCTCATACCCTTGGAAAGAGTGTATGCCAAGTGATGGCCAAACTCCTTCAAGATTAACCAGCGCATCCAAGCCTCCTGCTGCCCAATATCATAAATCTGCAAGTAGCTCACCAAATTCATGCTCACCATCCAAATCCACTCAACCAATGGTGGATGCCTCCTTCCACCCTTCATCTTGGTACTCCTCCCATGAGAGCTACCATCATCCAAAATCAAATTTCTGCATTTCATGGGATCTTGAAATGCAATCTTTCCGAGGATCAATTTGATCCCATAAGGATCCAAATAGGTGGTAGGAAAAAACCTCCCATCATGTTGTGTATGGCTCAAGGGATGTCCAAAAAAATCATGAGAGATGTTATCCATCCGAAGATGTCATCCATCTAATATCTGCTCCTGAGAGAAGGGAAGTACCTCCTCAAACTGTTGGAGAATATTGCACTCCATGATGTGTGGGAGTGCACCTTCATCGAAATCTCTCTAGGAGATCTCCTCTTCATGCATGGCCTTCCAAAACAAAAGAGGCCTTGGATATGCTACCAGTAGAAGTCTCTCTTTGAGCTATGACATGCTCATTGAGAGAGTGTCATCTGGAGAGGAGAAAGAGTTTCTTATCTCCAGATGTCTACTCCTTCTCACTGCTTCCTTCATGGCTTCCTGAATGAAGCTACCCTTTGAATGCTCACATGAGGAATGATTCCTCATTTATCCATCATTGCTCAGTGTAGTGCTATTCCGTTGGTCTAGACCAACTACATGCAATGACATAGAACAATCCATAGTGTTTTCTGAAATGACAAGAGATGGACTTTTAATCATACCTTGGTGAAATTTGGAAGCTCCTTGTAGGGTTGCAAGAGTTTCCTCCTCATAAGTGTGGGCCTCCCAAACTGTTGAAGATGAAGGCTGCTCCTCCATGGTCTCAACAGCGCTGGTACATACCTCATCAACTAGCAGTGAGGGCTCCTCCCTCCTTTTGCCAAATCTCCTGATGTAATGTTCCCAAATTTTAGCCTCCAAGCTAAATGGAACATTAGAGTTAGCAGCAGCTCTAATCGGTGAATAAATGGGTAGAAAAGCCCATAAGTATCCTAAGGAGGATAAAAAAACTCCAAGTGTGAAAGGAGGCACTCTTTCTAGCTCAATAAGACACCTCCATGCATGAACAGGGTTAAAATGAAGCTTCTTTGACTAAGTCAACAACATAGTTTTAGTGGAGGAGGAATCCAAGGATGAATAACGCAATTTTGGAGGGAGATGTAACTTGGGTTAGAAGTAACCTAATTGAGTGGGGCCAAGGGCAATCAATATCATGTCTTATATAAGGAAGAGGATGGCAGCATTATTCTTCATGTTGTAGATTATTATTCTCGTCTACCAAGAATTGTTGCTGCTTTGCTGCTTAGCAAAGCTGCAGTGCTGTTTAGCATTGGGTGTTCCCGGGCGGGAACCCCACCTGTTTCCTTTGAGGAGCCTCATTTGGAGAGTTTTCATTCATCATTCCACATCAAGTTTTTAGGCCAAGCTTCAGCCATCTTCATCAGCACAACTTTTCCAGAGATTGTGTAGTGTTGTTGGGTGCAGCAGTGGAAGGGATTGGAATCCCGAATTTTGAGCTAGATTCTCATTGGAGGAAAGTTTCCTTCACTTGATGAGATCTGTATAGAGAGATTCAAAGCTTATTTCAGATATTTGGTATCATACCACACATTTCCCATACATTCCTAGCGATGTTTCTACTAGGGAATGCGTTATTTTGGAGGCAGTGTTCATTGCATGTTTTGGTGGCTCCATTGCAGTGTTTCTGACGCAAGAACGTTGAAAGTCAGACTCGATGGAGGGATGGTCAACAACTATGTGGCTCGGTCAGCATTTCCCTTTGGAAAACCCCATTCTTTCCTCTATGTACTTCTTCCTTTCTTTTGGATTTATTTGTCAATTTCAGAGAAATTGACAAACAAACATATATTCTCGACTTTCGAATCTTATATTATAGCTTCTGGCTTAATATATCACCGCCACCCTTATAACCCAAGTTACAACTTCATATCAATACGCTACGCCTTTTAAAACAATTAACTTTATAACAGACCTTTGGTTCAGGCCCACATATATAAACGATCGTCCAATCAACTGCTCGCGTCGTACCTTAGTTAACCTTTGGGCTCTTTTTTAGACTTCGCACATCTTCCACAAACATTCACCGTCAGATGGCCTTCTTCCAAATCGACGGCTCTCCGTGATTTCGCCAGGCGTTCACTGTCGAAGGTTAACGTGCGAAGGCGCACTTTAAAGGGCGGTTTTGAAACTTCACCTAGGCCACGTGTTGTACAATGAATGGAATCGCTCCTCGTCTGGGGAATACCACTTAGCCCCGAAAGGTGGTGCGGAATGGGAAAACCACTTTTGTGATTCCGCTAGTGGTTTTTCTACAGGGCTTGACCATGGTTGCAAGTTTGGTTTATAACATTCGTTTATCTGCTCTTGTTGCTAACTCAGGGTTTAGTCTCGGTTCCGACCTTCAATGCAATAAACGAATTCATCTCTTTATTAAATGAGATTCACCATTATTGAAAAATTTCACCTCCATACGGATTTCTTCACGGGATTTATCTAACCAAATTCAAGGAAATATACGGGGAATTGTGGAATCGATACAATGGTTCGACTCAAGAGTTATATATGCACAGAATTCAACCACTTCACAATCAAACGAATTTCCTCCCAATTAACATTTCAAGGCAATTAGATAATCAACAAAGTAGAATTCATTTAATTGGAAGCAATCGACAATGTATAAAGTTTATTGCAAAAGTTTCTCTATTCTTCCTCTCTACCCCCTATACATCCGAAGGATAAAATTTTATGCATTATAGTGTGACTCTTCGGTTCCTCTGTGAGGACCAGTTTAGAAAGCCAAAAACCTAATTAGAATTGTTCAACTAATTGAAATATGACAGATGGATCGAACCCATCTGTTCGACTTCTACAAATTCTAACTGATCTAAATAACACAGTCAGCTGAGGTATTGACACCTAGCTGTTACAATTCAATGTTCCTGAACTCTCCTAGCCACAACATGTGGAAAAACCTCCTACATTGCTGGCTAGTGTCTAATGCCCCTGCATCAGACTCCCGAGGGAAATTTTCTTCATGGGCTCCTATCCATGAGCTCTTTCGTTGATCTGCCTATCTCCTGCAACATTTCTTCAGTCATCCAAGTGGCATCTTCCTCTATCTTATCCTTCCATTTGATCAAGTACTGAAAGTACTCTCATCCTCTGGTCCTTCTGAACACCCTTTTATCCAATATCTTCTCTGGTTGCAATGGTTGTGCTGGAGGTAGCTGCTCTTTCCACTCAATCTGTCCCTTGTCTGTTGATCCTTCTTCTGCACCATCATCTTCATACTTGTACAAATCTGCAACATTAAAAATGGGAGATATTCCAACATCAGGAGGTAATTAAATCTCATATAATTTGCAGAAAACTTTCTAATTATCTTGCATGGCCCAATATTTTTGTACTTCAATTTGTTGTACTGCTTCTTTGGGAATCTCTCCTTTCTCAAGTGTGCCAAAACCTGATCTCCTACTTCAAAATGAACTTCTTTTCTGCTCAAGTCTGCTCTGCTTTTGTATCTGATGCTGCTACCTTGTAATTGATGTTTCACTTGTTCATGTATGGCCTAGATCTCTGAAGAAAATTCCTCACCATCTGCACTTCTCAATTCTGCCCTTCCCAGATTTCTCAACTCTGATGTTCCTCTGGGGTGCATTCCATAAAAAATATGAAATGGGCTCTGCCCTGTGCTCCTATTTGGTGAGTCATTATATGCATATTCTGCTTGAGGCAAAATATGGTCCCACTGCTTGGGATGCTCTCCTGCAAGACTTCTCAACAAATTTCCCAGACTCCTATTCACTACCTCAGTTTGTCCATCAATATGAGGATGATAAGCTGAGCTGAAACTTAGTTTGGTACCAAGTTTCTTCCATAATTTCCTCCAAATTTGACCCACAAATCTAGTGTCTTTGCTTGAAACAATACTCTTGGGCAACCCATGCAATCTAACAACTTCTTTGAAAAACAAGTTAGCAACATGGGTGGCATTACTAGTTTTATAACATGGAATAAAATGTGCCATTTTGGAGAATTTGTCCACCACAACAAAGACCGCATCATTCCCTCTCTGATTCTTGGGTAATCCTAGAACAAAATCCATACTCACCATGTCCCAAGGCCTGTCTGGAACAGACAAGGGAGTGTACAATCTGGCATTCTGACTCCTTCCTTTAGCATACTGGCAGATTTTGCAGTTCTTCACAAACTTATCCACTTTTGTTCTCATCTTGGGCAAGAAATAAAAGTGACTCAGCTGCTCATAAGTCTTATCAGTACCAAAGTGTCCAGCAAGTCCTCCACTATGCTTCTCTTTGATCAAATTTTCTCTCATGGAACATTTTGGTACACATAGTTGGCTTCTTCTGAATAACAAGTCCTCCTGCAGGAAATAGTCCAGCCACTGGCTTCTATCTATTAAAACAAGGTTACTACATGCCTCAAATGCTTCTTTAAAATCTGGATCTGTTTTATACAATTCTTTCAGAAAATCAAACCCTACAACTTCAAAATTAGTTTCTTGAACAAGCATGTGCCTCCTACTCAAAGCATCAGCTACTTTATTGGCTTGGCCACTTATATGTTTCAAAACAAAATTAAAACCTTGGAGATACTCAACCAATTTAGCATGCTTATGTTTCAACTTGGGCTGCTGTACAATATATTGCAAAGCATGATTGTCAGAATTCAATACAAATTCCCTGGACATCAAATAATATCTCCACTTCTTCAGTGCCTGAACAATTGCATAGAATTCCTTCTCATAAGAGGAATATTTTCTCTTGGTGTCATTCAGCTTTTCACTAAAATAGGCTACAGGCCTATCATCCTGACTCAACACAGCTCCAATGGCTTCCCCACTGCCATCACACTTTACTTGAAATTGTTTAGTAAAATCAGGCAGAATCAAAACAGGCTTCTCTGTTATCCTTTGCTTCAAAAATTTAATGTTTCTTTTTGCTTCAGCAGTCCACTTAAATGGCTGTTTTCTCTTCTTTATTGTCTCAATTATGGGTGCATTTATCTTACTGAAGTTTCTTATAAACTTTCTATAAAAACTAGCAAGTCCATGGAAACTTCTTACCTCAAAAACATTCCTGGGTGAAGGCCACTCCACAATTGCCTTAACCTTTTCTGGGTCCATCTTCAATCCTTATGCAGAAACAACAAAACCCAAATACACCAACTCCTCTTTCATGAATGAGCATTTCTTCAAATTTATCAGCAGTTTCTCTTGGTGCAGCTTCTTCAAGACATGATTAAGATGCCTAAAATGTTCTTCCTTAGTTTTGCTGAAAACTAATATATCATCCAGATACACTATCACAAATTTACCAATGAATTCCTTCAATACTTCATTCATAAGTCTCATAAAAGTACTAGGTGCATTTGACAAGCCAAAAGGCATTACCATCCATTCATACAGTCCTTCATTTGTTTTAAAAGCAGTTTTCCATTCATCACCCTCTCTTATTCTAATCTGATGATATCCACTCTTCAAATCTATCTTTGAGAAATACTTAGCACCACTCAAACAGTCCATTAAGTCCTCAATTCTGGGCAAAGGGAATCTATACCTAATTTTGATCTTATTGATTGCTCTAGAATTAGTACACATCCTCCAGCCTCCATCTTTCTTTGGGCTCAATACTGCTGGTACAACACATGGACTCAAACTTTCTCTAATTAGTCCTTTGTCCACCAATTCCTGTACTTGTCTCCTAATTTCTTCATTTTCTTTGGGAGTCATTCTGTAGGCTGCCTTATTTGGCAGATTTGAACCAGGGATAAAATCTATCTAATGGCTGATCTTTCTCACAAGTGGTAGCTCATCAGGTAAATCATCCACAACAATGTCACAGTAATTGTCTAACATCTCTTGTATCTCTACTGGTAAATTAGAAATCTTTGTAGAAGTAAGAACTACCTTAGGTTTGCAAACCAAAGCAAAGCTTACCTATTCATCTTCTATCTGCTGTAGATATTCCTTTCTACTCAGCAACAAGGTCTTTGGATCAATCACTCTACTGGATGGCTCTCCTTCTTCCATGGGTATCAATGTATGGTGTACCCCATCCTTGAAGAACTTGTAAGTGTTCTTCTTGTCATCATGCACTGCTGCTCTGTCAAACTGCCAAGGTCTACCCAGCAGTATATGACACACATCCATGGGCATTACATCACACAAAAAATTTTCCTTGTACTTGCCCATTTGCAGCTCTATTTCACATTGTTCTTTCACGACCAGCTGGTGCCCTTTATGCAGCCAGGACACCCTGTAGGGAGTTGGATGCTCCCTAGTCCTCAGCTTCAACTTTTCTATCACCTCAGTGGAAACCAGGTTGTCTGTGCTGCCACTATCAATGACTAGCTGGCAGCATTTCCCTTGGACTTTGCATATGCTCCTAAACAAAGTCTTCCTTTGTGCAAGCTCAGTGACCTCTTTGGCTTGCTTCAATAGGACCTTATTTACCACTAAGGATTCTCCCCTCTCTAGAAGAATTTCTTCTTCAATTTCTGCTTCTTCTCCAGTCTGGGCAACAACAGCATTTCTCGAACTAGCACCCACATTCTCTGGACATTCATAGTGCTTGTGTCCCACCTGCTGACATCTATAACACCTCAATTCTCGACCTCTGCCTCTGTCTCTGCCTCCTCTTCATTTTCCTCTGTAAGAACCCCTTCTTCCCCTTGCATCATCCTCTGTAGATGCATTCTGAGGTGAGCTACTGCTAGATTTATCCTTGGGTGTAATAGGCTTCCCTCTACCACCCTGACTTCCCTTCCCACGGAAAGTACCTCTCTTCTTGGCAGACTATTTCCTTAGGAGTTTCTCCTCTACTTTCAAGGCCATCTGATAGGCCTCTTCCACTGTCTTAGGAGACAGAAGACCAATCTCATCTTGGATCTCTAGCTTGAGACCATTCACATATCTAGCAGTCTTCTCTGGTGTATCTTGAAATTGCCCAGATCTTATGCTCACTTTGTAGAATTCCTCTGTGTACTCTTTTACTGTTAGCAACCTCTGTCTCGGGTTCTGAATCTGTCTATACAATGTCAGCTGGTAATCACTGGGCAGGAATTTACCTTTAAATTTAGCCATCATTCTGGTCCAACTTTTAATAGGTTGCTTACCAACTCTCCTCCTTTCTTCCTGCACTCCATCCCACCAAAGTGCAACATGTCCTTTCAGCTTTGTCACTACAAACTTGACCTTTTTATCTTCGCTTATTTCTTCATAATCGAAGCACTTGTTCAATTCATTTATCCAGTCCACCAGCTCCTCTAGATTCAGTCCCCCTGCATAGCTTGACACTTCAATCCTGGGCTTAACTGCAGACCCTAGAATGGTTCTAAGGAGCCTCATGTCAGGAGGAATTTCAACATTTTCTTCTCCTTCTTCTGTCTCAGGTTCGCTGATGTCTTCAGGATATCTGGGCTGTCTTTGCTCCATGGCATCTATTCTGGCTTCGACCCTCTGTAACATCCCCAACACCTCTACATTGGCTACAGGTCTCCTTCTGCCAGCACCTCTACCAACTCAGATTGCCATGTCAGCAAAACAACTTCACACAACCTACTTTGATACCACAATTGACGCAACAACACTGAAAGTCAGCCTTGATGGAGGGATGGTCAAAAACTACGTGGCTCGGTCAGCATTTCCCTTTGGACAACCTCATTCTTTCCTCTGTGTACTTCTTCCTTTCTTTTGGATTTATTTGTCAATTTCAGAGAAATTGACAAACAAACATATATTCTCGACTTTCGAATCTTATATTATAGCTTTCGGCTTAATATATCACCGCCACCCTTATAACCCAAGTTACAACTTCATATCAATACGCTACACCTTTTAAAACAATTAACTTTATAACAGACCTTTGGTTCGGGCCCACATATATAAACGATCATCCAATCAACTGCTCGTGTCGTACCTTAGTTAACCTTTGGGCTCTTTTATTAGACTTCGCACATCTTCCACAAACATTCACCGTTATATGGCCTTCTTCCAAATCGACGGCTCTCCGTGATTTCGCCAGGCGTCCACTGTCGGAGGTTAACGTGCGAAGGCACACTTTAAAGGGTGGTTTTGAAACTTCACCTAGGCCACGTGTTGTACAATGAATGGAATCACTCCTCGTCTGGGGAATACCACTTAGCCCCGAAAGGTGGTGCGGAATGGGCAAACCACTTTTGTGATTCCGCTAGTGATTTTTCTACAGGGCTTGACCATGGTTGCAAGTCTGGTTTATAACATTCGTTTATCTGCTCCTGTTGCTAACTCAGGGTTTAGTCTCGGTTCCGACCTTCAATGCAATAAACGAATTCATCTCTTTATTAAACGAGATTCACCATTATTGACAGATTTCGCCTCCATACGGATTTATTCACGAGATTTATCTAACCAAATTCAAGGAAATATACAGGAATTGTGGAATTGATACAATGGTTCAACTCAGGAGTTATATATGCACAGAATTCAACCACTTCACAATCAAACGAATTTCCTCCCAATTAACATTTCAAGGCAATTAGATAATCAACAAAGCAAAATTCATTTAATTGGAAGAAATCGACAATGTACAGAGTTTATTGCAGAATTTTCTCTATTCTTCCTCTCTACCCCCTATACATTCGAAGGATACAATTTTATGCATTATAGTGTGACTCTTCGGTTCCTCTGTGAGGACCGGTTTAGAAAGCCAAAAGCCTAATTACAATTGTTCAACTAATTGAAATATGACAGATGGATCGAACCCAACTGTTCGAATTCTACAAATTCTAACTAATCTAAATAACACAGTCAGCTGAGGTATTGACACCTAGCTGTTACAATTCAATGTTCCTGAACTCTCCTAGCCACAACATGTGGAAAAACCTCCTACATTGCTGGCTAGTGTCTAATGCCCCTGCATCAGTTTCCTTGTGATTGGGAGGTTCATCCTTTCATGGGAGTAAGCCCTTGAGGGATCTATAGTAGACCAAACATCCTTCATCCTTCTACACTCATGTACTTCATTGTTGTATTGGTTATTCAATAAATTACTGAATCTCCCATTTTGTATGCAGAGTGTTTGACAAGAAACCCTTGCCGGTTTATCTTGTATTTTGTATTAGGAGACTAGATCTCTATTATTCAGCATTATTTATCAATATATGAGTAGATCTATTGTTCTCCTATGATTTTATGTGTAAAATCTCTCTTAGACTGTGCAGTCCCTTGAGCAGTTGCTCCGGCATTCTGCAGTCTTGGGGTTTTAGTACCTTTTAGCAATCCTAGGTGTGGGAGATTTGTTTAACCCGCCTAGTTTTCTTTGTTTCAGCTCTAATATTGGATTTAGAATGTATATTGACTAATATATGGGATCCAAGAGTCCATTTTATGGTTTTATTTCATTTTTTGTTGGAATTTTGTTTTTACTTCTTGATTCATGAGCTATTCCTAATTGGGAACATTACAGTGGTATCAGAGCATGATCTCTGGCTTAGCCTATGAGATCCAGCTATTAGAGGAAGGAGAGATGGACAAAAGCCAAAAAATCTTCAGTATGTGAAGGAATAAAGGAATACAAGCTTACAAAGCTTCTTCCAAAATCTATGCAGAGCTTTCAAGGAGAGCTGAAGAAGATAAAAATGGAGATGGAATCTCCAAAGGAGGTTGAATCTAGAGCTGAATCTATATTTTCACATGGTGAGTGTGAGCATGCAACTACACTCCATGATGCATAACGCAGTCAAGTGCCTAGAGATATCTTGAGATGGATGGGAGAAGAAAAAATGCCTAAGAGGAGAACTCTTAGTGATTTGTTGCAGGAGTATGAATCTCAAACTGAGAAGTTTAGAGATCATACTAATTTCCAAGGTTTTTTCAAGGTCCAGGTGGAGAAGAACTAGTAGCAGGATGTAGGTATATTTATTCTATCCACTTTTGTCGGATCAGCTACATGTTCAGCTAGAGCTTGGGTGGAGGAGCTAGAATCCTATTTGCAGCTACACCATATTTCTGGAGATGAAGCTATCAGAGTTGTAGCGTTGCATTTCAGAGGTAAGGCTCATGCATGGTGGATTTTTGAGTCTTGTTCTTTAAGAAATGCAAACACTTCCTCTTATGCAAGATTCATAGAAACTTTGATGGGGAGGTTTGGTGCAAAACTTCCTAAGACACATGAGCAAGGAAAACTTGATAAAAAAAACTTCTTGCATGTGATGTAGGAAACTCCATTTCAGAAAACCATGGGAGGAGCTGATGTCTTGCATTACACTTTTCCAGAAGAAAAACCTCCAGTTCATATTCTTGAGCAAGAGGGCATGGGGATCATTTTTTCACAAAGGGATCCAATTGTTGAGATTTTTCCTACACACATTGATGAAGAAGAGGGCAACAACACTGTCACATATAGATAACATCCAGTGCCTTATGCAGAGGGAGGAGGAGCACATGCTCCCACAGGAGGGATTCTTGTATCTTTGCAAGAAGTTCCCCATAATCTCATACATAGAGGTCCAAGCACAATTAGTAAGCAGCATGATTGTGCAGCATTGCAACTAGAAAGAGGAGGTAGGGAGGAAGATAAACATCAGTTGATGAGAAGCACACACCCTTCTCTATTTTAGAAAGATAATTCAAGGAAGAGGTAGAATAATTTGCGCAGTAAGGGCAAGGGCAAGGTTGCCCAACCATATGAGCAATCTACTCTTGACATTGATGTCTCATTTATGGAGGCATTCCACCTGGGAGGCCACCTGATCTAGAGAAGAGGGAAGACATCTTGTCTTTGGATTCACCACTCTGTGAGTGTGGAGAGGTGAAAATTTTGGAGGAATATTTTGGCATGGGGGATGTCAAAGTAGTAGGCAACAGCATGAGGAGAGCTTCACATGCTAGATCACCAACGCTGCCTTTGAGGAGGATTGATCCTTATTGGAGGTCTCAGCTCTTGGTAGAGTACTCCAAGGATCTTGGTGCATGCATGATTATTGATGACCCGGATGGAGATGATAGATACATGGTGGATGATGTGGTCATCTATTCCTATGGCAGGATCTTCTTGAGTAGATCTTCTAGTCTCAAGGAGAAGCTATTACATGCATCACATGAGGAATTATCTTCTATGCACTTTGATGCATATTTTCATTTGATGGAGGAGTTCACTTGGGAGGGCATCCAGCAGGAAATCTATCAGCATATAGAGAGATGCATAGCTCGGATGATGATAGAGAGGATGTCATAGCCACCTTCCTGCTCATTGGGAGTGAGGGAGAATTTCCTGTGGAGCCATTTCAGCTCAAGACCTCAAGTATATGATGGAGGAGGTATCATTTCATGTTTTGTTTTTTACTTCTTTTCATTATTTGAGCAGCATGATGTAACAAGAAGATTCATCTCTTCCTGTATATTATATGATGATGTACTTGCAGCTACTTATAGCATTGATTTTGGTTATCTTTTTGATGAGCTGTGGGGGAAGCCATATGTCTCTTGGTGTGCACCATTAGCACCATATTGTAACTTCATGTTTTCATCTAATGAGATGACCGTGGTAGCAAACAAGTGGCTGGTAAAGCACTTTTTATTTCTTATTTTGATGTAGGCCTAGGATGCACTGTGTTGGTTCCATGAGAGGGACCATGATTCACTCTTCGGTTGTCATTTGGAAACTTTTTTTTATTGTATCTTGCTTCCATGTATTTCTGAGGTGTTTTTGCTCAAGGGAAGCTTTGTATGGAGAGAAAAGGAAATTATATGGAATGACACCCATATGATCGAGCAACAGAAGACTTGTTGGTATGGGGCATCATACAAGCTGATCATCATGACCTCACTTCATGGATTGTATGAGGGAGAAATGAGGCAGCAACAAAAATTGTTGTTGCTATGGTTGCAGTTGGGAGAGTATGGGAAAAATTCTTCCCATACTTCTCATGATATTTCTGGAGAGAAAAAAGGCATATTCATGGTGCAAGGAGGCTACGCTTCAGTATTGGAGGATCATGAGAGACTTCCATATCAGAAGAAGATCTTCTCACATAGAAGCATGATGGTGGATGGCTTTGGCATGTGGAATGTCAAATGGAGGAGTCATGGAGCCTTATTCTTAAGGCCTACAACACTGTCACATGGGAGTGTGTTCTTATTGATGGAGTGTCCCAAAGAGTATGTGTATCCCTCCTTCTTGCAGATTTTTGTGAGGGAATCCTCATGGGGGAACTTATACGTGGACCTCAATTTTAGCAAACTCACTATGTATGGTAGGAAATGAATTTCTGTACTTGTTGATTACTCCATTGAGCATTTGTATTTTCCCACCATGTTTGAACAGTGCATTGCTCCTCAAAGGAGCAAGAGTATTTTAGGGTTTCATGGTCACTTTAGGGCCAATGTTTATGATGATAGGAGCCCATCTATACTGGGAAATTTTATTGTTATTATATCTATGTGTAGCTGATAGACATTGATGCTTACTTCTCCATGTTGGGATAACAAACATATACAGCTTGTAACTTGTTGCAGGACAACTTGCCATATGAAATTCTCAAGAAGCAGTTGGGGGACTGCATAATATCCACTGGGAGAACCTTTGGTACCATCCAAAATTGCATCTAAATTTCAGCAATTTTCTGATTTGGAGGCCAAATGGTGATGATGTGCCATTCATCTTGGATGGGATGGTTTGGGTTGACATGTCTTGTGACTTTGGAGGGAGAGTCCTTGGAGGCTCAATCTTATTCTTTCCATTGGAGGGAAATCATGTTGCAGCCCAAGATAAATGTGCCTTATACACTTATCATAAGTGGAAAGGATGACATCATGGGATAGGCCCTCTTGCCTATCATGTTCATTTATTCAGCCCACCTACATTTCGGGAGCACAAGGTGGAGGAGACTTTTCATGAGTTGCCATGTTGGAGGGTGACTCAATTCATTTGGATGATAGCATGGGTGAGGGAGGCGCTCATTCACCATGATAATCATTACTCCCACTTTGTAGAGGCCATGAGACAGCTAGCAGGTTTCCATTCACACTTTCCACCTTTGATTGATGCAGACACTTTGGCTTTGCACACTTGGGAGGAAGCATTGGATGACAGTATATTTGCAGATTCTCTTGATGTAGTGATGGAGGCTATTGATGGAGGCCACATGAGGAAAAGGGGAGAAATTTTTTTCTCCTTACGCATTTTCTTGAGGACAAGAAAATATTTTTGAGGGGAGGATTGTAATGTTCCCAAATTTTAGCCTCCAAGCTAAATGGAACATTACAGTTAGCAGCAGCTCTAACCGGTGAATAAATGGGTAGAAAAGCCCATAAGTCTCCTAAGGAGGATAAAAACACTCCAAGTGTGAAAGGAGACACTCTTTCTAGCTCAATAAGACACCTCCATTTATGAGCAGGGTTAAAATGAAGCTGCTTTGACTAAGTCAACAACGCAGTTTTAGTGGAGGAGGAATCCAAGGATGAATAACGCAATTTTGGAGGGATATGTAACTTGGGTTAGAAGCAACCTAATTGAGTGGGGCAAAGGGAAAGAAAACTCATGTATTATATAAGGAAGAGGATGGAAGCATTATTCTTCCTGTTGTAGATTATTATTCTTGTCTGCCAAGAATTGTTTCTGCTTTGCTGCTTAGCAAAGTTGCAGTGCTGTTTAGCACTGGGTGTTCCCAGGCGGGAATCCCACCTCTTTCCTTTGAGGAGACTCATTGGGATGGTTTTAATCCATCATTACACATCAGGATTTCAGGCCAAGCTTCAGCCATCTTCATCAGCACAACTTTTTCGGAGACTGTGTAGTGTTGTTGGGTGCAACAGTGGAAGGGATTGGAATCCTGACTTTTGAGCTAGTTTCTCATTGGAGGAAGGTTTAATTCACTTGATGAGATCTGTTTGGAGAGCTCCAGAGCTTATTTCAGATATTTGGTATCAGATCACACATTTCCCATACATTCCCATCGTTGTTTCTGCTAGGGAATGCGTTATTTTGGAGGCAGTGTTCATTGCATGGTTTGGTGGCTCTGTTGCAGTGTTTCTTTGTGATTGAGAGGTTCATCCTTTCATGGGAGGAAACCCTTGAGGGATATACAGCAGATCAGAAATCCTTCAGCCTTCTACACTCATGTACTTCAGTGTTGTAGTGGTTATTCAGTAAATTACTGAATCTCCCATTTTGTATGCAGAGTGTTTGACAAGAAACCCTTGCCGGGTTATCTTGTATTTTGTATTAGGAGACTAGATCTCTGTTCTTCAGCATTATTTATCAATACATGAGTAGATCTATTTTTCTCCTATGATTTTATGTGTAGACCCTCTCTTATATTATGTAGTCCCATGAGCAGCTGCTCCGAAATTCTACAATCTTGGGGTTTTAGCACTTTTTAGCAATCTTAGGTGTGGGAGATCTATTTAACCCACCTAGTTTGCTTTGTTTCAGCTCTAATCTTGGATTTAGAATGTATATTGACTAATATATGGGAAAAAAGATTCTATTTTATTGTTTTATTTCATTTTTTTGCTAGAATTGCATTTTTACTACTTTATTCATGAGATATTCCTAATTGGGAACATTACACCTGATCATCCTTTAAGAAAACTCAGCAAGAGTTGAAACCCTTGCATGTCTTACATGGCTAATACACCAAATATTTGCTTCACCTTCAAGGTGCAGCGCTACAACTCCTACAACCTCTCTGTCTACTACAAGATGTATTAGGAAGAAAGCCTCTAGCTTCTTCACCCAAACCTCTACTGCATATGTGAGTGATCCATCAAATGTGGATAATAGAAATATGTTGCCTCTCATCATCCCATAGCTATGGGGTATTATTTCTTCTTTCTGCTGAATAAATTGTGGAAAATATAGAGTCTCTTGGAAGGCTCTAGGTTTTTCCCGGTATTCAAAAAGGTACTCACTTAGAATTTCGAATTCCAAATGTTCTTCATGCTTCTGGTCTTCTTTAAGTTGTGAGATTAGGAAGTGCATGGTCCTTCCTCTTCTCCTTCTTCAATTTTCTTGACCTCCTTAGAGAGGTATCCTCTGAATATATATGAGAGTAAACTAATCTTCTTCATCATCTTGATATTCTTTGGCTGAGACTCGCAGGTTGAGCCAGAGGTCATGCTTTGATACCACTGTAATATTCCAAATTATGAACAACTACACTACTGGGAATATCTCAATATATTACCAATGTGGAGATTAGTAATACATAAACATGAGCTGGAAAATAGCAGTGAATGCATTAATACAAGAATGTCAGAAGATCCATATAGCCATTACATTATATTTTAGCAGCAAATAATGTATACATGATCTTGAGGAAATTATCTCTCAAGCTAGGCAATGCAGCCTTAATGAAACATATACATGACAATGGAGAAATACTGCTACATAAAAGATCCCTGGATATGAATGCGCAGTCTATGAAGGGAAACTGCTGCAAAATAGTGTTAATACACAAATATGTCAATATACAATTCAAATACAATTGGGGGAGAAATATCTCAACCCTTGGAAACAATAATACACAATCCTTAAAAGGATTGGTTGAAATAAGTGCAAAATGGAAATTTTGCAGAAATGCCAGAGTTGTTGGGTAGAAACTACAACTTAACACTGGAAATGGATGTAGATAGTTAATGATGCTATAAATGATGGCTGAATCTCATATAAAGGATCTCTCATGTGAAAGTTTGATCCAATCCCTGAAGATCTCACCCTCCAAGATAGTGGAGCAAGTCCCCACTGCAATTGCACTCAGAAATAACGCAGTCAAGAGAAGGGATTGCACTGTTGGTGAAGGGAAGTGCTTGGCCTGATGCCAAAGATCTGTAATAAGCTCCGAAATATCCCTCACTAACCTCCCAGAGGAATAGAAGCTCCCTCCTCTGAAAGATGAGCCAAGGAAATGGTGTTGTGGAGCCCCCCACTGCAACACCCTGCAACACAACCTAGCTCTAACCAGAAACTGCGCTGTAGCTGAAGGAGGATGCTTTGGCCTTAAGCTAAGAAATGTGGAGAATGAAGAACAATCCCTCAAGAGGCCCCTCAAGAAGGAGAAGAAATCCTAAACAGGAATTCCCTCAGAAACTTTGCTAAACATCAAAATAATGCATAATGTCTGCATAGACAATGAAATCAATAATCCAATTCATGAATAACAATTGATGCCTTGCCCTCCTTTTAAACAAGTGAAAGCTCTCTCCCCATGGGTCCCACTCATTAGGGTTTCCTCCACCAAATATCCTCTTCCTCATTCACATTTCACTGTCTTCTAGAGTGATCCACTCCTCCTATGGCAGCGTTATTAACTTGGTCAAACTTGACCTTGTTTTCATGCATTTTCCCCTTTTCACACTTGAGGGTGCAAAATAAAGCTACTCTGATGATCCCTTCCACATTATGAGGGATTTTATTCATTTTTTCCATAAGCATGGGCCTCCTTACCCATTTATTTAGCTGCTAGGTGATAAAATAAAAAATTTAATATTCCATTTAGCTATGAGCTAAAATGGGAATATTACAGTCTCACATCCTTGGTTTTCCAAATCCTATGCCAAAAGTTAATTGGTTGACTTATCTTCCCATATTTGAAGATGAAAAGAAATATAATTTTGCTCTTCACTTGGTTAAATTCCATATGCATGTGCATAAGTTTCAAGTTGAGTTTCCTGAGGATTGTTTCATGAAAATGTTTATTTCCACCCTAGAGGATGAAGCTAGAACATGGTATGAAGGGTTGCAATTGGGAAGCTTGTTATCTCTAAGATATTTCCATAAGACTTTCTTAGAACATTATGAGAAAACTCATTCTTATTTATCACTCTTACAAGACTTCTGTGACTTTTGTGAGGTTTTCATTCCATATCTTAAAAGTCTTAGTGATAATAGAGAGTGCATGGATGAAGATATGTTAGAGTTACTTCATGATTTCTCTTCTCATGTTATTTTTCATGATAATAAAGAAGGTTTCCAACAATAAAAAGTGTCTTCTTTTCTTGGAGATAAAATAGGTCAGCAATTTGAAATTCAAGTCATATTACATGAAATTTATGAAGATTTTCATCTTTTTCAATCTATATGCAGTAAAAAGTATGAGCCAAATCATTCAAATTGTTTTTCGACCCATTCATTTTCTGAAATTTTATGTCAAGGAGAAACTCCTCAAGACCAGGTTGTTGAAAATACTTGCATGAAAATTCTAAACAATGAAGTAACATGTGATGAAAGTTCACTTTTGGGTAAACTCGAGCTACATGAAGAGCTGAATATACATGTTTTACCTATTCATTTTGGGGACCATAAAAATTACATCGATGATATGCATAAATTTTTTGGTATATGAGTTAGTGTTTAGAATCAAGATGACAATTTTGAAGCAAAACTACCAAAGATTATATGTGTTTTGTTTGATAAGAAAAAGAGTAGTTTTGATACACAATATGGATGTCATGTTTGAGGATGTTCAATGATGCATGGATGGTTTTTTTGATTTACACGAAATGGAAGACACATTTATTGTTTCCTTTTCATTTGATGATGTTCTTGGAATTAAAGACATAAGACGAAATAAGCCATCAATTATGAATGAATTCAACTCTCATGGTTTTACTCATCAAGAAAAGGTGATTTTTCATGGTTTCTAGGATCCAATGGTAAGTCTGTTGCAGTCATCAGCCAAGAAAATTTTTGTATTTCTTATGGAGCAGGGATTCAATTTTCATTCTGAGTTACCAATAGATAACTCACTTCCAATATGGTTTAAGTATAGCCAAGGAGTTCAGGTAT
The DNA here is from genome assembly GCA_034641835.2 of Pinus albicaulis. Lineage (NCBI taxonomy): Eukaryota > Viridiplantae > Streptophyta > Pinopsida > Pinales > Pinaceae > Pinus > Pinus albicaulis. Next base: position 541,111,375 of record CM076575.1, on the reverse strand, counting down.
CAGATCATCTCATTGAATGGCTTTATTGGAGGTTTCATATCACTTGAATCAAGCATGAAGATTGCAGCTGTTAAGGTAGGTAGGAGTTTGTGTGAATAGTTTCAAGTATTCTGAGCATATTTTTAGAATGTACATATTTAGTATTCATCTTGGATTGCCGTTTTCAACAAGCTTGAGCCCGAGGAGAAGGCCATAAGAGCTTGGCGAAGACTTCATAAATTTCAATAAATTTAAGTTTTTGAAGGAAGGCACTGGAACTACAAGTTCTTTATTGTACCACAGGGGCACACCATCCCCAGTGGAGCCACTATTATCACACATAAAATTTCAATTTTTCATTGATAGGGTTATTAGCCTAGGTCTCATTTTGTCTCATAAAAATTGGTTCATGAAATTGATGAAAAATCATGAAATAATCATTATCCTAAGTATAGAATAGCCCATGGGTCATGTCATTAGAGTCAAATCCATAAAAATTTGCCTTAGTTTCACATGCATTGGTTTAAATTTTGATACTGGCCACCTGTTTGATTTTTCCCGATTTCACAGCGAATTCTATGCAAAACAGGTGATTTTCGCTACGAAATCACTTGAAAAGTTCATAGTTAATCTGCAAACTTTCTAACTGAATCTGCTACGAAATCATGTTTTTTGAAATATGTTCAGATATTGATGAGTTTTCACCTTATGAGAGGGTATAGGTCAAGTTTCCATCACTTTTTTACCTATTTTAAATCATTATTAAATGTGTTTCATGCATGGTCATCACTTTAACTTTTTCCTTTTTCATAATTTAAACTTCATGCATTCAAGCTTAATCACTTACCTTATCAATCCCTATTAGCTACTTCTACCACCTTTTACCTTTTTTCTAAGTATACCTCTAACTGTTGTCATAAGTTAGATTCCACCATGTGTCAATAAGCAGCTTGATGTTCAAATTGGTTTCTTTGCAGGTGTCACTTTTTCAAGAAAGGAAACATAGTATAAAGGAAGATGGCCATGAAAAAGAAAAAAAAGAAGGAGGATCCTATGTACGATTTGAAATTATGGACCTAAAATTGGTCATGGAATACCCTAGTGTTGCAGAGGACTTCATCAAATCTGGTTGCATGCGTTGTTACAAGAATATACAAAGGGATTTCTTTGTTTTTTGATTGTTTGAGCAGTCAAATTCAAGAGAAGTTTCCGGGAAACCATAGGAGAACTCTAAAAAATTGAGAGAGGTTATTTTCAAGAACATATAAAATAACATTAGCCTCTTTCAATTTTCTCACATGTGCTACAAATTGGGAGATTCTAGTATTTCTTTGGGCTCTATTTTCAGAATGCATTTTTTTCCTGTTTTAGACAGTTTTGTAAAATGAAGGTTCTGTAAACTTGGAGATGTTTTTCAAAAAACCAAGAGAGGTTTTTCTTCAAAACGAACTTATTTACAAAAAACTCCTCCTTTTTTGCAAAAAATATCAACAATCCATAGATAAGATATAATTTTTGAGCCCTAATGTTCAGAAAAAACAACTCCATTTTATTTGTTGAGGAACTTGCTGAAGATGAAAATGATGCTCCTTGAGGAGGGTAAGAAGCATTTTGAACCAAGTTTGCCTTATCATAAATCATATTATCATATTACACATCCATTGGCAAAATTTTGAAGAAAAAAGACAAATTTTTAGTTTTCTTCCAATTAGGCCATTTCATAGCGAATCCGAGGCTTGAAGCCCATATTTTGCTATGAAATCACTATAGTGACTTTTCGCTTAAAATCATGGATACAGCCAAAGGTAAGGTGGGATTTTTTATTTTTATTTTATTGATCTCATTTGGTTCAACAAACATCTCCAAATCAGAAAAGAGGGCTAATGGGTGGCATAGGTGGGTGAAATAAATTTGCTACCAAAATTGCACTACGAAATTGTCTTGATTCCCCTGTTTTTGCAACAAGAAAAATTTCGTAACAATTTTGTGTTTTGAGGGTTCATTGGAGGTTATCCAGCCATGTGGAGAGTTTAAAGAGCACCAGTAGAATATTATGTTGGAGGTTTGGTCTTCGACAAGGCTGTCCAACTCACTAGCTCATCATGAAGACAATCAACAATTAGAATGACACCACTTCCTTAAAAGTAGGAGGATTAGTTTCCTAAATCAGTAAGGAAATTAATGTCTTGGTCATGGTGAGTGCTAATCAAGCACATGGCCATATTCGATGTAAATATTTAGTCCCTTTAGTTATTTGATGTAATAAATAGATAGAAAAGTCCTAATAGGTCTCTAAGTCTTAAAGTTAATAGATGCCAGTTTTACTTCCATGTATTTTGCTATTGGTTAAGATAGGTGTCAGCAAAGAAGTTTGAGGATCTAGCCATGTAGGTAGACCCAATGTAAAGGTGTAGAAGGCTATAAATAAGAAGAATATCGAATATAAGAAAAGGGGAGGGAGAATGTTATTCTACACTACCACTTTTGTAAAGTTTTGATGATAAGGAATATACAGTGACTTTATTTTTCTCCTTCACCTGAGATTCTTTTGGTGTTTCAATGAGCCTTTGTCCTATGTATCTTAATATTTTTATTTCAGTATATTGATGTTTAATTACTCAGAATTCATGTTCTTCATGCTCTGACTTCCTTTAAACATTAAGCTATTGTATATTTTTGAGTGTGTTTTTCCCTTTCATTGAAACATCTACATGCCTCAGCTTCCACAAGGAGATCCATTGTCATTGAATTTCCTAACACTGACTCCATAAGCCCAATGGTAGTAAACCCTCTGTTAGCCACCTATAAATTCTGATATACCTAATGGAGGCTAAATTGGTGGTCAAAGCCTTCAAGAGATATATTCCCTTTGAAAATCCATCATCTTTGAAGTCTTATGATGATCCTTTTTCCTCTAAAATAATATTCACTACTGCTTCCCTATAAGCCCTCAAGAACCTGCTCATTACCAAAGAAAACTGCTTAAAAACTCCATCTTCCCATCATCTCAACCCTCCATTTTCACCCTTTTTCCCTTTCACAAATCCCTCTGCAAACCTTCATTTAACCTTCAAGATCACTCTAACCCTCTTTCTAGCCTATTATCTCCCTCTGATTTAGCTTTAAAATCCTCTTTTTAGCGTATCGGAACTGTGTTTTGGCCTTAAAAATCACTATTTTTGGGCCTAAATCAGTCTATTTACATTATAAGGTACTTAAGCTCCCGAGGGCTATTGTCTTCTAGCCCCATTCTCCATGCGTCCTTTGCCCCGCAATCGGAGGCTTAAAACACAAAACCTCCGTGCAAAACCACATTTTCCCTTTGGTTTTTTGTTTTTCCGACCTTTCCTCTCAGGATAGATCGTGACCGTTGATCTGAGAAAATCAACGATCGTCGCATGTTTTCTCCCATCCGCCCGATCACTTACCTCCCTTTCCTCTTTTCAAATAGCCCACCCCATCTTCCGATCGCTGCCGTCCATCCTATAGATCCAATGGCCAGGATCTATCCCGACCATACAAACACTCCCGACAACCCACCCGCTATGCGACAAACAAAACACGTCACTACCTGGTCCCACCACACCTTCTGCCCGCACATCTCACCTGCTATCACATTCATTCCGCACCGTCCGATCAACACATCATGATCTGATGGATGACATTCCATTTCGCAAAACTTTCTTGCCCAAAGTTTAATGCCCAAAAATTTTGTGAAATGGACGGTATTGGGAGGGACATGCGTCAGATGTTGTATCGAATCACATTGCAAAAGTGAATACCGCCTCTCCCCATTTTATTTTGTGAAAACCACTCCCGGTTTCCACCATACCACCCTTCGCAACGTATTTTTTCTTTTAATCCTAGCCGTCGATCTTTGAGATCGCACGACTGAGATTATATAGCAACATCAGATACCTTTGTTCCTCATGTCCTCCCAAATGACTTCGTCATGTGATCTCCACCATAGATCATCCTGATCTAACGGTTCATGTTCATCCTCACACCCAAATCCTCTTGCGCTTGGCTAGCTGCTATGCCTGGTTTTTCACCCCATTTTTTTGCTACATCCAATTTCCTCATTTCTTCTCCAGCACCCAAGGCCTCTGCTGCAGTCATACCCCCTCACAGGATTTATATAAAACTTTTAAATTGTCTGTTTGCAGGTTCCGCAATGGTGTTTCTCAGTTTTTCTCACAGTCACACAGGTGACAAGACTGATAAAACGCAACGACCATACAACATGAATCAAAGCATATAGGGAAGTGCCTGGGTTTAAAAGCTTGTTTTATCTAAGATCAGGGTTATTAACCCTAGCATAGAACCCTCCAGTACCCCTATAGCTTGTATTATTCACCAACACAGGTGCGCAGAAGTTTAAAGTGTATCAGAGTAGATTTAAAGGGTTAAAGGCATAATATTGAAGGATAAGAAGCCTAATCCACAGACAGCAAGGATAAAAACCATGAAGATGATTAAAGAGGCTAAATGAAGCCTAAACATAATCAGAGCCAAATTAGTAGAAACAGTTCGAGCAGATCAACAAAGAAGGAGCACAATCAGGTTTTAAACAGGTTAAGGTACAAAGGGATAGAGCAGTTATTGTTGCAGAATGTCGACTGACATAGGCATAACCCCTCTACATGCACAAAAATATGCCAAGCAGTTATTACACCAAAGAAAATTCTATAAGCTGTCAGAAGCAGTTATTTGGAACTATGGGAGTCCTCATAGTCCATTCTTTCACTTAAATCACACCAAGAAGATAATAGTACCCCTGCAGATAGTATTTCTTCCCAAAGGACACTCTGTAGGATGTTTTATGTCATGTCAAAGGAGCCTCAGCAAGCAAAAAAGTTACTAAGTCTGTCCAGACTTTAATGTTAAATTTAAGACACAGAATGGGGCATTCGAATGCCCTCTCCTACCTCTGATGATCATTAAAACCTTCTTTACCTACTTTTATTCATTTTTACGATAAAGAATCTTTGAAGTCTCATAGTAAAAAGTTGGCATTTGGTGATTTATAAAGTAATACATATCGTTGCTTTGAAGAGGCATTGGTGTTCTGAAAGAGTGTGTAGGTCTCTGTTTTTCTGTTGATGAAGGAGGCTGGACCTTCGGATCCCTAAGCCTAGTTTTGGTGAAGTACCTCTTATTGTTAATGTTATTTCCTGTTTTCCACTTTGTTCCATCATGCTTTGCTTACAGTAGGATAAAACGTTTAGGAAGAGAAATGTATCTTAGAATCACCTCTGACCTGTTTATCCTTCACTATTTATATGTTTTCTTCTACTGAATATGACAGGGTAGTCTAATAGCTCTCTCAATTATTCAGTTTGTTTTATTTCAGAAATGGTTAATTCAGTTGTGTTAAAGACTGTTTAGGAATTCCCTCCTTCTTTACCTCTAAATATTGTATCTGGAATCTCCCTTTGATTATTAATACTTGCAGTTTGACAGAGAGGCTTGTTTCAATCATACCCTCTGTTCATTATTGTAATTGTTGTGTTAAAGGTCCCTATAATTGCAGTCTTAGATGTCTAAGGCGTTCTCTCTTCTTTGAATGCAATTGTATGTCCTTGTTGATAAAATCTCTCAAAGGTGGACTTATAGGAGGAAATAGGGCATTCCCCGAATCCTATACTTCATTAAGGGGGTTTAGTATGTATTTCTCTTTGTCTTTGAGTGATATATTGATTATGTCCAAGCAGTGAGATTATTGGAGGAAATGGGGCATTCCCCAAATCCTTTAATTCATTGTGAAAGGATTTGGTTTTTTTTTAACTCTTAGTCCTTAATTTTCATCCCATTTCACCTATATTATTCAATAGATCCTTGACCAAGTTAGATTTTCCCTTTGGTTTCCTTTCCTTCTCAATCATAACTATTTGGATCTTCACGTGACTCCATTGCCCAATGGCTTGTAGATTCCCATGCTCTATCTATACCACATGAAACACATTTGTCCAACCAAACAAAACAAACAATCCTACACCATCATAACTAGCCTAAAATCAACTACCAAAGCTTTCAAGACATATATTTGTAAAAACATTGAGAGATCCCTCTCTGAGACTAGGAGGGCTAGATCCTAGAGCTCTAAAGATTGGTTTTGATGTTGTCTTGTCTTTTGGTTAGCCAATCTACAAAAACACAGGAACCCCAACATAATGGAAATCATGGTGGGACCTATTGAGTATATGATAGTATAGCTAACTCTTGTGCACTCTTTAGTCCTAAAAATCTCTAAGAAAATCAATTAGTAAGCCATTGAGTAGGCTTTGTTTGTTTGAGCACCTTAGCTAAGTATAAGTTTAGACATAGGACACCCTCATCACCATATAAATACACAAAAACCCAAAAACATTCTAGATTGGCTTCATAATAAACATGGTGGTGGAACCATAAAACATTTTACCTTCACAAAAAGCTAAAACTTCCACCTGGCGACTCCATTAGCCCCAGTAGGCCTATTACCCATCTAAGGTCTCCAGATCTCTTTATGAATGTGTTAACCAACCTTAAAGGAATTGAGAAGCCTAGTCCCATATTAGATAAGACATCCTGAGAGACAAAACCTTCGAAACAGTTCCTACAAAATTTAGCCTCTCTAAAATTTTCAAAAAGCAGTCTAGCTTCACATAGGATCAGCACTAGGTCCCATCCAGACCCTGATCCTCCTACAATAGTTGACAATCCAGAGAGAATTCTATAGTAGAATTCTAAAGCTGGAAAATTAGTTGCTGATAGGAACATCCCAAGAATAAAATCTATCCCTGAAAACCTTGCTGTCTTGGAAGATTTACACTTTGACTTACATCATACTAAGAACATCCTTAGAACCAGATCTCAAAGTGATTTAAACCAAACTGATATTGAAACTATAGATTTGCAACAGAGCTTTAGTAGAGAAGCTTCACCTTCTACTCCTTCTGATTCACAGCTTCCTCACCACTTTAGCCTCTTTCATAACCAATTTGCTCAAAACCAATTTGCTGGCCCAAGTGTTTCTTCCACTCCAATCCACACCACCACTGTCCAAAACACTCCATTTCAGCCCACTTTCCCTCTTGTCAATGCACCCATTGTAAATCCACCTTTCTTTCCAGCCATGGCAGCATGGTATGCCCCATTAGTGTTACCACAGCCTTTGGTTCCCTTACCAAATGACTATCAGACTAAAATTTCCCATTTCACTGGAGAATAATCTACCACAGCTCAACAACATGTAACTAGGATGGAGGATGCATTTGATTATAATAGAAGATGAGACCATCAAGATGAGATTATTTGCTCAAAGTTTAGGAGGAGAAGTAAAGAAGTGGTTTAAAGGCCTAACTCCTGATAGCATCAATGACCTTCTCTCTTTGCATCAAACATTCATAAAAAAAGGGAAATAAAAAACAACCCTCTCCAAATATTTTCAGAGTATAACAATATTAAAAGAAATCAGGGAGAGAGCGTTCATGATTACTCCACCAGGTTTAACAGTATCTACAATGCTCTTCCACTTCACATGAAACCTCCCCAAGACATGGCCTTAGTGAAATATCCTAAAGGTTTCGATGCTGATATGGCCTATCAGCTAAGGGAGAGAGATTATCTAACTCTAGAGGACATGCAGAAAGGAGCTATGAGTGTAGAAGCAAACTTAATTGAGAAAAGAGCTAGGCTAAGATCAGAGAAGAGGGTAAATTATAAAGATGATTATGCACCCTCCACCTCATCCTCTAATACCAAAATTGACAACCTAGTGAAGGTAATGGAGAGAATGCTTGAAAAGATAAAATTAAATGATAGAGTTCCACCAAGAGAAAACCAAAACAACCTCCAAAATAGAAATAGAAATCAGAACTTTAGAAGAGAAAACAATCAAGACAGGCAAAGAAACAATGACCAGCAAATTAGACCTCCCTTCTAAAAAAACTACGTAGATCAAGAGGAAGAAAGGAAGATTGAAAGTTTGGGAGAAAACCATGTAAAATTGATTGGATTAGACAGTGGGGATGATGTTTTCCTCACTGTAGAAGAACAAGGTTTCTTCTCCTCGGAACCAAAGGAAGATACATATGAGGAATGTGAAGATTATAGACTGGGGTTTGAGAATGCAATCATGGAGGTACACAAACACTATGATATAAGGAGGAAAGCAAGAATAGATAATCCAAATGACAAAAACACTAGCTCTGCTGTTAGGAGAAATACAGAAAATCAGCCTAAAAAGGCAGCAAACAAAATTGTCACAATAGCCAAAAGAGCTTATGCAAACAAAGACAAAAGTAACTAGCCAAATGTTGAAGAAAGTTGCCCTAGTACCTCTGCTAGTGGCTCTATTAAACAACTCAGATCAAAATTAGCAAGTCAAAAATTGCTGAAAGAAACATAAGTGAGAAAACAGATGTAAATACAACAAAATCAATGGTTCCTTTCAGCCTTGAGGGAGAGATTGCAAAGATCAAAATTAACATACCTTTGACTGAATTGGTAACCCAGGAAGTGTACAAAAACCAGGTCCTAAAAGCTCTGAATGTAAATTTTGATACTGATATGTTGAACTTAATAGATGACAAGCTAGAGTTGTTGTTTGGTTCTAAAATTGAAGGAAAATATCAGGAAGGGGCTATGCCTCCCTTCTATGTCAGTCTAAACATACATGACAAAATTTTACACAATGCCATGCTAGATTCAAGAACATCACACAACCTTATGCCCAAGGTAGTAATGGAAAGCCTAGGCTTAGAGATTACCACACCATATAAAGACTTATATTCTTTTGATTCTAGAAGGGTCAAATGCTTGGGGTTATTTAAAGATTTGTGTGTTAAATTGTCTCAAATTCCTGCCAAGAACCTTGTAATGGATGTAGTAGTAGCTGACATTCCCCAAAAATATGGTATGCTCTTGTCTAGATCACGGGGAGCTAAGATTCAGGTCACCCTTAAAATGGATATGTCTTATGCCACCATACTAGTGTTTGGTCAAACCAGAAGATTATATAGGGAAACCCTTATGAAATACATGGTGAGCAGCAAGGACAAACCTCACAACACCCTTGTTTATTCCACCCATTCTGATCTAGATTCCTTTATTTTTTACAATGAAGATGAAATCACCCAAACAAAGAAAGAAAACGAGCAGGATATTAGTACACCAGAGCATTCAGAATTTTCTTCCTCTCAACCTCTAGATACCTCAACTCCCAACAGCTTGGAGCAACACCAAACAAGTGAGAATGAAACAGAAACACTTTGGAGAATGAGCTTTGATGGATCTTGCAGAAAAAATAGTGCAGGGGTTGGTGTATGGATACATAACACAAACAAAGGACATGCCTGCAAATTAGATTTTTCATGCACTAATAATATTGCAGAGTATGAAGCCCTTCTCCTTGGCCTACAAACACTTAAAGATTTAAAGAAAAAAAAGATATCAGTCCAGGGAGACTCTGAGTTAATCCTCAGAAAAATAAAAGGGAATATGCAGCCAATAACCACTAACTCAGACAATATATAAACGTTGTGTTAGATCTTCTGAAAACTATGAGCTTATGTTCATACCAAGAGCCCAAAATCACCTGGCAAAAAAACTTTCTTTTTCTGCTAGTAATTTCCAAATACCACAAATCGATGAGAAGTTCATTATAAAGTGAAAAAAAGACCAACAGTGCTTGATAACGAAGATAATTGGCAAGTTTTTAACAATGATAAACATATAGAGGATTTCTTGCAGTCAAAAAATGAGTTTTCCTCAGTATCATCAAGTTTCAGCCATGAAAAAGAATGTTTAAACAATAAACCAATTCCTGAAACAGAGTCCTCCTCTCCCACTGATATAAATTAGTTTGATCATCTTTTCAAAGCAAAATTATCTGATGACCCAGACCAAAAGGATCTCGAAGTTCTAGAATGTAAAGGTGATACCATACCCAAAGGCCTAGCCCCATTGGAGCAACTTTTTGATTTCAATGACGTGGCTAAGGAACCCAAAATAGAACCCATGGAAACTAATGTGGAAGAGCACAACATAAGCAGCCCAACCGAGCCTAAAATGATTAAATTATCTAGAACCCTTCCTGCCCACATCAAACATCAATACATAGCACTCTTCAAAGAGTTTATAGATGTTTTTGCATGGGATTATAAAGATTTGAAATCATATGACACTAGCATCATTCAGCACAAGATTCCTCTGAAGGAAAATCATAAGCCTTTCAGACAGAAATTAAGGAGGATAAACCCTGTTTTATTTCCTGCAGTAGAGAAAGAAATTAGGAAGATGTATGATGCAGGGATCATTGTTCCTCTCAGGTACTCAGACTGGGTTTCCAATCTAGTATCTGTCAGGAAGAAAACAAGGGAGATCATGCTATGTATTGACTTCAGGAACCTTAATAGAGCCTCTATGAAAGATAATTACCCCTTGCCAAAAATGGACCACATTCTTCAAAGGGTAGTTGGGTCAAAAAGAATATCATTGTTGGATGGGTTCTCAGGTTACAATTAGGTTCTAGTTCTCCCAAGTGATCAACATAAAACTGCTTTGACTACACCTTGGGGGACATTCATGTATGTCAAAATGCCAATTGGTTTGATGAACACAGGGGCCACCTTCCAGAGGGCCATGGACATAGCCTTCTCAGAAGACATAGACTATTTACCTTGATGACATTACCGTTTTCTCCAAAACTGATGAAGAACATTTGGAACACCTATGGAAAGTTTTTGAGAAATGTAGAATATTTGGCTTGTCTTTAAATCCCAAAAAGACACTCTTTGGCCTCCAAGAAGGAAATCTTCTTGGTAATATAATCTCTGAATAAGGGATCAAAATAGATCCTAAAATAATTGATGGCATATTGAATATTAGCCACCCTAGAAACCTCAAAGAATTACAGTCTTTCATTGGAAAGATTAATTTATTGAGGAGGTTCACCCCCAACCTTGCTGAGCTATTAAGAAACATCACTAACATGCTCAGGAAAGAAGTAGGTGTTAAATGGACAATGCAAGCTAAATAATCTTTTGAATTTGTAAAGCAAGCCCTTACTCAAGCACCAGTCCTTATCAGTCTTGATTTCACCAAAGATATCTACATTTTTTCCTTTACATCTGAAAATAAAATAGTTGCAGTCTTGTTGCAAAAGAATAACTTGGGGCAACAACAACCTATATCCTTCTTTAGTAAAGCCTTAAGAGATGCCCCACTCAAATATAATATCATGGAGAAGCAAGCCTTGGCACTGGTAAAAGCATTAAAGGATTTTAGGGTGTACATTTTACATTCACATATCATTGCCTTTGTGCCACATATCGTAGTTGAAGACATTCTAAGTCAGGACCCTGATGGTAAAAGGGGAAAATGGATTGCAACTATTCCAGAATATGACTTAGAAATCAGGCCTACTAAACTCATCAAGGGACAAGGATTAACAAAACTCATGGCCGAGTCTAATTTCAAAGCTCTAGATATGAATATGGTTGATGCTTTGGAAGAAATAGAAGAGTTCCAAACACCATGTACTGAAGAAACATTCATGAACTCTCCATGGTATGCTGACATCATTTATGTGTTGCTTTATTTAAATGATCCTCCTTCTTTGTAAAAAACTAAAGCTAGATTTTTCAAGCAGAAGGATTTAAATTATTGCATGATAGATGGAGTTTTATATTGGAAAAATGTTGTTGGGATACTACTACAATGTTTACTTGAGGTTGATGCAGGTAAAATCATGCATGAAATGCATGAAGGAGAATGTGGAGGGCACTTAAATTGGAAGACCATAGAAAACAAGATCCTCAGATCTGGTTACTATTGGCCCACCCTTTTTCCAGACACTCACAAACTAGTAATGTCTTGCCACAAGTGCCAAATTTTTTATGGTAGAAGAAAGCTCTTGCCCTTACCCTTGAAACCAATTAGTGTTGAAGCACCCTTTCAATAGTGGGGTTTGGACTTCATAGGAGAAATCCATCCATCCTCTTCAGCCCAGCACAAATGGATCCTCATAGCCACTGACTATTTTACCAAATGGATAGAGGCCATACCCACTAGGAATGCTACTGACTCTGTCATCATCAAATTCCTTGAGACCAACATACTGTCCAGATTTGGCTGTCCTAGGAAAATAATCACAGACAATGTTGTTGCCTTTAAATCCAAGAATATGGTTGATTTTTGCCATAAATATCAGATCACCTTGGGCCACTCCACTTCCTATTACCCCCAAGGAAATGGACTTGCTGAATCCTCAAATAAGAGCCTGATCAAGATCATCAAAAATTTGTTGGAGTAGAATCAGAAAGCATGGCATAGTAAGCTTGTTCATGCCTTGTGGGCTGACAGATTAACCACCAAAAAGTCAATCAACATGTCTCCCTATCAGTTGGTCTATTGCATGGATGTTGTTTTCCCAACATCCTTAGGAGTTCCAGTCATGAAACTCCTTCAGGAAGTCCAAGTTGAAGAAAATGATATGCAGAGAAGGATCAATCAGACCATCCATTTGCAGCAGACCAGAGAGGAAGTTTATCAAAGAGCTCAAATAGTCCAAGAAAACATCAAAAGGTTATTTCACAGAAGGACTAAAGAAAATGACTTCCAAGTTGGTAATGTGGTTCTCAAATGGGATTCAAGGAGGGAAGAAAAAGGAAAACATGGTAAGTTTGAAAATCTATGGAAAGTGTCCTACATTATTCATTCCATAAGAGGGCATAATGCATTTTTCTTTTTAAGAACTGAATGGGGAAGAAGTGTCAGGAGGTCTTGTCAATGGCAGGATGCTTAAACACTATTTCTGTTAAGAGTATTAGTTTCAGAGTTTTTATCCATTGTACATACCATTTGCATGAAGAAAATAAAAATAAAAATACCAAAACAATAGAAAAAATAGAAAAGAGGGCAGAAATAAAACAAGAAAGGTATAGCCCCATACCAAAAAAGAAAGGAAAATATGAAAGTGTGCAAGCTCAAATGCCACTACTTTAAGGAGCACTACTGTCCAATCATACAACCTAATCATGATTGGGAAGATTTCAATTTACTGCTGATATGATAGTAAAGAAGATCTGCCAAACTGATTAATCTTGGCTGATCAGTAGAATAGATTAGGATAGAAGAAAGAAAGGCTCAAACATGCTAAAAATCTGAACCTGGGATCATAAGAAATATGGCTCTAATTCTCTCAAAACTTGAGCCAAAAGAAGAAGAAGCAGAACCGGTTCTAACATGATCAAAACTTGAACCAGCGAATAGAAAGGATGCAGCTCTAACAAGATCAAAACCAGAGTTGAAATGAAGAAAAAGATGACTCTAAAAAGCTCAAAATCTGAGTCACAAAGGAAGGAAGGATGCTCTTAAGTTTCAGAATTTCAGGCCTTCACAATTTTTTTGTAATTTTTGCAAAGTTTCAGTTCATGAGAAGCTTGTCTTTATACCAGGGACCCACAGCAAATTAGAAAGTCTAATCCTAGTTTGGCCGTGTTTCAATTTTTTGTTTTAGAATATAGAGAATGAAAATCTGTCAAATAGTCTAATCCTGATAGATAGTAGTTAGGTAGAGAAACTTATGAGTTCAATTACTTAATCTGAACTCATGGAGAAAATAAGGGTTGCATTATATAGGTTTATTTTTCTGTTTGCAAAATAAAATGTTGGAAAAATAATTTTCCGGACCAAGTGCACTCAAAGGAAGAAAAAAATGTTAGGACGAATAGCTTTGGGTAGGTAGAAATATTTTTTTCAAAGAGATCTCATGCTGCAGGTCACTGAAAGAACTACCAATTGCAAAGGTACCAGCAAGGAAGCAAGAAAATTTTCCCAATGGATGAGGCACTGGTTTGCTTAATCCAGAGATTACTGAGGTTCTGGACACCTAAAGGGCAAGCTGTCCTCCCTAAGTGGAGCCACTGTTACCCACCTATAAATTCTAATATACCTAATGGTGCCTAAATTGGTGATCAAATCCTTCAAGAGATATATTCCCTTTGAAAATGCGTCATCTTTGAAGTCTTATGATGATTCTTTGTCCTCTGAAATAATATTCAATGTTTCCTCCCTATAAGCCCTCAAGAACCTACACATTACCAAAGAAAATTGCTTAAAAACTCCATCTTCCCATCATTTCAACCCTCCATTTTCACCCTTTTTCCCTTTCACAAATCCCTCTATAAACCTTCATTTAACCTTCAAGATCACTCTAACCCTCTTTCTAGCCTATTATCTCCCTCTGATTTGGCATTAAAATCCTCTTTTTAGCCTATCGGAATTGTGTTTTGGCCTTAAAAATCACTATTTTTGGGCCTAAATCAGTCTATTTGCATTATAAGGTACTTAAGCTCCCGAGGGCTTATGTCTTCTAGCCCCATTCGCCATGCTTCCTTAGCCCCACAATTGGGGGCTTAAAACACAAAACCTCCGTGTAAAAACTCATTTTCCCTTTGGTTTTCTGTTTTTCCGACCTTTCCTCTCAGGACAGATCATGACCGTTGATCTGAGAAAATCAACAGTCATTGTGTGTTTTCTCCCATCCGCCCAATCACTTACCTCCCTTTCCTCTTTTCAAATAGCCCGCCCCATCTTCTGATCACCGCCGTCCATCCTATAGATCCAATGGCCAGGATCTATCCTGACCATCCAATCACTCCCGACAACCCACCCGCTACGCGACAAAGAAAACACGTCACTACCAGGTCCCACCACACCTTCCACCTGCACATATCACCTGCTATTGCATTAATTACGCACCATCCGATCAACACAGCATGATCCGACGACTGACATTCCGTTTCGCAAAACTTTCTCGCCCAAATTTTAATGCCTAAAAATTTTGCGAAATGGGTGGTATTGGGAGGGACACGTGTCATATGCTGTATCGAATCGCATTGCAAAAGCAAATACTGCCTCTCCCCATTTTATTTTGCGAAAACCACTCCCGGTTTCTACCATACCACCCTCCACAGCGTATTTTGTCTTTTAATCATGGCCGTCGATCTCTGAGATCGTACGGCCCAGATTATATCACCACATCAGACGCCTTTGTTCCTCATCTCCTCCCAAACGACTTCGTCACACGATTTCCACCGTAGATCATCCTGATCTAATGGTTTACGTTCATCCTCGCACCCAAATCCTCCTGTGCCTGGCTAGCTGCTCTACCTGGTTTTTCACCCCATTTTTCCTCTGCATCCACTTTCCTCACTGCTCCTCCAACACCCAAGGCCTCTGCTACAATCATACCCCCTCACAGGATTTATATAACACGTTTAAATTGTCTGTTTGCAGGTTCCAAAATGGTGTTTCTCAGTTTTTCTTACAGTCACAGAGGTGACAATACTGATAAAATGAGACAACCATACAACATGAATCAAAGCATATAGGGAAGTGCCTGGGTTTAAAATCTTGTTTTATCTAATATTAGGGTTATTGACCCTAGCACAGAACCCTCCAATACCCCTATAGCTTGTATTATTCACCAACACAGGTGCATAGAAGTTTAAAGTGTATTAGAGTAGATTTAAAGGGTTAAAGGAATAATATTGAAGGATAAGAAGCCTAATCCACAGACAGCAAAGATAAAAACCCTGAATATTATTAAAGAGGCTAAATGAAGCCTAAACACAATCAGAGCCAAATTAGCAGAAACGGTTCGAGCAGATCAACAAAGAAGGAGCACAATCAGGTTTAAAATAGGTTAAGGTACAAAGGGACAGAGCAGTTATTGATGCAGAATGTCGACTGACATAGGCATAACCCCTCTACATGCACAAAAATCTGCCAAGTAGTTATTACACCAAAGAAACTGCTATAAGCTGTCAGAAGTAGTTATTTGAAAGTATGGGAGTCCTCATAGCCCATTCTTTCACTTAACTCACACCAAGAATATAACGGTACCCCTACAAATAGTATTTCTTCCCAAAGGACACTCTGTAGGATGTTTTATGTCATGTCAAAGGAGCCTCAGCAAGAAAAAAAGTTACTAAGTCTTTCCAGACTTTAATGTCAAGTTTAAGACATGGAATGGGGCATTCGAATGCCCTCTCCTACCTTTGATGATCATTAAAACTTTCTTTACCTATTTTTCTTCATTTTTCTTATAAAGAATATTTTAAGTCTCATTGTAAAAGGCTGGCATTTGGTGATTTCTAAAGTAATACATATCGCTGCTTTGAAGAGGCATTGGTATTCTGAAAGAGTGTGGAGGTCTCTGTTTTTCTGTTGATGAAGGAGGTTGGACCTTCAGATCCTTGAGCCTAGTTTTGGTGAAGTACCTCTTATTTTTAATGTTATTACCTATTTTACACTTTGTTCCATCATGCTTTGCTTACAGTAGGATAAAAATTTTAGGCAGAGAAATGTATCTTAGAAGCACCTATGACCTGTTTATCCTTCACTATTTATATGCTTTCTGCTACTGAATATGACAGGGTAGTCTAATATCTCTCTCAAATATTCAGTTTGTTTTATTTCAGAAATGGTTAATTCAGTTGTGTTAAAGACTGTTTAGGCATTCCCTCCTTCTTTACCTTTGAATATTGTATTTGGAATCTCCCTTTGATTATCAATACTTGCAGTTTGACAGAGAGGCTTGTTTCATTCATACCCTCTATTCATTATTGTAATTGTTTTGTTAAATGTCCCTATAATTGCAGTCTTAGATGTATAAGGTGTTCCCTCTTCTTTGAATGAAATTGTATGTCCTTGTTGATAAAAGCTCTCAAAGGTGGACTTATAGGAGGAAATAGGGTGTTCCCCGAATCTTATACTTCATTAAGAGGGTTTGGTATGTATTTCTCTTTGTCTTTGAGTGATATATTGATTAATTCCAAGAAGTGAGCTTATTGGAGGAAATAGGGCATTCCCAAAATCCTTTAAGTCATTGTGAAAGGATTTGGTCTGTTTTTCACTCTTAGTACTTAATGTTCATCCCATTTCACCTATATTATTCAACAGATCCTTGAACAAGTTAGATTTTCCCTTTGGTTTCCTTTCCTTCTCAAATAGAACTATTTGGATCTTCACATGTCTCCATTTCCCAATGGCTTGTAGATTCCCATGCTATATCTCTACCACATGAAACACATTTGTCCAACCAAACAAAACAAACAACCCTGCACCATCATAACTAGCCTAAAATCAACTACCAAAGCTTTCAAGACATATCTTTGTAAAAAACATTGAGAGATCCCTCTCTGAGACTAGGAGGGCTAGATCCTAGAGCTCTAAATATTGGTTCTGATGTTGTCTTGTCTTTTGGTTAGCCAATCTACCAAAACACAGGAACCCCAGCACCCTCTAAAATTTTCACCTGCAAATAAACAAATTCAAGATAATATCTCCGAGTTATCCATTTGATTGAATCATAATTGAACCAATCATAGTTACTTTGAGAGAGCCCTCTTAGGCTGAAGAGGCTAATTTTCAATCAAAAATTGGTTTGAAAGAGTTACTCTAGGTTGTCTAGTAGAGCAGCCCATCTGTACCAACTTAGTGATAACATATTCCAACATGTCTAGTCCAATAAGTACCCTGTTTACTATATCATTCCAGATGATGGGAGTGTTACAACTCCGTCCATACAATGCATAAAACAAACTCATCCTCAATAACTCCTAATAACCATTATTTTAAGAAAAATCAACCAATGGAAGGTACTCCTACCATCATCTCTGATGATTCATAACATACATCCTCAACATATCCTCAAGTATCCTATTAACAATCTCCGTCTATCCATATATATATGGATGATAAGTTGCTCTGAAGTCCAAATTTGTCTTTAATCCTGTAACAAACTCCTTCCAAAACTTGGAAGTGACCTTGGGATCCCTGTCTGACACAATATTCTTTGGAACACCATACAATCTAATGATCTTCCGGATGAAGACCTCTACTACCTTACTAGCTGAATAAGTAGCATTCACTGTAATAAAGTAGCCACCTTGCTCAACCTATCTACCAACACCATGATAGAATCATGTTTCCTTGACATCCTCGGAAGACCTATAATGAAATCCATGGAAATGACCTCCCATTTCCACACTAGAATCGAAATAGGCTGAAGCAATGCACCTAGATGCTTACATTCTGCTTTGACTTGTTGGAAATACAAACATATTGCCACAAACTATGTCACTTCCTTCTTCAGATCCAACCAATAGTAGAACTTCTTTACGACTGTCAAATTATTCAGATAACCTGGGTGACCTGAATATGGTTTTACATTAAACTCACTCAAGATAAGCTTCTTGAGTTCATGGTCATCTGACAGATAAATCCTGTCCCTAAATATCAGCAAGCCATCTATTGTCAAATGATAATACACATCCTGATCATCTATACCCTACTGTAGCCTGTACATAAGCTCCCTGTAACTGTCATCCTACTACCCTGTCTATAAGATCGAATCCTGTAAATCCGTCCCATTGGATCTCACTGCTGCAACATCGTTCAACTGCAATTTCCTGATGAGAGCATCTGCAACCTTATTCTCCTTCCCCTTAATGTATTTGATCTCAATTTCAAACTCCCTAAGGGTAGCCATCCATCTAGCTTACGTGGTGTTCAAATTCAGTTGATAAAAAAAACATCTCAACCCACTATGATCACTCATCAACACAAATCTCCTGCCAAGAAGATAATGTCTCCACATCTTCAAGGCATGAATAATAGTTTCCAACTCAAGATCATGAGTCACATATTTTTTCTCTTCTCATTCAGTTTCATAGACTCGTAGCATATCACCTGTCCCTCTTGCATAGGGAATCCACCAAGTCCTTTCTTGCAAGAATTTGTACAAATTATAAACTCTTTATCTGAATCTGTAATCTTTAACATTGGAGCATTTGTCAACAACTGCTTCAACTACTCAAAATTGGCTACACACTCCTCTGTCCATTCAAACTTCTTACCTTTCCTCTGCAATGATGTAATAGGATATGCAATGCTTGAGAAGTTCCTGTTAGTGCCCTATATTACTAGTGTAGCCCCTTATTGTTGTTAGTGTAGCCCAATTATTGTTATTTTTGTACCCATGTAATCCCCATATTGTTTTTATTGTGCCCTTACATTATTATTGTTAGGTAGGCTAGGATTATATTGTGACCCCATGGACTCCTATATATAGAAAGGAAGCTTTGTCATTTGTATCATCCAATAATTTTTCATTTATGTAATGTAAAGGAGGTTTCCCCCTCAAAGTGGTTGATTTATAAGGTATTGGTCTCTATTTTATTCTATTTTTGGAGATGGTTTCATAACATTGGTATTAGAGCTTTGGATTCTAGGGTTTCACTACTTTAAACAGGTCATCATGGAATTTTCACCATAAATTTTTTTCTACAAATTTTCAGATTCTAAAAAAAAAAACTATTTGTGAAGAAATCTTGAGGAACTTTGTCTAAAAATTTCAGATCTTGGTTCATAATATTTTCGGAGATATGATATGTGGAAGGTAGGGTTTTTGCAGGCTCCCGAATTTCATCTAAAATAGGTGACCTTGGGAAAATCATCATAACTCTCTCTGAGCATTAGATTGAAATTATGTAAGAGGTGACCAAAATCACACAAAATTTAGTTTCCTATGTATCAATTTCAGAGCCGAAGGAGGAAACAATGACACGTGGCACACCATACAAGTTCGCTCTACCAAACCAGTCCATAATTAGGTCATTGTGGGAGATTGGGCATAAATTTGACTTGAAGAATCCAAATCAGGTCAAACCTATGGAATTGGAAAGAAGATTCAGAGGGATAATAAAGGACAGTATAAAATATTGGGGATCTGAAATCATAGAGATACATCATATTCAATATTGAGCTCCTCAAAAGCAAGAAAAATATGTGTATTGTTTTTATAATTACATAAGTCTTGTTTGAAAGATCAGTTTTAAGGTATTACAAGGGCATATTGAAGCACATTATCAATATTGGGTTCTAAAATGGACCCTAAAAATAATTCAACACCCATTAAGCCCTAAGAAGGCTCTACTATGACTCATGAAGAGGAAGAAGTGCAACATGATATATCAAAATTACAAGAACAAGTGCAAAAAAAATTTCTCTTGCAAAGAGTAACAAAAATTGAAATGGAAGCTAAGATGGATGGTTTGAAGAAAGGCGTGGAAGCTAAGATGGATAGTTTTAAGAAAGGTGTGGAAGCTAAGATGGATGGTTTGAATAATAGCATGGAAGCTAATATGGATGGTGTTGAAGCTAAGATGGATAGTCTGAAGAAAGGCATGGAAGCTAAGATGGATGATTTGAAGAAGGGCGTGGAAGCTAATATGGATGGTTTGAATAATGTTATAGAAGGAAACATGGAATATTTGAATAAATACATGGACTGTTTGAAGGAAGGTTTGAAAAATTTGTTACAATAAAAACTTCCTAATGGCGAAAAAGTAGTAGAGGAAACTCACGATGAGAACAAAAGAAATATTAATAATGATTTCATAGACTCTAATGTTGGATTTGAGACCCAACATATTCCAAATTTAGATATGAGTAAGTTTGATGGCAAGGATCCGATAACTTGGATACTACAAATGGAGCAATACTTTAAGCTCCATAATACGCAAAACACACAAAAGGTACGCATTGCAACTTTATATTTAGAACAAAATCAGTTTTTTTGTTATCAATGACTTTGTTCTTGTAAAACACTTGTCACTTGGTCAATTTTTATGGAGGAAATGAAAGCACATTATGAGGCTACAAAGAGCAACACCTTCTTTAGCCAATTGATAAATCTCAAACAAAAGGGTTCAATGATGGAGCACATTGAGGACATCCAAAAATTGAATATAAGGGTAAATAATATTCCAGACGAACATAGGATTGATGTCTTCATAGGTACTCTAAAGGATAACATCTAGCATGAGGCTCACCTTTGGGAACCTGATACATTAGAGAAGGAATTATGTTTGGAAAGAAAATTTGAAAGCAAAATTATGGCGATAAGGAAGTCTACCACTTACAACTATAAAGATGGAAGTGTTGCTGCTCCTAGACTTACATAACCTACAAGGTTGACACCAAAACAATTGGAAGAAAAAAGGGAAAAAGGGCTTTGCTATAGTTTTGATAGAAAATACACTAAAGGTCATAAATTTTCTGAGAAGGAATTATTTTACATAGATTCTGAAGAGGAAGAAGAAAAGGAACAAGAAAATTCAAAAGAAGAGGATATACACCAGGAACCAACCCTAGAGGAAGAAGAAGTGAATCCAACCATATAATGTAATGCATTGGTAGGAATTACCACTCCTCAAACTCTCAAGATAGAAGGACATATCAAGAAGAAAAAGTTAATAGTGCTTATTCATTTGGGTAGTACCCATAATTTTATTCATTGTAAGGAGCCAAGGAATTGAATTGCTTCCTATACCCAACACCAGAGTGTCAAGTGATGGTGGCAAATGGAGGAACTAAAAATTTCTCTGGAAAGTGCCATAATATCAAGATAACAATGGGGGAATATGTATTGAATATTCCAATTATTTCCATTGCAATGGGTGGTGCTGATGTTGTAATAGGAGTACAATGGTTAGAATATTTGGGGACGGTAACTTTTAATTTTCAAGAATTTTTCTTGATTTTTTTCGGAAGGAAAGGAGGCTGAATTACAGGGTATCACAGGGAAGCTTGGAAAGATAATAAGCTCTAAATTTAGGACAAAGATTTTGAAGAAAGAAAAATGAGGCATCATTGCACAGTTATGCTCACTAGAAGTTCCAACATCAAAATCATCTATTTCTCCTGATTTGCAAAAAGTCTTGGATAATCATTCCAAGGTGTTTGAAACTCCCAAAGAACTCACACGTGTTAGTGTCAATATTTGCATCCTTCCACTAGTGATCAAATAAAATCTTTAATGTCATGTTAAGGGTCCCATTCTGAAATTTTTGTCATTCCATTTGGTCATCATGCAAAAATTTGGTCACTTGGTGCAGATTTAGGTCAGACCTCACTCTTTTAAAAAAAATTATTATTTATGGCTCATTTCACCATTTTGCTGAGTGTACATTAGTCATGAGTTGTCATCATCATTTTAGTTTTTCCATCATGAATTTTATTCAGTCGAAGTCTCCATTAGTTCTTAGGGTTTTCAAGGTCCATCCAATAACCATTTGCATGCATAAAATACCAGCAAGTAAAAGAGTGACAATAAACACATTTTATTATGAAAGTTTGATTTGTAAATTTAATTTCAACTCAATATGTAATTTTATGTTTCTTAATATGTAATAAGTTCTCATGGTTCCAAGGTAGATACATACTCAAGGTTCCATCAGCCAACGAAGTCAAAGTTATAAAATTCATAGTGTTCCAAATCCACCAAAAGATCAAATCCAAAGATCAAGTTCAAAAGGTAAAGTGCAATGTTAAAGTCGTTTTCAAAAGGAAATGTGGGTCCCAAAGAAAATTTGTGAAATTTCCCCAAGTATAAAGGGCCATCAAAGACCAAAGAGACACTCATTTTCATCCTCATGCATTGATCTCTCAAATTCCCAAAGTCAAAAATAAAATTTCAAGCAAGAAAGATGAGTTTTTTGGAAGGCGATGTGCTTCTGTTTGAGGTGTTTTTCTTTTGACAAAGAGTGCACTGCACTCTTGATTAAGGCATTGCACTTTTACCTGAGGGGAACTGCGCTCCTTCTTCCGGCATTGCACTTTTTCCAACTTTCTCCCACAGCTTCAAACCTTCGTTGCAAGTGGTCCAGTCATCAAGCAAGGGTTTCCTTAGTCAATTGAAAGTAAGTTGCACCTCTCCAATCCCTCCTTTATCATCAAAATTTCAAATTTATGGCTCAAAATTTCCTCACTCACCATTTCACGTTTTGAGCCAAGAAACCCTAGCTTTCACCATTGCAAGCCAATATTGTTTCCCCTAGACCCTATTTTTCCTTCCCACACTTCGGAATCACTCCCCCTTTCCATACATCACCTTATCTCTTATTCCCAAGTACCATTTCCTAAAACCCTACTCCTAGGCTGCATTTTCCTAGGAAACCACACCATATCCCTGTAATAAAATTCCCTACCCTATCTCCCTAAGTTTTTCTATGCCCCAATGCTTCCCTAAGATCCCTAACACCCTTCTCCACTTCCCTAAATTTTCCATCACTTATCCCAATTCCATAACCCTATTTCCTAACTCCCTTTCCCTTCCCATTTTCCCTAGGGTTTCAAAACAAAACATACACTATGGAGGAGGAAAGAGATATTATGGAGGACGATATTACATAGAAGAAGAGAGGACAAGACACCACAAAGGAGGGAGGATTTTTAGGCTTTATCCATCCAACAATGGAGAATTGTTGGCCTCACCCATGACAGTCAATTGCTTCAAACATGTGGGTTATTTTGACTTTTGTGAGATGGTCCAAAGAGTACAACATCACCCTGCTTTGACCAGAGTTTTCATCTCTAACCTCTAAGACAACCAAGTGACCATTGAAGGAGTGACCTTCACCGTATCCATAGATATTATTGCTACAACCACAGGGATAACCAATGTGGGTGAAAAATGGTTTAAGGCCAAAGATGTAGATGCCCATTATTTTGAACCATTTCTCAAGCCAAGGTACAAATATGACAAAGATAAAGTATTTCATTTTAGTCACCTACTTGATATATTTTCTCCCATGATGAAGGTCATCATGAAATATTTCACTTGTGAGGGAAGATTATCCAGACTATATGCCTATCACATCAGGTTGCTCATGCATTTCACTAGGGTGAAATTGCTTAACATCCCTCACTATTTGTACAGGAGTATTGATAAGATGTCCTACATTGTGCAGAACAGAGAGTATGAACATAAGATGGACAACTTCTTTCATTACTCTCTAATCAAAATAATTGTCCTTCATAATCTAAATCAGTTAAACATTGCATGGGAGACTTTCGTTGAGAATGATGTCTTCAATACTCCACTACCTTAGTCTGATAGACCAATTCCACCACTAGCATCAATGTCTCAAAGACAAACATGGTCATCTAGCAGGGCTACAGTGAAAGAGGCCAAAGAGGCTAAATAAGTCAAAGAAACAAAAAAGGTAAAAACCTAGTACCTAGGCAATTTTTTGATCCACAGATTGTGGAAGGGGCCTTGCCTTCTTCATCAGCAAAGCAGGGACATCAGGATGAGCAATAGGAAGAGACAGTTGTCCATGAAGAAGAAGACCTTCATGAGGAAGAAATAAAATTTGAATTGATGGACTTGGATGACCAAGATGATCATGAGGCCTCAAACCTGATCATCAAAGAGAAGGATGCCATGATCAAAGAACTGCAAGACAACATGGCAAGAGCCAAATTTTTCATATCATTCCTTGAACAAGAGAACAAGCAGCCGAAAGACACATAATTACTTATGGAGTTACAGCTGTTAAAGGAAAAAAGACAAGAAATCAAGGGTAAGGAAGTGATGACACCTAATGAATCTGACCATGATGATACTCAAACCACCAAATCAAGACAAAAAAAAAGAGGTCTCTAGAGATCTTTAGAGTTGGAAAAACATGAAGCAGAGCAACTTAGTTTTGAGGAAAGGATTGCAAAGGAAGTTGAAGATGACAGAGAGGTGTGGCTTGACAGAGTTAACCTTCACCTTGAGAAGCTCCTCCATAAGGAAATCAAAGACAATGAGATGCTTAGACACATGTCCAACAGGTACATCATTAGAAACAAGATTTGCAACATTAAGCTCAATCAATTGAAGGACAAATACAAGCAAACCCTAATCAAACAAAATGAGGAGGATAAACTTGAGATTCTTGTTGATTCCTCTCTAATTGCTTGAGACACTTCATTAGCACTCCATCTACCAATTTTGAAGGTTTTTGGGTAATTTTTTGCAGTTTTGGAGATTTTGACAAATTTTGACAGACTTTTAGCACAATCCACCTGTCAAAAATGCAGCGCCTAGGGCACTGCGCTTTTTATAGGAGCCTCCAAATGAAAAATGGCCACCACCATTGGATTCAAAAGTCCATCTACATGTAACATAAAATTTTGACTATTGGCACATCAAATTTTGACATTCTAATAGGGAGAAATGGCCAAAAATACCCAAAAAATCACCTTTATTCCTCATTTTTCAGGTTGGCGCTGCGCTTTTGACCAGTCTTGGGATATTTCACTTTTGAGGGCATTAAATTCATCAATTTCATAACTTAAGGGAATTTTTGGAAACCAGAAATGATTAGATTTCCAATGAGCTATCTTGGGCTCAATTTGGACTTCAACAAGTCCTCCAAAAGTAGCCTTGAAGTTGGTGTTGCACTTTTGCTTCAGGCATTGCGCTTTTGCTAGTTGCCTGATATTTTCAAAATTTTCCAGATTTATCAGTTGGTGATAGCATTTATGAGTTTTTACTGATGTAATTCATCCATGTAAATGTAATTATGTCCTAAATAGTTACTAGAGGGTAGATACATTGGGTAAAAGTGTACTTTTGGATAAATGAATCAGTTTCACCAAAGTTAGGGATGAGTTTGTTGACCTCCCTAGTCTTTGGGTTTCCAGTTGAGCACTTTGTGGATCAGTTCCACAAGTCAGGGATTTGACGCCTGAGCTGGGGAGAATAATTTTTGGTCTATATTATTCACTTCATTTCTCAAAGCAAGGGTTGGACGTTGTTGGATTGACCTTGGAACACTTTTTGTAATCAGAATTTTGGCTAGTAATAACAAATTGAGTTGCAACTATTTTGATCGAATTCTAGTGGTAAAGTAATTTGACATTGTTTCTTCTTATGTTATGGAAATGTGTGAATGTATTGTGATTCATATTCATTCCATTTCTAAATGTAATTGTTTCCTAAGTCTGAAAGACATAATTCATTAAGCTTATGCTATGTTTTGGAGGAATAGTTACAGTTTGTTTCATCTTCTTCTTAGTATAAAATAATTCATATTTCTTATGCTATTTTCTCAAACCCTAGCAGTCTAAACCACTCCATCAGATATCCTCTTTTTTTGAACTGATTACCTACCTTGATCCATCAAATCCTTGCAATTCTGATCCTTGTTTACCCTGACCTATTCACCATCCAGCACCTCAAAATTCAATCAATCAAACCCCTTTGCTACTATACCTAGCCCAATATTTCATTGATCCAGTCATATTGACTGAGATCCATTGGAGAGAGCCCTCTCCTACCTAGTAGATCTAGCTACTTGGGGAAAGATTGGTTTGTAGTTACCTTTTTTGTTCTCTTCTCAGTCTCAGAGATCCGGTAGAGTGATAACATGACCTATTCGTGATCGTTATCGTGATATTCATTTGATTCCAAGAAGTGTTCCTCCAAACACCCAGCCTTATAGATATCCTTATGTCCAAAATAGTGAAATTGAACGTATGTTTGCAAAAATGCTAGAGGCTGGTATAATTCAACCTAGTCAAAGTTCTTTTTCTGCTCCAGTAGTATTGGCACACAAGAAGGATGGATCATGGTGCATGTGTTCGGATTATAGGGAGCTCAATAAGATTACTATTAAAGATAAATTTCCCATTACTATGATTAATGAATTATTGGATGAATTACATGGAGAAATTTTTTTCACCAAGTTGGATCTTCATTTAGGATATCATCAAACTAGAATGAAGACTGAAGACATGCCGAAAACAACATTTCAAACTCATGAGGGTCATTATGAATTTTTGGTCATGCCTTTTGGCCTTACAAATGCACCTTCTACATTTCAAGGGTTGATGAATTCCATTTTCAAACCCTTCCTTAGAAAATTTCTGTTAGTATTTTTTGATGATATACTAATCTACAACAGGTCTTGGAAGGATCATGTTCAACATGTTGACAGGGTGCTCAAACTATTGGAGGAGAAACAATTATATGCAAAAGCCTCCAAATGTTTCTTTGGAGTACAAGAGGTCGAATATATAGGTCATATTGTATCTTAGGAGGGTGTTAAGGTAGACCCTAACAAAATTAAATCCATCAAGGAATGGAAAGTCCCCACAACCATAAAGAAGTTGCGAGGATTTCTAGGTTTAATACGGTATTATCGCAAGTTTGTTAATAATTATGGGAGAATAGCATCACCTCTAACAAAATTATTGAAGAAAGATGCATTTTCATGGACTCCTAAAGCAGCTAAGGCCTTTGAACATCTTAAAGAGGCAATGTGCCAAGCAGTAGTCTTAGCTACGCTAGACTTCACAAAAACCTCTATTATGAAATGTGATGCCTCAAGAGATGGAATTGGTGTCGTTTTAATGCAAGAATGAAGACCAATTTCTTTTGAAAGCCGTCCAATGAAAGGAAATTATTTACATAAATCTATTTATGAGAAGGAAATGTTGGCAATACTACATGCACTAAAGAAATGGTAGCCTTACCTAATGGGAATACACTTCAAGGTAAAAACTGATTATGATAGTCTTAAATAATTTTTGGAACAAATATTATCTTCATAAGAGAAGAAAAAATGGGTCACAAAGATGTTGGATTATGAATTTGAAATCATCTACAAAAAAAGGAAGCTAAATGTTGTTGCAGATGCACTCTCAAGAAAGGATGAGGATGTGGAAGCATTGCTTTGTGCCATTTATATTATCCAACCCGATTGGATAACCAAAGCAAGGGATGAATGAAATAATGATGAAGAAGTATGGACACCCATTCAAAATTTGCAGCAAGATCCCAATACCTATGATATGTTTAGCTGGAAAAATGATTCCTTATGGTACAAAGACCGCTTATATCTTTGTAAGAATTCCCAATAAAGAAAAATATTATTTTGGAATTGCACACCTCTACCTTAGGAGGACTGTTATACATAATTCTAATCTACAGATAAACTAAAGCTACCTGAGTGTGGTGTTCCTTCACTCAGAACAAAAAAAAAGACAAATATTATTTTCTCTAAGACAAATAGATAAGCAGAAGGGAAAGGGACCTACTTGTGATCCTTCGCTTTCTTTCTCCTTCCTTCGTTGTTGCCGTCATTCTCAATCCACCTAAATCTGCTAGATAAAAAAATAAACAACATAAAAATATACAATACCTATCTATCTTAACCAAATCGAACCGATTAGATTTGAGAATATATACAAAATCAAGAATACATTTCACAAGATATAAGCATATGTATGAGAGAAAGAACATATATCTTTATTAAGAAAGTAGGAGGAGAATATTACAACCAATAGATCAATTCATCGTCAACCTGCTCCAACTTAATTCTATCCTCATCACACCAAGAATCATCTTAGCAGCATAAGAGTACTTCCAGATCTCATCAATTGAGAATCCAACAACATAACACTACACAAATTTCTTCCTCCCTAGCACTTAGATGAGTGCTCAATTTATAGGTAAATAAATTGTAGTTTCTCAATAAATGGAATTGAATGGCTTTATAATAATAGGTGATACATGTTTCCAAGTTTAGTGGTGATGGATGAAAAGATGTATTCAAAGTATGACACCTATGAGTTCTTCTAGAAGGCACTAGAAATGTGGAGATTCCCAGAACAATGATGATTTCGCTCCCAAGAGACCAACACACCCTTAAGTGTCAGAAAATGCTTTGCAGATCACCCTTGCATGGAGATAAGTTCTTTGCAATGAACTTAGGCCCATTCAGAGCAGCGTTGATGAGTTAATGGGTCATATAATCTATACTTCAAACATTGGAAATATCATGAATTAAATCCATCATTGGAATGCCTTCTCTTAGGGAATATATCAACTGAATTAGGGGATGATATACCCTGTTCATACTGGTCTTAGGGGATGATGCCCAAAATGACCTGTAACAGCTGCCCCCTAAAGCATGAAGTCAAAATAATAATAATATTTGGATGAGATTCTTTATGATGTGATGAGTAGGATCTGAAGCGGACGATGACCTGCATCAATTTGCAATACATTACATCATGATATATGACATATTGGACATGATTATTTGAGGGAGGCATACCCATTCTCAACACATAAACTATCATAACACATACATAAATCACACAGTCATCTACAAATATAGACATTCCTACAGATATAGGCCCATCATCAAATGACCATCTGTGTGTAAAGCCATCATATGGATGATGTGGTACAATTCCTGAAATCGCAGCCTAGATGGATGAAACTAGATCCGGGGTCTTCTTGTCTCGTTTACTCTATCATTTGAAGTAGAAGTCTAACCATGCAAATATATGATGTGAATTCGAACATGGGAAGACATCGTCTGACTACCAGCCAATGATGTAAGCTGTTAACAGACCCGAGAGAAAACACCATTGATGTTAATGGTTCTCAAGGTACTGCATTACAATTTGTAAGGTGTGAATAGATGATTTTATGTTGAATGCGAAACAAAATATTTCAGTCGAAAGTCTGATGATGTCAACCTATTTCCGGAAGTGAGAAAACTATTGATGATGTAGCAAGCTCGAAGGAAATGGAAATGTGTTTCTTAGTTAACTTCCTAGATGATGAGATGATGTCGACAGGAAGAAAATTTATCACGAAACAGGAGTAATGATTTTGGAGACAAAATGTGACTTGATGAATTAATGTTCAGGGATGGCAGTCATGAAAATGAAGGTTTATGAGTGTTGTAGAAGATGAGGAATTACTGGATGAGTTCTCTTGAACATATCAACTACATTGAAATGAGTTGGCAACATTGACCCAAAACCAAAGTGATGGTATGATGGACCATAGGTATGATAGACCATCAAGAAGATCACCCAAACCAAAGCCACGACGATGAAGTGAATGTGTCATGTTCAAGAGAGACCTGCTACTATAAAGTGTTCTGTTCTTTTTCCCAAATTTTCCCCAGTCATTGCTGACCAATACCTCTTTATTTTTTAACAAGCTTGAGGAGGGTAACATATGCTTTATTATCATTCTACCATTTGAGTGAATCCATCACTATTTAATGATTTAAAGAATCTAGTGATAATGAAACTTGATCTTGCCATGATCGACAATTCCAGGGCTATTTTATGTTTTAACGAGTCTAGTGACAATGAAAACTCGATCCTTTTTCATATTTAGAGAGTTGTAATAAGGGACAAAAAGAAAACTCCATAAGATCTTTTTCGTAAATTTGTCACTCATGTCCGAAAAAGTGTAAAATGATACCTGATAAAACCTCTTAGCCATGTTTGACTAAGGTGTTTCTTTTTCGTAAATAATCTATCTCAGTCCAGAAAAGGGTTAAACTTATACTGAGTAGATGTTGTTTCATTTACTTTTACGAGCTCGAAAAGACAAGTGCTTGGCAACATTTTCATATTATCAGAGTCTGAAAAGAGTTAAAAGAAGACTCCAGGGGGTTTCCTTTTTTTGCATTTATCAAAGCTCGAAAAAGAGATAAAATTGTGCTTTAATTTCCTTTTTCCTTTTTATCAAAGCTTGAAAAAAGAGGATAAAGTATGATTTGTGGTCAAAGCATTTTTGAATAATTGTGCACTTCAAACCCACTGTATCAGTTGTAAAACCTATTCAGAGAACCATCAAACGGATTCAAAATACCCGTTTAATAAGAAAAATGAATAAAAACCATAGTCACATCATTAAATATGAATAAAATAATCAAACTGACTATTAAAAAGAAGCTTTTACCATTTCATTTTACCATTTGATAGTTACCATTTGAAATTTAGGAGCTCTGAACCATTTTTTTCCCTCGAACTTCAGCAATAGATTGCGACAGTTTCAGCGGACAATTTCTCGCGCCGTTTGATCCAGGTTGGAGGTCTAAACCTTCTCTTTCTTTTAGTATCATTTATGTTTCATTTCATGGTAAATTTTTAGGGTTTTGAGCTCCTAGGGTAAATATATTACGCTATGAGGGAAACACACCCTTGAATGTTGAAAGGTGCATTGCAGAGCACTGGAATTGAAGTCCAGGTGCATTTGCAATGATCTGTGCATTGACCAGGGGTGCGTTGGGCGCATTTCTCAAATTTGTTTCTTGTTGTGTGCTCAAAATTTCCCAAATGTTTGCATAAAATGGATCCTAATGAAGCTTGTGGTTGAATTTCATGTATTGATCAGATCAAAATTACCATTACGTGGCAAGAAAGAGAACATGAAGAACAAGACATGATTGCCCTAAATGATCCGGGTACTATAAGAGCCCTCAAGGATTGCGGGTTTCTTAAATATTTTAGATTATTATGGATGAGACAAAATATGGAAATATTGGAGTTCCTACTTCGTTCATGGGATCCGACATTACGGGATTTTTACATTGGGGACAAAGTGGTCCCAATATTGGTTGAGGATGTTTACTTTCTCATTGTATTATCGAGGTGTGGTTCTCCTATTTCCCTTGCAGGATCTTCTCTTGGAGGAGAGATAGTGAATGATTACATACACTAGTATTATTAGGCAGGTACTGAACCAAGTAAAGATGGGAAAAAAAACATTCGTGATGTGCGTGATTTTCCTTTGAGAACTATCTTTTTTACTATCATAAAGCTTGCTGGTTCTGTTAGCCCCCCTATGAAATTCTTGACAAGCAAGCTGGGGGCTATATTATTTTGGAGACCTTCAAGGAATGCATCTCCCCTGAAGACACATCATCCTTGAGGTCTCTCTGTGCTTTGCCTTATACAAGTCCCCTCCACTGGTTCTTTTCCCTAAAGGCTTGCATTTACCCCTTGTACCCCTGAAAAATGTCCCCTTTTTCCCCCCTTTTTCCTCCTTCTGTCAAAGTTCCTCTTTTCCCCTTTTTCTTTTCCCTATTAACCCCCTAAATCCCCTCTAAAAATCCCTACACCCTTTGTTTTCCCAAATTCCCCCTCCATCCCCCTATCGTTACCCTTTGGGCCTCAAAATACATGAAAATGGGTTAAAAACCCACTTCAGACCTTATAATAGGCCTCAACCCCCTCTCTGATAGCCCCGTGCATTTTTTCTCTCCATATAACCCAGTGTCGTGACCCAAGCGCTAACCCCAAGGCGCTTGCCCCAGTGTTTCATCGAGCGTGATTACAGCCGTCGATCTGCGCAGAACGGACGAGGATCACCACCCCCACAGCCTCCGTCGTTTTCCCCATTCATCAACTGTCGCCGCATCTTCATCGTTCATTTTCTCGTCAGATTGACGGTGCGGAGCCCATCCGCACTGTGGACCCTGCCACGCACTATTCCAAAACTGCCTGGTTTATTTCGCACTGCCTTTGGGCGGCTGGCAGTTTTTTCCCGACGGCCAGTGATTCCACTCAGCGCTTGACACCTGTCCTCCTGTACGATTTCAAAACCACCCATCTCGCCCGTTAACTCCATCCATCGTGCGTTATTGTTCGGACACGAATGCCCAGCGAAATTGCCGAAGATCGTTCGATCTAGAGCGGCCCATCCGACGGCTATTGCTCGTCGAAGATGCACGATGGATAATCCAGTTGCACATGCGATAGCTCAGGTCATGGCCCGACGTCCGTTGTCCCCCGCCGTTGATCTTCGCCGTGATCGACGGTCCAGAATTGCTCACCTGCCGCTGAATTTTCCACTGTCCCTGGTCCCGCCACATCATCCCACGTGCATTTTCCGTACCTTTCGACCATTCTGTTGCATATAATCGTTCATTTTCATGTTTTTTAATGTTTTTTTCTGTTCAAACTCTACTCTGCAAGACTGCCACCTCCGCCGGAACGATTTGTCACCATTTTTCGCAATTTCTCCCCCAGTTCATCATCTGCACAGCCATTTTCATCCTCTGCACTGCCTCCATCTCCCCGTCCATGGTTTTTCTTGACAGGTTGCGTGTTTTTGCAGGTTTATCAGTTGGTAATGGTCTGCCATGATTACACAGCGTTTAATACAGTGGCAAAGAATTCTGTGCATAGGAAATTAATGCATAAGCCAGTTTTTGCATCGGCAGAGCCTTTCTCCATTGAAGGACAGAGTTTAAGCTCTGCAAACCCTGTCCAGCACCATTAAAGCTCGATTTGTGCCATCAATGGAGCAGCAGTGACCTCGAGGCACGCAAATGCAGATATTTAGGCCTCAAGCTCAAAATTAAAGCATTATGATGGGGATTAAAGGGCTCAATCCAGTTTTTCAAGAGGTAAAGCATCAGAGTGAAGACCACGAGGACCTCTCAGAGATTAAATGCAAGGGAAGCCGTACCACCAGGGTTTTTTCTATAGCAGCAGAATTTTTTTCTTCAGAAAGTACAGGGCGTCCATACATCTTTTATTATGTGCAATGTCCCTGTAGGAAATTCCACCCTAACAACAGTTTAAAATCACCAGAGCATTGATATGGCAGTCCTCTCAGTAGTTTATTTTATTTTATTCAAATCACCAGGAGTACCACAACCGAAACATGTCAAAATCATATTTGAAGGAGATCACTCTTTCATAAAAGGGGTGACAGAGATTAAATACTCAGCATACAAGTAGAATGGGCCTCGGCCCTCTTTCTTTCAGATGTTTAATACAGCATTTAGTGTTCACCTACCTACTCAGTCGATCTTCTGTTCATCCTCTGCTATAAAAACACAGAAGGAAATTATTGTAAAGGTTGTTGATTGGATATCAGAGAAATGCAAGCATTTTCCTCTTGAGACAAGTTCTTTGTGTAATATTGTAAGATAGGTTGAGATTTGATGTATTCAGACTGAATGTTCAAGCTGTGGGCAATGATGTACCTGATTGGTGTTGTTTTTAATATGACAAGCACATTTCTTTGGATACTGATCTAAAGCAGCTGGTGATGTTTTCCTATCTCTGTGTTTGAGTTCATTTCATTCCATTTCTACTGGCTCGCATCAGAAGTTTGGCATAAAATTTACCCTTGATAGGTACCTTATGTTGCTGCTCTCCCAGCCTTTTATGTTTTCTGCTTATATGTGTATCTGAATATTGATTTCAATTGATTTAACGAGTGTAATGGATGTTTTTTCCTGCTCTCTGATGTATGAATTAATGAAATCTATGTTTAGATGTTCTTGTTAGGATTTATGGATGAGTTGAGAACACTGGGAGGTATAGAACCCTGTCTCTGCCTCACTAGGATCTTTCCATCTCATTAAAACTTTCTAAGATCCCTTCTATTAAACTTATCCTTGTTTTTCCTTGGAGTTGCTAAAGCAGACCTGGATTTAAATGACCTCTGGTCCGATCTATAAGCAGCCCCTTTTTCCCCCTTTGAGAGCTGTCTCTGAGTACGTCCAAGTAGGTCTGGAGTTAAATGACCTCTGACCTGATCTATAGACAGAAATTTGGCTGCCTTTCCGTCTTTCCCTCTCACTCATTTTTAGTCCTTAATGTTCCATTCCATCAATCATCTTTTAATATCCAAATTCTCTAGATAACTAGCCCAACTGAAATCTTGCACATTGAACACAAGTAAACCCTTTCTTGACTCCATTGCCCAATGGCCTTGATGTTCCCTGAGTTATCTATCTTCGCCTAGTTTCCTATTTTCTCATCCTTGTCTTATATTGGACCCTTCTTTCCTGATTCCCAACAACCAAACATAAACAATCAAACAAACAAACCCTGTGCCTATAAATAGCTTAAAACCTTAACATTCGAGCTTCAAAGACATAAAACTGATAACTATCATAGAGAGATCCATCTCTGGACCTAGGAGGGCTAGATCATAAGGTATGAAAGTGGTTCTATGTTGTCTCATCTTTTGGTCTTGTCAACCTGTCCAAAACATGGGAACCCCAACATAATGGCGACTCCACTGGGGAAAATTTCTGAGAGCCTATGACCGCTAAACACTAATCTGTCTCCCAGTCTCGTCACCAACATAATGGCGACTCCACTGGGGAACTGTTAAGTGCATTACAATTTAAACATCCCTAGGCATTCAAAACCCAGAATCTCTGGTTAGGTTGGTAGTAAGTTACCCCTTTCTTGAATCAACCTCCATTGTTGAGTGTCCATCATACTCTTAGACAGAGCCTGGAAAGGGCCAGGAAGCCTCCGGATCTCACCCTCTTCGAAGGTGACATATCTGGTAAATGCCCTCCCAGTCAATCTCTGGTTGGAGTTTGTTGTTTTTGAGGAGATTCCTGAAAGGTGATAGTGCCTGAGCACTGAGGTGGACAATGTAACCCCTTAGACATACCCAAAAACCCTCCAACTGGTGACTCCATTATTCCTAAACGAAAAGACTCCACTGGTGATCAGTAGGCCTGCTGATTGTCTTGGTTTCACATTAGACTCCACTGGGAGACCAGCCTTTGAAACAACACTAACCACAACAGACGTAAAAAGTAGGGTTAAGCTACTTGGATAAGGAATAACATTATAGCTTTTAGAACCATTCACACAAGAGCTTATCCCAATCCTGACCCACCTGAAATAGTTGACAATCCGAAGAGTATCCTCAAGGGAGCTCCTACACCTAAAAGACCAGCTATTTCCAGGCACATTCATAGAGCTAATTCTGCACCAGAAGACCTAACAGCTCTATCACATTTTCTCCCTGACCTAGACCCTCCAAACAGTTTACCAAGAGCTAGGTCATTCAGTCACCTAGACCAGCTAGACCTTGAGCTTCACAATACACCATCTCATAGTGGTCAACATACAAGGTACAGAGGAAACCCCCCATCCACACCACCTGATATCCATTTCATTCAAAACTTGGGGCTCTCCCACCCTAGATCTGCCCAGCAGACTTCTGCTAGTCCTAATATCCCTGCCATCCTTCTACCGGCTGCTCAAGTTAACCCTTTA
Source organism: Pinus albicaulis (assembly GCA_034641835.2). Taxonomy (NCBI): domain Eukaryota; kingdom Viridiplantae; phylum Streptophyta; class Pinopsida; order Pinales; family Pinaceae; genus Pinus; species Pinus albicaulis. The sequence continues at coordinate 541,075,708 of CM076575.1, read as the reverse complement.
CCTCATCAGAACATCATCATGGCAGCCTGGTATGCACCTATGGTTTTACCTCAACCTTTGTTACCCTTACCCAATGATTATCAATAAAAAATCCCACACTTCACTGCTAAATAATCCATCATAGCTCAGCAACATGTAGATAAAATGGAGGATTATTTTGACTACATGGAAATTAATGATGAAACAATCAAAATGAGAATTTTTGCCCAAAGCTTGGGAGGTGAGGTGAATAATTGGTTTAAAAACCTACCTGCGGGTAGTATCCAAGATCTCCCTGCTCTATACCAGACTTTCGTCGACAAATGGGAAACTAGGGAAAACCCTTGCCAACTCCTAGCTGAATACATGAGCCTTAAAAGAAACATGGGAGAGAGTGTCCATGATTACACAATAAGATTTAACAACATTTACAATGCCCTCCCCCCACATATGAAACCTCCACAAGGCATGGCCCTAGCTAAGTACCCTGATGGGTTTGATGCTGACATGGCCTATGAGCTTAGGGATAAAGAGTACACCACATTGGAGGACATGCAGAAAGGAGCAGTGAACATAGAGGCAAACCTGATTGAGAAAAGAGCAAGACTGAGATCTGAGAGGAGGGTAACCTATAGGGATGACAATGTAGCCTCCACATCTGATCCAAATTATGAAAAATTGTCTAAAAACATGGAAGAGCTACAGCAAATGATGAAGAAAATGGTTGTCACTGTCAATAACCAAAACAAAAATCAAAACCAGAACCAAAACTTTAGAAGGAACAACAATGCTCCCAACAGACAGAAAGAATCAGATCAGCAAATTATTCCCCCTTTCCAAAACTTTTTAGATGAAGATGAGGGAATCCTAGAAGAGTCCGAAGGGAATGCAATAAACATGTTTGAAACAGAAGACTCAGTCCTTAATTGTGATTCAGGAGAAGATCAACCCTCACCATCATACTGGGATGAGGAACAGTTAGAAACTGAAGATTACAGATTAGGATTTGAAAATGCCATGATGCAGGTCAAAGAACAATATGAACTTAGGAGAAAAAAGAACCAAGACACTTCCAAACCCAAAGCTCCTGAGGTTACCATCAAGAAAAGTCCTGACAAATCTTCTAAAGTGACTGCTGAAAATAGCAAAACAGCAGCTGAAAGTTCTCGGAAAAACAAAGAAAAAGACAACCAAAACGTTGAAAAACAAAGCCAACCAGCTAGTAGCACTGACACTACGGTTAGTGCTCCTGATAAAACTGTCACCAACCCTGTACATAGTGAGAAATCACAAGCTGATACAACCACTAAGACAGTGGCAAATAAAACAGAGTTGAGTATCACAAAGGGCCAGTCCACTTTCAGTTTGGAAAGTGAGATTGCCAAAATCAAAATCCCTATACCATTATCTAAGTTGGCCACTCAGGATGTATATAAAGGCCAAATTTTGAAAGCCTTGAATTTAGGAGAAGTCAATGACACTGTAAATTTGAATGATGATCAACCTGCCCTCCTGTTTGGCCCAAAGATTGAGGGAAAGTTTCAGGAAGGGGTAGTTCCACCGTTCTATATCAGTCTCAACATTCATGAAAAAATACTCCACAATGCCATGCATGATTCTGGAGAGTCACACAATTTAATGCTTAAGGTAGTAATGGAAAAGCTAGGCCTGGAGATAACACAACCTTACAAAGACTTATATTCATTTGACTCTAGCAGAGTGAAATGCCTAGGACTAATCAAAGATTTATGTGTGAGCTTGACCCAGATTCCTGCCAAATGTATGGTCATGGATGTGGTGGTTGCAGATGTACCACCAAAGTATGGCATGTTATTATCGAGATCATGGGGAGCCAAATTCCAGAGAATAATGCAGATGGATGGCTCATATGCCACTATCCCTATCTTCGGCCAACTTAGAATATTGTATAGAGAGTCCCAGATGAAATTCCTAGTTAGTAGCCCCGAGAAGCCTGAAAATTAACTATTATACTCTATGCACACAGACCTATATTCTTTCATTATTTATAACGACCAATCCTTAGGAGAGCCAGAATCACAACGCAGAGATCCAAGCAACAACACAGAGCCCATGGACTTTAGCATAATGGCCACCCTAGAAGAATACGATGGAGAAAACCATGGGTGGGATAATGAAAACGAAACTCAGAATGAACCAGAAACACAATGCAGTCAGCCTATTAATCACACCCCTCAAACTAATACACCACGTGAAGAATAAGACAACCCACAATCTAGTACAGATCCCCCAACGCAGCCTAATGGCGAACCCTTGTGGGAAATGAATTTCGATGGGTCCTGTACTAGAAACAATGCTGGAGCAGGGGTGTGGCTACGTAACACAGAGAATGATCATGCAGAGAGCCATGGTGTGAATCTGCATTTCAAATGCACAAACAATATTGCAGAATACAAGGCCCTAATCCTAGGCCTAAATATGTTGAAAAAACTAGGGGCCCGTAGGATAACTGTGCATGGAGATTCAGAGTTAGTTATCAGACAGGTGAATGGTGAATATACAGCCAAACACCCCAGGTTAAGAGCATACCGGAACGACATTCTAGATTTATTGAAAACATTTGTTGAATATGAATTAGTGTTCATTCCCAGGAGTCAAAATTTTATTGCAAATGGATTGGCTTGTCTAGCCAGTTCATATCCTAAGACTCCAGCTGACCAGCAAATCATCATTCAAACCAAGTTCAGAACTACGGTGCCAGACAATGAAAAATATTGGTAGGTCTTTGAAGGAGACAAGCAGATCGAATATTTCCTGGTGGGCAGAAACGAGTTTGAACTTTATGATTCAGACTCAAAGTTTGATGACAGCTGCCCAAGTGAGGATTCCCTAGATGAACACGAAACACCCCATAACATAGAAATAAACACCTTTTCTGAAGAAACTGGAAATCCAACCAGAAAATGTGAAAATGCAGATACCGAAGAGGTAGAGGTGCTACAGGCCAAAGACAAGAATATACCCAGAGGCCTAGCACCCTTAGAGGACCTATTTGACTTTGATGATGTGGCCAAAAAGCCCACTATAGAACATGCAGATTCAGATGTGGAAGAATGCAACATAGGCACTGAAGATAAACCCAAAATGATCAAACTGGCTAAGTCTGTACCTGCAGACATGAAGAAGAAATACATTGAGCTGTTTAAAGAATTCGTTGATGTGTTCGCATGGAGCTATGAGGACTTAAAGGCTTATGACACCAACATCATACAACACAAGATACCCTTGAAGGAAAATCAGAAGCCTTTCAAACAAAAACTCCGCAGAATCAATCCAAAACAATTTCCTGTAGTTGAGAAGGAGATTAGAAAGATGTACAATGCAGGCATAATAGTCCATGTAAGGTTTTCTGATTGGGTGTCAAACTTAGTGGCTGTGAGGAAGAAGACGGGGGAAATCAGACTACGCATAGACTTCAGAAACCTCAACAGAGCCTCCCTGAAAGACAACTACCCTTTTCCTAGAATGGAACATATACTGCAGAACGTAGTGGGCTCTAAGAGAATCTCCCTGCTTGATGGTTTTTCAGGATACAATCAAGTTCTTGTACTCCCAAAAGATCAACTCAAAACCACTTTTACCACTCCATGGGGCACCTTCATGTATGCGAAAATGCCTTTTGGATTGATGAATGCTGGATCCACCTTCCAGAGAGAAATGGATATAGCTTTCTCAGAAGAGATAGGACGCTTCATAGTTATCTACTTGGATGACTTGACTGTCTTTTCCAAAACTGAAGAAGAACACCTGAAACATCTGAGAAAAGTTTTTGAAAAATGTAGAAGGTACGGTCTGTCACTAAATCCTAATAAAACTATTTTTGGGCTGCAAGAAGGTAAACTTCTTGGTCACATTATATCTGAGAAAGGGATTAGGATAGACCCACAAAGGGTTGATGGGATACTTCAAATCACACACCCGAGAAACATCAAGGAGTTGCAGTCCTTCATTGGGAAGATCAATTTCCTTAGGAGATTCATTCCCAACCTAGCTGAGCACCTTAGGAAAATGACCAACATGCTAAAGAAAGGTGCAGGAATTAAGTGGACTGTTGAAGCCAAGAAATCTTTTGAGTCAGTAAAACTTGCACTCACACAGACCCCAGTACTTATCAGCCCAAACTTCTCAAAAGATTTTATGATCTTTTCCTTTGCCTCTAAACACACAATAGTTGCAGTCTTGCTGCAAAAGAATTCAGAAGGTAATGAACAGCCCATTGCCTTTTTTAGAAAAGCCTTGAGAGATGCACCCTTAAAGTACAACATTATGGAAAAGCAAGCCTATGCCCTGATTAAGGCCTTAAAATACTCTAGGGTGTACATTTTGCATTCTAACACCATTTCTTATGTGCCAAATATAGTGGTCAAAGATATCTTGTCCCAAGACCCTGATGGGAAAAGGGGCAAATGGATTGCTACAATCTTGGAATACGATCTTGAAATAAAACCCACCAAGCTGATCAAAGGTCAAGGCCTGGCCCAGTTAATGGTTGAATGAAACTTGCAGGCCCTTGACATTAACATGATAAATGCCTTAGATGAGCAGGAAGGATTGCCTGACCCCATTGTCGAGGAGAAGTTTCAGAACTCTCCTTGGTATTCCGATATCCTTTATGTGCTCACCAACCTCAATGCCCCCCCAGAACTGTCCAAAACCAAGGCCAGATTCATAAAACTCAAAGCTAGAAACTAATGCATTTTGAATGAGAATCTATACTGGAAAAATCCAAATGGCCTATTGTTGAAATTTTTGCCTGAACCTGAAGCTGAAAGAATTAAACAAGAATTCCATGCTGGAGAGTGTGGAGGCCACCTGAGTTGGAAAGCCACTGCAAATAAAATACTCAGGGCTGGTTACTATTGGCCTACACTCTTCAACAATGTCCATAAAATGATTCTTACCTGCCACAAATGTCAGATCTCTGAAGGCAGAAGAAAGCTCCTCCCCCTCCCCCTGCAACCCATCACTGTTGAAGGTCCCTTTCTGCAATGGGGTCTAGACTTTGTAGGGGAAATTCATCCAGCCTCTTCAGGACAACACAAATGGATCCTAACTGCTACAGATTATTTCACTAAGTAGATAGAGGCCATACCCACTAGGAATGCCACTGATTCAGACATCATTAGGTTCCTAGAAGGTCATATCCTCTCTCGATTTGGTTGGCCAAGGAAAATGATCACCGACAATGTTGCTGCTTTTGGATCCAAGAAAATGGTTGATTTTTGTCACAGGTATCATATCACTCTTGGTCATTCAACTGCCTATTATCCTCGGGGTAATGGCTTGGCTAAATCATCAAATAAGAGCCTAGTCGCAATCATCAAAAAGCTGTTGGAAGAGAACAAAAAGTCATGGCATAAAAAGTTGATACATGCTTTGTGGGCTGACAGGCTCACCACAAAAAAATCCATTGGCATGTCACCATTCCAGCTATTCTATGGGACAGAAGCAGTATTTCCTACCATCCTTGGAGTTCCAGTGATCAAGCTTGTCCAGGAGATCCAATCAGAAGAGGACAGCATGATAAGAAGGATAAATCAGACAATCCATCTTCAGAAAACCAGGGAGGAGGTGTATAACAGAGTTGTCAGAGTCCAGGGAAACATTAAAAAACTATTTGACAAAAGAACCAAAGCTGCTGATTTCAAAATTGGTGACAAGGTTCTGAAGTGGGACTCAAGAAGAGAGGACAAAGGTAAACATGGCAAGTTTGACAGCTTGTGGCAGGGTCCTTACATCATCCAGGCCACTGTGGGTCCCAATGCGTTTTTTCTACAAGAGCTTGGTGGTATAGAACTGTTTGGGGGTCTTGTCAATGGCAGGATGCTCAAACACTACATCTGATAGTTTTCATTTCCAGTTTCATTTCCATTGTACATACCATTGCAATTTTACTTTCAAGAAGACAGAGGAAAATGTTCCAAAAAACAGTAAGAAAGGAGAGGTTCAGGTGTGTTCAAAACATGAACCTCTGAAGTACAAAGATTGGCTTTAATAAACTCAAAAGCTGAGCCAAAGGGAGCAGAATAGTTGGTCCTAATACGCCCAAAGTCTGGACCAACAAGGAACAAAGAAGAATCAGCTCTAATATGCCCAAAACCAGAGCTAAAATCAAAGAAAAGAGGTGACTCAAATATGCTCAAAACCTGAGTCACAAAGAAAGAAGGATATTTCAAATTACAGATTTCATGCCTTCATAGTTTTGTTTGCAGTTTTCTACAAGTCTTCACTCTAGCAAGTCAGACAGTCTAATCCTGGCTTGGTTGTTTTTCAATTTCCTGTCTTAGAATGTAGGAGAAGAAATCTGTTGGACAGTTTAATCCCAGTAGATGTTAGATTAGGTAGAGAAGCGTATGAGGCCAACTGTTTAACCTGGTCTCATGGAGCAATAAGGGTAGATTTAGAATAGGTTGTTTTTGTTTTGAAAATAAAATGTAAGGGGTCTGCTAGCTCAAATGCACCCTAAAGAATAAAAAATGCTAGGACTGTAGTTTGGGTAGGTAGTTTGATTGGGAAAATGTTTCTGCTGATGTAACATATTCATATTGTGGCAGCTGATCAAAGAAAGTGATGTGCCAAGCAGCAGGCAACTGGCCTACTCCAAAGATCATTTCTGGTTTCTTGCCTCCTTCAAGAAGAAGCCATCCCCATGTGGAGCCACTGTTAGCCCCCCGATGAAATTCTTGACAAGCAAGTTGGGGGCTATATCATTTTGGAGACCTTCAAGGAATGCATCTCCCTTGAAGACACATCATCCTTGAGGTCTCTCTGTGCTTTGCCTTATACAAGTCCCCTCCGCTGGTTCCTTTCCCTAAAGGCCTACATTTACCCCTAGTGCCCCTGCAAAATGTCCCCTTTTTTCCCCCTTTTCCTCCTTCTGTCAAAATTCCTCTTTTCCCATTTTTATTTTCCCTATTAACCCCCTAAATCCCCTCTAAAAATCCCTACACCCTTTGTTTTCCCAAATTCCCCCTCCATCCCCCTATCGTTACCCTTTGGGCCTCAAAATACATGAAAATGGGTTAAAAACCCACTTCAGACCTTATAATAGGCCTCAGCCCCCTCTCTGATAGCCCCGCGCCTTTTATCTCTCCATATAACCCAGCGCCGTGACCTAAGCGCTAACCCCAAGGTGCTTGCCCTAGTGTTTCATCGGGCACAATTATAGCCGTCGATCTGCGCAGAGCGGACGACGATCGCTGCCCCCGCAGCCTTCGTCGTTTCCTCGTTCATCAACTGTCGCCGCATCTCCACCTTTCATTTGCCCATCAGATTGATGGTGCGAAGCCCATCCGCCCTGTGGACCCCACCACACACTATTCCAAAACTGCCTGGTTTATTTCGCACAGCCTTTGGGCGGCTGGCGGTTTTTCCCGACAGCCAGCGATTCCACTCAGTTCCTGACACTTGTCCTCCTGTACGATTTCAAAACCACCCATCCCACCTGTTAACTCCATCCATCGCGCGTTATTGTTCGGACATGGATGCCCAACAAAATTGTCGAAGACCGTCCGACCTAGAGTGGCCCATCCGACGGCTATCGCTCGTCGAAGATGCACGATGGATAATCCAATTGCGCACATGATAGCTCAGGTCATGGCCCGACGTCCGTCGTTCCCCACCGTTGATCTCCGCTGCGATCGACGGTCCAAAATTTCTCACCCGCCACTGACTTCTCCACTGTCCCCGGTCCCGCCACGTCATCCCACGTGCATTTTCCGAACCTTTCGACCATTCCGTTGCATATAATCGTTCATTTTCATGTTTTTTAATGTTTTTTCTGTTCAAACTCTGCTCTGCAAGATTGCCACCTCCGCCGGAACGATTTGTCACCATTTTTCACGATTTCTCCCCTAGTTCATCATCTGCACGGCCATTTTCATCCTCTGCACTGCCTCCATCTCCCCGTCCATGGTTTTTCTTGACAGGTTGCGTGTTTTTGCAGGTTTATCAGTTGGTAATGGTCCGCCATGATTACACAACATTTAATACAGCGGAAAATAATTATGTGCACAGGAAATTAATGCATAAGCCAATTTTTGCATCGGCAGAGCCTTTCTTCATTGAAAGACAAAGTTTAAGCTTTGCAAACCCTGTCAAGCACCATTAAAGCTCGATTTGTGCCATCAATGGAGCAGCAGTGACCTCGAGGCACGCAAACACAGATATTTAGGCCTCAAGCTCAGAATTAAAGAATTATGATGGGGATTAAAGGGCTCAATCCAGTTTTTCAAGAGGTAAAGCATCAGAGTGAAGACCCCGAGGACCTCTCAGAGATTAAATTCAAGGGAAGCCGTACCACCAGGGTTTTTTCTACAGCATCAGAATGTTTTTCTTCAGCAAGTACAGGGTGCCCATATAGCTTTTATTATGCGCAATGTCCCTGCAGGAAATTCCACCCTAACAACAGTTCAAAATCACCAGAGCATTGATATGGTAGACCTCTCAGTAGTTTATTTTATTTTATTCAAATCACCAGGAGTACCACAGCCGAAACATGTCAAAATCATATCTGAAGGAGATCACTCTTTCATAAAAGGGGTGACAGAGATTAAATACTCAGCATACAAGCGGAATGGGCCTCAACCCTCTTTCTTTCATATGTTTAATACATCATTTAGTGTTCACCTACCTACTCAGTCGATCTTCTGTTCATCCTCTGCTATAAAAACACATAAGGAAATTATTGTAAAGGTTGTTGATTGGATATCAGAGAAATGCAAGCATTTTCCTCTTGAGACAAGTTCTCTATGTAGTATTGTAAGATAGGTTGAGATTTGATGTATTTAGACTGAATTTTCAAGCTGTGGGCAATGATGTACCTGATTGGTGTTGTTTTTAATATGACAAGCACATTTCTTTGGATACTGATCTAAAGCAACTGGTGATGTTTTCCTATCTCTGTGTTTGAGTTCATTTCATTCCATTTCTATTGGCTCGCATCAGAAGTTTGGCATAAGATTTACCCTTGATAGGTACCTTATGTTGCTGCTCTCCCAGCCTTTTATGTTTTCTGCTTATATGTGTATCTGAATATTGATTTCAATTGATTTAACCAGTGTAGTAGATGTTTTTGCCTGCTCTCTGATGTATGAATTAATGAAATCTATGTTTAGATGTTCTTGTTAGGATTTATGGATGAGTTGAGAACACTGGGAGGTCTAGAACCCTGTCTCTGCCTCACTAAGATCTTTCCATCTCATTAAACCTTTCTAAGATCCCTTCTGTTAAACTTATCCTTGTTTTTCCTTGGAGTTGCTAAAGGAGACCTGGATTTAAATGACCTCTGGTCCAATCTATAAGCAGCCCCTTTGTTCCCCTTTGAGAGCTATCTCTGAGTACGTCCAAGCAGGTCTGGAGTTAAATGACCTCTGGCCTGATCTATAGACAGAAATTTGGCTATCTTTCCTTATTTCCCTCTCACTCATTTTCAGTCCTTAATGTTCCATTCCATCAATCATCTTTTAAGATCCAAATGCTCTAGATAACTAGCCCAACTGAAAGCTTGCACATTGAACACAAGTAAACCCTTTCTTGACTCCATTGCCCAATGGCCTTGATGTTCCCTTAGTTATCTATCTTTTCCTAGTTTCCTCTTTGCTCATCCTTGTCTTATATTGGTCCCTTCTTTCCTGGTTCCCAACAACCAAACATAAACAATCAAACAAACAAACCCTGTGCCTATAACTAGCCTAAAACCTTAACATTTGAGCTTCAAAGACATAAAACCTTTGACTATCATAGAGAGATCCCTTTCTGGACCTAGGAGGGCTAGATCCTAAGGTCTGAAAGTGGTTCTATGTTGTCTCATCTTTTGGTCTTGTCAACCTGGCCAAAACATGGGAACCCCAACAGGTTCCATGACACTACATGTTGCAAAACGATCATACATGTAGTATGCACTTGAGTGTCTAGAATAAAAAATGTTCAACTGGGCTGAATAAATACTCTTTCAGATGAAAGAACAACTGACTAAAGCAAAGGGTGGAAGGAAGAAGAATTTTGGTTATGGCTCGATCCTGATTTCCTTCATTTTAGAGCGATTTCCATTGATGCAGCAACAACATGTTACATTGAGCATATCTAGTCCTAGAGATCCTCAGATGCAGAGATGGGTTGAATTGATGGCTAGACATGCTGGTCAATTGACCATCATATTCTCTACTGAATTCATTGCCTGGTTCAAATGACAGATTATTGCCACAGAGGAGTATCCATATGTAGGCATGGATTTTCATGGAGATCTTGACTCGATTTTACGAGATGGTGCTCAATGGGGTGCAATGGGTAAAAATGTTTTGACCATGTTTTTGATTTTAAGGTTTCTACATGTTTTTTGTATTTTTGATGTTTTCAAAGACTAAACTAAAGTTTTGATGTACAAAGATGTGGGTAGTGGGTCGACCAAAGCAGGCAGCAGATGAGCCAGCAGAGAGGACTATCAGGAGAGAAGTCCTTCGGGATTTAGATTTGACCGAGACTCTTGCTGAGTTGTAGTAGCATGTTGAGGGATTGACTCTTGGGATACTGGATTGCCGGATCGAGGAGTTACCTATGAGAGTGCAACACCATACTATTGGTGTTCCTAGCCATTGGATGAGGCTATTGCACATGATAGCTAGAGAAGTTTCTTGTTATCATGAGCATCACTAGTTTATTTTTGACATTTTTGCATACATTTTGAGGTTAGATGACCAATGTGTCTTGGAATTTTTTTTTGTAAAAACCTAAACTATCTATCTATTTTTTTCAGTGTTTTCATATGTTTAATGTGAAATCCTATTCAATTGTGTGATGCAAATTGAAAATGTGTCTTTACATGTGTTGCAAATGTCTATTTAAAACATAATTTGCTAGAGAATCAGTTAATGTGTTCAAATTTCTGGAAATGTGCTGATATAGAATGTAATAAAAATGTCTTTCCAAAAGTCGAACTCTAAAGAAAATGTGATGAAGTGTTGTATTTCGGATAGTATAGATGCTAGTAAGTTGCAGTACGACAAGTTGTGAGTCTAACCTAATGATGATGCAGTTAATACCAAATGAAATGGCAACAGAGAGAAGTTCAATCAACGTGCTATACTAAATGATATTGTTTGTGGATTGACTGATAAAAATCCCTTGAAAAATCACAAACTCACCATCTGGAGTGAAAATGGCCCATGATGTAGAGGATAGGTTATGCGTACTACACTAGCACCATAGACGTACCCAACGAAGATTTAGTCATCTACGATGAAATGTAAAGTGCATTAATAACTTCAAGAAAACTCTAAAACAAACTAAGACAGTAAATGCAAATCAAAGCATATATGCAATATGATATAAAAGTTTACTACGCTCAATTAAGTATAGCAAAATTTACGATACGACCCATTTCGAGGCTGCACCAATGGAATTCCATCATAATCAACTAACTCATAGGCACCCTTAGCCAGAACTCTTTTGATAATGTAGGGGCAATGCCATAGTGGCTCAAATTTTCCTGTTCCTATCAAATCAACTTCCTGATCATAAATCAAGACCAAGTCTCACTCTAAGAAGATGTGAGGCTTGACATGTTGGTCATATTGTGCCTTGATTCATCTCGTATGCACTTCGTTGGCCAATGCAACTTCACAACACGTTTCATCTAGATGGATGAGGTTAAAAAGACGTGCTTCTTCATTAGAGGTGTCAGGTATCAGGTCAACAACGAGTTTTAATGATGAAATTTCACGTTGGATTGGTAAGATAGCTTCTAGACCATACACCAACTTAAAGGGAGTAAATCCGGTTGCATTTCTCACCAAGGTTCGATATGCCTATAGAGCCAAGTGCAAGATTAAATTCCAATTTTGTTTGTGAACCCCTATCATTCGTTGAAGCATTCGATTAAGGATCTTGTTAATGGATTTAACTTGTCTATTAGATTTTGCATAATAAGGGGTATAACTATCATGCGATACTCCTAATTTGGAAGTCAAATCATTCATCATGTTTTTGCGAAAATTCTTACCATGATCTGTAACTATAGCTTGTGGTACACCAAACTAAGAGATAACATAATTGAAAAAGAAAAATTCAGTTGTTTTTCCTGTGTTATTGAATGTAGGCATCACTTCGGCTAACTTGGTAAAGTAGTTGACTGCGGCAATAATATAACCATGCCCCCCGACTGAACGAGGGTTGCAGGTCATGAAGTCGATTCCCCATTTTTCCAATGGTCCCATAGCGATGACATGATGCATTGGTGCTGGCAGCATGCGGATTTTATGATAAAATATTTGGCACGCATGACAACTTCAAACAACAAGAATTCAGTCACAAAATATGGTTGGCTAGAAGTAACTGGCGTGGAGAATCTTCTGTGTAGTACCGTAACCAGAAAAATTTCCACCACAAGCACCAGCATGACAATCATTTAAAACTTTCTCAGCCTCCTCATGTGTGAGGCACCTCCTTAAAATCGTATCAACACCACGACGATAAAGTGTATCGCTGATGATTAGATATTCTTTGGCTTGGTATCGAATATGTCGTTGTTGCGAGTGACAGGTATCGGGCTAGAAATTTTGGGTTTGGAGATAAATGATAAAATCCCCATACCAAGGGTCAGATGACCCAATCAGAAACAAGGACTCTGGTTTTTAAACTTCTGTGGTTATAGTTATTGTTATCAGAAATCGGATTATCCACGGTATCATAGAAGACTTGTCGACGTTTCGAATCACAACGGGGATCCATCTTTAGGATGAGAAATAATGAATGAAAAATAAAAGAAGGAAGCAGGGGGAGCAAGGTATAAATAGTGAGGGAAATGATGAGAGAGGAACCGACAGCAACTTAAGCTAAAAACTTAATTTTATTGAATAATTAATTCTATTTAATTTAATTAATAATAACCCTGCTTTCTAATTTTTATAATTCCCACTAAGTAATTATTTAAAATTCTAATTAAAAATATCAAAATTCTACCTAAGGTCTAAAATATTAAATTATTAAAAATTTTATAAATTTTTTTATATTATATTCTAATAAATCACTTGAAATTCCTATTCTAAAATTTATTTAAATTCCTATTCTAAAATTTTAAATTAAAAACTATATTAAGATAATAACCTTAATTAAATTTTAATACATTTATAAACCAACTTAATTTTTTTTTTTAAAGCAAAACCTAGAGAAACTAAAATAGTAGAGCTAAATTTTATAATAACCCTAAAAGATCTATCTCTAAAATGTACATACTAACTAGGCTTAACTTAATAATTAAAAAGATAATAATTAATAAAACCCTAATAAAACATTTTATCTATAAAATTACTAGATAATTAAGCTAAAACCTATAATCCTACAACTATAATTAAAATGATAATCCTATTTTAATTTTTGATTATAAATTTTTTAATTTAAAAAGAAACCTAGAATTACTAAAGCAGCTTTATTAAAAAAAAATTCTACACTAATTAACATAAATTAGAGAAATTAATTCTTATAAATTAATCTAAAGGGTCAAAACCTAAAATAAAACTATAAACTATGAGGATTTAACTTAATACTTGACTAAACCCTAATAAATTTTAATAATAAAAATTCTTATTAACTAACCCTAAATTAAAACTATTAACTATGAAGATTTTACATGATACTTGACTAAACCCTGATAAATTTTAAATATAAAAATACTTATTAACTAAACCTCCCTCTAAAATTTCAATTTTTAGACTATATATTAAATAAATAAGTATGATTTGAATTCTAATTAAATTAAATTTAGCTTCCATTCACTGATAATAAATATTAATTGATTAATTTTCATCTAAAAAAAAAATTAATAAAATAAATATATATTACGGGTGAGGGAAATAAGAGTTCTATCCTGACCCTAAACTATCTTACTAAAAATGAAAAGAAGTAAACCTACCAACTCATACCTGAAATGTGAATGAACTTACGTCGCAAATTTGTCTAATAAGGGGTCGACAATTGTCACTAATCTCGTATCCTCTGTCCCTGTTGATGTTATCCGGGTGTTTTATAATTTCTAGCGCTTCTCTAACCTTACGTCTTAGATAGTGTTCCTCCCTTGCAATGATTTTAGCATCCTCAAGACGTAAGTGATGCTTTGTTTTCAAGGAGTGATCAACAAGGGCGGAGGTTCGCGATCGCTCATGCTTAATATCAACACCATGCTCTTTCAGACGCCTTTGAAGAGAGCATCCTGTTTCACCAATGCAACTCTTCCCACATGAGCAGTCGATTCTGTAAACACCTTTAAGTTGCCCCTCACTAATGATTTCTTTAACAGAGCATATTTTGTCTAATGGTTCCAGTTGTTGAGAGTTGAGCAAAAATGTTACTTCTTCCTAGCACCTTGGAAATCTTATTTGTCACCCCCTTAATGTATGGCAGAAAAACTCTTCCACTACTTTCTTGAGGATCCTGACGTCTCTTAGATATGATGGTGCTTCTTGCTCTGTTTATGGCCTTCCTGATTTCCCTTTCCTTATATCCTATACCAAGGAAAACAAATGTCAGATGAGAGATTTCTTCTTCTAGGTGTTCCTTATCAGATATTCAGGTGTCGCAATGGGTTCATCACTCTCACTGATAGTGGCCAACTTATTTATGGAAAACTTCAAAAAGAAAGCCCTTGCATCCTTTCCTTTAAGTCTAGGTTGGTGGAAAATATTTGTTGATGACACTAACATAAAGTGGTCACATGGTAGGGATAGCCTTGAGAAATTCTTCAATCACCTTAACTCAATTTCCTCGGAAATCAAGTTTACTATGGAGATGGAAGAAAATAGGAGCATTCCTTTTTTGGATGTCCTAGTTACCAGAAAGGAGGATGGAACATAGGGCATCAAGTTTTAGGAAGAAAACCCATATGGACAGCTACCTTCACGCTGAGTCTTACCATCATCCTACTCAGAAATTTGGGGTCCTTAACACTCTTTCCGTTAGAGCTCTTAGAATATCCGATAAGGAACACTTGGAAGAAGAAATCTCTCATCTGAAATATGTTTTCCAGGGCATAATATATAAGGAAAGGGAAATCGGGAAGGCCATAAATAGAGCAAGAAGCACCATCATATCCAAGAGACGTCAGGATCCTCAAGAAAGCAGTGGAATAGTTTTTCTGCCATACATTAAGGGGGTGACAAATAAGATTTCCAAGGTGCTAGGAAGAAGTAACATTTTTGCTCAATTCTAAGCAACTGGAACCATTAGACAAAATATGCGCTCTGTTAAAGACATCATTAGTGAGGGGCAACTTAAAGGTGTTTACAAAATAGACTGCTCATGTGGGAAGAGTTACATTGGTGAAATGGGATGCTCTCTTCAAAAGCGTCTGAAAGAGCATGGTGCTGATATTAAGCATGAGCGATCACAAACCTCTGCCCTTGCTGATCACTCCTTGAAAACAAAGCATCACTTGCGTCTTGAGGATGCTAATATCATTGCAAGGGAGGAACACTATCTAAGACGTAAGGTTAGATAAGTGCTAGAAATTATAAAACACCCGGATAACATCAACAGGGACGGAGGATACGAGATTAGTGACAGTTGGCGACCCCTTATTAGACAAATTTGCGACGTAAGTTCATCCACATCTCAGGTATGAGTTGGTAGGTTTACTTCTCTTCATTTTTAGTAAGCTAGTTTAGGGTCAAGATAGAACTCTTATTTGCCTCACTCGTAATATATATTTATTTTATTAATTTTTATTTTTAGATGAAAATTAATCAATTAATATTTATTATCAGTGAAAGGAAGCTAAATTTAATTTAATTAGAATTCAAGTCATACTTATTTATTTAATATATAGTCTAAAAATTGAAAATTTAGAGGGAGGTTTAGTTAATAGTATTTTTATATTTAAAATTTATCAGGGTTTAGTCAAGTATCATGTAAAATCTTCATAGTTAATAGTTTTAATTTAGGGTTAGTTAATAAGAATTTTTATTATTAAAATTTATTAGGGTTTTGTCAAGTATTAAGTTAAATCCTCATAGTTTATAGTTTGATTTTAGGGTTTGACCCTTTAGATTAATTTATAAGAACTAGTTTCTCTAATTTATGTTAATTAGTGTATAATTTTTTTTTTAATAAAGCTGCTTTAGTAATTCTAGGTTTCTTTTTAAATTAAAAAATTTATAATAAAAAATTAAAATAGGATTATCATTTTAATTATAGCTGTAGGATTATAGGTTTTAGCTTAATTATCTAGTAATTTTATAGATAAACAGTTTTATTAGGGTTTTATTAATTATTATCTTTTTAATTATTAAGTTAAGCCTAGTTAGTATGTACATTTTAGAGATAGATCTTTTAGGGTTATTATAAAATTTAGCTCTACTATTTTAGTTTCTCTAGGTTTTGCTTTTATTTTTATTTTTTTAAGTTAGTTTATAAATGTATTAAAATTTAATTAAGGTTATTATCTTAATATAGTTTTTAATTAAAAATTTTAGAATAGGAATTTCAAGTGATTTATTAGAATATAATATAAAAAAAATTTATAATATTTATAATAATTTAATATTTTAGACCTTAGGTAGAATTTTGATATTTTTAATTAGAATTTTAAATAATTACTTAGTGGGAATTATAAAAATTATAAAGTAGGGTTATTATAAATTAAATTAAATAGAATTAATTATTTAATAAAATTAAGTTTTTAGCTTAAGTTGCTGTCGGTTCCTCTCTCATCATTGCCCTCACTATTTATACCTTGTTCCCCCTACTTCCTTCTTTCATTTTTCATTCATTCTTTCTCGTCCTGAAGATGGATCCCCGTCGGGATTCGAAATGTCGACAAGTCTTCTATGATACCGTGGATAATCCGATTTCTGATAACAATAACTATAACCACGGAAGTTTAAAAACCAGAATTATTTCCCTACACGGAGGGGAGTCTTGGGCAGATATATGTTATTTGGAAAGAACTAGAATCAAGATTGAAATAAGGGCTGCAGATCTCCATTTTCTGAAAGAATGTCGTGACTTTAACTTGATCCCTGACTTCGCCCGCATTAACCCCACTCTTCACCTTCGCAGATTCAATATATTGTTTCGTAAGCTTAGTTTTAGCATTATACGTGGGGAGATTAAGCGCACTCGTGCAACATTAGATAGGTTGGGACGCACAACTCTTTCTCTGCATTTGAAGCTGGAAAATCTAGTTAGTGCAGATATTTGGAAAACCATCAATGCAAAAGCAGCTATTAGAGCTCAGAAGGAGGGTTAGGTAGCGCGTGATAGACAATCTAGGAAATTGGTCAAATTCAAGAAACTGGCTCTCATTGAGAAGCATGTGTCGGATTCTAATGGATCGTTAAATAGTTTCCGAGAATGTGCTAAATCCTTCTGCATACCCATGCACTCAAGCAGATCTATCATTTCTGTCAGTAGTTCTTCTAATAATGGCTCTGCTGCTAACGAAGTAAATCAGACTATTTCTCTGGATAGTAGTAACCACAACAATGATACACCGAAGAAGGACGATCCCAACAATTTTAGCGAATGAGAAAGTTTGACTAAAGTCGATTCTGATTCTACATCGAAGAGCAGGTGTGCCTAAAAACACACCGAACTTCTTAAAATCAGAAATTTAAGTCTGGATAGGGTTCCTCTAGTTGTGCCAGTAGGTCTGCGTAGTTTCGTCAGCAACGGTTTCCCAGTCCACGTAGACCCTAATCGCGTAGCTCTGAACAGGACGAAACTTGATGATGAGTCTGTATTTAATTCAAATTTCATTTAACAGAATAATGCACTCGATGATTCAGCTGTTAAGTTTGATAGCAGTAGGATTTCCATATTGGAGGACTCCTCCGTGGATAAGCGGAACTCGGTTTATCCTAACCGGAGTTTAGGAATGAGGAACACATCCCTTAAAACAGGTATTGAAATCTTTAACGGGAGCAATACGAGTTGTTCAGAAAATAGAGATGTAGGGCCTTACCATGTGGTCAGCAACCGTGAGGTCCATAAAGATCGTGTTGACTCGTGAATCAACTCTCATTTTGAAGGAGAAATGCAACGTAGCCCACGTAGCCCACGTTGCGCATGTGAATTTTCACTATCCATTTCGAAAGTAGGTAACAATGATTGCGTCAACTCTCATTTTGAAGGAGAAATGCAACATATCCCACGTAGCCCACGTGGCTCGTGTGGCTTTTCGCAATCCATTTTGAAAGTAGGTAACAACGATTACGGGAGCATGGTGAAGAAAGAGATTAATGAAAGGACTTTTGCTAGTGAAGATAATAATAAGGTTCCCTTATGTAAAAGTAGCATAAACATGGATGAAATTAATACTAAGATTATGAAGAACCTTTTATATAATGAGGATAGTAATATTATTAGGAAGCCCGCAGATGATATCAATAAGAAGCACTTGGATGATAATAACAAAAAGGTCGTAAACCTTTCTTCAGTGGAATTAAGTCTTGAGACTCGTAGGATTCTTGGCAAAGGTTTAGGGTTTGTTTTTTCCCCCAAGGGTATTCCGAAGGAAAGCATCTTGTGCAGTATTGAGGAAGGCATTCAAGGCTTACCTCTGGATGACAAAGAAGCCCTTAAACAAGAATGCTCCATGATTCTAAGAAAAGCTAAACCCCCTAGAAGTAACCTTAGCAAGGAGGATATAGGCGCTCTTAGAGCCCTTCGCAATAATGACAAGATTGTAGTCCTTAGGGAAAACAAGGGAGGGGCTGTTGTGGTTTTAGATAAGGTGGATTGTATTAAGAAAATGAAGGAACATCTTGATTTTGGGAGCTATAAGAAGTTTAATACCAACCCCTTACCAAAGATCCTTAGAGAGGTTAAGAAGGAAATCTCAAACTCTCATCTCGATGACAAGTTGAAGAAGAAATTGACCCCCTCCAGTGAGGTGATTCCGAGAATTTATGGGCTTCCCAAGATTCATAAAGACGGGGTTCCCCTTAGACCAATTTTTAACACCATTGGATCCCCCACGTATGAACTAGCAAAATATGTCGTGAAAATTATCAAGCCTTTGGTGGGAAACACTGAGTCCTTTATTAAAGACTCTAGTGACTTCATCAAACTTTTGAAAAAGAGAAGGTGGAGGAGTATGACATCCTGGTAAGCATTGATGTGATCTCATTGTTTACCAAGATCCCTTTGGATGAAGCAGTAAAAGTTATTAATGGAGTCATAGATCCTAAGACAGCCAAGCTTGTTGAGATTTGCTTAAGATCTACCTTCTTCAGCTTCCAAGGGGAATTCTATGAGTAGGTTTCAGGTGTCGCAATGGGTTCACCACTCTCACCGATTGTGGCCAACTTATTTATGGAAAAATTCGAAAAGAAATCCATTGCATCCTTTCCTTTAAGTCTAGGTTGGTGGAAAATATTTTTTGATGACACTAACATAAAGTGGTTGCATGGTAGGGATAGCCTTGAGAAATTTTTCAATCACCTTAAATCAATTTCCTCAGAAATCAAGTTTACTATGGAGATGGAAGAAAATAGGAGCATTCCTTTTTGGGATGTCCTGGTTACCATAAAGGAGGATGGAACATTAGGGCATCAAGTTTTTAGGAAGAAAACCCATACGGACAACTACCTTCATGCTAAGTCTTACCATCATCCTACTCAGAAATTTGGGGTCCTTAACACTCTTGCTATTAGAGCTCTTAGAATATATGATAAGGAACACATGGAAGAAGAAATCTCTCATCTGACATCTGTTTTCCTGGGTATAGGATATAAGGAAAGGGAAATTAGGAAGGCCATAAACAGAGAAAGAAGCACCATCATATCCAAGAGATGTCAGGATCCTCAAGAAAGCAGTGGAAGAGTTTTTTTGTCATACATTAAGGGGGTGACAGATAAGATTTCCAAGGTGCTAGGAAGAAGTAACATTTATTCTCAATTCTCAGCAACTAGAACCATTAGACAAAATATGTGCTTTGTTAAAGACAACATTAGTGAGGGGCAACTTAAAGGTGTTTACAAAATTGACTGCTCATGTGGGAAGAGTTACATTGGTGAAACAGGACGCTCTCTTCAAAAGCGTCTGAAAGAGCATGGTGCTGATATTAAGCATGAGCGATCGTGAACCTATGCCCTTGCTGATCACTCCTTGAAAACAAAGCATCACTTGCGTCTTGAGGATGCTAAAATCATTTCAAGGGAGGAACACTATCTAAGACGTAAGGTTAGAGAAGCGCTAGAAATTATAAAACACCTGGATAACATCAACAGGGATGGAGGATACGAGATTAGTGACAGTTGGCGACCCCTTATTAGACAAATTTGCGACGTAAGTTCATCCACATCTCAGGTATGAGTTGGTAGGTTTAATTCTCTTCATTTTAGTAAGCTAGTTTAGGTTCAAGATAGAACTCTTATTTCCCTCACTCGTAATATATATTTATTTTATTAATTTTTATTTTTAGATGAAAATTAATCAATTAATATTTATTATCAGTGAATGGAAGCTAAATTAAATTTAATTAGAATTCAAATCATACTTAATTGAAAATTTAGAGGGAGGTTTAGTTAATAAGTATTTTTGTATTTAAAATTTATCAGGTTTTAGTCAAGTATCATGTAAAATCTTCATAGTTAATAGTTTTAATTTAGGGTTAGTTAATAAGAATTTTTATTATTAAAATTTATTAGGGTTTAGTCAAGTATTAAGTTAAATCCTCATAGTTTATAGTTTTATTTTAGGGTTTGACCCTTTAGATTAATTTATAAGAATTATTTTCTCTAATTTATGTTAATTAGTGTAGAATTTTTTTTAATAAAGTTGCTTTAGTAATTCTAGGTTTCTTTTTAAATTAAAAAATTTATAATCAAAAATTAAAATAGGATTATCATTTTAATTATAGTTGTAGGATTATAGGTTTTAGCTTAATTATCTAGTAATTTTATAGATAAAAAGTTTTATTAGGGTTTTATTAATTATTATCTTTTTAATTATTAAGTTAAGCCTAGTTAGTATGTACATTTTAGAGATAGATCTTTTAGGGTTATTATAAATTTAGCTCTACTATTTTAGTTTTTCTAGGTTTTTCTTTTAAAAAAATTTTAAGTTAGTTTATAAATGTATTAAAATTTAATTAAGGTTATTATCTTAATATATTTTTTAATTTAAAATTTTAGAATAGGAATTTCAATAAATTTTAGAATAGGAATTTCAAGTGATTTATTAGAATATAATATATAAATTTTTATAAATTTTTTAATAATTTAATATTTTAGACCTTAGGTAGAAGTTTGATATTTTTAATCATAATTTTAAATAACTACTTAGTGGGAATTATAAAAATTAGAAAGTAGGGTTATTATAAATTAAATTAAATAGAATTAATTTAATAAAATTAAGTTTTTAGCTTAAGTTGTTGTCAGTTCCTCTCTCATCATTGCCCTCACTATTTATACCTTGTTCCCCCTGCTTCCTTCTTTCATTTTTCATTCATTGTTTCTCGTCTTGAAGATGGATCCACGTTGGGATTCGAAATGTCGACAAGTTTTCTATGATACCGTGGATAATCCGATTTCTGAAAACAGAGACTCATCTGGAATTGATGGTTCTGATGTTGTTTCAGTACTATCAGAGGGAAGGTCGCAGAGAAGCTCAACCATAAATAAAGACTTCTTTGACTTGGATTTGATGAATTCCAAATCAAATTCCTGCAAAATGTTGATCCATTTTGGATATCTCCCCCCCCAAAAAAAATTGATGTGATAGAATGTATGTCATAGGGTTGCAATCTGAAATGAAAATGGTCTTCCAGAGCAGGATATAATGGCGAAATATCTGGACAGCTTGAATGACTGCCAACACGAGCTTTTCGCCGTATGAATAATTAAATTCTGTATCATTGAGATTACGACTCAAATAATATATCGTATTTTCTATACCATCTTCTTCTTGGACCAAAACCATGGCAATGGTCATATGTACCATGACAATATACAAAAAATAATCACTCTGATAATTAGGGGGATACATTAATGACGCTTGGATCACAGTATCTTTAAGAGCATCAAAATAAGCTTGCGCAACCTTATCCCAATGGAAGGGAATACCCTTTTTCAAGAGACGAGTAAATCCTTTAGCCATTTTGGTGTAGTTGGGTATGAACCTCCTTAGGAAGTTAGCCTTTCCTTGAAGTTTCTATAACTGAAGTAAGTTTGATGGCGCAGAAAAATCAAGAATGGCATGGACCTTCAGTGGGTCGATTCGAATTCCTTATTTTGATACGAAAAATCCAAGAAAACAACTAGAACCAACACAAAACACACATTTGTGTGGATTGAGGCATATCTTGTAGTGTCGGTAGCGTAAAAATATAGCTCTCAAATTTGTTGGGTGATCTATTCATTTTCATGAATGCACAGGGAAATCGTCTAGATAAGGTTGAACAATGTGCTTAATGTCATGGAAAGCATAATCCATTGCTCTCTGAAATGTTTCCTTGACGTTATTTAAACCAAATGGGAGTTTACGATAAGCGAATGTGCCCCAGTAAAAGATGAATCCATCCATGAACGAAAATATTTCATAGCCAACACATTTGTTAATAATTTGGTCGATAAAGGGAGTAGGATAGTTTTATTTTGGACAAGAAATATTAACATCCCAATAATCGACACACATTGTGATTTTCCCTTGTTTCTTCATGACAGGAACAATGTTGGAAACCCAATCAGTAAGCAGAATAGGGTAAATGAAACCATCATGCAAACGTTTTTCAACTTCTGCTTTAATGGCAATAACCTTCTTCGGATGAACATGACGAA
Organism: Pinus albicaulis; assembly: GCA_034641835.2. Lineage (NCBI taxonomy): Eukaryota > Viridiplantae > Streptophyta > Pinopsida > Pinales > Pinaceae > Pinus > Pinus albicaulis. The sequence goes on along the minus strand of CM076575.1, from coordinate 541,052,921 downwards.
GGTGTTGATGCACCAGTCTGACATCAGGGTACATTTTAATTGTGTGCTCAATGATACTATAATTTATGCCTAGCATTTCCTCATAAGACTAAGAAAATATATCTCAGAATTCACGAAAAAGAGAGCGATAAGTGTCGAGCTCGGATGCAGAAGAAGACATGCCGACATGAATGTTTTCTACAATGCTAGTTTTGGTTGAAATATCGATAGAAATGGTTTCTTCAATATTTGACAGGTTTCACTCATATTCGATGGAATTAATTGGAACAGAATTTGAAAATAAATCAGAGATTGTAGGGCGATATAGTTCAATAAAATTATCTTTTTTGTAATCTTGAAGACGGGAACGATGATGATAATCATCCCATGGTTATCCTTTTGACATCATGGCTTCCACAATGCTCTCATCAGTCAAGAAAGTGGATGAAAAAGGATCAAAAGGAGTACAAAAATCTAATGAACTATCGACCCAAAAGATCGACAACGATGAATCAGGATGCGCTGCCCAAGCCAAGTAAATTGATTTCTATGCCAGCTCAATTGGGCTTGGTGGAAAAAATTCACCCAGCGTATCAACTTCCGAATCATTGGTAATCTTCCTTAAGTCAAATGAAGTGGAAGATATCATGCAGTAGGTCTTTATTCTTGCAATTTCAGCCGACGTCATAGGTGATGGTAATGAAAAGGTGCCCATTAGGGAAGAATCCTTTAAGAGCCCTACAACAATGTTTTAAAGTGCTATCTAGAGTGTGTGAACTAACATAATGCTTCTATTTACCTGGGAACTAGAGGCAAAGAAGGAGAGTTGATTGATGACCGTGATGGTGCCTTTATGAGGGAAGGATATCATCCGAAAGTAAGTAGAGATGATTGCAGTAATAGCGTAAACCCATGGTCTTCCAAGTAAAATGTTGTAGTCAAGGGGCTCGTCAATGACCTCAACTTCAACATTTACAATTTTTCCCCTTAGTTCAACATGTAGGTTATTAATGATACCACAAGGTTTATATGTACGACATTCAAAAGCCTTCAACATCATATGAGATTGAGGTAAGCAAGGCGAGCCAAATGACTTCCAGGAATTGAGAGACATAATACAAGTAGATTCTCCCTCATCAATAATAGTGTGATGAACGAGGTGATTTTTAAAATTTACTTGGATTGAAAAATCTAATTTGGCTCATAATTGTGGCACATAGCCTGTGTGATTAAAGACTACAAGATTAGAATGTCGGGTTGATTCCACCAATTGCCGACAATAAAGCCTGCTTCTGGGAGGGACAATTTTGAAGTACCTCAAGCGTTGACATAGCTGAAGGTGACTGAGCTAGATCTTCAACTATATTATAATTTTGAGCAGTGCTGGCTCGAGTGATTAGGATTTCATAAATTTTGTTCAAAATTCAAAGTTACAGGATTGGGTTGAAACCGATATGGTTGCGTAGATATTGTCTTCCTAATTTTGGTGCCGCGAATGGTTCAAAAAACCAATGTAGTATGATGGATATATCCTATTCTGATTGAAATCCCAAACAGGTAAAATTTGTGACAAGGTTGACTAGGCTGCCCAGTCAGCAAGGTGGATTGCACAATTAGCAAAATGAATATTCTAAGGAATATTCCTTCCTCAGAGCCAATTGCAACATGACAAGTGGTGCCATTTGGTTGGTTGAATGGTTGTACATTTTGGTTGAAGGGCCAGTCAGGGGGTGAGACGTGGCCAGCCTTGAGGCCACCACATGTCCCCCAAATGGCATATTAAAATTATTGTGGAGGCCTCAGGAGTCGAACCCTAGACCTCCAACAGAGCATTCACCCGCCACACTGCCTGCGCTATACGTTGAATCTTAACCATTAAAGGATTCAAATTTATGTTATGGTGTAATGGGATGGTGTTTGGGGGTTGGGGACTGCTGGCGGTCCCAACCCAGCAGTGGTCCCATAGGTGGTCACATATAAATGTTACGGCTGAAAATAATTGCAAACTTCTCTGCGAATAATCCAAACCTCCAGCACTCAACTGCCAGCAGCTGCGGTTGTCACATGGCCATAGTTTTAAACATTCAACTGCGCGGTTAAGGTTTTATCCGAAAATAACCACCTATAGTTTTATTGCATGTCACATGTAATGGTTAATCCCCCGTGCGGTCAGCTAACCATCCAGGGTTCAAACTAGAGTTTCCAACCAACCCATAGTTACATGCTATAGTTCCGCTGACCGTTACGGTCAGGCCGGGGTTTGGGGTGTGCATGTGGCCATCCCTAACCATAACATTTTTTGTAATAGTTAGTTCTGGCGAGATTTATGGAGTGAACCTAAATTTGGGCGGAGATGGTTATTTTGACTCCAATTAAGTGACGTCCTCCACTTTTAGTGGAGTTTTTCTAGGTGTAACTGGGAAAATGAATAGGAGACTCAATTTTCGCCCATTCAGAGTGAATGAAAAGTCATTCTAGACTAATTGGAGCATTTTTGAGCCATTAGTGCAGAGAAAACAACCATTAGAGGCCTATAACTACATGTATTTGCAAAATTTTGAACATAATAAAAGATGCACATGCCATTGGGACCTGGAACAATAGATGTAGCCTAGGAGGGGTGAACTGCTTCATCATGCCTACTGTGTAAATTATGTGTGGTGACTTATTTCTCTATTTTACACCGTTGTTCAATGTTATTTATGCTTATTTCATGCTTCTAATTCACCTAAAATCATCTACAATTCATGGTTAAAATCCTTATTCCTTAAGCAAACTAATGAGACAAGTATGCACATGTTTATAAATTGAAAAGACACTTCGCACAAAAAAACTAATACAGTCCTTTTAGATCAAATTGATATCAGAGCTAGAGTTCATTCTCTGGTGTTTTTTAGTGAAAATATTTTTTTAACTGTTTTCAAGTTTTTAGATGCTTACTAAGATCAATCTCAAAATATAAGAAAACAAATTGGTGGGAGAAGAAGGGTCTCAAGAAGAGCCAAAGCAAAGGAGAGAAATATGGCAACAATCTCCACCACCTAGTTCAACTCCTAAGGAAGCAGAAGCTACATTAAGTATGTCTCATAGAGAAGGAGAAATCCATGAAGAAGTGGATCCCAAAGAGGAAGAAAGAGTGTTCAAGAAAGCATTCCTTGACATGACTGAGATGGTTAGAATCCTTTATCAAGAAAGGAATGAGAGACTAGAAGGAGAAGGATCCAAACTTCACAAGGAAGGATAGGGATCTTTAGGAGGTCACAAATATGAAGATATGTCAAAGAAGGGGATCAAGAAACATGGTAAGATTATTCTATCATGGTTAGATTTCATTACTGCAATAAAATAGTCGTTTTATCCATTAGCTCATATGCAGAAATCCATAATGAACTGGCAAAAATTTAGGCAATTAAAGGGACAAAATGTGCAAGAATACACCCAAGAATTTAGGAGAAGAGCTCTCTTATTAGGGTAGATTTGTAGAGCCAAGATAATTTGCTCAAGTACATAGGAGGCTTACATAGCTACCTAAAACATACTATTCTCATGTTTAACTCCACAAGTCTAGATGAAGTATGTGTTCAGGCCACACATCTAGAAGTTAGAGGGAAGAACATTTCTCAAGAGGGTAGAAAGAAAAATTTTAAGGGTAAAAACAAAGAGAAGACCTCAAAAGGTAAAAAAAAAAGAATGCATCTATTAATAAAGAGGGAGAAAAATTGGTTTGTAAAAATTGTTCAAAAGAAGGCCATGATGAAACTCATTGTTGGAAATTACATCCTGAAATGAGGCCAAAGAAATACAATAACGAAGGGAAATAGAAAACTGCAGCTACAACTCAACATGATTTAGGAGATGATTCAGGTGATGAATCTAAGATTATAGCCATGGGATTGAAGAACATGAAGGGGAAAGAAATTGAAACTAAACCCAGTACTAGTACATCAAATTGTCACATACATGCTCCAAATGAAAAAGAAAGAATTGAACTGTTTCATGTGAGGGTCATATCCAAACATACCAAGATTGACACATTGTTTGACAGCGGGTCACAAGAAAAATTAATCTCTGAATAATTGGTGAAGAAACTTAACCTTGAGACCATACCACATCCAAAACCATATCCATTGGGTTGGATTTGTAAGGATCCAAATTTACAGGTTTCAAATAAGTGTATATTGTGGTTTACAATCACTGCAAATTTTGTTGAAACAATTGAATTATATGTGGTTCTGCTTGAAATAACAGGTATTGTGTTGGGAAGTCCTTACTTGTATGACAGGAAAGAATATTCCATCACCATGAGAACAAATATCATTTATTCAAATATGGAAAGGAGTACATTGTTAGAGCACATCGCAAGAAGACAAACATTTATGGTAAATGTTGGACAGGTAATGAGGCTGGTGAATTCAAGTAAGAATTTTGTTTTTCTTATGATTAAGCCTAAGTTGTTGTTAATCATGAATCATTTGAGGGATGTGATCCTAAGTTGAAATAATATTTATATGATGTAGTTAATTCACATCATGAGATGTTTCAGGAGCTAATAGGATTGCCTCCAAAAAGAGAGATTCAACATGAGATTCAGTTGCATCAAGATTGCTCTCTTCCAAACATCGGTATGTATCACATGTCGATAATGGAGAATGCTGAAATAAGGAGGCAAATCAAAGAGATGTTGGACAAAGGAATCATAAGGCCAAGCACCTCGCCATGTGGTTCACCCATAGTCTTGATACCAAAGAAAGATGGGACTTGGCGCATGTGTGTAGACTTCAGAGCTTTGAACAAGATTACGGCAAAGAATCGTTACCCACTCCCAAGGATAGATGATTTGCTTGATCAGCTGAAAGAAGAAATTTTTTTCCCTTAGTTAGATTTACGAAGTGGATATCATCAAGTAAGAATTGCAGAAAGTGATATATGGAAAACTGCATTCAAAACCAAACAAGGACTCTTTGAGTGGTTATTTATGCCATTTGGTTTGTGTAATGCACCGAAAATTTTCATGCGTGTTATGGATAGTGTTTTGTGTCCATTCCTTGAAGACTTTGTGATTGTGTACTTAGATGACATATTTATTTTTAGAAAAACAAGAGAAGAACATGTCTTGCATGTGAATAGAGTGCTTGATGTTTTGAAGAAAGAGAAATTGTTTCTTAAGATGTAAAAGTGTGAGTTTGGAAATACTTCCTTGGTTTATTTGGGACATATTGTAGGAGGAGGAGAGTTGAGAATTAATCCTTCTAAAGTGGAAGCCATTGTGAATTGGCCCACACCCAAAACAGTAACCGAGGTAAGAAGTTTATTAGGTGCAGCTGAATATTGGAGAAAGTTTATTGCTAACTTTTATTCCATCACAACTCCTATGCATGCAATGAAAAGTGTGAAGAAATTATTCCAATGGGGAGGCAAACAACAACAAGCTTTCAAAGCTTTAAAAGACAAGATCAGTTTAGCTCTAGTCCTTGCATTACCAAATTTGAGACAAGCATTCGAGATTCAAACTGATGCTAGTGATTATGGCATGGGTGCAGTACTTTTGCAGCATGGTAAGCCTATCACTTTTCATTCTGTAACATTTAATGGTGTTGTGACAAATTATCCTACATATGACAAAGAACTATATGCATTGGTACAAAGTGTCAATAAGTGGAAACACTAATTTATGGGTAAAGAGACTATTGTACACACCGATCACCAACCATTACAGTACTTGCAGTCACAAACAAAATTGCATCAATCAAGACATTTCAGGTGGATGGGATTTCTTCAACAGTTTCACTTGGTTATAAAGTACAAGTATGGTATTTTCAATAAAGTTGCTGATATGCTTTCAAGACCAATCATTAGTGCATCTACTTTACTAAAAAATGATTCTATTATACATGAGAGTTACATAGAACAATATGCGCATGATGTTAATTTTGAAGATGTGTACGTTAGTTTGAGTGAAGGGAATCAAGTTGAAGAGAAATATTATCGCATGCATAACAATTTGATGTTTCATTTGGGCAAGCATTGTATACCACAAGGAGAGAGGCTAAGTACTATGAGAGAAGCTCATTCATCTCTTCTTGCTGGACACTTTGGGGTAAGAAAAAAAATGGCACATCTATAGAGGTATTGTTATTGGCCTCGCATGGTAGATAGTGTGTCGCGTTTTATAAGAGGTTGTTCTATGTGTGCAACAAGCAAGCCTAGTAATAGGAAGCTTGGGTTGTACACGCCACTACTGGTACCATCAAGGCCATGGGAGAGTGTCTCCATGGACTTTGTTGGAGGTCTACCTATGTAAAGAACACAACATGATTATCTTTATGTAGTTGTGGATAGATTCAGTAAAATGTGTATACTTATGCCATGTAAGAAAACCATTACTCTAAAAAATCTATTGAACTTTATTTTCAACATGTATGGGTTCATTTTGGATTGCCAACTTCTATTTTTAGTGACAGGGATTCTAGATTCATTGGGAATTTTTGGTCAAATCTATGGAGTATGATGGACACAAAGTTGAAAAAGAGTACTAATTTTCATCCAAAAACTGATGGACAAATCGAGGTGGTGAACGGAGCCATTGTGCATCTATTGAGAGGATATTGCAGAAAAAATCCTAAGTTGTGGGATGAGAAACTGCATTACATTCAACACACTTACAACCGGGAAAAGTACTCTTCAACTCAAACATCACCTTTTGAATTATTCTTTGGGTGTTTTCCAAAATCGCCATTAGAATTCATCTTTGGAAAGGATATTGCAATTGATGGCCATAGTGATATTGAAAAGGCTCGAAATTTCATTGGGAAAATTCAGATTATACATCAACAATTTCAAGAACAACTTGATAAAATTCAAAGAAAATACAAAGAGAGGCATGACAAACATAGAGTTGATCACAAGTTTCAAGAGGGAGATGAGGTATGGTTGCACATTAGCAAAGAAAGGATGTAAGGGGAAGGTAAAAAGCTCAAACCCATTCGATATGGTCCATTCAAGATCATAAAGCAAGTTGGTAATAATGCATTTCAACTTGACTTGCCCTCATATATGCAAATTTATTCAGTTGTTAAAGTTGAAAAATTACCTTTGTATGATCCACCTTTGATCGATGATCAAGGAAGTGATGTTTAACTACCTTCTATTGAAGATTTCTCACCAGAATTTCTCGATGAGATCAAGGAAGATACAATTCTTGATAGGAAGACAAGAGCATCCAAGAGGGGAATTGTTGACTACCTTCGAGTTGGGCTCAACTGCACTAAGCCAAACAAGGCAAAGTCGATGGAGGTTGGAAAGGTGAGGGAGTTGTACCCTCATCTACTGAACAGGTAATCAAGTCTTTTGGGGTCCAAAAGCTTCCCAATGGGGAGGAGTGATCAGGGGTTCATAAATTTTGCTCAAAATTCAAAGTTACATGATTGGGGTGAAACTAGGATGGTTGTGTAGATATCGTATTCCTGATTGCGGGGCCGCGAACAATTTGAAAAAATGATGTTGTATGAGGGAGATATTGCATTCTGATCGAAATCCCAAATAGGTAAAATTTGCGATAGGGTTGAATGGGATGCCCAGTCAGCAAGGTGGATTACACAGTCAGCAAAAGGGATATTCCTTCCTTAGAGCCAACTGTAGGATAACAAGTGGCTCCATTTGGTTGGTTGAAGGGCTAATCAGAGGGTGACACATGGCTAGCCCTGAGGCCACCACGTGTCCCCCAAATGGCAAATTAAAATTATTGTGGAGGTCGCAAGAGACGAACCCTGGACCTCCGGCAGAGCATGCGCCCTCCACACCACCCATGCTATACGTTGAATCTTAACCATTATAGGATTCAACTTTATGTTATGGTGTAATGGGATTGCGTTTGGGGGTTAGGGGTCGCCAACGGTCCCAACCTGCCAGTGGTCTCGCGGGTGGTCACATATAAATGTTACGACTGACAATAATTGCAAAATTCTCTATGAATAATCCAAGCCTCCAATACTCAACCGCCAACAGTTCCAGTTGTCACATGGCCACAGTTTTAAACATTCAACTCCACGGTTAAGGTTTTCTCCGACAGTCTCCACCTGCAGTTTTATTGCATGTCACATGCAATGGTTAATCCCCCACGTGGTCAGCTAACCATCTAGTGTTCAAACCGGAGTTTCCAACCAACCCACAGTTACATGTTGTAGTTCTGTCAACCGTTACGGTCAGGCCAGGGTTTTGGGTGCGCATGTGGCCACCCCTAACCATAAAATTTATTGTAACATTTAGTTTTGGTGGGATTTATGGAGCGTGCCTAAATTTGGGCGGAGTTTTCTATTTTGACTCCAGTTAAGTGAAGTCCTCCACTTTTAGTGGAATTTTTCTAGGTGTAACTGGGAAAATGAGTAGGAGACTCAATTTTCGCCCATTCATAGTCATTAAAGAGTCATTCTAGACTAATTGGAGCATTCTGGAGCCATTGGTGCAGATAAAAAAACCATTAGAGGTCTGCAACTACATGTATTTGCAAAATCTTGAGCATAATGAAAGATGGACATGCCATTGGGAGCTGGACCAGCAGATGTAGCCCAGGAGGGGTGAACTACTTCATCATGCCTGCTGTTGACGATGTCAACCCCCTGCCAAAATCCTGGCCAGTAATCTCGCTTAAACCTTTTCAAACCCCCTCTTTCTCCCCTAAAAATCCGTTTTCTGCCTATCGTTGCATTTTCTTGCCCTCAAATTACATTAAAAAAGGCCACAAAACCCATATTCGAACATATATAAGGCCTAGCCCCAACCACTTCCCCACATATGCCCTTAGCTTGGAACCGAGCACTGACCCTTAAGGCACTAATCGCACAATCGCAAATCACAAAATTCATGTGAAGCCTCCCGATCGATCATCGCAAATATTTGCGATGCGATTGATCGCATCACACATCCCCTCGCTTGCGATTGTGATTACTCCCGCTCCGGCTTTCGATTGCGATTCCATATGCGTCCCACCTCACACGTCCATTTCATTACATTTCATGAAATTCCTGTGTATTTCCTCCATAGTCCAAAGTTTCGAATTTTGCATTAAAATGTAATGTTTTATATGTATTCCGCCAATGTTCATATATCATTCCACTGTTTAATCTCCGTCATCGATCTACGCCTCTAGACCTAGATCGAATGGCCCTCAATGTATTTCTTCATCAAAACCCTATTTTTTCGCTGTTTACACCATATCAAAAGCATTTTTCATCATCATTTCATGTGAAACCACCATTTCACCACCGCCGCGCTGCCATCTTGCCCATCCTCCGTAACCATCCACCTCCTCTGTGCACGGATTTCTTAACATAGTTTTGGGTTTTTTTCAGGGTACAAGAGGCAAAGCGCCACCATGATTACAAAGTTCTGATACAGCGGCAAGTTTTCACTGGCAGAGATATAAATGAAGTGGTAGAGAGTCTGAGTCATGAAAACGAAGATATTTGAGCCTTAAACCAAGCAAGCTACCAGGTCAAATACATCATAGACCACCTAGAGGATACAGATGTGCAAAAATTAATATGTGGCAGGTTTCCTGCATCAGCCGAATGTTTCTCCCCAGGAAAGGATGGGTTGCCCATACTGCTTTTATTCTATGCCGTGCTCCAGGGAAGTTTTCCACCTTAACCACAGTCCAAAGCCATCAGAACATTTGTTATGCGGTATGGCAGATTTCCTCTGCCATTTACTCACCCTTTGCTCATTCTCCAAAAGTATTACGGAGTTCTGCAAGCTTGTGTACATCAGGGTCATATCAGAGTAATTGGAAACCTGAAGAGGATCACTCGTTCATCCAGAGATAAATGCAGAGAATTAAAACCGAATGGGTTTCGGCCCTCTCTTTCTTTTCTAGGTTTAATGTTTCATTTATTTTTCTACCTACCACCTCTGCTCCTTTTTCAGCTATAAAAACCGTGAAGAAACGCATTGAAAGGGTTCCAGATTTTATCAGAAAACTATGCAGTGAAAGGCTTTTTGTAGACACTTTGTAAAATTCTTATATGAAGGCTCAGAGCCCATAGGGTCTCAGTGAGAAGGAGTTCCATCTGTTAAAGAGGATTCTGGTCTTTGGTATTTCACAGTCTGTAACTCTCTCTTATGTGTTATTTAATACATCATTTCATTTCATCCATATTTCCTATATCATGTTTTGGAATGCAAGTGGCTCACTAATTTTTGGTATGGATTTATCCTAGTTGATACCCATGCTTGGATTAGCCAAGTGCTTTAAATATGGCTCATGCATGATATTCTGTTCCAGTATTCAGCTAAACCGTATTTCTGCTATATTAGTTTCATTGGGAGGGTGCTTTTAAAATGCTACTGTCATGTATGGATTTTTAGATTGGTAAGCCCATGCATGGTGGTATTGTATATCTGGGTATCAGCTCAATGTTAGCTAATATTTCCTCTATATTTCACTCACTACATACACCTTTTGATAACCTATTTCTGTGACATATTACTTGAATCGGCCCGCTTTGCTGTAAACTGTCTCTGAATTGTCTGATGCTTCGTATTAGGGTTCTACATTTTGTCTCTGCAGTATTTCTTTTCCTGTATCAATTTCTAAAAATTTGGTCCCATTCTATTTTATTTCCTTGTTTACAGGAGATAGCATGTGAGCTGAAGTTGACAACTTCACACATTATATTATACACTCCTTGCTATGCTAAGATGTCCTAGGCACTGGTCTATCACAACTCTAGGCTATCTCTAGGAGCGACAACATCTTTCTAGCGCCGTTGCCAAGGAATGAAATTGAGAAGTTTAAATCCCCAGGCCTCGACAAAATCTAATGCACTCTTCAAGTAGGTGAGTATGGAGAGTTGAGAGTTGTAGATCTCTCACCTTGGCGACTCCGCATTTTTTATTTGATAAATATATTTGCAATCCTGGCTCCTCGTAAGCCGCACCTGAGGTCAGATACGTCTCAGCCAAAGACACTTTCAGTGTCTGAACCTGAAAATATCATACATAGAAGAAATTGGAGGGAAAGAAAATTAGTCCACTCTGAAATCCCTAAATTTTCTGTAGAAGACTTCCCATCCTCTTCTTCTCAAGAAGCCCAAGTAGAAAATCCCTACTCCACTGTCGGAGACACTGATTACTATTCAGATAGTCCACCCCGAGGATGTGTCCAATTTAACGACAATTTTCATCCTACTCCCGAGGTCGAAGAGGTCAAATAAGTCACTGAAGTATTTGCTGTCAATAGACCATTGTTCCCATCAACACCCCAGGTTGTTGTACAATATATTCCTATTGTTATTCATACTCCACTTCCACCTCCTCCTCTTCCTCCATTTACACATCAAACTGTTGCACTACCTCCACCCCCTCCAATGGCCAATGTTCCAGCCTTCTTATTGAATAAATATGCTCCCCTGGCATTACCCCAAGTGTTGAATGATATGCCACAGGATTATTTGAAGATATTACCAAGATTCAATGGGGAAAATGAGATTGATGCTCAAAAACATCTTGAGACCTTCTGCTCTTTCGCAGAAAACTTTAATGTAGAACATTTGGATGTAGTCTTAAGATTGTTCGTGCAATCTCTGGATGGTGAAGCCAGAAAGTGGTTCAAGAAATTAGGAAACCGTTCCATAACCACTTGGGACGAAATGGAGAATAATTTCCTTAGGAAATGGGGGGAGAAGAAAGATCATGGGCTTTACCTTATTGAATTCAATACACTCAAGAAAAGACATAATGAAGGGGTGTCAGAGTTTATCAAGAGATTTAATAAGTTGTATTTAAGCCTTCCTCCTGATATGAAACCGCGTCAGAGCGCTGCTAAAGTTGTTTTCATAGCAGCCTTTGACTCAGAATTCGGTTTCTTTTTGAGAGAAAGAAAGCCTTGCAACTTAGATGATTCTCAGACAGATGCTTTAGAGTTGGAAGCAAATTTTTCCTCTAGTGGTAAATCAAAAGGAAGATCTGAATAGGATACCAGAAGAAGGGGCAAAGAGGAGGTATCTACCTCTAATCAGGACCGAGACTCAGACATAATGGAAGAAATGAACAAAATGATCAAGAACATTTATAGTCAGCTAGGTAAACTTGATTTGGGGGCCAAGAAATCAAACTCCAAGAATTTACAGAATGCTCCAAACAGGGGTTATAATCCCCAGTACAGGAAACCACCCCTGCAAATATTACAAAAAGAATGGAAGGAACAACAGGACCTGGTACCACACCCATTGTACTTGAAAGGTCCATTAGATAGCCCTGCTAAAGATGTTGCTTACGAGCTGGAGGATGAAAATATTGCCTTTTCGAACAGTGATGAGGTAGAATGTCCATTGCAAGGAGATAATGGAACCGAGTTCCCATTGCAAGAAAATGAAAAGGTTAGAGACATGGAAGACTCGGAAATTGATTACTGTTGTAAACAATTTGTTGATTTCATGCTAGCACAATACAATATAAAATATGATCTCAGATCTTCTAGGAAGAGGACTCGTACTCAAGATCAAGAGGAATAAGCACCACTTCAGAAGGATGCACTTGCTCAGAAGGAATAAACAGTGCAGAAAGTCACAGACAAAGGTTTTATTGATGATGAAGAAAATTTGACACCACTGGACAGTCAAAGAAAGGAGGAGGAAAATTCTGTGGAAGACTTTAATCCATGGAATGAAGAAGTCGGATCACTGGAGATTATGCTCAATAAACATGATTCGATGCAGGAAGAATAACCTCAATTTATAAATTGGGGATTGCAGGATGTAAAGATAGAAGGGAATGAAGACAGTGAATAATTCCTGGGTCTTGGAAGAGACTTAGGATTTCTAAGGAAAGAATTGGTGACTGAATCATCAAGCAAGGCCATTGGGTCTTCTGATTTCAAAAATGACAATTCAGCTGTGTTGACAGGTATTGCAGAAGAAAATCCATCCTTTGGAGTTGTCTTGGATACATATGAACTGTCACAGAAGAAGGAAGGTGAGGCAATCATGCCCCATGGGAAGGAACTTGTTATTACTGATAATGACAAGAATGAGCTGATGTGCCTGATAGACAAAGAGGAGACTGGAGGGAAGAATTTTGGAACTGCTACAGTGATGGGAAATCAGAATTCCATTCTGATAGAAGATGAGAGTGAAAAATCTAAATAACTTGATTTGATTTCCAGAAGCAATCAAGAGGGTGAAGGAAAATTACTGAAGATTGTCGAAGAAGAAGAAGAATACGCTGAAAAAAATGTGTAGCATATTGATGAAATGCTTGAGAATAAATGGTTGATTTGTTTGCTGAAAATTTTTAGAGAAGAGAATGAAATTACAGACACTGAAGTGAAAGTGCCTGAAGTTGTGAAAGAAGCAGGAGTAGATACTAGTTTGCAGAATTTGAATATGCTTACTAGTACACAAGGAGAAATGAATAATTATGCTACTGCAGTTAAAGAATTAAAAAGTAATTTACTTTTTAAAGGTAAATTTGCAGGTGATGAGCAAGATAATGTTGCAGAGGGAGATATCCTAAGAGATATTGAGGAAGTTTGGGAAGCAGCCACATTTTTGGCAAAAGAGGCAACATTGACAGTAGTAGCAATAGAAATCAAAAGCATCAGAAGACTGATGATGAAGGTGTCTCATAAACAGTAAAAAGCAGCAAGAGAGCCAAGAAATATTGGCAAAAGAAAAACAAGGGTAGAATATATGGAGGTCCTGATTAGCTCAAACCCTCCAGCATTGATACTTCACCAGGGCCGGATTCATCAAGAGTGGTCACCACTGATGGTGACCGCATTTTTGAAGAACCACATGCAGAGAACCCTGTGGTTATCTCTGATGGGTAGTCCGTACTCTTATTCTTTTTTGTTACTGCTTGACTAGCTGCACTGGCATTATTGTATCACCTAGAGCATCAAAGACTTCCAGGTTAGAGTAGAGTACATAGGAAAAGCTCAATAAAGATCAGTCTGCGAGCATGTAGTTAGTTGTTTTTAATTTCTGCAAAGTCCAGCAAGCCAGACAGTCTAATCCTGGCTTGACTGTTTTTCAATTTTTGTCTTAGAGTGTAGTGAAGAAATCTGCTAGATAGTTTAATCCTAGCAGATGTAGTTTAGGTAGAGAAAAATATGAGACTAATAGTTTAATCTGGTGTCATGGACTAATAAGGGTAGAAGTAGAATAGATTTATTTTTTCTGTCTGTAAAAATTGATGATGTAGATGGTTTTCGAAGTTCTCGACACACCCAAGGATGAACGTGTCGTCCCCAGGTGGAGCCAATGTTGACCATGTCAGCCCCCTGCCAAAATCCTGGCCAGTAATCTCGCTTAAACCTTTTCAAACCCCCTCTTTCTCCCCTAAAAATATGTTTTCTACCTATCGTTGCATTTTCCTGCCCTCAAATTACATTAAAAAAGGCCACAAAACCCATATTCGAACATATATAAAGCCTAGCCCCAACCACTTCCCCACATATGCCCTTAGCCTGAAACCGAGCGCTGACCCTTAAGGCGCTAATCGCACAATTTCAAATCGCAGCATTCATGTGAAGCCTCCCAATCGATCATCGCAAATATTTGTGATGCGATTAATCGCATCGCACATCCCCTCACTTGCGATTGTGATTACTCCCGCTCTGGCTTTCGATTGCGATTCCATATGGGTCCCACCTCACACGTCCATTTCATTACATTTCATGCAATTCCTGTGTATTTCCTCCATAGTCTAAAGTTTCGCATTTTTCATTAAAATGTAACGTTTTATATGTATTCCGCCAATGTTCATATATCATTCCACTATTTAATCTCCACCGTCGATCTACGCCTCCAGACCTAGATCGAACGGCCCTCAATGTATTTCTTCATCAAAACCCTATTTGTTCACTGTTTACACCATATCAAAAGCATTTTTCATCGTCATTTCATGTGAAACCACCATTTCACCACCGTCGTGCTGCCATCTTGCCCGTCCTCCGTAACCATCCACCTCCTCTATGCATGGATTTCTTAACACAGTTTTGGGTTTTTGCAGGGTACAAGAGGAAAAGCGCTGCCATGATTACAAAGTTCTAATACAGCAGCAATTTTTCACCGGTAGAGATATAAATGAAGTGGCAGAGAGTATGAGTCACGAAAACGAATATCTTTGAGCCTTAAACCAAGCAAGCTACCAGGTTAAAGACATCATAGACCACCCAGAGGATATGGATGTGCAGCAATTAATAGGTAGCAGGTTTCCTACATCAGCCGAATGTTTTTCCCCAGGAAAGGACAGGTTGCCCATACTGCTTTTATTCTATGCCGTGCTCCAGGGAAGTTTTCCGCCTTAACCATAGTCCAAATCCATCAAAGCATTTGTTATGTGGTATGGTAGATTTTCTCCGCCATTTACTCACCCTTTGCTCATTGTCCAAAAGTACTATGGAGTTGTGCAAGCCTGTGTACATCAAGGTCATATCAGAGTAATTGGAAACCTGAAGAGGATCACTCGTTCATCCAGAGATAAATGCAGAGAATTAAAACCGAATGGGTTGTGGCCCTCTCTTTCTTTTCCGGGTTTAATGTTTCATTTAGTTTTCTACCTACCACCTCTGCTCCTTTTTCAGCTATAAAAACCGTGAAGAAACACATTGAAAGGGTTCCAAATTTTATCAGAAAACTATGCAGTGAAAGGCTTTTTGTAGACACTTTGTAAAATTCTTGTATGAAGGCTCAGAGCCCATAGGGTCTCAGTGAGGAGGAGTTCCATCTGTTAAAGAGGATTCTGGTCTTTGGTATTTCACAGTCTATAACTCTCTCTTATGTGTTATTTAATACATCATTTCATTTCATCCATCTTTCCTGTATCATGTTTTGGAATGTGAGTGGCTCACTAATTTTTGGTATGGATTTATCCTAGTTGATACCCATGCTTGGATTAGTCAAGCACTTTAAATATGGCTCATGCATGATATTCTGTTCCATTATTCAGCTAAACCGTATTTCTGCTATATTAGTTTCATTGGGAGGGTGCTTTTAAAATGCTACTGTCATGTATGGATTCTTATATTGGTAAGCCCATGCATGGTGATATTGTATATCTGGGTATCAGCTCAATGTTAGCTAATATTTCCTCTATTTTCACTCACTACATACACCTTCTGATAACCTATTTCTGTGACATATTACTTGAATCGGCCCGCTTTGCTGTAAAATGTCTCTGAATTGTCTGATGCTTCGTATTAGAGTTCTACATTTTGTCTCTGCAATATTTCTTTTCCTGTATCAGTTTCTGAAAATTTGGTCCCATTCTATTTTATTTCCCTGTTTACAGGAGATAGCATGTGAGCTGAAGTTGACAACTTCACACATTATATTATACGCTCCTTGCTATGCTAAGATGTCCTAGGCACTGGTCTTTCACAACTATAGGTTGTCTCTAGGAGCGACAACACCTACTGTGTAAATTATGTGTGGTGACTTATTTCTTTGTTTTACACTATTTTTCAGTGTTATTTGTGCTTATTTCATGCTTCTAATTCACCTAAAATCATCTACAATTCATGGTTAAAATCCTCATTCGGTAAGAAAACTAATGAGACAAGTATGCACATGTTTATAAAATGAAAAGATACTTAGCACAACAAAACTAATACAGTCCTTTCATATCATCGAGGATTGAACATCGATTTGTGGATGACTCCCTTCAGTGGCTTTATTGTTAACTCTAGAATAGTATTTGGTGGAATGAATTCAGTGCATGGATTCATGGTCCAATTAGTAGGTTTATCAGTAGCCTAACTACCGTAATATTTAATTCACGTAGACACCAAAACATTAGTTTTTGGCTTTGTGACAGATAGCATAAGCACTTAGGAACTAGAAGCAGGATCTGTAGCAACCATGTTTGTGTCTGGATTCAAAAAAGGATCTGTCAACATAGCAGATGCAACAGAGGTCTTAAGAAATTTTGAGACTTTAGCGTGCTGAGGACAATCTCGAACAAAGTGCTCCTCATTACATATCAAGCAAGGGTAACGAGGTTTCTGAGAATTTCCAGATTGTTGATCAGATGATCGTTCCTATGGGGTTGAATTTTATTTTTCTTTGCTTTGCCATTTTTATTTATTTCGGGTTGCTTGTCACTTTTGCCTTTGTAAGATGACACAACATGGATTTTAGAAGAAGGTGCATGATCAGATGTAGTAGAGGTGTGAGTGTTTTAAAAACCAATCATACCATCATTGGCATGAGATTCCTTACCATATGGAGGAGGAACAATAAAATTTGATCACGGTGCATTTGGAATTTTCTCATAGAGTGTGCCAGACTAAGTATAAATCAAATCTTAGTATTGGGCATGAGCAATGAATTTCTCTTCAGTGATGATGTCACTTTTAGCTACATCCTCGGTGATATATGGAAAGAAGGAATTAATAAATGACTCAGGAAAAAGCTAAACAAGAACAAATGTTTTGACCATACGACGTCGATGACGACACTCATGAATATGATCAGAAATGTGAGTAGCAGTGTCTGCTTAAAATTGGTCAGCAGTTCTGTTGGGGTTCCCATGTTTTCGCCATATTAGCAAGACCAAAATATGAGACAACATCATAACCACTTTGGGGCCCTAGGATCTAGCCCTCCTGGACCCGGAGAGGGATCTCTCCATAAATATAAAGAATGATATATCTTTGAAAGCTCAAGATGAGGTATTAGGCTAGGTATGAAGCACAAAGGGGGTTTTAACATAATTTGGTTGGTTGGTTGCTGGGTTGGTCATGAGATCATAGACTGAGAAGGTAATGGGAGGAAAGGAGAAAAGCAGTAGGTCATTTCGGTCAAAGAGGATAGGGTCAAGAAAGTGCCATCCATTGGGCTATGGAGTCATGAAAGGGAATTACTTGCAAACCACTAGCCAAGGCTTTCAGAGGGCAAGTCATTTATACTAAAGGATCTTTTAGATAGATGGTGGAATGGAACATTAAGGATTGAAAGTTGAAAGAAGGAAAGAAACTCAATTTCTATCTATAGATCAGGTCACAGGTCATTTAACTCTAGACCTGCTTGGACGTACTCAAAGGCACCTTTCAATAGAGGGAAAAAGGGGTAGCTTATAGATCAGACCAGAGGTCATTTAACTCCAGGTCTGTTTTAGCATGCTCCAAGGGAAAACAAAGATAATTTTAACAGAGCCAGGGTCTATAGATCAGAGAAGGACTTTGAACCTTCAATTCTTTGACACCAGCAAGAGATCTTAGAAAGGTTAGCTAGTCACACAAGGATCCTAGTGGACAGGGCTAACTCTAATCCCAAGTATCCCAAATCTTCTAGCTTAAACCCAACAAGAACAACTAAAGACAGATTTCATTAATTCATACATTAGCTAGCAGCATATGGAACTACTACACTAGTTAAATTAGTTTGAACTCAATCTTCAGATAACACATACAACAGAAAACATTGAAGGCATGGAGAGTAGAGACATAGGGTAACTAACAAGGGTAAATCCTATGCCAGATTTCTGATGCGAGCCAGAAGAAATGAACAGTATGAAAAATGTAATAAACAATGCGATAAGAAAACATCACCTGTAGTAATAGACCAGGATCCAAATAAATTTTCTTGATTAATTGATGAAAAACCAGTCACATACACTTAGCTCAATGGTTGTTTCAGTCCATACTTTCTCCTCCCAGCCTACTACATTACAAACTGCTCTTCTATTCCCTCCCAAGACTATTCTAACAGTCAAAATGAATCCCTCTAACAGCAACAGCAACAACCGAACAACAACCTTACAATGAGTTTCTTCATAAATTTTATAGCTAAAAGAGAGCAGAGGGGGCAGGTGAAAAAATAAATGCAGCATTAAACCTCAGAAGCAGCAAGAGGGTCGAGGCTCCATCTTGTTTTAAATTCTGGGCATTTATATTCAGTACTCTTTGGATGAAAGGGTGATCCTCATCGGGCTGTAATTTTATTCAATGTATGTCTCTGATGTACTTGCTGTAGCACTCTAGTGAATTAAAAAAAAAGGTAGAATAATGATGCTAGGGTCTGCCATACCGTGTAACTAATGCTTCTGATGGCATAGGACTGTAGTCAGGGCTGGAATTTCCTCAGGAACATGGTATAGAATGGAGATAGTATGGGCACCTCCTCCTTTGTAGAAAGAACATTCTATTGATGTGGAAACCCGGTACTATCATTTTCTGTGCGCTGGACCTTCTATGTACACCATGATGTCTTTGATCTAGTACTCTGCCTTTAAATTATCGGGTTAAGGCTCGAAATCTATAATTACAGGCCCTAAACGCTCTGTTTTCCCACTGATACTCTTTGCCGCTTCCACATTTTCCTCTGACTGCGAAATCTGTGCTTTAATGGCTTTGGGGAAGGTTTTACAGAGTTTAAAATAGGTTCTTTTAATGTGAGCCCTGTCATGGCACCTTCCCAAGCCTTTCTCCATAATTTCAGCTCCTAAAAATGGTCCTTTCCTGTGTTCTCTGTAACTGTAACAGAGACTGTGAATTATGGTGGTTTTCTGCTGCTCGTACCCTACAAAACACACAAACACGTTAATGAAACAATGCATGGGAAGGCGGATGCAGTGGGGATAGCGAGAATGACAGTGCAGCGTGGCGAGAAGGTGGAACAGCGCGGGGTGATGGTGAAAGTGCAGCGAAACAGTGGAACATGGTGAAAGTTGGCGAAATGCATTGGGTTCTAATGCAAAACAATGATATTGGGTCCTTTGAATGCTATATAAACGATGAACACACATGGAATAATGACGTGGCGGGACTGGTCAATGGTGGGACATGCAGTTAGTTTGGACCATCCGATCTCAGGAGGAGATTGACGGTGGAAAACGTAGTGAAGGGCGACGGATGGTGGGCCAGGGGTACGGTTTGCCTTGGTTAACTCCCGTGAAATTTCATGACGCGATAACCGTTAGATGGATAGCCCTAGATCGGATGGTGTACACGCATATCGCGCCGGGTCCACGACCAAACTATAACGTGCAATGGAGGGCGGTTTTTGAACATTGCGCGGGGCCGCGCGTCATGCGATGAGTGGAATCACCCTGAAATGAAAAATATCGCCACCTCTCAAAGGTGGTGCAATGGAAACCGCCGGTTTCTGCACAGGGCGCGGCATGGGGACCACCGGGTAGGTAAAATATAGAACGTTGATCTGCGGGTTGAATGGACAGTTGTGATGCGATCGGAGGGACAAACAGAGTGGGCCACAGGTGCTATGGAGCTTGCGACAATCGTCCGATCTGTATAGATCGACGTCCTGATACACATTTGCGATAAGCGCCCTTTGTATTAGCATTATGTTCTAGCACCCAGGTCACGTAGGAAACGGTTTTAGGGGGCTGGCCGAAGGGGGCTAGGCATGTCCTAAGGTGGGAAATGGGTTTTCGGCCCATTTTTAGTGCATTTCAAGGCCAATGGAGGGTAACAATAAGGGAAGAAAGGGGAAATTAAACCAAACTAGGGGTGTGTGTAGGATTTAGGGGGAATTTTAGGATGATTTAGAAGGACTAAGGGAGGGATTTCGAGGTGAAAAGGAGGCTTTGAAAAAAGGGAAAAAAGGGATGAAATGGAGAATTCTGCAGGGGTACAAGGGGAAAATAAAGGCCTTTTGGAGCACAATTTTTACAATCAGTGAGGCTTTATGGATGGAAACAGTAGAGGAGATTTTATCAAAGGACAAAAGGCACAAGGAGGCTTCAAGGATGATGTGTTTTCAAGAAAAATTCATTCCTTGAAGGCTCAAAAACATTTTAGCCCCCTGTTTTCTTGCCAAAAATTTATAGGGGGCTAACAGTGGCTCCACTTGGGGATGGCTTCTTCTTGAAGGAGTCAAGAATTCAGAAAATAAATCTTTGGTGTAGGCCAGATGCCTGGTACTTGACTCATTTTTCTTCTCTTGGATCAGCTGCCACAAATTGTGAAGACATCAAATCAGCAGAAAATTCTCAAACAATCTACCTACCCTTCCTACAATCCTACCATTTATCTTTTGGGTGAATTTGGACTTGCAGCCCCTTTACATCATCAATTTTTTACCATCAGGAAAATAAACCTATTCTACTTCTACCCTTATTACTCCATGAGACCAGATTAGACTATTGGCCTCATAGATTCTCTACCTAAACTATATCTGCTAGGATTAAACTGTCTAGCAGATTTCTTCTCTATATTCTAAGGCATAAATTGAAAAACAGTCAAGCCAGGATTAAACTGTCTGGCTTGCTAGACTTTGCAGAAATTAAAAACAACTAACTACATGCTCACAGACTGAGCTTTATTTAGCTTTTCCTACCTACCCTACTCTACTGCAAATATTTACAAGTCTAGCTCACAGACATTGTCTTCCAATGTAACCATTCCATCAAGTGATCCCATGACTAGTCTTTCTTTCTCAACTCTTTGAGCATGCTAGATAGGTAGGGCTGCTCCCACTCTTTTTGTTCCACAACAACAGCTACAAAAAATTTTCTTGTTGTTTGCAACATGCTTCTCAAAAAGACCCTTGATCCTTCTTCAAATGTGTGCAGTAAATGAACATAAGGATCATGAAATGATACCTAATTATGAATATCTGGCAGGCAGACTTCAACCAGGATTTCTTCTACTTCCACTGGATCAAGAACAATACCCTCTTGAGAAAGAGAATCTCCCTCATCTTCTTCATTTTCTGAACCAGAGGACTCATCATATATGGTAGTGCTGTCCTCTTGGAGCTCTGATATATTCTAGTCTAGTGGGTTGAGCTCTGTGAAAATATCAATGTATTCTTGAGCAGGGGTATGTTCCTTTGCTTCCTCTTCTTCAAGAGAAAACTCCTTGCTTTCAATCTGCTCAAAAATTTCTTCCTTGTTTTCCTCCTCATCTTCTGAGATGAAAGGTTGCTGACCTCCAATCATGTGAAAACCATTACTGATGAGTTGTAATGGAGTGAAGCAAAGATCTAGAGATCCTTCACCCTCTTCTGCACTCTTAAAGCTTTATTAATCAGTATCATAAATAGCCTGCATTGGCTCATTACTCTTTGGAAGTAAAGGGAACTGATTCTCCTCCCATAAATCTACTAATGATGACCCTGCAAGGTCATATTCTATTTGGAGAACATCATCATCAGATAGATCAAAAATAGGAAAATCATGAATATAAGTAATGCTGCCAACCGGACATACTGGATTATCAGCAGATTTTCTTCACTCTGATTTACATGTGAGCCTTCCAACTCTGTACAACAAAGCTCATCAGATGAATGGACAAGGATGTCTGATCTGTAAAAAAATTCAGAGGCTAGTTGTCCATTGATGATCTGATATATTTCTTCTTCTGTCAAAGGGGAAGATGGTCTTGTGTTCCTTTGTGAGAAGTGTAGCAGCTCTCTGTTTCTTTTGAAGACTGGATTTGAGGCAGAATGTCATCTGAAGCCTCAACTGCAAGGGATGATGGATCATCATCTGAGTTTTCAGGAATAGCTTGAGGAATGTCTAAAGTCTATTGACTTTTTTCTTCCTCAACTGATTCATCCATGTTCTTGTGATAGCTAGGGTGCATATGAAATTGTTGAATGGCTGTTAACAGATCTTCAGGATGCATATTAACCAAATCCTCATAAATATATAATAGGTATTGTATGATATTCTGAGATTGATCACAACAATCCCATGATAAGGATGGAGAGTTTCCTTTATAATTATTGTAAAATACTTGGTGCATGTCCCTTAAAGAAAACAAACTTTGAGGTTCTAACCATTCATACCAGACCCTAGCCTTTCCTTCTAACGTTTCCATGAACATTTTCATTAGGCAGTATTCATGCCATTCAACTTTAAATTTCCACACATGTTTATGAAACTTGATGAGATGTAGCAAGGGGTCAACAACGTTTTCACCCTGAAAGGTAGGCCAGTTTTTTAACCAGTCTACTTCAGGTATTTTGTGTGGGTATCTAGGGATATGCTCCCTACTCATTGGCGCATATCTTCTCTGTATGTGTGGAAGCATGTTTGTAAATCAAAAAGAGGTCACTGTATCTTCTCAACTAGTTCAGAGTCTTCTACCAGTGGAGTAATTTGGTCTTTTGGGAGCTATGGAGTGTGGAGTCGCCAGGTGGAGGAATTTCACTGGTTGGAGCAGGCTCCTGTCCACCATCAGCAATTAAATACCAATCTAACCAAGGATTCTAGGTATTTGAGTGCCTAAGAATTTTTTAAGGTGAAATGCACTCAATCCCTAGCAGAGTCGCCATTATGTTGGGGTTCCCATGTTTTGGCCAGATTGGAAAGACCAAAATATGAGACAACATCATAACCACTTTGGGGCCCTAGGATCTAGCCCTCCTGGACCCGGAGAGGGATCTCTCCATAAATACAAAGAATGATATATCTTTGAAAGCTCAAGATGAAGTATTAGGCTAGGTATGAAGCACAAATGGGGTTTTAACATAATTTGGTTGGTTGGTTGCTGGGTTGGTCATGAGATCATAGACTGAGAAGGTAATGGGAGGAAAGGAGAAAAGCAGTAGGTCATTTTGGTCAAAGAGGATAGGGTCAAGAAAGTGCCATCCATTGGGCTATGGAGTCATGAAAGGGAATTACTTGCAAACCACTAGCTAAGGCTTTCAGAGGGCAAGTCATCTATACTAAAGGATCTTTTAGATAGATGGTGGAATGGAACATTAAGGATTGAAAGGT
This sequence comes from Pinus albicaulis, assembly GCA_034641835.2. Taxonomy (NCBI): domain Eukaryota; kingdom Viridiplantae; phylum Streptophyta; class Pinopsida; order Pinales; family Pinaceae; genus Pinus; species Pinus albicaulis. The sequence goes on along the minus strand of CM076575.1, from coordinate 541,029,254 downwards.
GAAAGAAGGAAAGAAACTCAATTTCTATCTATAGATCAGGTCAGAGGTCATTTAACTCTAGACCTGCTTGGACGTACTCAAAGGCAGCTTTCAATGGATGGAAAAAGGGGCAGCTTATAGATCGGACCAGAGGTCATTTAACTCTAGGTCTGCTTTAGCATGCTCCAAGGGAAAACAAAGATAATTTTAACACAGCCAGGGTCTATAGATCACAGAAGGACTGTGAACCTTCAATTCTTTGACACCAACAAGAGATCTTAGAAAGGTCAGCTAGTCACACAAGGATCCTAGTGGACAGGGCTAACTCTAATCCCTAGTATCCCAAATCTTCTAGCTTAAACCCAACAAGAACAACTAAAGACAGATTTCATTAATTCATACATTAGCTAGCAGCATATGGAACTACTACACTAGTTAAATTAGTTTGAACTCAATCTTCAGATAACACATACAGCAGAAAACATTGAAGGCATGGAGAGTAGAGACATAGGGTACCTAACAAGGGTAAATCCTATGCCATATTTCTGACGCGAGCCAGAAGAAATGAACAGTATGAAAAATGTAATAAACAATGCGATAAGAAAACATCACCCGTAGTAATAGACCAGGATCCAAATAAATTTGCTTGATTAATTGATGCAAAACCAGTCACATACACTTAGCTCAATGGTTGTTTCAGTCCAGACTTTCTCCTCCCAGCCTACTACATTACAAAATACTCTGCTATTCCCTCCCAAGACTGTTCTAACAGTAAAAATGAATCCCTCTAACAGAAACAGCAACAACCGAACAACAACCTTACAATGATTTTCTTCATGAATTTTATAGCTAAAAGAGAGCAGAGGGGGCAGATGAAAAACTAAATGCAGCATTAAACCTCAGAAGCAGCAAGAGGGTCGAGGCTCCATCCTGTTTTAAATTCTGGGCATTTATATTCAGTACTCTTTGGATGAAAGGGTGATCCTCGTCGGGCTGTAATTTTATTCAATGTATGTCTCTGATGTACTTGCTGTAGCACTCTGGTGAATTAAAAAAAAAGGTAGAATAATGATGCTAGGGTCTGCCATACCGTGTAACTAATGCTTCTGATGGCATATGACTGTTGTCAGGGCTGGAATTTCCTCAGGAACATGGTATAGAATGGAGATAGTATGGGCACCTCGTCCTTTGTAGAAAGAACATTCTGTTGATGTGGAAACCCGGTACTATCATTTTCTGTGTGCTCCATGATGTCTTTGATCTAGTACTCTGCCTTTAAATTATCGAGTTAAGGCTCGAAATCTATAATTACAAGCCCTAAACGCTCTGTTTTCCCACTGATACTCTTTGTCGCTTCCACATTTTCCTCTGACTGCGAAATATTTGCTTTAATGGCTCTGGGGAAGGTTTTACAGAGTTTAAAATATGTTCTTTTCATGTGAGCCCTGTCATGGCACCTTCCCAAGCCTTTCTCCATAATTTCAGCTCCTAAAAATGGTCCTTTCCTGTGTTCTCTGTAACTCTAACAGAGACTATGAATCATGGCGGTTTTCTGCTGCTCGTACCCTACAAAAGACACAAACACGTTAATGAAACAATGCACGGGAAGGCGAATGCAGTGGGGATAGCGAGAATGACAGTGCAGCGTGGCGAGAAGGTGGAACAGCGTGGGGTGATGGTGAAAGCGCAGCGAAATAGTGGAACATGGTGAAAGTTGGTGAAATGCAGTGGGTTCTAATGAAAAACAATGATATTGGGTCCTTTGAATGCAATATAAACGATGAACACACATGGAATAATGACATGGCGGGACCGGTCAACGGTGGGACATGCAGTTAGTCTGGACCGTCCGATCTCAGGTGGAGATTGACGGTGGAAAACGTAGTGAAGGGCAACGGATGGTGGGCCAGGGGTACAGTTTGCCTTGGTTAACTCCTGTGAAATTTCATGGCGCGATAACCGTTAGATGGATAGCCCTAGATCGGATGGTGTACGCGCATATCGCGCCGGGTCCACGACCAAACTATAACATGCAATGGAGGGTGGTTTTTGAACAGTGCGCGGGGCCGCGCGTCATGCGATGAGTGGAATCACCCTGAAATGAAAAATACCTCCACCTCTCAAAGGCGGTGCAATGGAAACCACCGGTTTCTACACAGGGCGCGGCACGGGGACCACCGGGCAGGTGAAATATAGAATGTTGATCTGCGGGTTGAATGGACAGTTGTGATGCGATCGGAGGGACAAACGGAGTGGGCCACGGGCGCTATGGAGCTTGCGACGACCGTCTGATCTGTATAGATCGACGTCCTGATACACATTTGCGATAAGCGCCCTTTGTATTAGCATTATGTTCTAGCACACAGGTCAAGTAGGAAACGGTTTTAGGGGGCTGGCCGAAGGGGGCTAGGCGTGTCCTAAGGTGGGAAATGGGTTTTCGGCCCGTTTTTAGTGCATTTCAAGGCCAATGGAGGGTAACGATAAGGGAAGAAAGGAGAAATTAAACCAAACCAGGGGTGTGTGTAGGATTTAGGGGGAATTTTAGGATGATTTAGAAGGACTAAGGGAGGGATTTCGAGGTGAAAAGGAGGCTTTGAAAAAAGGTAAAAAAGGGATGAAATGGAGAATTCTGCAGGGGTACAAGAGGAAAATAAAGGCCTTTTGGAGCACAATTTTTACAATCAGTGAGGCTTTATGGATGGAAATAGTAGAGGAGATTTTATCAAAGGACAAAAGGCACAAGGACGCTTCAAGGATGATGTGTTTTTCAAGAAAAATGCATTCCTTGAAGGCTCAAAAACATTTTATCCCCTTGTTTTCTTGCCAAAAATTTATAGGGGGCTAACAGTGGCTCCACTTGGGGATGGCTTCTTCTTGAAGGAGTCAAGAATTCAGAAAATAAATCTTTGGTGTAGGCCAGATGCCTGGTAATTGACTCATTTTTCTTCTCTTGGATCAGCTGCCACAAATTGTGAAGACACCAAATCAGCAGAAAATTCTCAAACAATCTACCTACCCATCCTACAATCCTACCATTTATCTTTTGGGTGAATTTAGACTTGCAGCCCCTTTACATCATCAATTTTTTACCATCAGGAAAATAAACCTATTCTACTTCTACCCTTATTACTCCATGAGACCAGATTAGACTGTTGGCCTCATAGATTCTCTACCTAAACTATATCTGCTAGGATTAAACTGTCTAGCAGATTTATTCTCTATATTCTAAGGCATAAATTGAAAAACAGTCAAGCCAGGATTAAACTGTCTGGCTTGCTAGACTTTGCAGAAATTAAAAAAAACTAACTACATGCTCACAGACTGAGCTTTATTCAGCTTTTCCTACCTACCCTACTCTACTGCAAATATTTACAAGTCTAGCTCACAAACATTGTCTTCCAATGTAACCATTCCATCAAGTGATCCCATGACTAGTCTTTCTTTCTCAACTCTTTGAGCATGCTGGATAGGTAAGGCTGCTCCCACTCTTTTCGTTCCACAACAACAGCTACAAAAAAATTTCTTGTTGTCTGCAACATGCTGCTCAAAAAGACCCTTGATCCTTCTTCAAATTTGTGCAGGAAATGAACATAAGGATCATGAAATGATACCTGGTTATGAATATCTGGCAGGCAGACTTCAACCAGGACTTCTTCTACTTCCACTGGATTAAGAACAAGACCCTCTTGAGAAAGAGAATCTCCCTCGTCTTCTTCATTTTCTGAACCAGAGGAGTCATCATATATGGCAGTGCTCTCCTCTTGGAGCTCTGATATATTCTGGTCTGGTGGGCTGAGAACTGTGAAAATATCAATGTATTCTTGAGTAGGGGTATGTTCCCTTGCTTCCTCTTCTTCAAGAGAAAATTCCTTGCTTTCAATCTGCTCAAAAATTTCTTCCTTGTTTTCCTCCTCATCTTCTGAGATGAAAGGCTGCTGACCTCCAATCATCTGAAAACCATTACTGATGAGTTGTAATGGAGTGTAGCAAAGATCTAGAGATCCTTCACCCTCTTCTGCACTCTTAAAGCTTTATTCATCAGTATCATAAATAGCCTGCATTGGCTCATTACTCTTTGGAAGTAAAGGGAACTGATTCTCCTCCCATAAATCTACTAATGATGACCCTGCAAGGTCATCTTCTATTTGGAGAACATCATCATCAGATAGATCAAAAATAGGAAAATCATGAATATAAGTAATGCTTCCAACTGGACATACTGGATTATCAGCAGATTTTTCTTCACTCTAATTTACATGTAAGCCTTCCAACTCTGTACAACAAAGCTCATCAGATGAATGGACAAGGATGTCTGATCTGTAAAAAAATTCAGAGGCTAGTTGTCCATTGATGATCTGATATATTTCTTCTTCTGTCAAAGGGGAAGATGGTCTTGTGTTCCTTTGTGCAGAAGTGTAGCAGCTCTCTGTTTCTTTTGAAGACTGGATTTGAGGCAGAATGTCATCTGAAGCCTCAACTGCAAGGGATGATGGATCAGCATCTGAGTTTTCAGGAATATCTTGAGGAGTGTTTACAGTCTATTGACTTTTTTCTTCCTCAACTGATTCATCCATGTTCTTGTGATAGCTAGGGTGCATATGAAATTATTGAATGGCTGTTAATAGATCTTCAGGATGCATATTAACCAAATCCTCATAAATATATAATAGGTATTGTATGATATTCTGAGATTGATCACAATAATCCCATGATAAGGATGGAGAGTTTCCTTTATAATTATTTTAAAATACTTGGTGCATGTCCCTTAAAGAAAACAAACTCTGAGGTTCTAACCATTCATACCAGACCCTAGCCTTTCCTTCTAACATTGCCATGAACATTTTCATTAGGCAGTATTCATGCCATTCAAATTTAAATTTCCACACATGTATATGAAACTTGATGAGATGTAGCAAGGGGTCATCAACGTTTTCACCCTGAAAGGTAGGCCGGTTTTTTAGCCAGTCTACTTCAGGCATTTTGTGTGGGTATCTAGGGATATGCTCCCTACTCATTGGGGCATATCTTCTCTGTATGTGTGGAAGCATGTTTGTAAATAAAAAATAGGTCACTATATCTTCTCAACTAGTTCAGAGTCTTCTACCAATGGAGTAATTTGGTCTTTTGGGAGCTATGGAGTGTGGAGTCGCCAGGTGGATGAATTTGACTGTTTGGAGCAGGCTCCTGTCCACCATCAACAATTAAATACCAATCTAACCAAGGATTCTAGGTATTTGAGTGCCTAAGAATTGTTTAAGGTGAAATGCATTCAATCCCCAGCAGAGTCGCCATTATGTTAGGGTTCCCATGTTTTGGCCAGATTGGAAAGACCAAAATATGAGACAACATCATAACCACTTTGGGGCCCTAGGATCTAGCCCTCCTAGACCCGGAGAGGGATCTCTCCATAAATACAAAGAATGATATATCTTTGAAAGCTCAAGATGAGGTATTAGGCTAGGTATGAAGCACAAAGGGGGTTTTCACATAATTTGGTTGGTTGGTTGTTGGGTTGGTCATGAGATCATAGACTGAGAAGGTAATGGGAGGAAAGGAGAAAAGAAGTAGGTCATTTCGGTCAAAGAGGATAGGGTCAAGAAAGTGCCATCCATTGGGCTATGGAGTCATGAAAGGGAATTACTTGCAAACCACTAGCCAAGGCTTTCAGAGGGCAAGTCATTTATACTAAAGGATCTTCTAGATAGATGGTGGAATGGAACATTAAGGATTGAAAGGTGAAAGAAGGAAAGAAACTCAATTTCTATCTATAGATCAGGTCAGAGGTCATTTAACTCTAGACCTTCTTGGATGTACTCAAAGGCAGCTTTCAATGGAGGGAAAAAGGGGCAGCTTATAGATCGGACCAGAGGTCATTTAACTCTAGGTCTGCTTTAGCATGCTCCAAGGGAAAACAGAGATAATTTTAATAGAGCCAGGGTCTATAGATCAGAGAAGGAATTTGAACCTTCAATTCTTTGACACCAGCAAGAGATCTTAGAAAGGTCAGCTAGTCACACAAGGATCCTAGTGGACAGGGCTAACTCTAATCCCCAGTATCCCAAATCTTCTAGCTTAAACCCAACAAGAACAACTAAAGAAATATTTCATTAATTCATACATTAGTTAGCAGCATATGCAACTACTACACTAGTTAAATTAGTTTGAACTCAATCTTAAGATAACACATACAATAGGAAACATTGAAGGCATGGAGAGTAGAGACATAGGGTACCTAACAAGTGTAAATCCTATGCCAGATTTCTGATGCGAGCCAGAAGAAATGAACAGTGTGAAAAATGTAATAAACAATGCGATAAGAAAACATCACCCGTAGTAATAGACCAGGATCCAAATAAATTTTCTTGATTAATTGATGCAAAACCAGTCACATACATTGAGCTCAATGGTTGTTTCAGTCCAGACTTTCTCCTCCCAGCCTACTACATTACAAACTACTCTGCTATTCCCTCCCAACACTGTTCTAACAGTCAAAATGAATCCCTCTAACAGCAACAGCAACAACCGAACAACAACCTTACAATGAGTTTCTTCATGAATTTTATAGCTAAAAGAGAGCAGAGGGGGCAGATGAAAAAATAAATGCAGCATTAAACCTCAGAAGCAGCAAGAGGGTCGAGGCTCCATCCTGTTTTAAATTCTGGGCATTTATATTCAGTACTCTTTGGATGAAAGGGTGATCCTCGTCGGGCTGTAATTTTATTCAATGTATGTATCTGATGTACTTACTGTAGCACTCTGGTGAATTAAAAAAAAATGTAGAATAATGATGCTAGGGTCTGCCATACCGTGTAACTAATGCTTGTGATGGCATAGGACTGTTGTCAGGGCTGGAATTTCCTCAGGAACATGGTATAGAATGGAGATAGTATGGGTACCTCCTCCTTTGTAGAAAGAACATTCTGTTGATGTGGAAACCCGGTACTATCATTTTCTGTGCACTGGACCTTCTGTGTGCTCCATGATGTCTTTGATCTAGTACTCTGCCTTTAAATTATCGGTTTAAGGCTCAAAATCTATAATTACAGGCCCTAAACGCTCTGTTTTCCCACTGATACTCTTTGCCGCTTCCACATTTTCCTCTGACTGCGAAATATGTGCTTTAATGGCTCTGGGGAAGGTTTTACAGAGTTTAAAATATGTTCTTTTAATGTGAGCCCTGTCATGGCACCTTCCCAAGCCTTTCTCCATAATTTCAGCTCCTAAAAATGGTCCTTTCCTGTGTTCTCTGTAACTGTAACAGAGACTGTGAATCATGGCGATTTTCTGCTGCTCGTACCCTACAAAAGACACAAACACGTTAATGAAACAATGCATGGGAAGGCGGATGCAGTGGGGATAGTGAGAATGACAGTGCAGCGTGGCGAGAAGGTGGAACAGAGTGGGGTGATCGTGAAAGCACAGCGAAACAGTGGAACATGGTGAAAGTTGGGGAAATGCAGTGGGTTCTAATGCAAAACAATGATATTGGGTCCTTTGAATGAAATATAAACGATGAACACACATGGAATAATGACGTGGCGGGACCGGTCAACGGTGGGACATTCAGTTAGTCTGGACCGTCCGATCTCAGGAGGAGATTGACGGTGGAAAACGTAGTGAAGGGCGACGGATGGTGGGCCAGGGGTACGGTTTGCCTTGGTTAACTCCCGTGAAATTTCATGGCGCGATAACTTTTAGATGGATAGCCCTAGATTAGATGGTGTACGCGCATATCGCGCCGGGTCCCCGACCGAACTATAACGTGCAATGGAGGGCGGTTTTTGAACAGTGCGCGGGGCCGCGCGTCATGCGATGAGTGGAATCACCCTGAAATGAAAAATACCGCCACCTCTCAAAGGCGGTGCGATGGAAACCGTCGGTTTCTGCACAGGGCGTGGCACGGGGACCACCGGGAAGGTGAAATATAGAACATTGATCTACGGGTTGAATGGACAGTTGTGATGCGATCGGAGGGACAAACGGAGTGGGCCACGAGCGCTATGGAGCTTACGACGACCGTCTGATCTGTATAGATCGACGTCCTGATACACATTTGCGATAAGCGCCCTTTGTATTAGCATTATGTTCTAGCACCCAGGTCACGTAGGAAACAATTTTAGGGGGCTGGCCGAAGGGGGCTAGGCGTGTCCTAAGGTGGGAAATGGGTTTTCGGCCCATTTTTAGTGCATTTCAAGGCCAATGGAGGGTAACGATAAGGGAAGAAAGGGGAAATTAAACCAAACCAGGGGTGTGTGTAGGATTTAGGGGGAATTTTAGGATGATTTAGAAGGACAAATGGAGGGATTTCGAGGTGAAAAGGAGGCTTTGAAAAAAGGGAAAAAAGGGATGAAATGGAGAATTCTGCAGGGGTACAAGGGGAAAATAAAGGCCTTTTGGAGCACAATTTTTACAATCAGTGAGGCTTTATGGATGGAAACAGTAGAGGATATTTTATCAAAGGAAAAAAGGCACAAGGAGGCTTCAAGGATGATGTGTTTTTCAAGAAAAATGCATTCCTTGAAGGCTCAAAAACATTTTAGCCCCCTGTTTTCTTTCCAAAAATTTATAGGGGGCTAACAGTGGCTCCACTTGGGGATGGCTTCTTCTTGAAGGAGTCAAGAATTCAGAAAATAAATCTTTGGTGTAGGCCAGATGCCTGGTACTTGACTCATTTTTCTTCTCTTGGATCAGCTGCCACAAATTGAGAAGACATCAAATCAGCAGAAAATTCTCAAACAATCTACCTACCCATCCTACAATCCTACCATTTATCTTTTGGGTGAATTTGGACTTGTAGCCCCTTTACATCATCAATTTTTTACCATCAGGAAAATAAACCTATTCTACTTCTACCCTTATTACTCCATGAGATCAGATTAGACTGTTGGCCTCATAGATTCTCTACCTAAACTATATCTGCTAGGATTAAACTGTCTAGCAGATTTCTTCTCTATATTCTAAGGCATAAATTGAAAAACAGTCAAGCCAGGATTAAACTGTCTGGCTTGCTAGACTTTGTAGAAATTAAAAAAAACTAACTACATGCTCACAGACTAAGCTTTATTCAAATTTTCCTACCTACCCTACTCTACTGCAAATATTTACAAGTATAGCTCACAAACATTGTCTTCCAATGTAACCATTCCATCAAGTGATCCCATGACTAGTCTTTCTTTCTCAACTCTTTGGGCATGCTGGATAGGTAGGGCTCCTCCCACTCTTTTCATTCCACAACAACAGCTACAAAAAAATTTCTTGTTTTCTGCAACATGCTGCTCAAAAAGACCCTTGATCCTTCTTCAAATGTGTGTAGGAAATGAACATAAGGATCATGAAATGATACCTGGTTATGAATATCTGGCAGGAAGACTTCAACCAGGATTTCTTCTACTTCCACTGGATCAAGAACAAGACCCTCTTGAGAAAGAGAATCTCCCTCATCTTCTTCATTTTCTGAACCAGAGGACTCATCAGATGAATGGACAAGGATGTCTGATCTATAAAAAAATTCAGAGGCTAGTTGTCCATTGATGATCTAATATATTTCTTCTTCTGTAAAAGGGGAAGATGGTCTTTTGTTCCTTTGTGCAGAAGTGTAGCAGCTCTTTGTTTCCTTTGAAGACTGGATTTGAGGCAGAATTTCATCTGAAGCCTCAACTGCAAGGGATGATGGATCAACATCTGAGTTTTCAGGAATATCTTGAGGAATTTCTACGGTCTGTTGACTTTTTTCTTCCTCAATTGATTCATCCATGTTCTTGTGATAGCTAGGGTGCATATGAAATTGTTGAATGGTTGTTAACAGATCTTCAGGATGCATATTAACCAAATCCTCATAAATATATAACAGGTATTGTATGATATTCTGAGATTGATCACAACAATCCCATGATAAGGATGGAGAGTTTTCTTTATAATTATTGTAAAATACTTGGTGCATGTCCCTTAAAGAAAACAAAATCTGAGGTTCTAACCATTCATACTAGACCCTAGCCTTACCTTCTAACATTTCCATGAACATTTTCATTAGGTAGTATTCATGCTATTCAACTTTAAATTTCCACACATGTATATGAAACTTGATGAGATGTAGCAAGGGGTCATCAACATTTTCACCCTGAAAGGTAGGCCAGTTTTTTAACCAGTCTACTTCAGGCATTTTGTGTGGGTATCTAGGGATATGCTCCCTACTCATTGGGGCATATCTTCTCTGTATGTGTGGAAGCATGTTTGTAAATCAAACAGAGGTCACTATATCTTCTCAACTAGTTCAGAGTCTTCTACTAGTGGAGTAATTTGGTCTTTTGGGAGCTATGGAGTGTGGAGTCACCAGGTGGATGAATTTGACTGTTTGGAGTAGGCTCCTATCCACCATCAGCAATTAAATACCAATCTAACCAGGGATTCTAGGTCTTTGAGTGCCTAAGAATTTTTTAAGGTGAAATGCACTCAATCCCTAGCAGAGTCGCCATTATGTTGGGGTTCACATGTTTTGGTCAGATTGGAAAGACCAAAATATGAGACAACATCATAACCACTTTGGGGCCCTAGGATCTAGCCCTCCTGGACCCGGAGAGGGATCTCTCCATAAATACAAAGAATGATATATCTTTTAAAGCTCAAGATGAGGTATTAGGCTAGGTATCAAGCAAAAAGGGGGTTTTAACATAATTTGGTTGGTTGGTTGCTGGGTTGGTCATGAGATCATAGACTGAGAAGGTAATGGGAGGAAAGGAGAAAAGCAGTAGGATTTTTTAGTCAAGGAGGATAGGGTCAAGAAAGTGCCATCCATTGGGCTATGGAGTCATGAAAGGGAATTACTTGCAAACCACTAGCCAAGGCTTTCAGAGGGCAAGTCATCTATACTAAAGGATCTTTTAGATAGATGGTGGAATGGAACATTAAGGATTGAAAGGTGAAAGAAGGAAAGAAACTCAATTTCTATCTATAGATTAGGTCAAAGGTAATTTAAATCTAGACCTGATTGGATGTACTCAAAGGAGCTTTCAATGGAGGGACAAAGGGGTAGCTTATAGATCAGACTAGAGGTCATTTAACTCCAGGTCTGCTTTAGCATGCTCCAAGGGAAAACATAGATAAGTTTAATAGAGCTAGGGTCTATAGATCAGAGAAGGACTTTGAACCTTCAATGCTTTGACACCAGCAAGAGATCTTAGAAAGGTCAGCTGGTCACACAAGGATCCTAGTGGACAGGGCTAACTCTAATCCCAAGTATCCCAAATCTTCCAGCTTAAACCCAACAAGAACAACTAAAGAAATATTTCATTAATTCATACATCAGCTAGCAGCATATGGAACTACTACACTGGTTAAATTAGTTTGAACTCAATCTTCAGATAACACATACAGCAGAAAACATTGAAGGCATGGAGAGAAGAGACATAGGGTACCTAACAAGGGTAAATCCTATGCCAGATTTCTGATGCGAGCCAGAAGAAATGAACAGTATGAAAAATGCAATAAACAATGCGATAAGAAAACATCACCCGTAGTAATAGACCAGGATCCAAAGAAATTTTCTTGATTAATTGATGCAAAACCAGTCACATACACTGAGCTCAATGGTTGTTTCAGTCTAGACTTTCTCCTCCCAGCCTACTACATTACAAACTACTCTGCTATTCGCTCCCAAGAATTTTCTAACAGTAAAAATGAATCCCTCTAATAGAAACGGCAACAATCGAACAACAACCTTACAATGAGTTTCTTCATGAATTTTATAGCTAAAAGAGAGCAGAGGGGGTAGATGAAAAAATAAATGCAGCATTAAACCTTAGAAGCAGCAAGAGGGCTGAGGCTCCATCCTGTTTTAAATTCTGGGCATTTATATTCAGTACTCTTTGGATGAAAGCGTGATCCTTGCTGGGCTGTAATTTTACTCAATGTATGTCTCTGATGTACTTGCTGTAGCACTCTGGTGAATTAAACAAAAAGGTAGAATAATGATGCTAGGGTCTGCCATACCGTGTAACAAATGCTTTTGATGGCATAGGACTGTTGTCAGGGCTGGAATTTCCTCAGGAACACGGTATAGAATGGAGATAGTATGGGCACCTCGTCCTTTGTAGAAAGAACATTCTGCTGATGTGGAAACCCGGTACTATCATTTTCTGTGCGCTGGACCTTCTGTGTGCTTCATGATGTCTTTGATCTAGTACTCAGCCTTTAAATTATTGGGTTAAGGCTCGAAATCTGCAATTATAGGCCTTAAACACTCTGTTTTCCCACTGATACTCTTTGTCGCTTCCACGTTTGCCTCTCACTACGAAATATGTGCTTTAATGGCTCTGGGGAAGGTTTTACAGAGTTTAAACTCTATTCTTTTAATGTGAGCCCTGTCATGGCACCTTCTCAAGCCTTTCTCCATAATTTCAACTCCTGAAAATGGTCCTTTCTTGTGTTCTCTGTAACTGTAATATAGACTGTGAATCATGGCGTTTTTCCACTACTCGTACCCTACAAAACAGACAAACACATTAAGGAAACAATGCATGGGAAGGCAAATGCAGTGGGGATAGCGAGAATGACAGTGCAACGTGGCGAGAAGGTGGAACAATGTGGGGTGATGGTGAAAGCACAGCGAAACAGTGGAACATGGTGAAAGTTAGCGAAATGCAGTGGGTTCTAATGCAAAATAGTGATATTGGGTTCTTTGAATGCAATATAAACGACGAACACACATGGAATAATGATGTGGCGGGACCGGTCAATGGCGAGACATGCAGTTAATCTGGACCGTCTGATCTCAGGAGGATATCGACAGTGGAAAACGTAGCGGAGGGTGACGGATGATGGGCCAGGGGTATGGTTTGCCTTGGTTAACTCCCGCGCAATTTCGTGGCGCGATCACCGTTAGATGGATAGTCCTAGATCGGATGGTGTACACGCATATCGCGCCAGGTCCACGACCGAACTATAATGTGCGATGGAGGGCAGTTTTTGAACAGAGCATGGGGCCGTGCGTCATGCAATGAGTGGAATCGCCCCGAACTAAAAAATACCGCCCACCTCTCAAAGGCGGTGCGACGGAAACCACCGTTTTCTGCACAGGGCGCGGCGCGGGAACCACTGGGCAGGTGAAATACGGATCGTTGATCTGTGGGTTGAATGGACAGTTGTGATGCGATCGGAGGGGCAAACGGAGTGAGCCATGGGCGCTATGGAGCTTGCGACGACCGTCCGATCTATATAGATCGACGTCCCAATACACATTTGCGATAAGCACCCTTCGTATTAGCGTCAAGTTCTAGCACCCAGGTCACGTAGGAAACGGTTTTAGGGGGTTGGCCGAAGGGGGCTAGGCCTGTCCTAAGGTGGGAAATGGGTTTTCGTCCCGTTTTTAGTGCATTTCAAGGCCAATGGAGGGTAACGATAAGGGAAGAAAGGGGAAATTAAACCAAACAGGGGGTGTGTGTATGAATTAGGGGGAATTTTAGGATGATTTAGAAGGACTAAGGGAGGGATTTTGGGGTGAAAAGGAGGCTTTGAAAAAAGGGAAAAAAGGGATGAAATGGAGAATTCAGCAGGGGCACAAGGGGCAAATAAAGGCCTTTTGGAGCACAATTTTTACAATCAATGAGGCTTTGTGGATGGAAACAGTAGAGGAGATTCTATCAAAGGACACAAGGCACAAGGAGGCTTCAAGGATGATGTGTTTTTCAAGAAAAATGCATTCCTTGAAGGCTCAAAAACATTTTATCCCCCTGTTTGCTTGTCAAAAATTTATAGGGGGCTAACAAGTTTTATTCCAGTTTCATATCGTATGGGTAATTGGAAGTGGGTTAAAAAGGTATTGGATAAGGTAGTGAAGTTATGAAATGAAGCTTGCGGTAATTCAATATACCACTTTGTGACCAGACCAGTAAGCGTACGCTAGAAAGGACGTAGTCTAACAGAGTCATCATTTAAGGAGTTTAATGAGCACCACAAATGATAAGTCATAACATGCTTTGATGGGTCTTCTACAGGGCTTCCATTGAATTTAGGAATGACAGAGGGTAATTTATGTGGTATCACCAGCCACCAAGGAGAATAGCTGATAGGATCATTGGTAAGCCAGTTTAAATTAGGTAATTCTAAAGTTGTGACAAAGGGAAACTGTAGATTCAAGTCAGTTTGAGCATTGCCAAGATATGATCGAATAGCTTGGGCAATAGGCCTTTGTGAACCAACATAAGGAATTTGTTGCTGGTAACCTAGATAGGGGTTTTTTTGATGACCAAATGCTTGAGGGTTCTATTGACCAAGACCTGGGTATGCTGCTTGTTGTTGGAATTGTTGTTGTGGCATTTGAGGCTATGGCTGCCAAGGTGATTGCCCGCTAAAATTATAACCCAAACTAGAATAGTTTGGACCCGATTGTGGATAGATAAGATCGGTAGGAGCCCGTGACATCCCATAAAAAGGTAATCCAGCTTGTGGTTTTAATATTCTAGATACAGGTGGTTGTTGTAAACCAGCCGAAGGAAGTGGAGTCTAGAGGCCCAAAACTTGAGGGTAATGGGTTGAAGTATCCTCCTGGGATGGTTTAGGTACAATAAAATGAGCTTGTAAAAGGGGTAATGAAGTATTAACAGGTGGGATATATGTAGGCATAACAGGTTGAATTGGTTGGTATGAATACACAACCGTTTGTGGTTGAACAAGCAAGATAGGCTGCCACTAACAAACAATCATTCCAACATTTGGGTGACCATAAAACTATGGAGGAATGTCAAAATGGGTGACCATAGGTTCCCCCTCGGCATGAGGAGTATAATAATATGGATTATATTGATCTCCAAATGGTGGGAGTCCAGTTAAGATTGAGTTGGATGGAATATACCCACATGGACTAGCTTGATGTTGCACTGAAGATGTGTATAAAGGATCAAGCCATTCAGTACTCATTAGAGATGTTACACCATATTTTGTTCATCTAACCTATTATCATTATATGGACCCAAGTACACCATGTAAGACCAATTTTACTCCAAGTAAAATTGATTTCACTATGAAAATAACTTAGTAAATCACCTTTATTAAGTTGTTTATGGTCTAAATAGGAAACCCCATAAGAAAATATTAAATAAATCTACATTTGTTTGATTTTCCTCAAGAAATGATTAGTTAAACATAAGTTTAATTAATAATTTATGGTTATATTTAACCCAAAACAAGAGAATTAATTAGATAAATCATTATTTATCTTATTATTTTCTAAAGAATAACTGTTTAAATCTTATTTGAATAATATTCTTTGTTAAATATGACTAATTCACCCTTAAATAGTTAAATAAATCATTATTTATTTGATTATTACCCAACCATATCCTTAAAATGGTAAATAAATCATTTATTTATTATTACTTAATCACATCCTTAAAATGATAAATAAATCATTTATTTATTTATTTATTATTTAAAAATAAAGGGATTTGACTCAAGTCAAATTCCTTTTCCCTCCAACAAATATAATAAAATATTCCATAAAAGATGGATCTAGGGTTGGTTAATATATTTTAATTATGCACCATTCTCTAGACTAACTCAATATTTTGTTATAAATAGAAGGGGTTTCCCATTCATTTGTCACCTTTTGTTTCCTGAAGATCACTCTGGATCTCAACACTTGGTCTGGCTATTGATCCATAATCATGGCCATACTTTTCCATTTTTGCCTGGGTTTTCTACACCATCAAGAGAGAGAAGTTCTCAATCTGAAGTGCTGAGGACTCACAAGAACCCATCCCATTGAGGAGAATAAGGGACACCCTCTTGTGTTTTCCTCCTAGGTGCCATTAATAAAAATATTCATTGGATATATTATTGTCTTGTCTATTGGATCTATGGAGTAAATCTTATTTTTCTACTGTTTAATGTCTTCTAATGCTTAGATCTAGATTTTTGCAGCATTTGTATTGATCATCTAATTGCATATTTGAAGATATTAGCAGTCATTTCTGCTGTTAGGGCTGTAATTTATGCGCAGCTAAAGTGGTATTTTTTCGTACACTTCGAATCAAGATTCATACTAACAACTGGCGACTCCACACAAGTTTACCATTACGAATGTTGTCGTTTTTCTGATCCTTGCATATCCAGCTAATTCAAACCCTAGGATTTCTCTTTAGCCCCTTTTTTTGCTTATTATTGATGTTTTTTTTAACCCATAAAACCCTAAAATGATAAAAATTCTAACTTCCGCGTGTTTTTGGACCAATTGCACAGGTGAATGACATCAGCTGCAGCTGAGACGACAATTTTTTCTGAAACCTGTCGCCGAGAGTACCAAAAGTGCAAGTCGCACTTTTCTGCCCAAAACCTGTGACCTGGACCTCCAGGACACACTTTACAGTCCAAAAAGTGCGACCTCTGCTGAAAACAGGCCAAAAACTACGACCTGGACTTTCTACAGGGATTTTTCTGAAAGTTTTCTGAGTTCTGTTGAGCCTCTATTCAGGGTTGTCTGACCTCCATCTCCACCCGTTTTGGACTTGTACTTGTTTTGTTTCTCTCAACTAAGTGGGAACCTAGCCCCCTAGGGCTGCAGTACCCTCCACTTTTTGTGGAAGAGTGTTTTCTGTTGTAGGTTGTCTGAAATTTTAGAGTCTTCAGCCATTTTTTCAGATCTGATACCTCATCTTCAGATCCACTTCATATCAGCTTGTTATCCATCCAAATCTCCTCTTTTAGCTTTTTTTGCGTTTTCCTTTAGGGGCACTCCACTTCCTTCCTGGAGATAGCCTGTCGCTGCCTCTTTTTACATCAATTTTCCTCTGATTTACTGTTGTTTTCTACACCACTTTCCAATATATTTTGTCTTTTAGATATCTGTCCCTCTTTACCCAAGATCTATTAGCCCTTTTTTAGTGTGTTTAGATTATTATTTTTTTGCTCACCTATAGACTAATTGTTGAGAGACCCATCTCCTTGGGTTTAGATTATTGCACTGTTAGATTTTTATTTTATTTTTTTCAGGCCTATCTACTGTCATTTGCAGGTTTATTGACAGAACTACAAAACATTTTTTCTTTTATCTACAAATGTTTGGGCTTAAAAATTAAAAATTTACACACCTTTACACACACACCCTAAGTGAAAAAGGGTTTGGTTAACACCGCCAAGCAAAGACTCTAAAACATTGAAATCATTTGATCCTGCACCTCTTTGCCCTTGTTTCGACATTGTAATCACTTGATCCTGCACCTTTTTTCCCTTGTTGGTCTCTTTTTCCTTTGTGCTGTGTTTGTTTCGTCATTTCTCAACCTCCCATGGGCTCTAATTTTCCTCAGGAAGGGACCAACACATTTTGCATATCCTCCCCTCCTGGTAGCATGTATTCAGGATACAACATGCCTCCTCTTTTTTCCCAACCTCCTTCTTACCACACTATTACCCAACCTATTCTGTCTGGTACCCTCGATGACTAGATCCTCATGATTAAATTTGACCAACCTTCAACCGTTGACATCAATCTTTAGACTCGGTCCCGTCAGTACAACAAGCCTCCCGCTACATCTACCTCTGAGCTGCCTTCTTCGGTCTCTACAGAGCCCCTGTCGACACCTAAGGGTCCCTTGCAGATCCCTTAGCCTAGGGCGAAGGTTCATACCAAGATTCCTAAGGGACCATTGCATCAAAATGCTGCTTCTAGCAAAGCCACCCATTCGTATAGCATAGTCGATGATTTGGCACAATCCCCTATTTCCATTTCAACGCTGGAACTCCTCCAGTCGTGCCCTTAACAATGAAAATCTCTTCTATCTGCTGTGAGTGTTGTAGACCCTTCTGATGATCGATTGATTGTATTTTATGCTGACTGATAAAAACATCCTCCTCTCCCTGCTTCTGCCGCTTTCCAAATCCCAGTCAAGATCTGAGATGCCAACATTTTTCGGTGCATTATTGATGAGGAGGCATCCACCTGCGTGATGTTTGCTTGGGTTTGGAAACAACTCGGATCTCCTTATTTGGCTCCTTCCACAATCACTCTTTGAGCGTGAGATGGCCATGCCTCCAAGCCCATTGGCTTATTCCACAATTTTCCTATCACTCTTGCGGGCAAGACAGTTTGCGTTGATGTAGAAGTCATAGACGCCCCCTTGGATTACAACATTCTATTAGGTTGTAGCCACACTTATGCGATGTCTGTTGTCCCTTCCGCAGTTCACCGCAAGATGTCCTTCCCCCATAATGGAAATATAGTCACCATTGACTAGCTGACATATTACGAGCTGAAGTATCAGACCTCCCTTGAGTCCACTATCTCTTCGGTGGCCAACAAGCAAACCGTCGACCCTTTGACCAGTGTCTCACCTAGTGTCTACAAGGACTCATCCTTGCATGGTACATTCCTTAGTCTTCCTCCTCCTATCTTTGATCCCAGCTCATCGAATGTTTGCATGATGCAATTGTCTCAGGCCTCTCTTAAGAGGCTCGCCTCAGCTAGTCAGTAGCCCCCTCGCCCTCTGCAACCATATCCTAGCCCTTCGATGCAACCTCTTGGACCTCCTCCTCTTGGCCCTTCAGCTGGTACTCATGAGCCTATTTATCCTCCTGGGTCGGTTCCTCTAGGTCGTAACCATTTAGGAGCCGTCCCACTTGGCCATTACCCCTCCAGTCAGATACCGTTCCTAGTCCCTCCACCAGGCATCTATACGGCACCTGTCATGGCCACCCTCTCTCTTCCTAACTTGACCATTGGGATTCTGGTTTGGTACCTTTATCCTCCATTCGATACCCTACTAGGCCAACCTAAAAATTATCTTTCTTTGACCCCAGTTCAACCGGTCCCCCTGACTTCTCCCGTTGTCACAGTGCCTCAACCACCTCAATAGGAACCACCTCTTGTTGCGACCGCTTCGGGTAAGAAGGGCAAAGCTTGCAAAATGGCCTCAAAGAACAAAGCAGCCCTGACTGACCCTGCACCTCCTCTGCCTCCAAAGCCATGTGCTTTGTGTGATGTCATCGGTCATGCCACCCATACTTGTCCCGAGTTGCCCCGCATCAAGCCCATGGTTAATGTTGCATTCCCTGAGTCGACGATCCCTGAAACCTCTGCTTCTTCATCGACCATTACCAAGAACAAAAAGACTATTCACACCAAACACCCTTGTGCTTTGTGTGGTTTCCATGGGCATTACTCTCATCATTGTCCCTGCCTTATGCATTACCGTGCCTCTTTAGAGGTAGTCCGAGAATACGAGATTGAACAAAACGAATCCGCTTCTCCCGTACTTGCACAGTATGCTGCAGGCCAGAACGAGGATTTACCTGCTCCTATTGACATTCCCCCCATGATTTCGAAATGATGGAGCATGCGGCCACCATTCTCTACCTTTCATCATCCATGAGACCTTGGGTGGAAGCTCCCATCGAATATTCCCCTGTTGTTTCACCTAAACCCCCTTCAGGGATCACCCTGGGTTCATCCTCAGTAGATCCTTTATCTTCTTATCCTTTCGTCATCCCCCGTGATGATGCGCATGTGAACCTTCCTTTTCAAGATGATGATTCAGGTAGATTCGACGCGTCAGGTGGTCTCTCTTCCTAAAGTCACCCCATTTTCTATTGCGATGATGACATCATGGAAACCTCGTCCACCCCCAACTCCATCATTCCCGTCCATCAACAGGATAACTCGCCCCATGCCCATGATGACTTGCATAACCTCAGCTCAAGCTACACCTCTGGTAGCTCCCACATTCCACCTTACCGACGACATGTGAGTAGTAGACATCTTACCTAGATCACCCCTTCCTGGGGAGTGTGTTCGATTTCTACTTTGAACTCAAGTTGCCAGCATTGTTCATCAACCTTCCATTTATTGTCTTGTGGCACCCTTCATATAGATTGACCATCCACACCTTATATCAGTTTTTCTGATGGTGCAAGTCGCTACTCTCAAAATTTAGCCTTGGCAGGTTGGGCCATTTTTACCCTCTTGCATGCACCTGTTCTTTCTAATGGTGTATGCATTGGTTCTACTACCAATAATCAGGCCGAATATGATGCGGTACGAGGTTTATTAGCCGATTCCCTTTCACATCGCATCCTCCATATTCATGTTCATTTAGATTCCTTGCTTCTTGTCATGCAATTGAATGGTGTCTATTGTGTGCATAATCCTATCCTTTTCAGAAGATATTTATGAGTGAAGTTGTTGATACGTGAATTTGAAATCATTACTTTCAGTCATGTACCTAGAGCACAAAATCACTATGTAGATAGCATTGCAAACCATATTCTGGATTAGCATTTAACAAACACATTTAACACAAGACAATAACATAAAAATATCAAAATGATGCATATCCATAGTATGTGTCGTACAAAATGTTTTAGAGTTCATCAACTCTGATACATATGACATGCCCATAGAATGTTACCAAAAAATAAAAAATGGGGGCACCACATGCCCCTACACACTAATCACTATCTGGAGGATCTCGAGCCAATGGCTCTGCCCCTATAGCTCGTAGATCATGAACACTCTGACTGGCCATTTCCATGCGTCGCATGACCCCTCGCCATTCCGAGGGTAAACCAATACATGGCTCTATGTACTGGTCATCTAATTTTTGCCATCCGTGCTCCAAAAAACTGGTTAGAAGCCTCTCACATCTATGACGGATTTTTTCCAAAAGGGCTGCGGCATCCTCATTTTGTTGTGCCCTTGGTCCACTAGATCCTGCGGCCCCAGATACTATGGGATGCCCCATGTACCTAACCAGTTTTACCGATGCTGTATCTACATACCAAAAGTAAAAGAATCAGTACTACATACAATATTCTTAAAACTTTACATGCACGTAAAATATCAGAAATGTGGCACTTACCATCCGGTCCCCATATACAACTAGGTGGAAGTGGAAGATTTGAGTCCCCACAATAACTCATCCCACTATAGGGATAGTCATCTATATACAGTGGCATCTGATCCCAATGAACAAAGAAATCAGGATGAAACACTCATCCAACTACTCCACCTCCCCCTCTGCACAGTAGTAGCCCCCACCAACGCATCCTAGGCTCTCTCGGGCCCCCATCTGGGAGTTGTATGCAAGGTCGAAGTGTTGGGATCTTCTCAAAGAAGAAAGAGCACAAAATTGTACCATACACACAATCATGGTTCACTTGCCACTTACATAGCGACAATTTTCGTTTCAATGATGATAGCATCATCTGGGCCCACCCATAGTAGGTCCCACTCAAAACACTCTCCACCAGCATCATCTGTCCCCCTGTAATGTGATGGAGTGCCTAGTTTCCCAGGATCTGTAGCACTGCTGCCACCACAGCACAGGTCTCTAACCTCTCCAAATCCCCGATGGGTATTCGAGTCCCCTTGACTTGGAGAACTATACGAAAATGGCGCTCTACAAACTCTATGATATTTTGCCCACATGGTAATACTGGTTGAGTATTCCTTACCATCCAAAGTGGTGGGAGACCAATTAGGAAATATATATCCTGGACCGTCAACTTGATCCGGTGCCCCTGAACTATAAAGACCTCATGGTTCGAGTCCCAGTAGCTGACAATCCGGGCCAATAAGGGCTCCCCAGCTCTCATGAAAGGGTTCTCCAAAAACTTTAGAACCCCAAACCTGTCCAAAGCACTGTAGACACCTTGATCCTCCTGGATCTCCAAACGCAATGCGCCCAGGTCCTTCTCTCTCCAGTTGATCCGTAATTCTTCCATACCTACACCAAAACATCATATCAATCAGTATACAGATAGGAAAGACTGTTTCTCATCAAAAAACCTTATTTATCAACCAAAAAACAACACCAAAACACACCTCCTGGCCAGGTCGCACTTTTCAGGCACAAACCTAGAACAGGTCACAGTTATCTGGCCAAAACCTACTACCCAGGTCGCAGTTTTTGCCCCAAAAACTATGACTCAGCTGTGAGGAGGAGTAGAGGTCTTTTCCTAGGCATTAAGGACCTAATATGAACCTTTAATCCACTGAAAAGAAAGAGTAGGGTTAGGCCTCTTACCTGCAACTGACAGCTCCTGATTCCAACGGTCAGTTTTTTCACTACGATTGCTGCAAGATTTAGGGCCTTCTCTCCTCTCCACATTCACCACAGCTCCACATGCAAATGAATGAATTTGGATGGAAAATGCCTTATTAAAAGTGAAACCCTTGTTTCTTCTTTCACTCGCTGCGATCTAATCGTAGCTCTGTTTACTAAACTGTCCACACCGTTGGAAAGCTCTCACTAAGCCCTCAAATGGGTATATGTTAGTTTTTAGTGATTTGATACTTCACTCGGACACATTTTCCCAAGAAGTGTCACTTCACCCTTCCACAAAAATTGAATTTCTTCACTTGTAACACTTGTATCGGGGGCACCATGTTGCCTCCATACTTGTCCATGCTCGTGTCGACTTTCGTCATGAGTCACCATCTGGTACTCATGATTTTATAGTCCCCATCGACCCCTTTTCATATGTGGCAGCACCATCGAGTCACCCTTGTCAAGAGCATGTGAGTGGAGTCATCATTGCTTTCATGGAGTCTATCTCAAATCCCTTTACATCTCTCCGCAGTCCCTCGTCATTCATTTCTTGGTCCCTCTCTTGTGTTGCACATTATGGCCTTCAATTTGGCTGTCCCCTATCCCTCATGATGTTGTGTCAGTTGCTGCCAGGTCATCTGTGCCCTTTATACTCTGACAAGGTAAATCATCCATTTGCTACTCTTTCCCCTCCATTTCACCATCATCATTAGTGTTAGTCCGTCAATCACTCTACTATTTTATCTCGTGCCCTAGTTGAGGATCTCTTATTGCCTCACCTATGGCGGACCTCCTTCTGTCGACATCAGCTCATTCATTCTATAAGACAGGTCTAGAGGGCGGTGTACCTTGGTTCCAGCTTCCTCTCTAGTTCGGTGCCTTGGATCAGGAAAAGGGACTCATTATTGCCCTTTGACTTGATTGTTTCTCAGCTCCAGCTCCTTTCAACATGATCGAGATCCGTATACTCGATGGTTCAGTGATGCAGTAGCTAACATCGATGATTCCTGAGTGTGTGTGGGATTTCCTAGCCCTCATGAGGGGGTGACCCTACAGGTATCCCCCCCCCACACTTGGATGACCTCTTCATCACAGCCTTCGATGTAGCTCCATATATTTGATGATGTTGGCCTCAGCCGCGTGCAGCATCGTTTTGTTTGCATGTATCACTCAGATTTTCAGAGCCCTTTCCTGTTTCCAGGGGCATCTGGGTTGCATTTATATCTCATGTACTCAGATATTATTATACAAAGTCTTGGCTGTTATCCCAGGCACAATATGTATGTGGGATTCATTATCGTGTTATTTATCTGGCTCATTTTTAGGCCAGCATATGCTTTATTATTGCGTTCCGTGGTTTTCCAGGCGCCTTATTGTTTTTACTATTGCCTCGGTGCACATAGGTATGCCTCCCCCACCACCTATAACAGGTACTCACTCAAAAATACTTGTCGCACCTACAAGTCACCTCCTCAGGGTTTAGTTCTTTCAGCACTTTGGTTTACCTTATACTTCTCTCTCTTTGACTTCCCCTTCGATGTCTAGTGATTGAGTTCTTACAACGTACTTTGGTCATACAATTAGCTCCTAACGCTCACACGCTTGGGGGCAATCTGTTACACAATTTTTTGGTCATCTAACCTATTATCATTAGATGGACCCAAATACACCATGTAAGACCAATTTTACTACAAGTAAAATTGATTTCACTATGAAAATAACTTAGTAAATCACCTTTATTAAGTTTTTTATGGTCTAAACAGGAAACCCCATAAGGAAATATTAAATAAATATACGTTTGTTTGATTTTCCTCAAGAAATAATTAGTTAAACAGAAGTTTAATTAATATTTCTAGTTATATTTAACCCAAAACAAGGGAATCAATTAGATAAATCATTATTTATCTTATTATTTTCTAAAGAATAATTGTTTAAATCTTATTTGAATAATATTATTTGTTAAATATGACTAATTCACCCTTAAATAATTAAATAAATCATTATTTATTGGATCATTACCCAACCATATCCTTAAAATGGTAAATAAATCATTTATTTATTATTACTTAATCACATCCTTAAAATGATAAATAAATCATTTATTTATTTATTATTTACAAATAAAAGGATTTGACTCAAGTCAAATTCCTTTTCCCTCCAAAAAATATAATAATTTTTTCCATAAAAGTTGGATCTAGGTTTGGTTAATAATATTTTAATTATGCACCAATCTCTAGACTAACTAAATATTTTTTTATAAATATAAGGGTTTTCCCATTCATTTGTCACCTTTTATTGCCTAAAGATCACTCTAGATCTCAACACTTGGTCTGGCTATTGATCCATAATCATAGCCATACTTTTCCATTTTTTTCTAGGTTTTCTACACCATCAAGAGAGAGAAGTTCTAAATCTGAAGTGCCGAGGACTCAAAAGAACCCATCCCATTGAGGAGAATAGGGGACACCCTCTTGTGTTTTCCTCCCAGGTGCCATTAATAAAAATATTCATTGGATATATTCTTGTCTTTTCTATTGGATCTATGGAGTAAATCTTATTTTTCTACTATTTAATGTCTTCTAATGCATACATCTAGATTTTTGCAGCATTTGTCTTGATCATCTAATTGCAGATCTGCAGATATTAGCAGTCATTTCTGATGTTAGGGCTGTAATTTATGCACAGATAAAGTGGTATTTTTTCGTACACTTCGAATCAAGATTCATACTAACAAATGTACCAGATAAAATACCAGAAGATGACATGGGTGAAGTCCATGGATTTGAGGAGGCACCAAAGTAGGTTCCAGATAATGATTGGTAACCCAGTGGGATGGACAGACCACCATAAAGATGTGACTCTGGTGATGTAGTAAACATCGACGGAGTAGCAACAGTAGATGATGTCACAACTATAACAGATGGTATAGCTGGAGATGTTGACTCAGCCATGGTCAAATGACCTAGTGTATACCCTATAGGATCTATGGGAACTTGAATTGAAATAGGATCAAGAAAAACAATGTAAGTCAATCAAGGAATAGACTCATAAAGATAAAGCCTCGACCCAAAATGAGTTGGAACTGAGGGGCATGTTTCTTGTTGAGGTTCTTCCTCAATTGAAATCAAACCAGGTGGAAGGATTTTTCCATCAGGCCCGAGATATATTTCAGGTGGTTGACTGCATGACAAAAGGGAAGACTCAATGGATATGATCGACTGTGGAGCGACCGATATAGGAACAACTTCTAGTTGTTTGACTTCAGGAGATATATGTTCTTGTAAAAGAACGATGGGATCTAGATCAACTTTCAGTTGAACAACGTCGGGTTCTGGATGTATGGTCTCACTGATTGGATGTGCAGTGTCTACAGGTAGTTTTGAGGACTCTATTTCGACGATAGTAGATAAACCAGGATGTGTATAAACGACTTGAGACAACTCTAGTAGATGTGATGAAGATGATGCACCAGAGGTACTAATGGTACTGGTTTCGGTAGAAAGGGGTTTGAGTGAAATGCTACTCGAGAGATGTTAATTGTGATGAGGCTGGGATGATGCTGGAGTTGGTGACATCAAATCAATCGTTGATTGTAACCTCCCCTTCTATCCATTAATAAATATTGCTTCTTACTTTCCCACATATGTATCTGTATAAGCTTTCGTCTTTCATATTATGGATTCTCATCTGTTGTATATGTTTCATGTTTCATTGATTTAACTGATTAACATGAAAAACCATCTGTATATTGCAATCACTTTTTTGTTTAGTTTTCATTATTGCAGGAAATATTTTGGCGATCTAGCTTGGATTTGAAGCTACAGTAAGAGCGAAAAAAGGAGAATAGGAAGTGCTTGGACTCCAAGTAAGTTTCTTAATCTATTTTGTGTCTCTATTTAATGTTAGGAAAAGTAGTTTCAAAGTCTTTAATCTGTTGTTCTAAATGCGCACCCCATTTTGGGAGGAATTTTTTATCCGTAATCCATAATTCCGCATAACAAATTAGTGACTCTGCTGGGGAATTTTACCTTCATCCTTGGTGTATTTTTCCTCTATTTATCCACCCAATAGAATATAATCTTAAATATTAGGCTTTTGAAACAAACAATTGCATTAGAAGTGTGTCTTGTAGCTTGAAATTTGAATCTTTGCTGCGCTCAACGCACTGTTGGTCAAGACACGGTGCTTTGCAGAGCACTCTCTCCCACTCAGGGGTGCATTACATAGAACTCTCTCCCACTCAGGGGTGTGTTGTAGAGCACTGTCTCCCACTTAGGGGTGCTTTGCGGAGCACTATCTCCCACTTAGGGGTGCTTTGCAGAGCATTGTATCCCACTCAGGGGTGCTTTGCAGAGCACTGTTTCCCACTCAGGGGTGATTTTCAACGCACTTTCTCCCCTTAGAGACCATGTTCCCCTAAAGCCAACCAAATTCCCTTTGAATTTGTCATTGCAATTTTATTCAGCCTTTTTTTGCTATGTTTTCAACTATTTGATGCCTCATAGAAACCAGTGACTTTACCTGATTCTTACTCCTTTGAAAAGTAATTTTGTTCAATATCTCTTAAAGTGTTTTTATTTATCATTGACAAATCAAATTCAAATTATTTTTATTTCTGCATTAGATCCATTTTTTTCGTAAAGGAAATTGTCGTTAAATTCTTCATTTCTTGTAGGAAAAATTGTAGTTCCATTCTTCATTTATACTAAAAGAGAAATTGTTGTTAAATTCATCGTTTCTCAAAGAAGAAAGCATTTGTTTTTGTTGATTTGATGCATATAGTTTCCTTTTTTCATTCACGTTAAGGGGACTAAAACGAAAAAACCGCATTTTCATATAGTGAGTTGTGTGTTTTACATAGGAAAAAATTAGGAAAGCTTCATATTAGTTTGTTCTCTTTGTTGTTTGCTCTCAAAACTGATTGCTCTTTCCCTCAAGTAGCTAGGATTTTCATTGAAGAAACTAAAATTGAAAATTTGGCTTAGAATTTTAGTTTGCATTTTAGGAATTTCCATCACATCATCATGGTGAACCTTGAAAGGAAAATTGATAAACAAGATAAACTTAAAATTTACATCAATTTACCTAACAAAGCATTGGAACCATAACGATAACATTTAGAAGGTCTAGGCTAGAGACATGTTTTGATGTCGTAAAACATAGCAGTTATCATTAATTGTCTGCAATACATTACGAGTGTGATACCTCACTCCAAGCACATAAGTATATCGTAGCTCGTCCACATACATTCGGGTATATCGAGAGGTGTTATAGTACGAAAAGTATAAAGGGGTGCTCTCACTATGCAGTTTCACATTAGACAGCACTAATACAGACTTGGGCCTCCATGTACCTTCGGGTATATTTGGGAGGAAAAATTTAGGTTGCTATCCATCCATAGTGAACCGAGTCAGCCACCTTGTAAATTTTGATACACCGAACACAACATTCGGGGAGATCTCCTGCCCGTACTTCTTAGTTCGCCAGGAGATATTTTGTAGTTCATAGTTTCTTGGTAAACCTTTTTCCTAGCATTACCCTTTTATTTTGTTTATTTGTTTTTGGTTATAAAATAAATCAGTCATCATGGAAGAAGAAAATCCCTTTCCCCATCGTTCACATAGACTTGCATTGAAACCACCTTTACCACTGGAAGTTACTTCTGGTCGGAAAAGGTGACATCGCTCTATCGAAACTAGTACCATTAGTACCTCTGGTGAAGCAACATATTCACATATACTAGAGTTGGAAATTTTTTTTTCTACAAATCCTAGTTCATCTACTGTTGTCGAGACAGAATCCTCACAGCTACCCGTGATCACGATCCACCCAATCAGTGAGACCATACCTCCCGAACTCGACATTGTTCAACTAGAAGTTGATCTGGATCCCATCATGATTTAGGGGGAAAATGTTATTAGTCAAACTGGACATCATCCCTAGGACCAATGAAATAGGGTCTATCATCCCCTTATATTTCAGTTGCTATACGCCCTAAGTGGAGAAAATCTTGACCTCGAAGTCAAACAACAGGAAGTTGTTCCTGTATTGGTCACTCCATAATCTATTGTAGCCATTGAGTCTCCCATATCACGCAATAAACCACCTGAAATATGCTTTAGGCTTGATGGTGAAGTTATTCCACCTGGTTTGATTTTGATTAAATAAATACCACAAGACGAGACACCTTTAAATCCAACTAATTTTTGGTAGGAGCTTTACCTGTACAAGTATTTTCCTCAATCATCTTCCTCTGCTTTTGTTGATCCTATTTAACTTCAAGTTCTCATAGATTCTATAGGGTATAAATTGGGTCACTTGACCATGGCTGAGATAACATCCTAGACTAAACCATCTATTTCATCTGTGACAACATCGACTGTTGCTTCATCTTCGATGTTTTGTCCATTGACTTCACCCATGCCACCATTTGGAATCCTATCTAGTTCCTCCCTTATGAGTATTGAACGATTTGATCCTTTATTCACATCTTCAGTGCAATATCAAGATTGTCCCAATAGTTATTCCCCTTGGTGGCCAGTGATTTCACATAAATTACACTCTGAACTTCCAAAATTCAATGAAAACCCTAGAGAAGACCCATCAATGCATGTTATAACTTATCATTTGTGGTGCTCATCAAGCTTCTTAAATGATGACTCTGTTAGACTACGTCTTTTCTAGCACACACTCACTAGTCCAAATGCATAATAAGGATGGTTTTTTTACTGTGTCAACCTCATTGAAAAATGAAAGAGGGATTGAGGATAGTTCTTTTTTCTTGTGTCAACCTCGTTAAAAAATGAAACAAGTGCCTTTGAGGATAGTTCTTTTTTCTTGTGTCAACCTCATTAAAAAATGAAACAAGTGCCTTTGAGGATAGTTCTTTTTTCTTGTATCAACCTCGTTAAAAAATGAAACAAGTTCCTTTGAGGATAGTTCTTTTACTGTGTCAACCTTGTTAAAAAATTAAATAGGCTATGAGGAAAGTTCTTTTTACTATGTCAACCTCGTTAAAAAATGAAACAGATGATGAGCATAGTTCTTTTCTTGTGTCAAGCTCTTTAAAAAATGAAACAAATCCTCTCCTAATGAACCTTCATTCCATCCAGCTATTAGTAACCAGTAGTCTAGTTAGGTGAATGAAATGAAGCTTGGGGGGCATGTGCTCTTGCAGGGGGAATTCGACATGTGCTCTTGTAGGGGGCATTCAAAACATTCTTACTAATTGCATGCAATCAATAGTTGCATTTCGTGGGCAAAAATAGGTTCAGAGATCCAAAATGAAAATGGTAACTTTAAAACAGTAACAATATTTTAATTAGTCATTTGATTGTTTTCAAAACATATTTATTGCTGTGACTATGGTTTTATTCCCTTTTTTATCATGAAATAGGTATTTTTAATCCATTTGATGTTGTTCTGAACAGGTTGGAAAATGATAAGAAAATTAGTCGTGCACATTTATTTCAAGAATGACTTGACCACAAAGCATACTTTTATCCTTATTTTTCGAGCTTTGTTAAAAATGAAAAAGGACTTGAAGAGCACTTTTATCTCTTTTTCAAGCTTCGATAACAGCGAAAAAGGAACCCCTGGAGTCTTCTTTTAGCTCTTTTTAGACTCTGATAATGTGAAAATATTGCTGAGCACTTGTATTTTTGAGCTCATAAAAGTAAATGATTTGATATCTACTCATTATAAGTTTAACCCTTTTCCGGACTGAGATATATTATTTACAAAAAAGGAATACATTAGTCAAACATGACTAAAGAGGTTCTCTCAGATATTATTTTACACTTTTTCAGATCTAAGTAAGAAATTTACGAAAAAGTACTTATGGAGTTTTCTTTCGTCCTCTTTTTCAGACTCTCTAAATATGAAAAAGGAATGGGCTATCACTGTCATTAGGCTCATTAAAACATAAAATAGTGATGGGCTTGTTGATCATGGCAAGAATCGAGTTTCATTCATTGCTAGACTCGTTAAATTATTAAATAGCGATACATTATTCGCCTGAAGGGTTGAATTATAGATCAAGCGTATGATATCCTCCTCAATCTTGTTAAAAAATAAAGAGGTACTGGTTGACAAATGATCGGGGTAAATTTCTGAAAGTGAATAGAAATTTTTATGGTAGCAGGTCACACTTGAACATGACACTTCACTCCATCACCATAATTGTTTGGGTTGGGTAATATTCTTGACGGTTCATTCATACCTATGGTTCATCATACCTTCACTTCAGTTTTGGGTCAATGCTGCCAACTCATCTTAGTGTCGCTGATATGTTCAAGAGAAGTCATCCAGTGAATACTCATCCTTCTACAATACTCATAAACCTTCATTCTCATGACAGTCATCCCTGAACATTATTATATCAAGTCATACTTTGTCTCCGAAATCAGTAACTCCCGTTTTGCAATAAAGTGACTTCCAGTCGACGGAAAATCATCATCTAGGAAGTTCACTTAGAAACATCATCTTCCAGTACCATGAGGCTTGTTATAACATCGACAAGATCCTCGCTTCCAGAATTTTTACCGAAATATTTTGTTTGGCATTCGACATCAAATCATCTATTCATGCCTTATGAAATGTATTGTAGTACCTTGAGGGCCATTAACATCAATGGTGGTTCTCTCGCGTTTTTTAACAACTCACATCATTGGCTGGTAATCAAAAAATGCCTTACCATGTTCGACTACAAATCATATATTCACATGGCTAGACTTGTACCTGAACGATCGAGTGAACAAGATAAGAAGACCCCAGATCTAGTTTTAGCCATCCGAGCTGCGATTTCAGGATTTTTGTACACATCATATGTATGGTGAACTTACATACAGATCGTCATCCAAACATGGGACTATATCTATAGGCATGTTTGTATGCGGCAACATTCCAATGTAGATAACTTTTTGCACTATGTACATGTTATTAGATAGTTTATGTGCTGAGCATGGGAATGCCTTCCCTTAGCAATTCATGATCAAGAGGATATATCATGATTTAATGTATTGTATGATTGATGCAGGTTGCCACTCCACTTCAATTCCATCCCATTAGCGTGTAAAGCATCTCATTCAAAAAATATTGTTATTATTATTCTGACTTCATGCTTTAGGGGGAAATCTGTTATAGGTATATTTGGGCACCATTCCAAATAACCTGGTTAAACTGGACATCATCCCCATAACCAATGAATAGGGTCTATCATCCCCTATAATTTCATTGCTACAATCCCTAAGACAAATAACAAGAACAAATCATCCATGACTTCCATTGCAAGGTTTCCAAGATTTTAAGTACATGTTATATCACCTATGAGCTCACAAACGTAGTCTCTCAAGGGGCTACTTGCTTTGCATATGCAGGCACCTCCATTCAAGGGTGCTACGCAAAGCACTTCCCGAGTCTCAAGGGTGTGTTGGTCAAATTGGGAGCGAAATGGTCATTGTTCCAGAATCTCCACTTGGATAGTGCCTTGTAGAAGAGTGCATATGTGTCAAACTTCGAATCCATGTTTCCATTTGACACCTATGATCTTGGGAACATGTCTATCCTATTATTAGAAAGTCATTGATTGTGAAACTACCTTCAGCGCATCTATAAATTGAGCACAGATCCTAGTGCTTGAGAAGGAAGAAATTTAGTAGAGAAATGTTGTTGGAATCTCAATTGAGGGTTTGATTTGAGTGATATGCTGCTGGAGAGATGTTCATTGTGATGAGGCTGGGATGATGCTGGAGTTGGTGACATCAAATCAATCGCTGGTTGTAACCTCCCCTTCTATCCATTAATAAATATTGCTACTTACTTTCCCACATATGTATATGTATAATCTTTTGTCTTTCATATTATTGATTCTCATCTAATGTATATGTTTCATATTTCATTGATTTAAATGATTAACATGAATAGCCATTTGTATATTGCAATCTCTTTATTGTTTAGTGTTCATTCTTGCAGGAAATATTTTGGCGATGTAGCTTGGATTTGAAGCTACAACAAGAGCGACAGAAGGAGAATAGGAAACACTTGGACTCCAAGTAATTTTCTTAATCTATTATGTGTGTCTATTTACTGTTAGGACAAGTAGTTGCAAAGTCTTTAATCTATTGTTCTAAATGCGCACCACATTTAGGGAAGAATGTTTTATTCATAATCCATAATTCTGCATAACAACATCCCCAACTGAGAATGACATTCTTTCAGACACTTGGTGGATATGCAACCTATAGGTCATTAATGGAAGTTTGTGAGGAAGTAAAAACTCATCTGATTTTTAGTAAGAAGGGTAACTACCTTCTCTCACTAGCTGTCTTAACATCAATTAGGTCTTGCATTCATTATTTATTCAGTTATGAGTGAAAACATGAAAAGATCCATGACTAAAATATGTCATGAAACCATGCTTATAACCATCATATAACCAGATAAATAATAATATGAGAAAAAACATTAAAACCACATAATAATAGGTACATTTCCTTACCAAAATAAAGAGAAACTTAGATTTATTAAAAATAGGAAAATATTGATCAAATTTGAGACTTCCACATTCCACTCGACCTTATATTGGTTGATCAAAATATCTCTTTATCCAATCAACCGCGTTCCATATTCCAAAAATGAATGTGGGATATCATAGGATAAACCAATCCAAAGACAACCAAGGGAATCCAGAGGTTAAACCACCTCCACCCTCACCATACCGTGATCACACCTAAACTGGTGCCGAGATCACAAAAGAAAATTGAGATTGGATGCCTCAGAATTTCTTTACCATCCTTGAGTGATTTTCTCATATATACCCTCACGATTTACCGTGTATCCCACCATTACCGGTCAAGAGATCCGTAGGCCTTTGGGAATTTTCCTAAGACAGCCAAACCCTGGATTCTGAAACCATCTGACAATCCAAATCTCAAAACTGAGAACAATCCCATCACACCATGGTTATCCAGAAATGGCAAGGCTAGGTTAAAATCCACAGAAGAATCCTGACAAAATCCATGTGAATGAAAATTAAAGAACCATATACCAACATGCACATACCATGCATGTCAAAACCATCTAGGAAATCACACATGTAATTTGTTACTTGCAAGTATTCCCATTGAAGCTGCTTGATCATTGCCTTCCTTTTATTTTCATTGTCATTCTTTTCTTTTCCTTTCCTTTCCTTGCTTTCTTGATTTATTTCTCCTCTTTGAGACTAATTCTAATACTAAGCTGACCAAAAACTCACAAAAGCTACCAATTTATGCTTTGAGGTATTTTTATTGATGAGACCTCTAATTTCTACAAATTTCCATTATTTTCCTCCATTTTCCTCCTCACATGTAACTTGTGACCTTTCACCTTCATTTTCTCCTATTTTCCATCATTTTCATAAATAATGTGCCCAAAATACCTTTTTTCCTTTCCAAAGCATTAATCATTTCCTTTGCTAATTTCCCTTAGCCATAAACACAACAAGTGATGCCCACTAGGATAATTTTCCCAACCTTTAGCTTGGAATAAGTGTCCCTTTCCCATGGTATTATTTTACCTTTATTAACTTTTATTGCGTGAACCTTTAACCCAGGGTTGTTAAAATGGTATTGGATGACAATGGATTGCTAGAATACATCAAGACAGATGTTGCAAAACCACATGCATCTAATGCCTAGAACCTTGCTCAATGTAAGAAAGATGTAGCCAAGGTGAGGAGAACAATATTGGAGGGCTTACAGGATCACATTGTCTCAAATATCCATGGGAAAGAAACTCATTTTGCAATGTGGAAATCAATAACAAAATTGTTCAAGAATAGTAGTGACCACAGGAAGATGGTGCTTAAGAATAAACTTCAAAATATCAAGATGTAGAAGAATGACACTATTCCATAGTATCTTAGAAGGTTCACACAAGCTCATGATGAACTTGGTGGGATTGGTGTTAATGTTGCAAAATATGACTTGGTAAGCCTATCCCTTATATGCCTTCCCAAGAGCTAGTATTACTACCAAGATTTGATGAACGAGAGGGAGAAACTTCCGAATTGGGAAAGCTTATGGTATGATTTGGTATAGGAGGAAATAAGGAAGAATACTAGAGATGGGACTTCATCCAAAGGCAAGGATGAAGAAAAATTTTCATTGGATGGAAAGGGAAAGAAGGGAACATGGAAGAAATTTCAATCCAAACCAAAATCTAGCGAAGGGGGCAAGAAAACATATTTTTTTTAAATTAAATGCTTCAATTGTAATGAATTCGGGCACTATGCCATGAAGTGTCCATACAAGAAGTCGAGAAATAAGACCTTAGGAGGAGAAACAGGTGAAGTTTTGGATTCATAGTAGCTTGATTTTATCCTTATCACATGCATGACAAGAATAGTGATGGGGAGCGTGTGGTACTTGGACTTGAGTGCATCGTTCCACATGATAGGGTGTAGAGAGTTTTATAGTGACCTGGAGGAGAAAGATTTTCAGATGAACATCGCGATGGGGTATTATGGAAGGTAAAACATGACTGAGGTTGGTAAAGTCACCTTTCATAGGGAGTCAATATCCCCTCTTAGAATCAAGGATGTCATGTTCCTTCTGGGCCAAAATAAAAATCTCATATTTGTTGTAATTTTGGAAGACCGTGGTTATGTTGTGATCTTTAGCAAAGGAAAAGAATTCTTGTTGGAGCAGGGTCCCTTAGGACTGCATTTTTGGAGTTAATAATAGTATTTTTTTTAGTTTTGAGTCATGAACGATAAGCAATGCATAGTCAAGGGGCTTTGGGTCGGGTCAAAGTCCCTTCTATTAGAGCCGGTCCTTACAGTCCTCCGTCAGAGATCATTTCGCTTTTTGCATATCATTTTTAGGTGTCTCGCTCATTCCACTTCGTTGCATTTCGCTAGGGGCATTTCATTAACTGACGAGAGGGTCTGGTTTTCTTGTGTTTCCTCATGCTTGTACCTGCAGGGCTAATTAAAATTCCTCAAAAATCACTGAAGTTCAGGTCACTTCATTCATGGTCATAAATGATTATTTTTGTCCAAAAGAGCCTTTAGTCCTAGAGTCTAGGGTTTTCAGTCTTTTGGTACATGTAATAAAAGCCCGCAAGCCTTGAGTTTGGTTTCAAAAGGTTCCTATTTCACGTTTTTATTCTCAAAAACATTTGAAGACATTTCTAGTCCAAAACTCTGTTTTGGAACTAGAAATTGTCAAATTTCATTTTTTGTAATAATTGTGTATTTGTTCCACCATAAGAAGTTCAAAAGCAACCTTTGATCTTTGCCAAAGCCAAAGTGCCAAATCCCTGCAAAAAAAATCAAGGTTCATCAGTCCAAGACTCATAAAAACAGTGAAAAGCCAAAGATAGAATTGCATTAAAATGATAAAGTGCCAAAAAGCCAAACATTATAAAAGTGGGTTATGGAGCAAATTAAAATCAAATTTGATTTTTATGAGATATTTTTCTACACATATAAGCCATGGAAGACAACTCATTTGCACAAATTCCCAAGGCAGAGTTCGAATTGGTGATTTGAGGGGCGAAAACTTGTTTTTCAAAGCCGTGGACCGGAGGTGGAAGTGCGCGCTATGCACAGAGGAGGCGCGCTACGCACAGAGGAGGCGCGCTACGCACTGGGCTTCACCAACCTGTGCAAATCAGCACGCGTGCTACGCACATGCTGCGCACAGCGCACTGGGTGAGCGCGCTACGCGTATAATCTCAGAGCCAAAAAATTTCGCTCCTGCGTCCATTTTCATGCCAAATCGCCTCAATCGGCTTGCAAGTAGGTTTTTCACGATTGCTCAGTGAATTTTGGACATGATTATGATGTTTTGAAAGTGGAGAAACAAGTATTTGATGAGGAGAAAAGTGTAAACCCTATGTTTATTTCCAAATTCATTTCTTAGGGTTTTGAAGCAAATGATAGTGATTGTGTGGGGATTTGCAAATTTGTGTGGTTGATATATATGCTCATGCCTCTACTGTCTGTGGTGTCCCTGCTCATTATTTACCTCATCCTCACGCCCTCTCTTTGCCATTACATCACTGCTATCATTATTATTTCCATTGTCATTTTAACACTGCTCATCATTCATGTTATGACATAGTCCCATTTTCACTTGTCCACTTCCTCCATTGACATTGTCAAACACTGCAAGGGATATTGTCATTTTGTTCCTAACAGTTGTTTTCCCCACATCATACTCTCTTCTACTCACTTGTCAAATCCTCTTATGATCAAGACAGTGATTGTTTTTCATGCAAACCTATTTGACAGAGCCATTACCACTGTGGCTTGCTTTCCTATGATACTTTGATACATATGTGACATATTTGGGTTTTGAGCATACACTGAACTTTTGTCTTCACTACACCTATATCAGCATATATTTTGCAAACATCCTGATTTCAGTACAATGTCAGAGACGGATTCAGTTTATGAACAGGAGTATGACAGTGATTCCACAGCAGAGTTTAATGTGCCACGGAGGTCTCACAAAAGTGGCAAAAGTGGTAAGCATCTCA
Organism: Pinus albicaulis; assembly: GCA_034641835.2. NCBI lineage: Eukaryota > Viridiplantae > Streptophyta > Pinopsida > Pinales > Pinaceae > Pinus > Pinus albicaulis. The sequence goes on along the minus strand of CM076575.1, from coordinate 540,992,718 downwards.
GGCAGGAGCCTACTTCTTTGGCTCAATTGCAGGCTTGCCCGCTTGCAATGGATTGTTTTAAGCATCAGTCATGTTTCCACTACTGTGAGATGATTTCACAAACCCAACATCATCATGAGCTAGCTCGTCTATTTGTTCTACATTTACATAATGGCCGTGTAAACCTTGCCGGAGTAGATTTTATTCTGTCACCAGAGACTATTGCTCAGGCCACCGGGATAACAAATATAGGAGAGGAATGGAACAAACGACAACAGTTAGAGAAATCCTACTATGAGCCATACATCAAACCTAGGTTTATGAGGCAGCTGAGCAGGGTATTTCCATTCAGATTCCTGAAGGATGAGTTTGCACCATTGATGAAACTCATCATTCGATATTTCAGTTGCGAGGGAAGATTCTCGCGTCTCTATGTGTAGCATGTCCGTTTGTTGATGCATTTCACGAGGGTACGTATGATGAGAATTCCATACTTCATGTATCGCAACATAGAGAGGATGACAATTTTTGTACAGAAGAAGACCCCAGCACAGAAGCATAGAAGTATATATCATTACGCACTGATCAAAATCATGGTGGTACATCAGTTGACACAGCAGGGCATTACTTGGGAGAATTTCATCTATCGTGACTTCTTCACAGTGCCACAGCCGCCTCCCAAGGTAGTTCATGATGAGGGAGAGCCTTCACATCAGCTAGACATTCCTGAGATCGAGCATATCAGTGCTCCATTGTATGTGACATACCAGTGAGGCCACAGGGTTTTGTTTGTAGCATCACGATGAGTACTATCTCCACCCGGGGTGGAAGGGGTCTCGTTGACTTCATCAGCAGCGTGAGTATTATCTCCACCAAGGGTGGAAGGGGTCTTGCCTTCTTCTTCAGCACAGGTACAGATCCAGGATAGAGGCAAGAGGCCTATGCACGATGAGGGCCCATCAGGCGGTCGAGATACTAATTTCACATTCATCGATGTTGATGCGAGCTCTCCTAGCTCGAAACTGAAAGAGATCATCCAGGAGCAAAAGGCCGAGAATGAAACGCTAAAAGAGAAATTGCAGAGGGCTCAGTGGGTGATTAACTACCTGGAGCAGCGTAACAAACAGCTAGAGGATGAGCACACACTTTTAGAGCTACGGCGAATCCGGGAAGATCGACAATTGGCCCGGAAGAGACCCGGTGACATGACACCGGCTAATCGAGATTCTTGCCTCACGCATGTTAAAATTCATCTGTAGAATTTGTTGGCAAACTCCAATAGAGACAAAGACATGCTTCGTCACATGAAAGGTCATTATTGGTCCCGCGTGCACGTCTGTAAAGCAAAAATGAAAATTCTGAAGAGGAGGTTGAGCAAAGCACTAAAACGGCGGAAGAGGCCTGATCCACTCCGGATTTTGGCCGAGGCTTCATTGGCTGGGCATGATACATGATGGAGGGTCTTCGCTCCGAATTTGAGCAAATTTGAAGAAGTTTTTGTCATTTTGGAAAATTTTGGTCTCAAAACAGGTTTTTCAGCCCAACGCGTAGCGCGTCGACGCGCTCGCTTATGATTGGGACACTTGCTGGAGGAAAAATTTATATTTTTTGGTTTTTCATGGTAAGTTATGCATGCTCTAGTAGGACCAAAGCATTTCACCTAGTTCTGGATGATCAAAGGGGCCAAAACACCATGAAAATCACCGTTCTGCCACTTTTTGCACCAGCAGGAACTACTTGTGGGAGAATGAAGTTTTGGAGGGGGAAATGAGCTCCAAATTGGGAAATTCCACTTGATTTGGATAGCCCACATCCACGGATTTCCAAAAAGCTATCATGAGCTTGATTTTGATGCCAGGAAGTGCCCCAAAAGCAGGCTGAAAGGCGCGCTACGCATAGAGCTCAGGCGTGCTACGCATAGAGATTTTTGGTCCATTTTTCATCTTCCAGCTCAGGATTTCGGCCAGTTGGACCAGTTTTTCTTGTGGTTGTAATTTTTGAGTTATATTGATGTAATTTTATGGTTGGCATGTAACTTGGACTCACTTTTACCTATTCTAGATGATTCACTCCTAAAAAAGTAAAAATCAAGTGAAAGAAATTAGTTTCCTTCCTTTTAGAGGCAAGCTGTTTGGCTGCCTATATTCTAGCTCCTTGTTTAGAATTAGTTGAAACTGCTCCTAGAAGATGGAATTCTACCCCTAGAGACATGGGAAGGGGTTAGGATAGTCTATATGATGTAATTTCTGAGACATTCTATAGGTTGGACTCTTGGGAAAAGTTTGGCACACTATTGTACATATTTTTTATTTTGGCTAAGGAAAGATCAGAGGTTTTGCAGCACCTGTTGGGATTCTTGTGGCTTTCAGTTCTTGATGGTGTTATCTCTCAGTTTATTGTAATTTCTTTCATGTTTGATGTATGCCATTCCCTTCTTATGCTTCTGAAACTAAATGAATGAGTAAATGAGGTTGAATCCATTGTTTCCAGTGCTCTGCCTTTAAATTTGTTTAGTTTTACATGTTTTCGCCTGTTTGGAGAGGATTCCTGTTCTCCCTTGCCCTCTTCAGCTCCTTGCCATTCTGATTCATCCATACACATAATCAAAAGCATCAATACTACTGCCTACCTCGCCCCAACTCGAATTCTGCAAAGATCTGGCCTCATCCCCGAGCCCAAAATTGTTTTTCCCATTTTTTCAACAAAAACCCAAAAAATCAAAATCAAACTTTCCTATCTCTTTACTAGCCTAAAATCAGTATTCGTTATAAGTCATCTCAGCCCCTTTGAAGATCTTTTGCCGAGATAGACCCGGAGAGAGCCCTCTCCTATCCTCGTAGGGCTAGCTACGAGGCTGAGCGTGGTTTGATGTAGCCTTGAGTTTTACCTTATTTCAGCCTAAGGTAGATTTGAGTGCTAACATAGTGGCAACCATACTGGGGAATAAATCTCAATTGTTTTCTTGTTGATGTGTTCGTTTCATGAGTCTTAGACGGAGTCTGAAGTCACGCCAGGTAGCTTTCGAAACGCTTTTTCCATGCATAAGAGGAAGTAGATAAACGCTGCTTCAGTCGATCTCCGGTTAGCTTGTGAATGCGGCACTCGATTTGCAAATCACCCCAGTATACTTGTTCGTTCCAGACCTTTGGATGATTGAGTCTACTGTGTCCTTTGAATTTTTCTTGGATAGATCAATACACTGGCTTCAAAAAGGCATACCAGATCAAATCCTGATCCAAATCCGCCTCCAATATATGAAAACCCCAACCTAATCCCAAGAATTTTCCGTCGAGAAGCTCCTATTATTCCTTTGGTAAAATCTCACTCATACCCCACTGTTTTTGAATACATTGAAGATATTGAGTTTGACGATCAGTTTGAGTTATCATTGTTTGAAACCAAATCCGAAAGTGCCACTAGTTCTTCCATCATCAATCCTGAGTTCATCAAGTATCTAGAAGTTGAGCAAGCAAATAGATCTATCGATAATTATATTCTGAAACTTCAAAACTCCATTGTGGCAACCAATATTCCCGAATTCATTGAATTTGATTCACAAACTCTTGGGCCATCTGAGATTGCATCTGGTTCACGAATTCCCACTGAACCTCCCTTTATCCCTACCATTCCCGTACAGCCTGAGATATCTGATCAGCAATCAACAGTAGTTTCTTCCTCATCTCCACCGCATACACCTCATTCACCTACTGCTCCTGTTCCACCTGTTTCTCTGAGACAGCAGATTATAAATCCACCAAGAGCTATGGCCACGAGATTTGCACCTCTTGTTTTACCTGCAAATTTGGATCCTATGCCTGCTGATTATCAGAGCAAGATTCCAATATTCGATGGCACTCCACAGAGTATATCCGCTCAGCAGCATATTTTTAGAATGACAGGTTTCTTGGACTTGCATGAAATAGATGAAGAAAATGTGTCCATGAGGCTGTTCGCCCAGACTTTTGGAGGTGAGGTTCGTAAATGGTTCAGAGCTCTACAACCCGCAAGTATCAATACATTACAAGAGCTTCAAACACAATTCTTAGATCGATGGGAGATGAAAAAATATCCGCTGCAGATTACTTCTGAGTATACTAGCATCAAGCGTAATCCTGGTGAGTCTGTTCAGGATTATATTATCAGATTCAATACAGTTTATAATGCAATTCCAGATGACTTAAGACCGTCTAGAAAGTCAGCTCTCCTTAAATTCCCGGACGGTTTTGATCCGGAGATGGCTTATTCACTACGAGATAGAGATCCGCCTACCTTGGAAGATATGCAGAAGATTGCTGTTAGTGTTGAGGCGAATCTGAATGATAAGAGAGCCTGGTTGAAAGCAGAGAAAAGAGTGACTATAAAAGAAGAAGCTTCCACATCTGCATCAAAACAGCACTTGCTTCGTGAGATGGAAAAAATGTTCAAAAGAATGACGCTTGACAAGCCAGAAACGCAGATTCGTAATCCCAACTACCGTGGCCAGCAGCGGCCATAGTTCAGAATTAAGCAGCGTGAACAGAGAGCACAAGAGCCGGCAACCCAGCAGCAGATTAAAACACCTCTTTTGCAGAATTTTGTGAGTCAAGATTCAGACGATGATGATGATGTAGTGGGTGAGCAAAACCACTTCTTTACTCTCGATGATCTGCCTATTTACATCACTGAGGATGAGGAATATGGAGAAAGTTCAGCTGCATAGAAAGATGAGTATTTCCTTTTAGCAAATGATGCAGATCTGGAGGAAGAATCAGATGAATACCAAAGAGGGTATATGAATGCTTTATCCGCTCAGCAGAAGCAATACTCATTGAGAAACAGAGATGTGCCCATAAACCCAATTCAGAAAAGAAAAGAGGCTTCAGCACCAAAGATGTATTCACCTATACCACAGAAGAAAGGAAAAGAGACAATTGATCCTGCAGCTAGTAAATCATCATCAGCAGAAAAGGCAAATCAGTCAAGTATGGTGAAGGATAAGGCTGAAAAGAAAGAAGTTCCGGGCAAAGAGGTTGAAAGAGTTTCAACCTTTAGTTTAGAAAATGAAATTTCCAAATTGAAGGTATCTATTCCTTTGACAGAAATTATGAAGAACAGCAGCTATCGAGGTCAAGTTTCCAAAATTTTTAATTTTGATCCAATGTTTGACACGGTAAATATAGAATATGATCAGCCTGAATTGATATTTGGGCCTGCTTTAGATGGTGAGTCCCCTCACAGTGATGTTCCTCCCTTTTATATCAGTTTGAGGTTGCATGAATATGTTTTGCACAATGCCATGTTCGATTCTGGTGCTTCGCACAATCTTATGCCGAAGGCGATCATGGAAAAGTTGGGTCTAGATATTACAAGGAAATACCATGATTTGTATTCATTTGATTCCAGCCGCGTGAGATGCATCAGAATCATCGAAGATTTGGTTGTAAGTTTAGATCAAATTCCTGCGAAGAATGTCTTGATGGATGTGGTTGTGGCAGACATTCCTCCTCGATTTGGGATGCTCCTTTCTAGATCTTGGGGGGCAAAGTTGAAAGGTACACTACAGTTAGATTTTTCCTATGCTACAATTCCATTCTTCGGTCAAATGAGAAATTTATATCGAGATCAGAAGATGAAATACATGATAACAAGCAAGGAGAAACCAATCAATCATCCTGTAAATTATGTACATACCGACTTAGAGTCGTTTGTTTTGTTTGCTGATAGTTTTAATGATATAGATAGTCAATTAGTTCAGGCAGAAGATATACCAGAAATCACCGAGAATTTTAGAGAAGTTATACAGAAAGAAAGACGAGAAAAGCAAGCTACTGTTGAGAAATCAACTGAAGACGATGGGCAGCAAACAGAAAAAACAGATCTGACGCAATTTCAGCACTTAGAGGAGGATGAAGATGGTCTTTGGACCATGGATTTTGATGGCACAGTGGGTAGTGATGGTGCTGGAATTGGTGTTTTGATACGCAGTCCATTTTCTACTCCGGATAAGGTTCCAAGCAATGTGAGAGTATGTTCCTACAAACTAGCATTTGACTGTTCTAACAATGAGGCGGAGTATGAGGCTCTAATTGTTGGCCTTAAGATTCTAAGAAAGCTGAAAGCGAAAAGAATTGCAGTCTATGGTGATTCGGAGTTGGTGATAAAATAGGTAAAGGGTGAGTTTCAAGCCAAGCATCCTCGCATGAGGGCTTACCGTAATGCAGTTTTAGACATTTTGAAGTTATTTTCTGATCATACCTTGACATGTGTGCCTCGCATACAAAATGGTGTTGCTGATGGACTTGCTAAGGCAGCAAGCAATTTAAAAATTCCAATGAATTCCAGCAACAAGTTCGAGATCCATGTGAAGCACCGCCCCACCGTTCCAGACAATCAACGATGTTGGCAAGTTTTTCAGGATGACGAGGAGATTAGTGATTTTCTGCAAAATAAGGGTAAGTTTAAAGACACCTCCATAGATACAGAACAAGATGATGGTGATAATGATATACAAATAAATCAAATGGAAGTGCTACAACTTAAAGATAACATCATTCCTAAAGGATTGATTCCTTTAGAGGAACTCTTTGATCAAGACGATGTAGCCCGCAAACCGACATTGAGACCAACTGAAAAAGGTGTTGAAGAGGTAAATATTGGGACAGCTGAAAATCCCAAGATGGTAAAGTTATCCAAGTCATTGTCACCAAAGGTAAAAGCGGAGTATGTGAGATTGTTGTCTTCATTTGCTGATGCTTTTGCATGGGATTACTCAGATTTAAAAACATATGACACTAATATCATTCAGCATACTATCCCTATCAAACCAAATCAGAAGCCTTTCCGTCAGAAGTTGAGGAGAATCAATCCGAAGCTGCTTCCATCGATTGAAAAAGAGGTAAACAGGTTGTATAAGTCAGGAATCATTGTGCCTATCAGATTTTCCGATTGGATATCAAATTTGGTGCCCATGAGAAAGAAGACAGGTGAGATCCGTTTATGTATTGATTTCAGAAATTTGAATAAGGTATCATTAAAAGACAACTATCCGCTGCCAAAAATGGATCATATATTGCAGCGAGTAGTTGGAGCATCAAGGATGTCACTACTCGACGACTATTCGAGATATAATCAAATTTTAGTGCATGAGGACGATCGTGACAAAACTGCGTTTACCACTCCATGGGGAACGTTTCATTATGCAAAGATGTCGTTTGGTTTAAAGAATGAAGGTGCCACTTTTCAGCGTGCAATGGACATGGCTTTCGCCAACGAGAAAGATGTATTTTTGGTTGTTTACCTTGATGATTTAACTGTGTTTTCAAATTCTGATGAAGAACATTTATATCACTTGAAAGTTGTTTTCCAGAAGTACAGAAAATATGGCATTTCGCTGAATCCGAAAAATAGCTTTTTTGCCATGGATGAAGGCAAGCTCCTTGGCCACATCATATTGAAAGATGACATTCGTGTTGACCCTGCACGTGTTGAAGCCATCCAACAAATAGAACAGCCCCGGAACAAGAAAGAAATATAGTCCTTTAATGGTAAAATGAATTTTCTGCGTCGTTTCATTCCAAATCTTGCTGAGCATCTTAGAGAAATCACGAACATGCTGAAAAAGGACAGTCAGGTAAAATGGACAGAAGAGGCGGTGAAATCATTCAATTTGGTAAAATTAGCTCTTTCTTCAGCCCCTATTTTAATCAGCCCGGACTACACACAGGACTTCATTTTTTTTTCGTTTGCTTCTGAGCACACTTTGGCAGCTGTTTTAATGCAGAAAAGGGATGGAGTTGAGAAGCCCATTGCTTTTTTCAGTCAGATAATAAGAGATGGAGTGTTGAAATATAAAATTATTGAGAAACAAGCACTTGCGCTTGTAAAGGCCTTGAAATATTTTCGTGTATATATACTGCATTCCCACATTATAGCCTATGTTCCTAACGCAACAGTTAAAGATGTTTTGGTACAGGCAGATCCAGAAGGAAGGCGGGGTAAGTGGATCGCTGCGTTGTTAGAATATGATGTGGAGATTAAACCGACCAAGCTGATCAAAGGACAAGGACTAGCCAAGCTCATGGCTGAAACAAATCTGCATGCTCTAGATATAAATTTGATCGTTGCCATGTCCGATGAAGATGAGGAGAGTACATCATTTCAGGTATCTGATATTTTTGTTTCTTCCCCTTGGTATGCTGACATTTTATACGTACTTCAGAATTTGTCTCCACCACCCGGGATGCCAAGAAATAAGAGTAGAACCTTGAAGTTGAGGGCTGCAAAGTTTTGCATATTGAATTCTGCATTATATTGGAAAGACCCTGGTGGAATGTTATTGAATTGTTTGGTAGAGGAGGAAGCCAAAAGAGTTTTGGAGGATTTTCATAGAGGTGACTGCGGGGGCCATCTGTTTTGGAAAACCACAGCGAATAAGATCCTAAGGGAAGGTTACTATTGGCCTTCTTTATTTTCTGATGTATATAAGGCTGTTAAGAATTGTCACGAATGCCAAATTTTCGAAGGGAAGCAGAAACTACAGCCTTTGCCTCTCAAACCAATTGAAGTCAGTGCACCATTTCAGCAGTGGGGATTGGATTTCATTGGGGAAATCCATCTGGCATCTTTCGGACAACATAGATGGATATTGACAACAACGGACTACTTCACGAAGTGGATAGAGGAAATTCCCACTCGAGAAGCCACAGATGCGGTAATTATCTCTTTTCTTGAAAACAATATTCTGTCACATTTTAGGTGTCCTAGTAAGATAATCACAGATAATGCAGCGGCCTTCAAGTCAAAGAGGATGGTTGAATTTTGCTATAATTACAACATCAGCTTGGGACATTCAACTGCCTACCATCCGCAAGGAAATGGCTTGGCAGAATCTTCAAATAAATCTTTGGTAAATATCATTAAGAAATTACTGGAAATCAATAAAAAGGGCTGGCACAAGAAATTAGTGAATTCACTTTGGGCTAATAGGGTAAGTCAGAAAAAATCTATCGGTATGTCCCCTTTCGAGTTGGTGTATGGGGTAGACACAGTTTTTCGCACTTCCCTTGTTGTCCCGGTAGTCAAATTGCTTCAGGAAGCTGGTAGTGAGGAAGATCCCATGCAACGAAGGATTAATCAGATTATTCATTTACAGCAGACACGAGAGGAGGTCTTTCAAAATACATTCAAGTTGCAGGAGCGCATAAAGAAGATCTACGACAAAAAGGCAAAAGCAGATAAGTTTCAGCTGGATGAGGTGGTTTTGAAGTGGGATGCTCGAAATGAAGATAAGGGAAAGCACGGAAAATTTGAAAACCTATGGAAGGGTCCTTTTAAGATAGTAGTGTATCGTGGTCAGAACGCCTTTCTTCTCAAGGAAATGAATGGAGATGATTGTCTGGGAGGGCCGATCAATGGTCGGCTGCTCAAGCGATATCACTTCTAAGTATTTTCTGTTGATTTCATCATCATTGTATATATCGTTTTACTTATGTTTCATCACAAGTGTGGACTAATCTCTCATCTTCAGTCTAGCGCCTGGAGCGAAGGCTATAATTCTGGAGATGGAGGTTAGTTGGTTTGAAAGTCTGTCAAGTCAGTTTTATCAGTCTTTTTAGTTTTAAAATCGAGTCAGTTTTGGTCAAATTTCAGTCAAGGTTTCAGTCAAGTTTTCAGTCAATAAAAGTGTCAAAATTTTTTGTGTTATCTGTTGAAATAATGACTCCATCGCCCAATGGATGAAGGCACTATCTGACTTCCCCAGAGATCTGCCGTTCTTGGCATCTCCTTGGAGCCACCATCCCCATTGGAGCCAATGTTAGAGTCGGTCCTTACAGTCCTCCGTCAGAGATCATTTCACTTTTTGCATATCATTTTTAGGTGTCTCGCTCATTCCACTTCGTTGCATTTCGCTAGGGGCATGTCATTGACTGACGAGAGGTTCTGGTTGTCTTGTGTTTCCTCATGCTTGTACTTGCAGGGCTAATTAAAATTCCTCAAAAATCACTGAATTTCAGGTCACTTCATTCATGGTCATAAATGATTATTTTTGTCGAAAAGAGCCTTTAGTCCTAGAGTCTAGGGTTTTCAGTCTTTTGGTACATGTAATAAAAGCCCGCAGGCCTTGAGGTTGGTTTCAAAAGGTTCCTATTTCACATTTTTATTCTCAAAAACATTTGAAGACATTTCTAGTCCAAAACTCTGTTTTGGAACTAGAAATTGTCAAATTTCATTTTTTGTAATAATTATGTATTTGTTCCACCATAAGAAGTTCAAAAGCAGCCTTTGGTCTTTTCCAAAGCCAAAATGCCAAATCCCTGCAAAAACAACCAAGTTTCATCAGTCCAAGACTCAGAAAAACAGTGAAAAGCCAAAGATAGAATTGCATTAAAATGATAAAGTGCCAAAAAGCCAAATATTATAAAAGTGGGTTATGGAGAAAATTAAAATCAAATCTGATTTTTATGAGATATTTTACAACCCATATAAAGCATTGAAAACAAATCATTTTCACAAATTTCCCAAAGCCAAACCGAGTTGGAGTGTTGAAGTCAAGTTTGAAGTTTTTTCAAAGCCGTGGACTGGAGGTGGAAGTGCGCGCTACGCACAGAGGAGGCGCGCTACGCACACCAGTCGCGCGACGCACTGGGCTTCACAGGCCCGTGCAAATTAGCAAGCGCGCTATGCACATACTGCGCGCAGCGCACTGGGTGAGCGCGCAACACGTATAATCTCAGAGCCAAAAAAATTTCGCTCCTTCGTCCAGATTCATGCCAAATTGCCTCCAACTGCTTGCAAGTAGGTTCTTTACGTTTACTCAGTGAATTTTGGACATGATTATGGTGTTTTGAAAGTGGAGAAACAAGTGTTTAATGTGGAGAAATGTAAACCCTATGTTTATTTCCAAATTCACTTCTTAGGGATTTGAAACAAATGATAGTGACTGTGTGGGGGTTTCCAAACTTATGTTGTTGATATATATGCCTGTGTCATCTATTGTCAATGGTGTCTCCGCTTCCACGCCCTCTCTTTGCCATTACATCACTGCTGTCATTATTATTTCCATTGTCATTTTAACACTGCTCATCATTCATGTTATGACATAATCTCATTTTCACTTGTCCACATCCTCCATTGACATTGTCAAACACTGCAAGGGATATTGTCATTTTGTTCCTAACAGTTGTTTTCCCCACATTATACTCTCTTCTACTCACTTGTCAAATCCTCTTATGATCAAAACAGTGACTGTTTTTCATGCAAACTCATTTGATAGAACCATTATCATTGTGGCTTTCCTATAATACTTTGACACACATGTGACATATTTGGGTTTTGAGCATACACTGAACTTTTGTCTTCACTACACCTATATCAGCATATATATTGCAGACATCTTGTTTTCAAAGCCATGTCAGAGACAGATTCAGTTTATGAGCAGGAGTATGACAGTGATTCCACAGCAGAGATTAATGTGCCACGGAGGTCTCACAAAAGTGGAAAAAGTGGTAAGAATCTCAGGGAGGAGCCTACTTCTTTGGCTCAATTGCAGGCTTGCCCGCTTGCAATGGATTGTTTTCAGCATCAGTCATGTTTCCAATACTGTGAGATGATTTCAAAAACCCAACATCATCATGAGCTAGCTTGTCTATTTGTTCTACATTTACATGATGGCCGTGTAAACCTTGCCGGAGTAGATTTCATTCTGTCACCAGAGACTATTGCTCAGGCCACTGGGATACCAAATATAGGAGAGGAATGGAACAAACGACAGCAGTTAGAGAAATCCTACTATGAGCCATACATCAAACCTAGGTTTATGAGGTAGCTGAGCAGGGTATTTCCTTTCAGCTTTTTGAAGGATGAGTTTGCACCATTGATGAAACTCATCATTCGATATTTCAGTTGCGAGGGCAGATTCTCGCGTCTCTATGCGTACCATGTCCGTTTGTTGATGCATTTCACAAGGGTACGTATGATGAGCATTCCATACTTCATGTATCGCAACATAGAGAGGATGAAAATTTTTGTACAGAAGAAGACCCCAGCACAGCAGCATAGAAGTATATATCATTACACGCTGATCAAAATCATGGTGGTACATCAGTTGACACAGCAGGGCATTACTTGGGAGGATTTCATCTCCCGTGACTTCTTCACAGCGCCACAGCCGCCTCCCGAGGTATTTCATGATGAGGGAGAGCCTTCACATCAGCTATAAATTCCTGAGATCGAGCATATTAGTGCTCCATTGTATGTGACATACCAGCGAGGCCACAGGGCCTTATTTGCAGCTACACAACGAGTACTATCTCCACCCGGGGTGGTAGGGGTCTCGTTGACTTCATCAGCAGCGCGAGTATTATCTCCACCAAGGGTGGAAGGGGTCTCACCTTCTTCTTCAGCACAGGTACAGATCCAAGACAGAGGCAAGAGGCTTATGCACGATGAGGGCCCATCATGCGGTCGAGATACCGATTTCACATTCATCGATGTTGATGCGAGCTCTCCTAGCTCAAAACTAAAAGAGATCATCCAGGAGCAAAAGGCCGAGAATGACACGCTGAAAGAGAAATTGCAGAGGGCTCAGTGGGTGATAAACTACCTGGAGCAGCGTAACAAACAGCTAGAGGATGAGCACACACTTTTAGAGCTGCGGCGAATCCGGGAAGATCGACAATTGGCCCGGAAGAGACCTGGTGACATGACACTGGCTGATCGAGATTCTTGCCTCACGCATGTTAACATTCATCTGGAGAAGTTTTTGGAAAAGGCCAATAGAGACAAATACATGCTTCGTCACATGAAAGGTCATTATTGGGCCCGCATGCACGTCTGCAAAGCAAAAATGAAAATTCTGAAGAGGAGGTTGAGCAGTGCACTAAAACGGCAGAAGAGGCCTGATCCACTCCGGATTTTGGCCGAGGCTTCGTTTTCTGGGCATGATACATTATGGAGGGTCTTCACTCCAAATTTGAGCAAAATAGAAGAATTATTTGTCATTTTGGAAAATTTTGGTCTCAAAACAGGTTTTTCAGCCCAACGCGTAGCGCGTCGACGCGCTCGCTTATGATTGGGACACTTGCTAGAGGAAAAATTTATATTTTTGGGTTTTTCATGGTAATTTATGCATGCTCCATTAGGACCAAAGCATTTCACCTAGTTCTGGATGATCAAAGGGGCCAAAACACCAAGAAAATCACCGTTCTGCCACTTTTTGCACCAGCAGGAACTACTTGTGGGAGAATGAAGTTTTGGAGGGGAAAATGAGCTAGAAATTGGGAAATTCTACTTGGGTTGGATAGCCAACATCCAGGGCTTTCCAAAAATCTATCATGAGATTTATTTTGATGCCGGGAAGTGCCCCAAAATTAGGCTGAAAGGCGCGCTACGCATAGAGCTCAGGCGCGCTACGCATAGAGATTTTTGGTCCATTTTTCATCTTCCAGCTCAGGATTTCGGCCAGTTGGACCAGTTTTGCTTGTGGGTGTAATTTTTGAGTTATATTGATGTAATTTTATGGTTGGCATGTAACTTGGACTCACTTTTACCTATTCTAGATGATTCACTCCTAAAAAAGTAAAAATCAAATGTAAGAATCAGTTTCCTTCCTTTTAGAGGCAAGTTGTTTGGCTGCCTATATTCTAGCTCCTTGTTTAGAATTAGTTGAAACTGCTCCTAGAAGGAGGAATTCGACCCCTAGAGACATGGGAATGGGTTAGGATAGTCTATATGATATAATTTCTGAGACATTCTACAGGTTGGACTCTTGGGAAAAGTTTGGCACACTATTGTACATATTTTTCATATTTTGGCTAAGGAAAGATCAGAGGTTTTGCAGCACCTGTTGGGATTCTTGTGGCTTTCAATTCTTGATGATGTTTTCTCTCAGTTTATTGTAAGTTCTTTCATGTTTGATGTATGCCATTCCCTTCTTATGCTTCTGAAACTAAATGAATGAGTAAATGAGGTTGAATCCATTGTTTCCAGTGCTCTGCCTTTAAATTTGTTTAGTTTTACATGTTTTTTCCTGTTTGGAGAGGATTCCTGTTTTCCCTTGCCCTCTTCAGCTCCTTGTCGGTCTGATCCATCCATACACATAATCAAAAGCATCAATACTATTGCCTACCTCGCCCCAACTCGAATTCTGCAAAGATCTGGCCTTATCCCCGGACCCAAAATTGTTTTTCCCATTTTTTCAACAAAAACCCGAAAAATCAAAATCAAACTTTCCTATCTCTTTACTAGCCTAAAATCAGTACCAATTATAAGTCATCTCAGCCCCTTTGAAGATATTTTTCTGAGGTAGACCCGGAGAGAGCCCTCTCCTGTCCTCGTAGGGCTAGCTACGAGGCTGAGCGTGGTTTGATGTAGCGTTGAGTTTTACCTTATTTCAGCCTAAGGTAGATTTGAGCGCTAACACCTTCATGAGTTATAATGGGCTAAAGGGTAAATCTAGGAGTCTTAAACCATGGTTTGCAAACCTTAGGATAAGTGTAGGCTAAGGTATAAGTAGAAGTCTAGATCGAGTTGAATAAGAAAATTTTTGGATAATTTTGATATATGTTTGATGAAAGGTTGAGATCTTAAGAGAATCTGAGTAAGCATCTGTGTCTAAAAGGCTCCTGCTGGCTGTGTGCGGATGCCACTAGCTATGTGCGTGGGTAGATATGAAGGATTGTAAGGGTTTTTGCAAATTGTTGATGTATAAAGAATTGTTTAGGTAACTGTGAGTACTAAATATATCTGTAATCTATTTCCGCATATGATTTATTTTTCATGCTTATGAGTTATATTATCTATGATTGGATCAGTTTCGTACCTATTTACTGTTGACACAAATGTTAATTTCATAGACCTAGTTTTGTAAGGAATGAATATCACATTGTTAGGACAATTAAAGGAATTGTGGATCTTCTGTTTGTGCGCGCATGCAGGATTCACTTTTGATAATTAACCTAGGGTTTCTGGTGCACAATTCAGTCTGTGTAGTAAAAAAACCTAAAGCTGCCCACTTCATTTAATTCTCTCTCAGGGTGTGGAAATCTGGTTCTAGCACCCCCCCCCCCCCGCATGCCACTTTAGGTGAGACTTTGGTCTGCGCAAGCAAGTCATTATCGAAAGGGCCAGTAGTAAGAGGGTTTTTTTGGTTACGCGATAACTGTGAACCCAGTTCAGGACCCCTTAAGCCATCAAATGGTTTCATTGTCAGGACCAGGATCATTTTGAGAGAGATTAGGTGATGTGGCAGCCATCAAAGATTGAATTAGAAGACTAGTTTGAACAAAACATATGTGAATTCTCCATCAAGAAGAACATAAGTAAGAATTTTTCTGTTGAAGTGTGGGAACATAAGTATATTTTCATAGAGGTCCACGAAATATTCTTTGTGACCTTTCCACATGAATTACAAGAGTGGTTATTAAGGTTAGATGAGCTTCAAACCTGTTGGAAGGATGATAAGATCACTTAGTGGAGACCTGAGGTGATCCAACAGTTAGAACAGACTGATAAATCCATCACCCGCACTGTAGATCATTGGGTTGACAACATTCTGGGTGGGTTTGTAACAGAGTTTGCAGTAGATCAGTTTGTGTCATATTCTGAAGTTGAAAGGAGGTTATTCAAAGGACTGAGAGATAATTTCATACGCTCTCTGAATTTTCTGATTAAGATGTTATTGTGTGAAAAGGTTATTATGTGTAGTTGCAGCGAGTGAATGACCCCAAATGAAGTTGAAATCACTACGCGCAACAAAAATTACTTTCTGATTAACCAAAGAGGAGATAAGTTTGTAGCCCTCTGAGAAACCCACCTAATAGTGATACAAAGAGTGGTGAGGCTACGTGCACTAGAGGTAGCCCTCTAGCCACCCCATAGTCAAACTCACACAGGGGTAATTCATCTCCTACTCCACCACCACCTCCTCCACCACCAGGAGGCGATATGGTTGTGCATATGAAGCTACCCATCTTCAAGGGTGCGGGTGATGAAGACATGGAGAGATTTTGGTTTGTTCTAGATGCAGTATGAAATGCACAAAATTTCAACGTTGATGCATTCAAGAGGGTGGTGTTTGAGGGTCATGCATTGGATTGGTTTATGGGATATTTGGCTCAGAACACTGATCCCACTGTCGATGAGATCAAGAAGGCTTTAAAACAATATTTCAAAAAACCAAAGTCCTACTCACAATATGTAATAGAGTTGAAAGAGATCCAACAAGAACCAAATGAATATTTCTGGGAGGCAGATCAACGATTGAAGTGCACTATCAGTGATGGAGGATTTATCCATGATGATAAGCAACATAAATAATGGTTTATTGCCATGCTCCTGCCACACCTGTGCGGCCCTATGAACCATCATAAAATTTATTCTCATGTTGTTGTTGTTGAAGTTTCCATGAGGTTGGAAGTTGCGCCCAGAACTGATGACCAATTTGGAACTCTGCAAATCCAAAATCAGTTAGAATCGATGCACTTGGAAATTCAGAACCTGCGCAGAGACATATGGAAAGAATTCAACGCTGATGTATGGTGTATACGTTGTAAGGGTTCTGGTCACACAAAAGATCACTGTACCTTGCTTCAAGATTACATGCAAGTGGGGGTACCAAATCTGTTGCGACCCACGGATGCTGCAAGACTGAGTGTTATTGGCCCACTATGGTGCTATGACTGTTAAGTAGCTGGACGACATGACACAAACCATTTCCCTCGATTAGGAAGTTATGTACCAGAACTGAAGCAACAATGGTGTAGGTTTTTCTCTTCAGTTGGTCATGATGAGCACCACTTCCACACATTTGATCTGCTGATAGACAATGCCAACCTCTATAGAGTCCATGCTGACCCATCTTCACCACCATCCCCCTATGGGAGTGGTGGATATCTAGCCAGAGGAAGGGGAGGAGAGAGAGGTGGAGGTGCAGGTCCGAGAAGAGGACAACTAATTTTCTATAACTATGGAGATGCTGGACACTATGCGCGCAACTTTTCGAACCCTGCGTGACAATATTGCAGATATTATAGACAATTTTATCATGTTATTGAAGATTGTCCTATTTTTATTGCTAGAATGTAGGAGAAGCAACAAAAGACACCTACGCAGAATGTACAAATGGTTAGAGCTGAGCTGCGAGATGACGATCCGAGTGTAAACATAATTACACGCAGTGGTGCTACTACTAGAGAAGATGAGGGAAATAAGGCTGATACAGAGCCGTAGATCAGGAAGGCCTCTAAAAAGAATGAAGGACTCAACCTACAGAAGGAGAATGAGACTTTTGTAAAAACTAGAAAGGATTTTCTTGCTGCAAGTGCGTCCACATTTAAGTCAATCATAGAAGCAAAAATTGATGATGAAGTCAAACCTTTCCTACAAGCATGCATCAAGCTATTGCATAACCAGAAAGTAGTAGAAAACCTTTAGGCTATAATAGATAGTTGTGCGGACAAGGAGTTGCCTCAAACTGAGAACAAGGCTGTAAAAAAGATCTATAAGAATAAGAAGAGGACTGGTTGGGAGATGCACATGACCATGCAAATTGGGGAATATGAGATGGATCAAGTCATTTTGGACATGGGATCTGATGCAAATTTTCTACCTAAGAAGACCTAGCAAAAGATGTGCGAACCAAAGCTGGAATGGTCCACCATTTAGCTGTGCATGGTCATTTAGAAGAATATCATTCCACTAGGGAGACCCCCATAGGTTCTGGTAGACATTTTTGCAGTAAAGGTATGTGCAGACTTTGAAGTAATACAAATTGTGGATGATGGAGACCCCTACCCTCCGTTGCTAGGGCTGGATTGGGCCATCGACATGGGGGGCATAATCAAATTGAAGCGTAGAAGTATGATATTTGAGAACAATGGTACTTGGGTTATGGTACCCTTGGATCCTGGGAAAGGGGAGAGATATATAGAACCATCATGCGAAGGAGATGATGTCGACCATGTTAGCCATCAATAAAATTTTGTCA
The DNA here is from genome assembly GCA_034641835.2 of Pinus albicaulis. Taxonomy (NCBI): domain Eukaryota; kingdom Viridiplantae; phylum Streptophyta; class Pinopsida; order Pinales; family Pinaceae; genus Pinus; species Pinus albicaulis. Next base: position 540,974,777 of record CM076575.1, on the reverse strand, counting down.
TAACTGATGATGGTTAAAACAGGTCTTTTAGTCTTCAAGAAACAAATTTTTAAGAAAATTTGTGAGTTCTTGAAGCCTTGCTATGTACCTTGGCCAAAGATCTTTTCCTCTAATAAATCTTCATTCAAAAATCCACTAAGTAACCCTGCTGTTATAGAAAATACTGTTTTCGGACCCATTTTCCATCATTTTTTCCTTTGGAAAATCCCTCTAAAAACCCCTTCATTTCACCCATTTTTCCCATTTTTACCCTTTATTTTCCTCAAAATTCCCCTTTAAACCTTGTAAAATCCTTTTACTAAGGTTTTTATCACTTTTTTCCCCTTATCGAAAACTCCAAAATCCTTCAAAAACCTTCATTTTTAAATATAAGGACTTAAGCACCCTTCGCTTAAGCCTGAGCCCCTTTTCCGCCATAATACCGTGCCCTATGACCAAACTCTAGGCCCATCGGCCCATCGGCTCATCGGCATTTTAGCTTTTCGCCGGTCCTCGCAACCTTTTTCCCTTTAAAAAAATTTTCGTCACCGATGCGAAGTGCCATTTCCATCTGGACTGTTCATTCTCCCCCAGATCAGATGGTCTGCGCATCGTTCCATCACATCGCACTTCAGTGTTTCCTTGTTCCCATTCCATTTTCCGCCGATGGAATTCCTCGCTGATAAAATCCCGACCATCGATCTCCCTTAGATCAGACGGTCCGCGCTGCATTGCACTTCGTCGCATCGGCGCATTGCTCTTCGAAAATTCCAGTTCCCTTGTCCCTTGACTCTCTTCACCACCGATATGCGAAGCCCCGTTCGAATCCTAGCCGTTGATCTCGATCTTGATCCAATAGTCCTCCATCCATCGTACCTGCTTCTCCCATTGGCCATCGACACATCGCAATTCCAAAAATCCTCCTTCCCAGACACTTTTCTCCGCCAATTGCCGATCCGCCGAGTTCATCTCAGACATCCATTTCCATGATCTGACGGCTCCCATTGATCCCCTCCTTTCAACTCTACCCAATAGTTTTCCGCTATGCGCCAAAACTGCTGACGTCATCCGCTGGGTCCCATCACTCTTCCTTCGCCGTTGATCTAACTCTCCCTAGATCAGACGGCTTGCACTCTTTCGCATCTCCATCCTCCCTCCCATATTTCCCCTACCAAGTGTTTTCTGCGATTTGATCTTGACTGTTCATTTCCCCGATCCAACGGTCCCTGTTCATCTTCATGCCCGTTTCTCCATAACTGTTTAAACCCCATTTTCCAAAGCGAAATTGGCAGTTTTGAGGTGAAAAGGTGTCAACGCCTGAACTGTATCATGTCCCCCAGTATAATACCACTTACCGCCTTAAACCCGCACGAAAACCACTCGCGATTTTCTGCAAAACCGCTTATCTCCATTTCCGTGCCACTATTCATATTGTTTGGGTTTTTCCCGGTTTTGTGGTAAAGGCCATCCTATGAGCATTTTCCCTCTTCACATCGCTCCATAACCCCTCGCTCAGCCCTATGTTATAAATTAAACCACAAACACAGGATTTTATAATTGTTATTGTTTGTTGCAGGTTTCATGGCGGTAATTATAAAATCCGTCCCACAGTCACTAAAGGTGACAAAAGGCCGAGGGTGACGATCCTCAAAAGCTTGATCAAAGGAAAAAAGGGACATAAAAAGTTAATTTCTAGGTTATAATCAATATGTCATGAATATTGATTACATAGCAAGACCCTCCAGCGTAGACCACCTGTACATCAAATCGAACAAAGCAGTGAAGAACAGAAGGGAATCAAAGATTAAAGAGAAAGAATTAAAGCGCAAAGTATGAAGATTTAAAGCTTAATCTATAGTTAAAGGATAAATCACAATGATAAAATACTAAAGATGATCCGAAAAGGCATAATAAGTCTTAAAAGCATAATTAAAGTTAATATTAGTGATTCAAGTATCAAAGATAGACAGATCAGCAAAATACTGCTTCAAATGCAAGATCATTGAAGAAATTAACCCCCAAGAAACCAAAAAGTGCCACCTACAGGCTTATTTACTCAAAAGCATATAAAATTATGCATAGTCGGAGATATTTGTCACAGACAGCTCGGAAGTTATTGTCAACCTACCCAAAGGCTTAAAAGTCAAGAAACACAACCTGAGTTAATGAAAGTTAATGTAAAAATCAATTAGCAGAGTTAAGATATTATAAATCTTCTCCATAAGGCTTCCCAAATGCCGAGAAGCATTTACTCTGTATTAATTGAACAAATAACCCTTTCTTTCACTCCACCTCCTCATTCTTCTATAAATACTTCACAAGGGGACATTGTTGTTTTTGGTTGAATACTTATTGAATGTAAATAGTTGTTGAGGCTACTGAAGCTCTGTTAGTAATTGAAGAAAGATAGGCTGAGAAGAGAAGTTTGAAGCTGTAAAGACCTACTGGACTTGAAGATTGTAACTGGTTTGGCCATCAAATATACAAGCTGATTTATGGGATCCTGGTCTATGTCAATGGTGATGTTTTTTCGTACTGTAATTTTTGTTTTTCTTATGTTTTCATACTGTCCACTTTCTCTGATAAAGAACAACAAATTTAGATTAGGATTTACTACAAAGTACCCTATTTTTCACTGATAAGCTTTATCTTTATGTTTTCTTTTGATTGTGTGTTTAAGGATAATTCAATAGAGTATAGCCAATCAAGGAATGTTGGTGAGCCCATGTATTGCTGAGTAGAACTTGATATTCTGTTCTTGAATATTCTTGAAAGGTTTGCTAAGTAGATTTGAACTAGGGAAGTCTTTGGTTAGCCCTGTCCTCTATTTTCTTCTCCAACAGCCATCTTTGAAAAGTTCCCTTAAGATTATGCCAAAATCAGGATAGGTTCAAAGTCCTTACCTGATCTTAGGCTACTTTTTATGTTTATCTTAAATGTTTTCCCTTGAGAGTATGTCGAAAGCAGGATAGGTTCAAAGTCCTTACCTGATCTTAGGTTTCCCTTTGTCTTCTTATATGTTTTCTTCTTTCACCACACTTCTTAATGTTCCATACCAAAAATCAATCTAAAGAGATCCTTTGATATAGATGACTTGCCCCATAGACCACTCTTGAAACTTCTTGTGCAATTAAATCCTTTGTGACTCCATAGCCCAATGGATTGATATTGTATCTTACTTACCCTATCATTTGAACCATTCTTTCAACTTACTCACACCTTTACCCTTCAAAATACTTCCTTTATTTTGATGATATCCTACCCAACCAAAAACAAACAAATCCCTTGTGCTTCATAACTAGTCTAATATCATATCATAAGCTTTAAAATCATATCATTCTAACACACATATAGAGAGATCCCTCTCTGAATCCAGGAAGTATAGATCCTAGGATTCCAAATTGGTTCTGATGTAGGCCCTGCAGCGTTTTTTCTTGCCAATCTTGAAAACTACGGGGATCCTAACATAGTGGCGACTCCGCTGGGGAATGTTGAGTAATAGATAACTTCACATCTTAGCGAACCCTATTCCTAAATGAGACAAGTGTCACCAAGACTGGTTATTATTGATTTTTGATGGTGAACAACAACCAAACCTTGAAAACAAGTAAAAATCCTTCCCCTGGCGACTCCATTGGTATTCAGTAGGCCTGCTAACCCCACCGGTTTTTCCTAAGACTCCACCGGGAAATTATTTTATCCTTGAAACATCATTCAAACCCAGTTAAGAAGACTTTGAGGATTGAGTACCACATAGTGGCTTCTAGAAGAATTTATACTAGAGCCTATCTTGACCCAAATCCTTCTGAGATAGTTGATAATCCATAAAGTATCCTTAGGAAGTCTCCTAAATCCAAGAATCCAATTGTTGTCAGATCAATTCATAGAGCTAATTCTGTCCCTGAAAATCTTACAGCTCTGCAAGATACAGAAGTTGACTTGCCTTCTATAAGAAATCCATCTAGAACCAAGTCACTTAGTGGTATAGATCAGATAGACTTTGAGCCTCCACACTCACCCCAACATAGTGGTGAACATACTGATAGCATAGAAACCACCCCACCTGATTTGCATTTCAGTCGTAACTTTGGTTTTTCTCATCCTAGATCTGCTTAACAGTCTCTTGCTAGTCCAAGCACTTCTGTTATCCATATACCCACTGTTCAAAGTACTCCATTCCATCCTCCCCCTCCTTTCTTAAACCCTCCACTTGTAAAACCCCCATTTATCCCACAACTTCCTATCATGGAAACATGGTATGCTCCTCTAGTCCTTCCTTTACCTTTATTCAATTTTCCACAGGACTATCAGTCCAAAATTCCCCATTTCATTGGAAATGAACCCACTACTGCTCAACAGCATGTAGACAAGATGAACGATACCTTTGATTATATGGAAATAGAAGATGAGACCATTAAGATGAGAATCTTTGCCCAATGTTTAGGAGGAGAGGCCAAGAAATGGTTTAAGGGTTTAACTCCTAATAGTATAAATGATCTCCCTTCTTTACATCAAAAATTCATAAAAAAATGGGAAATTAGGAAGAAACCTCTCCAAATACTTTCATATTACAAAAACCTCAAGAGAAACACCGGGGAAAGTGCTCAAAATTATTGCACTAGATTTAATAGTGTTTATAACGCACTACCCCCAGATTCAAAACCTCCACAAGGCTTAGCTTTGGCCAAATTACCTGAAGGATTTGATCCTGAAATGGCCTATAGGCTAAGAGAAAGGGACCCCTTAACTTTAGAAGACATGCAGAAGGGAGCTCTTAGTGTGGAAGCAAAACTGATTAAGAAGAGAACTAGAATGAAGACTAAGAAGAGGGTATCATATAGGGATGAAGCTACACCTTCCACATCTGACTCAAAAATGGAAAGGATGATGGAGGAGATGATGAAGAGGACGAGCATATATGAAAGATCTCAATCTAGAGAAAACCAAACCACTCCTCAAAATAGAAACCAATCCCAGAATCAAAATCGGAAGTTTAGGAGAAATCAACCTCAGAACATACAAAGACATGCCGATCAATAGATCAAACCTCCTTTTCAAGGAAATTATGTTAGTGAGGATGGAGAAACAAATGAACAAATAGAGGATGATAACATAAACATGTTGGGAGTAAGCAATGACTATTCTGATTTCCTCCATGAAAGAAAACAAGGTCTATATACACCCTATGATGATAGAAGACTAGAAACTTAATATTATGAACAAGATTTCAAAAATGCCATCATAGGAGCGCCCAAACAATATGACCTAAGAAGTAAAAAGAACCCAGAAACTCCCAAAAATAAAACCTCTAATAATTCTACCAAAAATATCGCTGTAAATACTTCCAAAAAGACAACAGAAAATCATAAAACAGTGGTTGAAGGTTCTGATCAAAATAAAGTAAAAACTGCTCAGATTCAAGAAAAACAAAGTGGTGACCCTAGCAGCACTAGCATTTCAGATAATACTCTTTAAAAACCATTTTTACTATTGTAAATAGTAGAAATAAGCAAGTTGATTTGTCGATGAATCAGTGACTAAGAAGGTTGAATCAAACATTTTGAAAAATCAGATTCCCTTTAGCCTAGAGAATGAAATTGCCAAAATCAAAATCTTTGTCCCACTCACTGAGTTAGTCACTCAAAATTTATATAAATGTCAAGTTTTGAGAGCCTTAAAAATTGAAGATATTTATGATACTGTTAACTTAAATGATGATACACCAGAGCTTCTGTTTGGTCCAAATATTGAAGGAAAATTTCAAGAAGGAACCACCCCTCCATTCTACATCAATTTGAACATCCATGATAATATTTTGCATAATTCCATGCTTGATTTAGGAGCATCACATAATTTCATTGCAAAAGTTATAATGGAAAAACTGGGCCTAGAAGTAACCGGACCATACAAATATTTATATTCCTTTGATTCAAGAAAAGTAAAATGCCTAGGCCTAATAAAAGTTCTTTGTGTTAACTTAGCTCAAATCCCAGCCAAAAGATTAGTGATGGACATTGTAGTGGCTGATATACCCCCCAAATATGGCATGCTTATTTCAAGATCATGGGGTGCTAAGTTGCAAGGTACTATGCAAATGGATATGACTTATGCCACCATACCTGTCTTCAGTCAACCTAGAAGACTCTATAGGGAAATACACATGAAATACATGGTGAGTAACCAAGAAAGACCAGAAAGCTCTCCTCTCTATTCTATACATACTAACCTTGACTCATTCATTCTTTATAATGATGATATCTCTAATGAGCAAGGATTAGTAAATGAAACATTAACCAATATATTGGCCAATCCACATCCAAACGTAGTGGCAGCCATAGAAGAAGACGAAAACTAGAAATCAGTTTGCAAAGTCAGAAATTCATAGCAAACAAATTGAAGGTCTTAAGGTCCAAAAAAATCATGAATATAGTAAAAATCAGGAAAATCAAAGAATGGAGCCTCAAAACATTGAAAATCTTGAGGAAAAAATCAAAGAAAAACATAGTGCAGGCCCTTACACAAAACGTAGTGGTGAACAAAAAAGAGAGTACAACAATGAAATGAATGAAAAATCTAAAAATAGTCCTCTTTGGAGTATGAGTTTTGATGGGTCTTGCTCTAAAATTGGTGCAGGAGCAGGTATATGGGTACACAACACTGAAAATAATCATGCTGAGGGCCATTCTTATAGATTAAACTTCCAATACACAAATAACATTACAGAGTATGAAGCTCTCCTTTTAGGCTTGCATTTATTGAAAAAATTAGGGGCCAAGAGGATAACAGTTCATGGAGATTCATAGTTGATAATTAGGCTAGTAAAAGGGGATTATACTGCTAAACATCCCAGACTTAGAGCCTATAGAGATGATGCCATGGACTTGTTAAAAACATTTGTTGAATTCCAACTTACCTTTGTCCGAAGGAACCAAAACATTCTTGCTAATGGATTAGCCTTTGCTGCTAGTGCTTGTTTAAAACCTTATGAAAGAAAAAAATACACCATCCAAGTCAAATATAGACCAGCTGTCCTGAATAATTAAAAATACTGGCAAGTTTTTGAAGGAGATAAACAAATAGAAGACTTCCTACAATCCAAAAATGAATTTAAAATACCAAACTCAGATTAAGAGTATGAACAAGACTGTCCTACTGAAGAAAACCCACTTTTTGAAGAAGAAAAGTCTCTTGAGATTGCTGAGATAAATCTGTTAACTAATAGACTCAAACATACAACATAAAATAGCACAGATTTAGAAAAAGAAGACTTAGAAGTGCTGCAATCTAAAAATCAAAGCTTGCCAAAAGGACTGGTCCCATTAGAAGAATTGTTTGACTTGAATGATGTTGCCAAAAAGCCAAAACTGGAACCTATTGAAGCCAAAGTGGAAGAATGCAACATAGGCAGTGCGGAAAAGCCCACAATGATCAAATTATCCAAGACATTGCCAACTCACATTAAACTGAAAGAGATTGAGCTATTTATAGAGTTTTCTGACATTTTTTCATGGAGCTATGAAGATCTAAAATCATATGATACAGAGATAATCCAGCATAAGATACCCCTCAAAGAAAACCAGAAACCTTTTAGACAAAAATTGCGTAGAATCAACTCTGTTCAATTACCTCTGGTAGAGAAAGAAATTACGAAAATGTATGATGCTGGAATCATAGTCCCAGTAAGATATTCAGACTGGGTATCTAATATTGTATCTGTTAGGAATAAAACAGGAGAAATAAGGCTTTGCATTGACTTTAGAAACTTAAACAAAGTCTCATTAAAGGACAACTATCCCTTACCGAAAATGGATCATATCTTACAAAGGGTAGTTGGTTCTAGAAGAATTTCTTTTCTGGATGGCTTCTCAGGTTACAATCAGATATTGGTACATCCTGATGATCAACTTAAAACAACCTTTACTACTCCTTGGGGTACTTTCATGTATTTGAAAATTCCCTTTGGTTTAATGAATGCTGGTGCCACATTTCAGAGAGCCAAGGATATTGCATTCTTAGAAGAAATATTTACTTCATTGTGATCTACCTTGATGATATCACTGTCTATTCTAAAACTGATGAAGAACACCTAATACACTTGAGAAAAGACTTTGAGAAATGCATAAAATATGGGTTGTCCTTAAATCCAAAGAAAACATTGTTCGTTTTCCAAGAAGGTAAAATTCTTGGACATATCATATCAGAAGAAGGAATAAGGATAGACCTAAAAATGATCGATGGTATATTTCAAATCAACCATCCTAGAAACATTAAGGAACTTCAATCTTTCATTGGGAAGATTATTTTCTTGAGAAGTTTCATACCCAATCTAGCTGAACTCCTTCGAAACATGACAAATATGCTTAAAAGAGAAGAAGGAGTTAAATGTAACTTAGAAGTAAAGAGATCATTTGAACTGGTAAAACAAACACTTACCAAAACACCAGTTCTTATCAGTCTTGATTTTACAAAAGATTTCTTCATATTTTCATTTGCATCATAACACACAGTAGCTGTTGTCCTATTATAGAAAAACTTGAAGGGACAAGAACAACCAATTGCATTTTTTAGAAAGGCATTAAAAGATGCACCTCTGAAGTGCAATATAATGGAAAAACAAGTTGTTGCCTTGGTCAAAGCCTTAAAATACTTTAGAGTTTACATTTTACACTCGCACATTATAGCATGCGTGCCTCAGTCAGTGGTAAAGGACATATTGACCCAAGATCTAGATGGAAAAAGAGGAAAGTGGATTTCTGTAATTTGAGAATATGAGTTAGAAATCAAGCCTGCTAAGCTCATAAAAGGTCAAGGACTAGAAAAACTTATGGCTAAATCCAACTTTCAAGCTCTTGATATAAACATGTTTAATGCATTAGATGAACAGGAGGAGTTGACAACTCCAATTATTGAAGATCATTTTCTGAATTCATCTTGGTATGCTGATATTTTGTATGTGTTTCTCAACATAAATGTCCCTCCTGGTTTGTCTAAAACAAAGGCAAGATTCTTAAATTTGAAAGCTATAAATTATTGCATTTTGAATAAATGTTTATATTGGAAAAATGCTAGTGGATTATTGCTGAAATGTTTGCTTGAGAATGATGCAGATAAGATCAAGCATGAGTTTCATGAAGGAGAATGTGGAGGCCACCTCCACTGGAAGTCAAATTCTAACAAAATCCTTAGATCTGGTTACTACTGGCCCACCCTCTTTCAAGATATCCATAAAATGATTATTGCCTGTCACAAATGCCAAATATTTGAAGGCAAAAGAAGTTGCTTCCCTTACCTCTGCAACCAATCACTGTTGAAGCTCCTTTTCAACAGTGGGGTTTAGAATTCATTGGGGAAATCCATCTTGCCTCATTTTCCCAACATAAATGGATCCTCATAGCAACAGACTATTTTACCAAATGGATAGAAGCCATCCCTTCTAGGAATGCCACAGAATCAATTATCATTTCATTCCTTGAAAACCATATACTGTCTATATTTTGATGTCCTAGAAAGATCATAACTGACAATGCTGCTGCATTTGGGTCTAAAAATATGGTGGAATTCTGTTATAAATATCAGATTATATTGGGTCATTATACAGCTTATTACCCTCAAGGTAATGGGTTGGCAGAGTCCTCAAATAAAATTTTGGTGAACATAATCAAGAAGTTACTGGAAGATAACAAGAAATCATGGCACAGTAAGCTAGTACATGCATTATGGGTAGACAGACTAACTACTAAAAAATCAATTGGAATGTCTCCCTACCAGCTAGTTTATGGAACAGATGCAATATTTCCAACTAGTCTAGGAGTGCCAGTCATGAAGTTGATCCAAGAGGTAAAGTCTGAAGATGATGATATGACAAGAAGAATAAACCAGACTATACATCTACAACAAACCAGAGAGGAGGTATACATCAGAGCACAACAACTACAAGAAAACATCAAGAAGATGTTCGAAAAAAGAACCAAGGAAAGTGACTTTAAAATTGGTGACAAAGTATTGAAATGGGATTCAAGGAGAGAAGATAAGGGCAAACATGAAAAATTTGATAATCTATGGCAAGGCCCTTATCTTATTCAATCTGCTATTGGAAACATTGCATTCTTTCTGCAAGAATTGGATGGAGCTGAATAATTTGGAGGTTCTGTCAATGGCAGGATTCTTAAGCATTATTTCTGTTAACTGATATTTTAGTTTCAAATATTTTTGTTCATTGTATATAACACTACTTTTGAATTTGAAAAAAGAAAAAATATAAAAATAATAGAAAAAGAGAAAAGAGGGCAGATATAAAAGAAGAAAGGTACAGCCCCATACCAAAAAAGAAAGAGAGTCTGAAAGTGTGCAAGCTTAAATGCCACTATCAAAAGAGAGCATTGCTATTTTAGTCATACAACCTAATCATGACAAGATATATTTCAATTTAATGCTGATAGGTTAGTGAATCATATTAGCCAAACAATTTAATCTTGGCTTATTAGTAGATTAGATTAGGATAGAAAAATAGAGGTTCAAACAAGCTTAAATCCTGAACCTGTAAGTTTGATGAAGAATGGCTCAAATCATATCAAAACCTGAGCCAAAGAGAAGAAAAAGAACTCGTTCTAACATGTTGAAAACTTGAACCAGGTAAAGAAGAAGACAGCTCTAAAAAGATCAAAACTAGAGCTGAAAGAAAGAAAGAAGGATGCTTGTAATTTTCAGATCTTTAGCCTTCACTATATTTTGTTTCAATTTTATGTAAATTTGAGTCTATGTGCAGCTCATTTTTATGCCATAGTCTTACAGGAAATCGGGCAGCTTAATTCTGGTTTGTTTTTATTTAAATTTCTATTTTAGTATATAGAGAATAAGATCTGTCAGATAGTTTAATCCTAGCAGATAGTAGCTTAGGTAGAGAATTAATTAGTTCAACTGTTTAATCTGGACTCATGGAAGTTATAAGGGTAGATTTAGATTAGTTTCCTGTTTTCAACAAAAGAATAAAATGTTGATGTCGAAAGGTTTGCAAGTCCAAGTGCACCTTATGAAGAAAAAATGTTAGGAAGTAGGTTGTGTAGGTAGTGGTTTGGGGAAAGAAATCTGTTTGTTAATATGAATACTGATCATATTTCAAGCAGCATGATAAAAGAAGAAAAGGTTGTCAAAATGAAAAACACAGGTCTACTATCCATAGTTTTATCTCTGAGGTTCTTGACACCTCCATAGAGCCACCATCCCCAAGTGGAGCTAGTGTTAGCCATTAATAAAATTTTCTCATAATTGATGATGGCTAAAACTGGTCTTTTAGTCTTCAAGAAACAAGTTTTAAGCAAAATTGTGAGTTCTTGAAGCCTTGTTGTGTACCTTGGCCAAATATATTTTCCTCTGATAAATCTTCATTCAAAAATCCACTAAGTAACCCTGCTGTTATAAAAAAGACTGTTTTTGGACCCATTTTCCATCATTTTTTCCTTTGGAAAATCCCTCTAAAAACTACTTCATTTCACCCATTTTTCCCATTTTTACCCTTTATTTTCCTCAAATTTTCCCTTTAAACCTTGTAAAATCCTTTTATTGAGGTTTTTATCCCTTTTTTCCCCTTATCGAAAACTCCAAAATCCTTCAAAAACCTTCATTTTTAAATATAAGGCCTTAAGCACCCTTCGCTTAAGCCTGAGCCCCTTTTCCACAATAAGACCATGCCCTATGACCAAGCGCTAGGCCCATTGGCCCATCGGCCCATCGGCTCATCGACATTTCGGCTTTTCGCCGGTCCCCGTGACCTTTTTCCCTTTAAAAAAATGTTCGTTGTTGATGCGAAGTCCCGTTTCCATCTGGACCATTCATTCTCCCCCATATCAGATGGTCTGCACATCGTTCCATCGCATCGCACTTTAGCTTTTCCTCATTCCCACTCCTTTTTCCATCGATGGAATTCCCCGCCGATAAAATCCCAACTGTTGATCTCCCTCAGATCGAACAGTCCGCGCTACATCGCACTTCGTCGCATCAGCGCATCGCTCTTTGGCGATTCTAGTTCCCTTGTCCCCTGAACCTCTTCACCACTGATATGCGAAGCCGCGATCGAATCCTAGCCATTGATCTCGATCTCGATCCAACAGTCCCCCATCCATCACACCTACTTCTCCCATCAGCCATCAGCACATCACAATTCCAAAAATCCTCCTTCCCGGACCCTATACTCTGCCGATTTCCGATCCGCCGAGTTCATCTCAGCCATCCATTTCCTCGATCTGACGACTCCCATTGATCCCCTCCTTTCAACTCCGCCCAATATTTTTCTGCTACGCACCAAAACTGCTGACGTCATCTGTTGGGTCCCACTGCTCTTCGTCCATCGTTGATCTAACTGTCCTTAGATCAGACGGCTTGTGCTCTTTCACATCGCCATCCTCCCTCCCGTCTGTCCCCTACCAAGTCTTTTCCATGATTTAATCCTGACCGTCCATTTCCCCGATCCAATGGCCCCTGTTCATCTTTGCGCCCGTTTCTCCATAACTGTTTAAACCCCATTTTTCAATGCGAAATTGGCAGTTTTGAGGTGAACAATGGTAGTCATCAGTATTTTTACCTGTTATTGATGACTAGTTTCCTTATATGAGTTTTCTAGAAGCTGATCTCAAAACTATCAAATCTGTCATCTAGAAAACACCCCAAAACAAATTTTGTCCTCCTACCTCTTCCTATCAGCCTGTGATGAGAAAAAACCCCAGTTGTCAAGTCCTATCTATTTTCAGCAAAGTAACCCTATCTATAGTTGTCTTAGCTTGTTTTATCTACAGTCATTTACCCTTATTTCTCAAGCCATTCACTATCCAAAGGTTGACAAAGTGTCTGAAATTCTATCCCTGGTCATCTTGTCATTTGAAAATCTAATCATGCCTAAGAAAACACTCAAAATCTCTCAAAATTTTCCCTAAGTTAGATAGTGGTGTTTAGGGAGTTTTTCCTTGGCTAAGATATCCTAGGCCAAAAAGCCTCTGTCTAGTACCAGTCAACCATGAATTAGTTCCTTTTGCAAAGCAAGAAATTTTCTATCCATAGGTCGCACACCACTAAGAGGTCACTTTGTCTCATGTCAGTAGAAGTTCAACAAAGATCCAAATCAGGAAAAGAGAAGGTTTGTCACCGTCTGAAGAAAAGTGCTTAGATCAGGCAAAATCTCCATGAAACACCAAAAGAGTTCTCCAAGGTTCCAAAGCATCTGTTTTTACATCTCTACAAGGGTGTAATTGAATGATGATTAGTATGCAAATAAGAGCAAAAGGGACAAGTTCAAACAGGTCTCTCATGTTGAAAAGGTTTGCCATCAATAAGCAAGTGGAGAGCTGTAAAGTGAAGAGTAGCAGTGTACATGTTATAAATCCAAAGGCTGCCTAAAGAGTAGAGATCATTCCTCATCAATGAACCAAATGAATTAAAATGAGATGTTGATCAGTAGTGCTCCATGATCTCTTCCAAAAAGCAGTGTTGCATAATCTTTCCGAAGGGCATTATCATGAAGGGCATAAGAAGACAGCTGCTTCTTATGTTACCTTGAACCTAGGTTTTGAAAAGTAGTCAAAGGAAATATCAATAAACCTCTGACAATATAGTCAAGGGAAAAGATAGTTCAATGATATCTAGCAGCAAACACTCCCCATGTACAAATCACATTTCTTCTGGTTTTATTTTCCCAGTGATATTTTACAAAAGGATATATGCATCTCAGGCAAAGCCTCATAAAGCAAGAGGACATGATTTTCAAGTGATTTTATCAATAGTGAATGTCAATTTCTACTTTGTTTCCTATTGGCATTCTTCAAACAAGCATACAGAGCAAGATACATTGATTGAAGTAAATGGAGACCCTGTGTTAAAGATAACCTCCTTCATGAAAAGCAGATGGTTAGAAAGCAAAATGACAGAACCTCCTTCAAAAAGAAGAGGGTTAGGAAGACATTGTTGTGGCCTCCTTCACAAACAAGCAGAGGGCCAACATGTTCTTAAGTGAATTCAGAAGCTATTGTGCGCCACCTCCTCCAAGGATGAACAGAAGATGCACAGCAAGGTCTAAAATTGTGTTTGAAAAAGGTTTTCTATTTTTAAGACTAGTTGAGGAATAATGGTGGAGAAAATGAAAGTTTATAGGTTTTAGGCCTGTGTTACATCATCAGCAAAGCAGTGACATAATGGTGCTAAAAACCTCTACTCTTATGTTTATGAGAGCCTCCTTCAAAGTGTAATCCGAGGATGGAGTTTTTGACTAATAATAGCCTCATCTTAATGGTACCATGGTAAACAAAGCTAGGTTTAAATTGACCGCTGCAAACTGATATAAATCAGACAATACACACAGATGTTTTATATAAGAAGGATATCTTTCATTTAGACTGGTCCATCCTAGTCTATCTAACTACTTCCTCAAGATAAACAGAGGGTTGATACTTGGGTTACATCTACTATGAATCTGCTCATTCATAAGGATTAAAGGTGACCATATTTGGTAAACAGAGAAAAAGATCAAATCATATGATAAATACCTCCTTCATTTCATGAACAAGTAGAGTTGCATATTTGTTTTCAAAGGCCTGCAGTAGAAATTATTTTGTGAGCCTCTTTCAGATGATATATTGGGTCACAATTTTGGAGAAGACCAGTACCATCTATCTAAATACCTCTTCCAAAGAAAATAGAGAACACTTTCATAATCAAAATTGCATGTTTCTTGTTTGGGTTTGCAAGGTGGCATAATACCGAGGAAGGCAGGTATCACTGGCAAAGTTTTAATGAAGGAAAAAGGGACTGTTTGTAAGGAGATAATTCAAGAATGACAAGTGGAGAAAAAACACAGCTTAATCCTAAAGGATATATTCAAAGGGACAGAAGATATGCATATGAAAAGACCCCCATCACTTCATAAAACAGTGAATTGGCATTATGGTGTCAAGATGGCTACAGAAGTGTTTTTGTGATAAACCTCCATGGTAAACAAGCGGAGGCAAAAACACAGTTTTTATAGACCTCTGTCACATCATAAAAAAAGGATAAATCAAGCTATGATATGGTTTTCGAGAAAGGTTTTATTGGATGTGGCAGAGTTAAGGAGACAACTTAAAAAGGATAAGGCCGTTTGTTGAAAGAGGAAACCCTCACCATTGTGCACAAAGCCAATTTTCAAAAAGTTTCTTTCAAATAAAAAAGGGGAAGTTTTTTTTTCAAATTGAAATTAGGGAAACTTGGTTTTTCAAGTATAAAGGAGCTCGACCACATCTCATTCCTTATTTTGCAAAACCAAGACAAGGAAGAGAGAAAACGTTTTGAGCATTTTTCAAGGCATTTGCAGCCTTTGGAGCACGCAGCGCACCTGTAGGCACCTACCGAAGAAAATTGTGAAGGGCATGGTGCGATTGTAGGGTTGCGCGGCACACCTGTGCTCGTCGTTCAACCGGTGCCAAGGTCCGACCCGACAACATCAGGCGCGGCATGTTTGTCTGTTCAAAGCCCGCCTGGCCATCAACCAATTCTGAACGCGTCCTCTGCCAGCTCGGGCCAATATTCAAAGAGGCCATCAAAGGGGTTAAACACCAAATTTTTACACAGTGAACTCGTCCCCAAACACAACTGAATACATACTACGAAGGTATTTATGTCTCTAGGCTTGGACTTTGTTTAAATTTAATGAAATATTTGGTACCAAAGGGTCAAAGAAATAGTGATCCTTAAAGAGGGACAGTTTGTTCAAAGGGAAAGCACAATGATTTTCCAAAAAGTGTATTCTTTGCTTAGAGAGAAAGGGAGATAGTGATTGGGTGAAACAGTTTGATCAGTTTATAAAGGATTTGCTCAGTATCTTAAAACAGTGATTTCAAACTAGTTTCCTTAGCGCAGGTGAGTGTCAAAACAAGAAATTGTCTTGTGTTTTATGTTGAAATTAATGACAAACGAAAACCATAAGTATGAACTAAATAGAAGCATAAAAATTTATAGAAAACCATAAACAGAGCCATAAACACAAGCTTTTGATGAATGATTTCACCCCTCCTGGGCTACATCTCCTTGGTCCAACTCCATAGCTTGGGCCTCTTGTATTAGCTCAAATTTGGCAAAAGTGCCTTGTACATTATTAAAATTCTCTTGAAACCTATTATATTGTCTTCATAACATACAAATAATCTAAAAATGACTGTCCAATTACTGAAAAATGACTCTGGTTGGTCTAGACTTGATCACCTTCCCTGGTGGCCCTAGGCTCCCTTAAACTTCCTTGTAGAAAAATCACATGTAGAAGTCATTTTCAGTCTCTAAAACCTGTCCCATTATCTCTGGGATTCCAAAATAATCTAAAATTGGCTATTCATTTTCCAAAAATGGTCGAAAATTGCCTCCATTATGGCAAAAACAAATTTCCTGCAATTTCTCCACTAAAATTGGAAGTTTTTCCCATTAGCACTACTAAAATTAGAAATATGCCTAAAAAGGTGCCTCTGCCAACTATTCCACCACTTTAAACTGGTAGTTAATTAAACTAATCTTCAGTTACCGTTAATGACTCTGCGCGAATCGCGCTTAGCGGATAACCCTAGCGCACGGTTTTATGAGGAAGGTCACATGGTGGAGGGGCTAGCCTCTCCACGTTCCATTGGACCAACTGTATAGTGGTCAAATAGAACTCATTTTTCTCATTTTAAAAAATTTTGTGCCGTGGCTTAATGGTTAAATCACTTGGTTTGTGGGGCAGAGGTCTTGTGTTCAAACTCGATCCCGCCTCATTTTACAAAGCCAACCTGAAGAATATTCCAAAAGATTATTTTTCATTGATTGGGCTGCCATGTCAGCAACCTATCACCACCCTATGATTTTTTTAGCTATTTTAGAAAGTAAACAAAAACCCATAAATTATTCATATGAACTTGGATTTTGATGAAAAGAGTTGCATTGGAATCCTGGTGACGAGCTCTCTACTATTGTCATGGTTTCGAGAAATACTGAAAATTTTGATTTTTGAGCTAAATACTGAGCACCTGATCATTCCTTCCCACTATAACCCTTTTGGACCCAAAAATATCTCTTGATTACTGATTATGTGGATGAGGAGACTATTTCCTCACCCTTCCCGTCTCTATCCATTGAAATTTTCCCAATTTCATCATTTGCATCTTTTCATAAAAAGTCAACTTTCTTCTCCATTCTTGCGACCTTCTCTTGCTGTCATTGACACCATCATGCTGCAATATTTATGAATTTGTAGAACAAAAATCTATCTTTTCAGAAATTTTCTTGTTCCTACCTTGGTCAACAATCAAAGAAAACTTAGAAACTTTCTCACCTTGCACACCGCCACCATGGCGATTTTTAGTTGATCTCGCTTTGTACTTGCGTCAACTCTTGACTAAGTTTCTTCGCCATTGCCATGTACCTTTTGGAAACCATAAACCAACATTTTTGGAACCCATGCCTTCTTTTCCAAGCTGCTTTTCCACTTTCTCTTTGACTTTTGCACCCTCTTTCACCAACATCTTGTTTCCAACACTGCTCAACACTACTTTTGACTACTGCAAATGTTTTTCACCTTATTTCAAAGGCAACCTGTTAACATCTTGAAACAACTGATTACATGCATAAGCATCCTTATGAAAAGTGTGATTCAATACATCTCTTTGTTTGATCATCAACAATATGATGTTATGACTTGCATTCACTATCCTCTTCATTTCACTTGTATGCATAAGAGACAAATCTGTCTTCTTCTTATGTGCTCTAATTATGTACTCAATATCATCCTTAAACAAGTGGTACTTGTTCTCATGGCAATGAAATACAACTTTCCTATCATACAAATAAGGACTTCCCAATAAAATACCAGATATATCAAGCGACAACATATCATGCTCACCTTCATCAAGAAAGTTTGAGTTAATGACGAATCTTAGTAAGCACTTCCTTGTAACTTGCAAGTTTGCATTCTTGCATATCCAACCCAAAGGATATGGTCTTAGATGTCTAATTTTTTGAAGGCCTAGCTACTTAACCAAATATTCGGAAATCAAGTTAGCTTGTGACCCACTATCAAAAAGTGTATCAATCTTGGTATGTTTAGAGACAACTCTAATATGGAAAATTTCTATTCCTGTATCCTCATAATGAGTATCATTTGAAATATTTGAAGTACTAGTGCTTGCAACATGTTTACCTTTCAAACCCATGGCTATAATTTTTGTCTCATCTCTTGAATCTGACCCTAAGTCTTGTTCAACTATAGCAACAATTGTTTCCTTCTCTTTGGCTTTTAGTCTATTTGGTTTCAATTATGGATGAAGTTGCCAACAGTGGTCTTCCTCATGGTTAGTCTTTGAACAGTTCTTGCATGTGATTTTTTCCTTCTCTCTCTTTACAAAAATATTTCTTTTTCATCTTCCATAATGATTTCCTTTCCCTTTACCCTTACTTTCCTCTTTCTCCTCTATGCCTTGTTTTCCCCTTGCCTCTAAGTGTGTGGCTTGTACACAAACTTCATCTAAATTTCTTGGGTTAAACATAAGAATAATATGCTTCAAATAGGAATGTAAACCTCCAATATATTTCAAGAGTGTATCTTTGGAATTCAAATTTACTCCTAACATCAAAGCTCTCTTTCTAAACGCTCTTTTGAACTGTTTGACCCTCGAGCTGCCTAAAATTTTTCCAACTCATAATAGCTTTTTCATACAAGCTAAAGGATAAAATTTTATTTTAATGGAAAATCAACCCAAGAAATGGATATCTTACCATGAATTCGCATTTCCTCTTGACTCTTTGCTTCCCACCAAACTAGTGCTGCTCCTTCTAGCCTCAATGAAGCCAACTAGATCTTTATGTCATCCTCATGAAGGTTTTGAATTCTACAATACACCTCCAATTTACATATCCAATTTTATAACTTCTTTGCATTTACCTCACCATTGTACATGAGTAATTCAAAATTTATGTCCAATTTGAGTAATGGAGTTTTTCCCTTTATGGCTTTTGAGTGAGTGTGAGTGTGGGTGGTCTTTGTGGTGGAAGTGGAAGATGATGCAGATGGGAATGATGAGGATGATGAAGATGGTGGATATGGAGGTGGCTTTCCTCCACTACCCTTTGAAATCTTCTCTTCATCCTTCTTACTGTTTGAAGATCCTTCTCCATGTGGAGGCTTTGAACCTTCTCCAGCTTTTTCTGCCATGAAATCTTCATACATGATTTTAACCATTATTTGCATCTCTTTGAAGTATCTCTTAACATCCTCTTCTTTAGAATTTTCATGAGTCTCTTCATGGACTGAATTAATGGCTAAGGATTCAAGCTCAACCTCTGTAGCTTGTACCTCTTTAATCACTCCAGCTTCTTATGCAATTTGGACCTCTTCAATCTCAACTGATGGAGATGGAACTTGAGGTGCTTCAAGTGTAGCTTTGCGTGGAATATTGGATGAAGATAATGTTTTCTCAGCTCTCTTCCTTCTTGTCCTAATCTCAAGACTAGTTACCAATAAGTTCCCTTATCCTCTTTGCAATCTTAACCTTGTAAGCATCACAAAATTGCAACTGTTAAAACGCTTTTGCACAAAATCTAGCAAAGCAAGAAAATAACCTCAAGAAATTTGATGCTCTTTCAACCAGGCTCTGATACCAACATGATCTGAATTAATATGTTAGTTTTGATGTGCTAATTACCAATTCATAATTATATTTTATTTGCTTCTTGTTTGCTTATGGTGCTTTAGTTTCCTTGGTGCAGGTGAGTGTCGAAACAGGAAATTGTCTTTATGTTTTATGTTGAAAGTAATGAAAAATGAAAAACATAAGTAAGAACTGAAAAACAACATAAACATGTACAAAAAACCATAAACAGAGCCATCAACACAAGTTTTTGATGAAAGAGTTCACCCCTCCTAGGCTACATCTCCTTGGTCCAGCTCCATAGCTTGGGCTTCTTGTATTATCTCAAATTGGAAAAAGTGCCTTGTACATTATTCAAATGCTCTTGAAACCTATTTTATTGTCTTCAGAACATACAAATCATCTAAAATGACTTTTCAATTACTGAAAACTGACTCTGGCTGGTCCAAACTTGACCTCCTTCCTTGGTGGCCCTAAGCTCCCTTAAACTTCCCTGTAGAAAAATCACATGTAGAAATCATTTTCAGTCTCTGAATCCTATGATAATGTCTTTGGAATTCTAAAATCATCTAAAATTAACTATTAATTTTCCAAAAATGGTCAAAAATTGGCTTTATTATGGAAAAAAAAATTTCCTGCAATTTCTCCACTAAAACAGGAAGTTTCGTCGGTTAGCATTGCTAAAATTAGAAATCCGCCTAAAAAGGTGCATCTGCCAACTATTTCCGCCACTTTAAACTGGAATTTAATTAAAATAATATGCAGTTAGTGTTAATGACTCCGCACTATTCGCGCTTAGTAGATAACCCTAGTGCACGATTTTATGAGGAAGGTCACATGGTGGAGGGGCTGGCCCCTCCGTGCTCCACCGGACCCACTGTGCAATGGTCAAATAGAAGTCGTTTTGCTTGTTTTAACAATGTTGTTTCTGTGGCTTAATGGTTAAAGCACTTGGTTTGTGGGGCGGAGGTTTGGGGTTCAAACCTTACCCCGCCCCAATTCACAAAGCCTTTGCAAGGTTTTATGTGGACTTTGGAATACGACCTTTTCATTTAAATAAATCCACCAGACCATGGTATTGTATTAATAAATGAACCTTATAACATTATATACCTTATGATATTATATATATACGTGGCACATATGACATTATATATATATGTGGGTTATGGTATTGAATTAATATGGTTTTAATTTTTAATTTTTAATTATAACTAATATTTAATATATATAATATATACATTATATTATATAATATATATATATATATATATATATATATATATATATATATATCATAAATAAATAATTAAATTAAAAAAAAACACAATTCTACCTTAGAACTCATTAGGAAATTTTCATCTGCATAGACCAAACTGGCGAATTAGAAAGTGCCACTTGTCACAGTCTCATTGGCTGAAACCTAAAGAATATTCCAAAAGATTCCTTTTTGCTCACTAGGCTGCCATGTTAGCAACCTCTCACTAACCTGCAAGTTTTTTAGCTATTTGAGAAAGCGAACAACAGGCCATAACTTACTCATACGAACTCAGACTTCCGAAGTATGTAAGGCTGCACAGACCTTCTGTGAAGGCACAAAAGGATCTGGACACAATGCATGATTACCTACAAATTTCATTTTTCCTCGAGGCAATCACATTGGAGGGGGATGTGTTTGGGAAGATCCCCGCAGTCAAGTTTGATGATTATGACCTATCGAACGAGAAAACATTCCCTGAACCGACGCCAGAATTCTACCTTGAGCGTGTTGTCTACGTTGGACTTGTGAAGGTAGAGCCCATACCTTGGGCGCGCGGGTTGAGTAATGCAAGAATTATCAATCTATTGAGGATTCATCACTATGACTGATATCCCATCATGGACATATGTGTGCGCCAGGTGCTGGAATTAGTACACGATGGGTGCCTTTGGATCAAGAGCCGAATTCCAATAGATGTCGCTGATCCACTTGATCACTGACCTGCCAAAGAAGGGACCCAACCCCATGGATAATTATGGTAAGATCCATGAGCTGAAGGTAGCTGCAAAGGTTAAGAAGGAATACAAGGTGGGACAAGATACCAAAGGATTCCTAGTGCAGTAGCTTGAGGATCTAGCGGTGCACCTTGGAACCTTATTTTTGGGTTGTAAGATGATGTGTAAATGCAGGCCTAAGGTGGTCCCTATGCTGGTAGGGCAGTGCGAGAAGAGCATCAACCTTAATTGGTCACAATTCCTCTGCATTGAATTCCCAGCGAACGTGCACAAGGCGTAGGAAGAAGGAAAGAATTTCTGTTATTAATGGCTTCTCTTGTTAACTGCTCTAGTTGTGTGGGAGATGCCAAAGAGTGCAGTCCTCTCAGATGAAGAACCAAGTGTTTTTGAAGGGGTGCGCTATGCCAATTTGTGGGACTCAACAAACCCAAGGTGCATCATGGAGAATAAGATATTTTGGGTCTTGTTTGAAGGTGCATTAGCCACAACCATTCACATGCAGCCCCCGTTGTCCCCAACTATGCACGACAAATACAAGGCCATTTCAGACTTTAAGGTGTTGATGCACAATGTGAAGATCCAGTCGTGCAAAGATCTAGTATGGTATACCCTACATTATATGGTGACAAAATTTGAAATTGACCAAGTCATTGCGACTTGGCCCAATGCATGGAAGATTGGGTTAGGCTCCACCCAGCCTATCACAGCCTCAAAATCCAACAAAGAGACCATAGAAGTTGCTTAGGAGAAAGAATCAGATAAGGTCGTTGAGAAGGAGTGTTGAGCCCCAAAGATGTCCTTTCCCTTCACCAAATTTCACTTCATTTCCTTTGTTCCTTATCAATTATAGGCTTAAAATATCAATAGGATTAATTAAATTCACTTTAGGAATGCATACAATGACTGACTTGCTATATTTTCATGGTTTTGTTGTTGTAGTAATTTTTGACTAGACTCAGCTACATAATGCAGCCATTCTGTAGCCAGTCACCTATTCCGCAGCTATCTTCATGTTTACATAGGTTACAGGTGTCACTTAGAGGAAAAACGCATATGGTTGAAATCCAAACTTCATCTACATTGTTACTTGTCCTCTACGAAGTTTGAGTAAAAATCTCCAAGTGGTTATGCACGTGGAAGAAATCAAAACTAAGAGGCAGACTCCTATCGGGACAAGAACTCTACAGATGTCTTCAGCAAGAGTACGAGGCTTCCACAAGAGTTCTAATTTGATTTTAATTGGGAAAGACACTTATCCCTATTTCCTCTCAAGGGTAGTTATGTATTTCTTTTATAAGAATGATTCAGGAGACCGAGAGACGGTTAGCTAGATTGATGTTTTGTTGTTAGATCTCAAAAGTCCATAATACTCTGTTTCTGAAGTATTTTCCATTTAATGAAAGACATTCAACTTCATTGCATGATCTAAGGAAATCTTGAGGAGATTTGTATGCTAATCTGGTGGTAGAGGGCCCCTACTGCCCGAGAAGCTCTGTGCATATTGTTTAGATAAGTAACTTTAACCTTGTTTCATTCCTAGTTTAAGAAATTTTCTGAACTTTTTGTTTATACTCACTTGCATCGGATGCTACAGCTAGTCTTGTTCTTATGAATTGTTCCAAAATATCACTAACACTGCATGAGACATAGCTGTAGTATTTTAGGGATTAGTTGCATTTTTTTCTGAACTTTATTTTTTATGCTTACTCACATCAAATGTTACAGCCAGTCTTATTTTTATGAATTGTTCCAAAATATCACTAACACTGAATGAGATATAGCTGTAATATTTTAGAGATTAGTTGCATTTTAGTTCAGCTGTAATACTCTGGAGGTTAATAGCACTCTAGTTCAGTTTTGTTCACTATATTTAAAGTTTGATTGATTGCATTCTAGTTCAATTATATCCATTGTATTTCAAGTTTTATTAGTTAGTTGTACTCTAGTTCTGTTTAAATTAGACTTAACGGCCTTCATTATTTACAAACTACTCTTGTGCTTAATATCTAGTAATACATTATCATCATAGGAAGAAGAATTGGTAATGTCATTTTGAAGTCTTGATTGTTCTGCAATTTCTCATAGTTTCACAAACTGCCTTTTTCCAAAGCTATTCCAAAAGATTTCTAACTCTTGAATGAGGCTTAACAGTGATATTCTGAGTTGTAGGATGGATTAATTTTAGTGTCATAAGTTAATTTAGAGTAGAGTTCCTCACTATGTTGCAGACAACCTTTTCCAAATGTGTTCCAACAAACTTCTAACCATGGATGAGGTTTTCTCTGTGATATTGTAGGTTGTTGTTTACTTAGAAGAACCTCATTGCATTAAACTCATCCTTTTCTCAAGTTATTCCAATATACTTCTAATGAATGAAATGGGTTGAGTTCATGTTATGAGTTATTTTATTGTCAAGTTTTGCATTCTTTGTTCTCAAGTGCCATACATAGTTTAGAATAGATTTTGATTTGTTTTAGTGTGACCAACAATTTCTCTTTACCAACACTTAGTTATTTTTCTCTTAGCATAAAAACAAAAAACCAAAAACATTGGAAAAAACACTAAACACAACGAATTAGGGAACAGATACCTAGGTACATATAGTGCACTTCACTTTAACAATTTACTAGCCCTGGTTGACAATTTATGACATCAATTTAGGAACACTAAGTTGAGCAGACATTTTGGCACTGTTGCCGGGGAAGTGTAATTAGGTAGCCTTGTTTCTTACCTCCCAAAAAAAATGATATGCGTAGAGAAAGAGATTCAAGGGGTAGATTCATAAGAAGCAGAAGCTTGATTACTAGAACACCACTTGTTCCATCAAGACCAAGAAGCAGTACACCTCCAACTCAAACCCACATTCCATCCTTTACTAATCCTAGACTTCCAAAGGATTTAAGATCAGATATTCCATTAGAAAGACCTTCCATTTCATCCACTAAACCTATCTTAGAAGAAGATTCAGGGACCTATGCTAGGGACATAAAATTTTCAACTTCCACAAAAGAATCAACTATGGCAGAAGAAGGGGGAGGAGGAGTTTTTAATGGATAACACACACTATTTGGAGGCGGTAGAGGTAGAGGTAGAGGTGAAGAAGGAGGCAGAGGAAGAGGTAGAAGAGAAATGGGAAGCTCTTTTGGGTTTCCTATAGTAGATGAAGAAACCAATGCAACTATGAAAAACATTTCACCCTCTGTCCTTCCAAACTTTTATGGACTCAAAAATGAAGATCCTGAAACCTTCCTATTTGAATTTGAAGTCCTATGTAGAACCTATGACTACTTACAATATGCTCAAAAACTTAAACTATTCCCTTCAACATTGAAAGGAGCAGCATTAAAATGGTTTATGAGTTTGATTAATAGTTCTATCAGGACATGGGAAGACATGAAACAGGCATTTCTAGAGAGGTATTTGGATTACTGTATGCCAGTCAACCATAAGGAGGAAGTGTTTAAAATGTTACAAAAAGAGGATGAAAATCTTGAATATTTTCTAGAGAGGTTTAACTATAAAATCAAGAGGGAAAAAATGGAAAACTTAGACCAAGACACTTTGAAAGCTCTCTTATTGAAGACAATTAGATATGAATGGTTAGATATCCTTAACATGATGGGAAAAGGGGATATATCTCAGCTCACATTACCTGAAATAGCTGAATTATGTATCAACCTTTCAAGAGGGAAATCTAAAACAGTAAAGGACCAAGAGACCCTACTATTGCAAGGGAAAGTAAGTCTGCTTCTAGGACAGTGAGTAGGGCAGAAATAGGACATATGCTTGATGAATTCAAATCTGAAATTTTAGGGAGTCTTAGTGAAAAAATAGACACCCTTAAGTTACAAAACAAGCAAAAAGCTGAATCTAATGCCCTAGCGATCTTTTGTCCCAAATGTAGAAAGAAGCATGCCTTGAGAGAGTTCCCTTTGGATGCAAAAGTAGTAGAGACCTGTGTAATTTGTTCAGAAAAACATGAGACCAAGAGTTTTCCTTCACTTACTGGTCTTAAATATGTCTTTCAAGAAGAAATCCCTACAAATTCCACAGAATCTCTCAATTTTGTCTCTAGAAGACCTTGGCAAGGACCTCAAACACAAGGATTCCATGATCAGTTGTATAATCAACCCCCACCAAATTGGAATTCTTGGCAACAACCTTGGCCCGAATTCCAGAATCAATCTCAAACTTGGGCACAAGGAGCACAAAATCCCTATGGAAGATACTCTCAGTATTATCAATATCCACCATATCCACATTTCCCTCCTCAAAAAAATCCTCAACAGAATCATCAAAATTCGCCACTTCCATTACCATTTCCTCAGAAAACAAATTAGTTGCCTACCCAACCCATACCAAACCCCAACAATAAACATCCTTAGAACACATACATGATAGAAGGTCAACAGTTTCCAACCTATTTGATCACTCCTTTAGATCTTAATGATGTTAAACTTAGGTCTAGAAGAATACTTGAAAAGAAGAAACCTTCTGTAATCATACAAGAGTAAAACAAGTCTGAGGAAGATTCTCTACTAGTGAATAAAAGTCTTGGAGAGAACACACCTTTCCAAGACCCAAACATTGAAAAATCAAAACAAAAAGAACCAATAATTTCAACTCCTATATTAGAGCAGCCATCAACATCCACTTCTACACCTCCCTTTCTAGAAAGATTACAAATTGATAGGGGCGTAGAAAAACAAATTATGGTGCCTAATTATGATTTCCTAGATGAGCTGAGAAATGTTTGTATTAAGATCCCATTATTGCAAGCTATCAAGGAAATTCCAATCTTAGCAAAGAAAATAAAGGAGTTGAGCATGAAGAAAACAGGAAAAAGAATAAGAGAGACAAAGAAAATTCAACTGGCAGGAAAAATAGTTGATATCACAATGGGTAAGATTGCCATTCTAAAGTATCTAGACCCAGGAAATCCAGTTGTTAAAATACACATCAATGGAACTGAGATCCAAAACACACTTATTGATTTAGGAGCAGCAATCAATACCATGAGTAGACAAATCATGGATAAACTGAAACTTCCTAATCTTCTTTTTACACCCACATTATTACAATTTGCAGATAGATCTATGATCAAACCTGATGGGGTAATAGAAGACATTCCAGTGTCCCTAGATTCTTGGGAGTATCCTGTGGATTTTTTGATCCTAACTCCTAAGAATAATCTAGGACAGAATCCTATTATATTAGGAATACCTTGGTTAGCTACAGCCGATGCTTTCATTAGTTGTAGATCCGGTGATATGTACATCTCTGATGGTAGTTAAACCAAGAAATTTACCTTTTATCCTCCAACAAAGACAATTATAGAATTAGATGATAATCAATGGATTAAGGATGAAGAAGACATACAACCTCTCTTCACAATTTCAGAAATTAGTGAAGATAGCCAGATCCTGAATACCTTAGAAAACTTTGAATCCTCTTCGGAATACAAACATGAACAATTTCAAGAAGAATCCAACATTGAGTTTTTATCATCAAGATAGATGTCTCTTTATTCCATGGATAAATTTGGCAGCTCTACAATTGAGATATTTTCAGGCAAAACCTTAAACATAAACAAGAACTTAGAGAAATCTCAACAAGAAGAGCTAGTCAAGATCTTACAGAGACATTCTTCTGCATATGCATGGGAGTACACTGATATGAAAGGGATAAGCCCCAAGACTTGCACTCATCACATCTACATAGAGGAAAATTGTAAACCAATCAGACAACCTCAAAGATGGATGAATCCAAATCTTAGGGAGATTGTTAAAGAAGAATTGCAGAAATTGTTGAATGTCAACTTTATCTATCCTATTTCAGATAGTCATTGGGTTTCTCCTTTGGTAATTGTGCCAAAGAAAAATGGTAAATGGAGGGTATGTATTGACTACCGAGAATTAAACAAAGCTACTCTTAAAGATCATTTTCCCCTACCTTTCATAGATCAGGTGTTAGATACATTAGCTGGAAAAAAGTACTTCTCATTTTTAGACGGGTTTAGTGGTTATAATCAAATTCAAGTAGCACTTGAAGATCAAGAGAAAACCACATTTACTTATCCTTGGGGTACCTATGCTTACCGAGTATTGCCATTTGGACTATGCAATGCACCCGCAACATTTCAAAGGGAAGTCCTAGGAATATTTTTAGATCTAATACATGATTGTATAGAGGTATACATGGATGATTTCACAGTTTATGGAAACACATTTGAAGAAGCCTTAGCAAACTTGGAAATTTTTTTAAAGAGATGTAAAGAAGCAAATCTTTCACTAAGTCATGAGAAGTGTTTTATGATGTTTTCTGAAGGAATTGTGTTAGGACATCACATTTCAGGGGATGGGATTAGAGTTTATGAGTCAAAAGTTGAAGTCATCTCTAACTTATCTATTCCAAGTTGTCAAAAATATGTTAGGAGTTTTCTCGGATTTACAGGATATTATCGAAGGTTTATAGAAAACTTCACCAAGATAGAATCTCCATTTTTCAAATTACTTACCAAGGACTGTGAATTCAAGTAGAATCCTGATTTCCAGTTAGCCTTTGAGACCTTGAAAACAAAAATATCTGAAGCACCTATTTTAAGGGGACCTAACTAGAAGTTACCTTTTCATATTTCAACAGATGCCTTAGATACAGCTTTAGGAGCAGTATTGGGACAAAAAGACCTGATTCCTTATGCCATCTACTCTACAAGTAAAAATTTGACTCCTTCAGAGTTAAATTATACTGTAACTAAAAAAGAGTTCTTAGCTGTTGTTCATGCTATAAATAAATTTAGACACTATATAATAGGCTATGAAACTTTTTTTCACATAGATCACTCTACAATTAGATATCTAATGAACAAATCAATTACTAATGGAAGAGTTATAAGATGGTTATTGCTTCTACAGGAATTCAACATTACCATTCTAGATAGGCCTGGAAAACAAAACACAGTCGCTAATTTCCTATCTAGACTCCAAAACATTAAAGACAACACCCTAGTTGAAGATCAATTCATTGATGAATATCTTTTTGCAATTTCTACTCATACTCCTTGGTTTGCTGACATTGCTAATTATTTAGTTTCAGGGAAATTTCCTTCAATAATGAATGCAAGAGACAAAAGAAAGATCATTTATGACAGTGCAAAATATTCATGGGTTGCTAATGAGCTATACAAAACAAGTCCAGATTTTATCATTATAAGATGTGTTCGAGAAGATGAGATGCCTGAGATCCTCAAGGCATGTCATGATGAACCTTGTGGCGGACACTTTTCTGATAAGAGGACAGCTTATAAGGTCCTTGATTTAGGATACTATTGGCCATCCCTTTTTAAAGATGCTAAAGAATATGTCAAAAGGTGTGACAGTTGCCAAAGGGTAGGTAAACCTTCTCCTTCAGGTTAGATGCCATTGCAGCCTCAGGTACATATTGAACCTTTTGAAAAATGGGCTTTAGATTTTGTAGGACCTATTAGTCCTCCATCAAGACAAAAGAAATATATATTAGTTTGCACTGATTATGTTACCAAATGGGTAGAGGCCAAGCCATTAATTTCTGCTACTGAAGCATCTGTAGTTAATTTTCTGTTTGAGGATATTTTTACTCGTTTTGGTGTCCCAAGGGAAATTTTTACAGATCAAGGAGCTCAATTCACATCAAGGCTAGTGGAACAAATGATGGAGAGGTACAAAATCAGACACAGAAAATCTACTCCCTATGATTCACAAGAAAATGGTCAAGTGGAATCTACTAATAAGGTTATTGAAGGGATCCTAACAAAAACTGTTCATTTACATAGAAGAGATTGGGAAGACAGGCTTCCTGAAGCCTTGTGGGCCTATAGAACTACATGCAGAAGCACAACAAGTCATACTCCTTATGAACTTGTTTATGGAAAAAAAGTTTTGTTTCCCAAAGAGTTTCAGATTCAAACTTTTAAAATGGCAGTTCAGCTAGGACTTGATCTAACAGAAGCACAAAAGCATAGATTGGAGCAGATTAATGAATTGGATGAGATCAGAGAGGATGCAGTCCAAAAAAAAAGTATAGTCCAATAGAAAAGGACTAGATGGCATGATAATTACATCAAGGAAAAGAAGTTCAAAGAAGGTGATTGGGCCCTCTTGTTTGATTCAAAGTTCAAAGATTTTCAAGGTAAATTCCAAACACATTGGCTTGGGCAATATGAAATTATGAAAATTTTTGACCATGGAGCAATAAAAATCAGGACAATAGATGAAGAAAAGGTCGCTTTTCTTGTAAATGGTCATAGATTGAAGCTGTATCATAAGCCACTTTCAAGAGAAGAATTTGTCAAGAGATTCCAGGAAAACAGTGATGTGAAGTTAATGAAGAAGAACTTTTCTTCTTCATCAACTTAGTTGAATTTTATGAATTCAAATGCATGAAAAAAAAAGAAGTATAAACATGAAAAATAATCACTGATTTGCATGTTTATATAGAAAAGATAAAGTGAAAATCAGAATCCTTCTGACACTTTAGCTTTTCAAATTTTTTCTTTTTTTGCAAGCAACTATCATAAAATCATAAGTGCAGACCCATTTTCCACTTATGATCCATTTCACTCCATCATGTCTCATTTCATTCATAATTCATTCACTCCATTCATATTTCATTCACTCCATTCATCCATACTTCATTCATTCCATTCCATGGTCCATCTCATTTTCATCTCAGATTTCTAAATTTGATCTCTTATTGCAATTGAATAATACAAATCATAAGTTGCAGGCCACTCTTCATATTTCACTCTACTTTACATTTATGATCCATTTCATTCCATTACATTTCACCTCACTCATGCTCCACTTCACCATATTTCATAATCCATTCTAATTCACTTCATACAACATTCCATTCATGTTTCAAATCATTTCATATTTCAAAGCTTCTATAGGTATATTCTGCAGCCAGACATCCTGAAGGCAACTATCCAGTAATCACTTGATCAATAGCAAATTGATCCTGCACACCTGTGACAACAAGAAAAATCAAAAGGGATTATGAAGACTGAAGAATCAATGATTTTCAAAGGAGGGAAAAGCATATCAAAACCACAAAAATTAAAGGAAAGGAAAAGGTAAAGTTGTGAAATTATTGTGATGACAGAATATGAAAGTTATAGTATAGCTAAGTCATGTATGATTCAAAAACTTGTTTTGATTATTCGTGTTGATCATGCTTATTAAACCTATCATAAAAAATTTGGACAAAATCCTTTCCATTCCACCATATCAAATCATCATTTAAAACTTAACGGTTAAGTACTGAAGTGACCTATTTGGTCACGTCACTAGCCCGAAGTATTCAGTGATGATTTTTAATTTCTCACGAGATGTTTCCGCAGTATTTTCTTCCATGATGGCTCTCAAACTCATTAATTCATGTGAATCACCCTCACCATATTTCACTCATTTTATAACCTCTTCATGTTATCCTTCCGTAACTAATTCCTACTGCATAAACAGAGAAGGCACCTTTGGGGTAAAAACAACTCTCTACAGTCATTTTCACTGTGAATAGAAGAGAAATAAATTGAAGGTTGAGAAAAGAAGCCATGGGTCTCATAGTAAGGTCCGAACCAGTCGGAACCAAATACTTAGAGGGTTACCCACATATTAGAGAAATGCTACAGCAGGCTGGGTGGTTACAATTTTTGGAAAAATTCAATGGTTTTCATAAAGAGGTAACTAAGACATTTGCATGGTCCTTCAATGGAGCAGAAGTTGAAATAGGAGATGTTAAATTCACTATTACAGAATCTTTCATTGCAGAAGCAGTGGAATTACCCAGGCAAGGTGAACGATGGTTCAAAAATAAGGAATTTCATAATGAGGCATGGAGGAAAATGCTCAAAACACCAGGTATGGATATTTCAATTTTTAGGAAGGGCATTCCTAGCTCAGCACTGAAGAATAAATGGCGGAATATGTTGCTAATTTTGTAAAAGTTTATAACTTGTGAGGGAAGGTTTGGTACCTTATATATTCATCATATTCGGCTAATGATGCATTTCTTAGATGAAGAAATAAATTTACCCTTTTTCTTACTTCATAACCTAAAGAGAATGGCCTCTAATGTTCAAAATAGGGTTCAATTCCTGGACACCACTTTGTATCACCATGGCCTGGTTAAAATCCTAATTGAACATCATCTGAGAAAGGTGGAAGACAATTGGGATGAGTTCCTAGTGAGTAATCACTTTGAAGAACCCAAGGAATCCCCATCTGAAGGAAAACCTACAAGAAGAAGCAGGAGAAGGAAAATTTCCAAATCTGTTGAAACTAAAACTGGTAAGTCGATACAACAAGACAGTGAGGAGATAATTTCTGAGAAATTGGCTGAAATTAAGAAACAACTTAAAAAGGAGAAGATGATAAGAAGATATGCCAAGGAGAGAGGTGAAGGACCATCTCAACCAAGACGGAGCCACAAACTTAGAGGTATACTGAAGAAAACATGGGTTAGACAAACGAGAATCATAAACATTGAGGATGAAGAGACACCAACTGCTAGATCACTTGAGTACCAGTACAAAGAGGATCTTGATGAAGGAACTCCAGAGATAGACCCAACACAACAAAAAATATATAATTATGTTGAGTCATTGGAAAAGAGAGCCTCAGAAAGTAGAGGAAGAACTCCTAGCCCATCAGAATCTGCAATTGATGTACTAAGAAGAGACAAATATGAGTTAGAAGTACTCAATAGGCACATAAAGAATGAAAATGAAATTTTGAGGGAGTAAGTTAAGCTGAAAAGTGATATGAATACAACTCTCTCTCTGCAAATGGAAAATTTGTACAAGGCTAGTGAGAAATTGAAGAAGAAAAAAAAAAGTTGAGAAGGGCACTTATAAATTTGAGATTCAAGTTGGTCATAAGGAAGCCTAGGAGGCCATTGAACATCAGGAAAAGTAGAAGAAGAAGGCTAGATGTCCTAGCAGAATTTTCAGAATATATGGATTAATTGCATGAGGACATGCAAAAGCTTTGCAGTGGGGGTATGTTGAGCCCCAAAGATGTCCTTTCCCTTCACCAAATTTCACTTCATTTCCTTTGTTCCTTATCAATTATAGGCTTAAAATATCAATAGGATTAATTAAAGTCACTTTAGGAATGCATACAATGATTGAATTGCTATATTTTCATGGTTTTGTTGTTGTAGTAATTTTTGACTAGACTCAACTACAGAATGCAACCATTCTGTAGCCAGTCGCCTATTCTGCAGCTATCTTCATGTTTACACAGGTTACAGGTGTCACTTAGAGGAAAAACACATATGGTTGAAATCCAGACTTCATATACATCGTTACTTGTCCTCTATGAAGTCTGAGTACAAATCTCCAAGTGGTTATGCACGTGGAAGAAATCAAAACTAAGAGGCAGACTCCTACCGGGACAAGAACTCTATAGATGTCTTCAGCAAGAGTACGAGGCTTCCACAAGAGTTCTAATTTGATTTTAATTGGGAAAGACACTTATCCCTATTTCCTCTCAAGGGTAGTTATGTATTTCTTTTAAAAGAATGACTCGGGAGACCAAGAGACTGTTAGCTAGATTGATGTTTTGTTGTTAGATCTCAAAAGTCCGTAATACTCTGTTTCTGAAGTATTTTCCCTTTAATGAAAGACATTCAACTTCATTGCACAATATAAGGCTATCTTGAGGAGATTTGTATGATAATCTGGTGGTAGAGGGCCCCTACTGCCCGAGAAGCTCTGTGCATATTGTTTAGATAAGTAACTTTAGCCTTGTTTCATTCCTAGTTTAAGCAATTTTCTGAACTTTATGTTTATACTCACTTGCATCCGATGCTACAGCTATTATTGTTCTTACGAATTGTTCCAAAATATCACTAACACTACATGAGACATAGTTGTAGTATTTTAGGAATTAGTTGCATTTTTTTCTGAACTTTATGTTTTATGCTTACTCACATCAAATGTTACAGCCAGTCTTATTTTTATGAATTGTTCCAAAATATCACTAACACTGAATGAGATATAGTTGTAATATTTTAGAGATTAGTTGAATTTTAGTTCAGCTGTAATACTCTGGAGGTTAATAGCACTCTAGTTCAGTTTTTTTCACTGTATTTCAAGTTTGATTGATTGCATTCTAGTTCAATTCTATCCATTGTATTTCAAGTTTTATTAGTTAGTTGTACTCTAGTTCTGATTAAATTAGACTTAAAGACCTTAATTATTTACAAACTACTCTTGTTCTTAATCTCTATTAATGCATTATCATCATAGGAAGAAGAATTGGTAATGTCATTTTGAAGTCTTGACTGTTCTGCAATTTCTCATAGTTTCACAAACTGCCTTTTTCCAAAGCTATTCCAAAATATTTCTAACTCTTGAATGAGGCTTAACAGTGATATTCTGAGTTCTAGGATGGATTAATTTCAGTGTCATAAGTTAATTTAGAGTAGAGTTCCTCACTATGTTGCAGAAAACCTTTTCCAAATGTGTTCCAACAAAATTCTAACCATGGATGAGTTTTTCTCCGTGATATTGTAGGTTGTTGTTTACTTAGAAAAACCTCATTGCATTAAACTCATCCTTTTCTCAAGTTATTCCAATATACTTCTAATGAATGAATTGGGCTGAGTTCATGTTATGAGTTATTTTCTTGTCAAGTTTTTCATGCTATGTTCTCAAGTGCCATACATAGTTTAGAATAGATTTTGCTTTGTTTTAGTGTGACCAACAATTTCTCTTTACCAACACTTAGTTATTTTTCTCTTAGCATAAAAACACAAAACCAAAAACATTGGAAAAAACACTAAACACAATGAATTAGGGAACAGATACCTAGGCAAATATAGTGCACTTCACTTCAACATTTTACTAGCCCTGGTTGACAATTTATGACATCAATTTAGGAACACTAAGTTGAGCATACAAGGAGAAAGAAAAATAAGTTGAGAAACAGGGGGAGAAGGAAGCTGAGCGGGAGCAGGGTTTTGATCTCAGTGGCATAGATGGCCATGATGGTACTGAAGCTGAGTCCCCCAGAGGTACCAAGCACAATTCCCAAACCCCTAAGGGCACGTACTAGAAGTAGAGGCACAGAGGAAGTCACCCTCAAAGAGGATGACTTGGAAAAAATTGCAGATGTGGTTGCATCTACCTCCGAGGAATGGTGGATTGCGCTCGAGGAGAATTACAGAGCTATAGTAGAGTCACTGTAGATAGGTTTGCAGGTCCTTCAGCTAAAACTAACAGCATTCAAGCGAGTGTGACTCAGGCGAGGCTAGATCAAGCAAGCATGAGCACCAATATTATTATCAACATCGCAGATAGTCGGATCTACACCTTCCTCGGAGCCGTGGTTACAACGAAACAACCATCCTTGCGCGAACAAGTCCAAACATGTCCTGAGGTGGGAATCGACTTGTCCATGCTTCCCTATGGGAAGTTTCACATGATACAGACAATAATCACAGATGATTTGTAGTGTCGTTAGGCGCACATGCACTAGCAACTCTTAGAGGCCAAGCAGAAGGTTGTCGCATGCACAGAAAAGTCTCTGCAGGATCATACAACTGAACAAGTAGTGGTGGCACAATGTGAAGAATTCGAAAGCTTGATTGATCAACTTTGTTGTGACCTTCCTGAGTTTTCCATCCCTTCTTCTGTTGCGCCTCAATTCAAGGTCAAAGGATTAGTAGTAGCCCTGAAGGCCTTCCGCTCAAAAGTGCAGTGGCTAAGGCAAAATTTGAGCAACAGACTGTGTGTAGAAATTAACAATATGCATGTATATTACCGGACTCCCTTTATCTATAAATTACATCCACTATTAAATATATAATCCTTATACTCAATTCTTTGCGGAAATTAAATTTCCAATTGCAAAACACATGAAGAAAAATAAATCGCACATAACAAGATGTTTTACCATGAAAGCTTAAAGCTAAAAACCCCAACTATCATATATTACGTATATCATTGAATCATGAAACAATCTCATACAAAGCTCAGCTCATAAATCTCTCATTATGATATACAATGATCTCACATTGTCATACAAAAATTGGTTCACACATGCACCAATTTACTGCCTCCTGACAGCCTGCCTCCACTGCGCAATTCCTGCTGAAGAAGATCCCTGAATGAATTCGATCTTGCCTTTCCTTGACTGTGCAATCCTCATTGGAAACTCCAATGTGTGTGTAGATGCATTGAATGCATCACTATAGTCACAACTGATAGTCAAACACACCCTTTCACCTATATCTCCACTAGGTCTCCACTGGATCTGACATGCAAGTAGTTAATTGCTGTATTTATTCAGTTGCAAGTAAGACACTACTTGTGAATTAATTAAATAATTAATTCACTCATCTTACACTAGTGTATCTTTATTTACGACTAGCACAACTGAGTTTAACTCACTTAACTGAGTTAAACTAAATAACAACTCCCATAGCTACTCTTCCAAATCTGTTACAATTGTGTCACACTCAGTTACAACGAAGTCCATCATGCATGAGTCACCAACCAACCTTGGAATGTGTAATTCCTTCAGCTATCTGGTTTGACACATCAGTTAAATAAAGTCATGTGCTCGAAGAGAATAAGTTATTATTTATTGTTTGATTATCATTAAGGGCTAATAATAATAATCGACATGCATTCTATTTTTAGATTTACAATCTATAAATAGACTTTTCCCATCCTCTAAAAATATAAAATCATCTAAAGATAGAATTTTCTCAACCATCTAGAATCAACATCCTACTATTTTTAGAATATGCTCACCATTCTAAAAATAGACATACACCTAAAAATAGCCTGCGGGCCTCACCTAGTGAAGGTGCTTCATTTTCACTAGGATCATCATCTTGTTGAATCTCAACACTCCCTCTCAACAAGAAAGGGAATATCCTTCACCTAGATCCTATCTCTATGGTATTCAAATTTTCTCTTTGTGAGCACCTTCATCAGAATATCTACATCTTGATCTTCTGTAGGAATGTACTGAAGCAACATGATCTTTCGTTGCACATAAATCTCTGATATGATGATACCAGATATCTATATGCTTATATCTATGATGAAACATAGGATTAATAGAGAGTTTAATGCAACTCTGATTATCATAATGAATCACTATAGGATCTAAATGAGAATTGAACAAACCGACCAGGATCTTCCTCATCCAGATAGCCTCACATGTATCTTGACTTGCTGTGATGTATTCTGCTTCCACTGAACTGAGTGCCACAGATCTCTGTTTCCTATTGTACCAAGAAACAATTGTAGATACGATACTAAAAACTCCTCTTGATGTGCTATTTCTGTCTGTTCGGCTTCCTGCCCAATCTGCATCTGTGAAGCCATGCAACTTCACCTCATTCATCTGTATGTACCATAAGCCATACTCAGATGTGCCCCTGAGATATCTCAGGACATGCTTGACCACCTTCCAAAAGAACTTGGTAGGCTTAACCATCGTATGACTAAGATGGTAAACCACATAGCATATGTCCAGTCTTATATTAACTAAATACATGAGCAAGCCCAGCAACTGTCGATATACAATAGCATACACTACCTCTGTCGATGTAGCATCCTCTTTCCTCCAATTTCCTGGAAGATGAGTATCCATGGGTTTGCAGTCCTCCATGTGAAACTTACATAGTATCTACCGAGCATACTTGCCTTGAGACACAAACAGTTCACCTTCTCCTTGCCATATTTCCAATCCAAGGAAATAATGAAGGAGGCCCATATCATTCATCTCGAACTCCTTTGCAAGGTCCTCCTTTCATGAGTGTATCAACTTCTCATCACCAATCAGTATTAAGTCATCAACATAAAGAAAAATTATTAAAATCTTACCCTCCACCACAATTTGGTATAGGTTTGCATCCACCTCACTCTTGGTGAAGCCAAGTCCATTGAAATAGTTGTTGATCCGAGTGTACCAAGCACGAGGTGCTTGCTTCATCCCATATAGTGGTCTTTTGAGTCTGCACACATGCAACTTGCTGCTGAAGATCTCAAATCCTTTAGGCTGCTCAATGTACACTTCTTCCTCAATGATCCCATTAGGGAACATAGCCTTCACATCCATCTGATGAATGTGCCAACCCATCTGCACTGAGAGAGCAAGGATGGTCCTTATGGAAGAATATCATGCGAAAGGTGTAAAGGTTTCTTCATAATCAATCCCCTTGGTCTGTGAGAATCCCCGGGCCAAAAATCTCGCCTTATACTTCTCAACACTCCCATCAACAGCTTTCTTTACCTTGTAGATCCATCTTGAACCTACCATTGATCTATCAACCGGCCTTGGAACAATTTCCCAAGCACTATTTCTGACAATGGAGTCATACTCCTCCACCATTGCATCTACCCATGTTGGCTCCTGCACTGCTTCCTAAAAAGAAGATGGCTCTGTCACAATATATTTTCTCATGAGAGCCATGTATCCAGTGAATCGGTCAGGATACTGTTTGTGTCTGCGTTGTGAAGTAGGGACTCCTACATTCTGTGCCACATCAAGCTTTAGCCTCTCAGCTTCTGTAGTATGCCTTCTGCCAGTTCTAATTTTTGACTCTGCGTGAGTGGACTCCTCCACTCCATGATCCTCCTCCTATGGCTAATCCACATATTGAGGCTCATCTTTGGGAACAAGTAGTTCCTCCTCTGCATGCAAGTGTATCTCCCTCTCAAGCGACAACTTCATAGCTTTCTGCACATTGAATTTTATATCCCGTCACACCACAGTCATTCGACTGTTTGGAAAATACACATGATAATTATGGGGTGTTTCTGTGTACCCCACAAATATCCCAACTTCTACAGTTGGTTCCAGCTTCTTCCTGGCATTCTTGGTCACATGAAGATAAACAGATGAGCCAAAAATATTAAAGTGAGAAACATCCGGTTTCTTACCAATAAAAGCTTCTTCAAGTGTACTCATGCCAATTACTCTACGAGGACAATGGTTTTGCACATAAACTGCAGTGTTGCATGCTTCCACCCACAAGTGAATTGGTAGGACCTGATCATGCATCATAGCATGTGCAACACCCATGATCGTTCTGTTATTCCTCTCTGTGACCCAATTCTGCTGTGGGTTATGAGGCATTATGAGTTTTCTTCAAATTGCTACTTTGTTACAGAAGTATTTGAATTCATTCGAGATATATTCACCACCATTATCGCTCCATAAAGCCTTCACTTGCTTCCCCGACTCTTTCTCTGCCAATGCTTTAAACTCACCGAAATTTGAGAATGTTTTATACTTCTTCTGCATGAAGAATATCCAACATCTACGAGAATATTCCTCAACAAAAATTACACAATACCTGTGTTTTGGTGTTGAAGAAACCGAGAATGGTCCACACACGTATGTGTTAATTCTCTCCAAGATCACCGAAGCACGGTTCTCCTTTTCATGAAAGATGGTATTCAAAAACCTACCCATAGTACATCAATTGCACTGATCTATCTACACAAGTGTACCCTTGGGAAGTCCAGTATAAATCTGCTGCAAAATATTCAGGGTGCCATGGTGAAGATGGCACAATATCCTATGCCATAATTCGCCCTCATCTTAGCTCACCACTTCTTCTTCTTTTCCCACCATTGCAGTGCAACCATCTACCTCCAGCTTGTAGAGATTCTTAACTTGAATCCCTATCCTCTTGGTTTGACCCGTTTTTTTATGTCGCAGGTAGGTTTTTCCATCGCTGAAAACAATGCCATAACCTCTGTCCTCCAACATCGCGACTGAGACCAAGTTATTCTTTAGACTTGGAACATGCATAACATCTTTCAATAGAAATGGTTTACCTGGCTTCCTCTCAAACGTAATGGTACCAATGCCAGTCACACTGTATCTACCATCGTCACCCATATTTATATGCATTTGAAGATATTTCTTCTCCAAGTCGCTGAAAATCTCCTTATCTCTCGTAATGTGGAAGGAAGCACCACTATCAAGATACCAAACTGATCCCATTGCACTTGAAACCAAGCATGCGATCAAAGAGAAATAAAGTTCAAATTGCAAGGCAAGGGCCTCACCAGCTATAGCTCCAACATCCTTCTCATTATTCTTTTTTTGTGGGCAGTTAGTGGTGAGATGCCCATGTTCGTGACAATGAAAACACTTCACATTGGACAAGTCTAACTTGTTGCCTTTAGCCTTGGATTTTGAATGGGATTTCTTCCCCTTCCCTTTCCTCACTTTGGCAGCCAAAGTACAATCCTCTTCATCATCATTCTTTGATGAAGAGCCATCCCTGGTACTCTGCCTTATCTCCTCCCGCACTAGATCTGACCAAAGTCGCTCCAAATCCAGCAGTTTCTCCTGCACATTGACAAAATCTTGATAATTGTGCCAAATATTTGGAAGTCCAAGGAGAGCCAAGCTCACTAAGTCATCATCAACAACTATAATTACCACACTCTCTAAATCATCCCTACATTGGACAAACTTCGTGAGATACTTTGGAATACTGTCGCCCTTCTCCATTTTGATTTTTATGAGTTTATCTTTAAGCGCCAACTTCTTATGGTCGTTGCTGCTTTGGAAAATATCTGTCAAAGCCTTCAACATTACAAATGGAGTGGCTTTCCCATGAATTCTTGACACAATATGGTCCTTCACACCTTCCAACAGAATCCTTCTCTTCTTCGCTACTTTCTTTTGCCAGGCATCAAGTAATGTAGCATCTGTCAAAGTGGGCTTAGGAACATCACTATCGATGAACTCCTTCAATCCATTATTTTTAAGCAACGCTTCCATCCTATCCTTCCAGGCTATGTATTTCAAGCTTCCCTCGAGTGCATACTCCAACCACAACCGGCCATTGAAAGCCATTTCAATGTTTACTCAACTGTCGCACCAAGAAGTTCTTGCAGCAAATTCGAATGGTTCCACCAACACAACTCAACACTGCTTCAATATTGCAATCTTTAGTGATTAAAACAACTCTGATACCATGTAGAAATTATAAAATATGCATGTATATTACCTAAATTCCTTGATCTAAAAATTACATCCACTGTTAAATACAAAATACTTCTACTCAATTCTTTGTGAAAATTAAATTGCCAATTGCAAAACACATGAAGAAAAATCAATTTCACATAACAAGATGTTTTACCGGGAAAGATTAAAGCTAAAAACCCCAACTATCATATATTATGTATATCATGGAATCATGAAACAATATCATACAAATCTGAACTCATAGAGCTCTCAGTACAATATACAATCGCCTCACACTATCATACAAAAATTGGTTCACACATGCACCAATTTACTGCCTCCTGACAACCTACCTCCACTGTGAAATCCTTGCTAAAGAAGATCCCTGAATGAATTAAATCTTGCCTTGCCTTGACTGCGCAATACTCATTGGAAAATCCAATGCGTATGTAGATGCATTGAATGCATCAATATAGTCACAACTGATAGTCAAACACACCCTTTCACCTATCTCTCCACTAGGTCTCCACTGGATCTAACATGCAAGTAGTTAACTGCTGTATTTCTTCAGTTGCAAGTAAGACACTACTTGTGAATTAATTAAATAATTAATTCACTCATCTTTCACTAGAGTATATTTAGTTACAAATAGCATAGCTTAATTTAACTCACTTAACTAAGTTAAACTAAATAACAACTCCCATAACTACTCTTCCAACTCTGTTACAACTGTGTCACATTCAGTTAAAATGAAGTCCATCATGCATGAGTCACCAACCAGCCTTGGAATGCGAAATTCCCTCAACTAACTAGTTTGCCACATTAGTTAATTGAAATCAAGTGCTCCAAGAGAATAAGTTGTTATTTATTGTATCATTATCATTAAGGGCTAATAATAATCAACATGCATTCTATTTTTAGATTTGTGATCTATAAATAGACTCTGCCCATATTCTAAAAATAGAAACTCATCTAAAGATAGAATTTTCTTAACCATCTAGAATCAACATCCTGCTAATTTTAGAATATGCTCACCATTCTGAAAATATACATACACCTAAAAATAGCCTGTGGGCCTCACCTAGTCAAGGTGCTTAATTTTCACTAGGATAATCATCTTGTTGAATCTCAACATTGCAGAGTTTTAGGTGAAGCTCCAACCAGAAACTCCACCAGAAGTATGAGTGCAACACACTGCCTTGGTTAAGGAGGCTTAAACAAGCATTGAAGCAATAGTCACCAAGGGTACTAAACTCTTGGTTGAAGCGATGGGTTTTTGGACTTCAGTACAAACCGATCCACTTGTCAAGAAAATCTCGTAGGAATTGTGTGCCAAGGAGCAGGAATTTAATGAGCTTTAGGAGGTGTTGCCCACATTAATACCTGCTCAGAGAATGGCATGATTCTAGATGAGCCAGGTGTTGCGTGATGAGGTTGAATACAAGCAAAGGAATAAACACATATTGAGAACCCACATGTAGCTGTGGGTAGATGAAGCAATGAAGCTATCATAGGACTTAGATGATGCTCTCAAGAACCTGAGCCAGACATACCAGAGTATCAACCTCACAGTAGAGGGGATGACCTCTTCGAAGTTGGTGGACACAACTCAGAGTGTTTTTTATCAGAGTGCGGGCGTCCTTGCGCTCTTCACTGCTGCCATCGAGGAGTTGAAGGCTAATATGAAGACCCCAATGCCTTTGTGACTTGGGACAAGTCACAAGATTTTGTTGGGGGACTATTGGAGTAGGGTCCCTTAGGACCAAATTTTTGGAGTAAATAATAGTATTTTTTGTAGTTTTGAGTCGTGCACGCTAAGCAATGCACAATCAAGGAGATTTGGGGCAGGTCAAAGTCCTAGCTTCATGAGTTGTAATGGGCTAAAGGGTAAATCTAGGAGTCTCAAACCACGGTTTGTGGACCTTAGGATGAGCGCAGGCTAAGGTATAAGTAGAAGTCTAGATCACGTTGGATAAGTTTGATATATGTTTGATGAATGGTTGAGATCTGAAATGAATCTGAGTATGCGTCTATGTCTAAAAGGCTCCTGCTGGCTTTGTGCACGGTGACCTTAGTATGTGTGTGTGCAGACCCTATTGTCTGTGTGGTGAGTAGATCTGAAGGATTGTAAGGGTTTTTGTGAACTTTTGATGAATAAATAAATGTTTGGGTAACTCTGTGTACTAAATTCATTTGTAATTTGTTTCTGTAATATGTTTCCGCATATTATTTATGTTTCATGCTTATGAGTTGTATTATCTGTGATTGGATTGGTTGCGTACCTATTTACTATTAACATGAATGTTAATTGCATAGACCTAGCTTTGTAAGGGTTGAATATCACATTTTTAGGATAGTTAAAGGAATTGTGGATCTTCTGTCTGTGTGTGCGCATAGGATTAATCTATGATAATTAACCTAGGGTTTCAGGTGTGCAAGCCAATCTTTGTAGTAAAACAGATCTAAAGTTGCCCACTTCATTTAATTCTCTCTTAGGGTGTGGAAACCTAGTTCCAGCACCCCCCCATTAGGGGAATTTTGAGGTCTAAAATGGGCCTCCTAAGGAAATTATAAAATAATAGTGGAAATAATAAAATAAGATTTGATTACATCATCAAATTTTAGAGGGAAAAAATAAAAAACTACTTTTTCAACTTGTATTTTCAACTTATCTCCCAATTTTTTTACTCAAATTTCGAGTGAAAGTACTCATTGGATGCAAATTTAATTCCTCATCCAAGAAGTACCCATGTTGCATACTTTTGATGGATCCTTCTACATGAAAAATTGGAAATACATGAAAAACGTGATTGCAATCACGTTTTTTCATGTATTTCTCATTTTTCATGTAGTAGGGTACATCAAAATTATGCAACATGGGTACTCCTTGGATGAGGAATTTAATTTGGCATCCAATGAGTACTCTCGCTCAAAATTTGAGTAAAATATTTGGAGATAAGTTGAAAATACGAGTTGAAAAAGTAGTTTTATTATTGTATTATTTTTTAAATTTTTTACCATTTTACTTAAAAAATGGTGAATCATCCCCCATGGTTGACATCATCATCTTGAATCCTATTGGTTCTTATAAAGTTTATTTTTTTTGTAAATTTTTCTTAGGAGGCCCATTTTAGACCTCAAAATTCCTCTAATGCATACTGCTTCGGGTGAGAGTTTGGCCTGCACAAGCAGGTAATTTCTGAAAGGGCCAGTAGTAAGAGGGTTTTGTTGGTTATGTGCTAAATCTGAACCTGGGTCAGGAAACCTTAAGCCAACAATTCCTAAGACACATAGCCATAGTACAGGTGAAGCAAATCGAGGTCTGTGTGAAGAACTTATATAAGCTAGATGTGGAAGACTGTTATGCATTAATCACAAAGGTGGAGAAAGTGCAGGTTCGCGATGTTGGTGAGATTTGGAAAAAAAGGCTTGGCCATTTACATCATGGAACCTTGAAGATTATGCAAAAAATAACCACTGGCCTCCCTAAATGAGCGCTTCAGTAGAAATATGTATGAAAAGGATGTACCTTTGGGAAGTACACAAAATCCACATTCCATGATTAGGAAAACAAATCACATGCAGTCTTGGAAAGGATCCACTCTGAGGTCTATGGAGCTTTCTCGATAGCCTCCACTACTAGATAAAATTATTTTTTCATTTTTATTGATGACTTCTCATGGAAGTGATGGATATTCTTCACGTGGAAGAAAGATGATAGATTCCCCAACTTCATATAATTCAAGGCATTGGTTGAGAAATATACTGGCAAGAAGGGTAAGTCTCTCAGGAGCAATAATCAAGGTGATTATGGGTCGAATGTATTCAAAGGCATTCAATGAGAGCTGACAACACCCCAAAACCCACTACAGAATGGGGTGGCTGAGAGAAAGAACCATAACATTGTGGGAGTTGCAAGGGCTATGTTGGATGACCAAGGCCTACCACTACATTTGTGGGGAGAGGTATGCAACACAATTGTCTACTTGTAGAACCAGAGTCCTCATTGTATTATTGGTATGATTACAATGGAGGAGGATTTCTTGGGGAGATTGCTAGATGTGTCACACTTCAGGATTTTTGGAGCCTCTATCTACTACCATGCCTCCAAATATTCAAGGAAGAAGCTCTATTAGACAACATAATTGGGGATATTTGTCAGTTATATATAAACTCTTCACAAATACCGTATGTAATTTCCATCCCTCAGAATGATAATTATGTGCAGGGATGTAAAATTTGATGAGGATAAAGTGATGTGGTTCTCTCTTGAGAGAGAGCTT
Organism: Pinus albicaulis; assembly: GCA_034641835.2. NCBI lineage: Eukaryota > Viridiplantae > Streptophyta > Pinopsida > Pinales > Pinaceae > Pinus > Pinus albicaulis. The sequence goes on along the minus strand of CM076575.1, from coordinate 540,929,906 downwards.
CAAATCCCACCAGAAGAGGAGATTTTAGATCCAAAGGAGTAGCATCAGGAAGTTTTTGAGTAGCCAAAAATCGAGGAGCATATAGTGGAGACATCCACTCAAGTAGAATAATCTAGAGAAGGCAGAAAAAGAACTAGGGGAGATGATATAATTGTGTAGGATGTGAGGGAGAATATGGTAGCTCCTTCAAATTTTCATAGGTAGAAGAGGTCACCTAAACAGTACACTGGCTACATGGCTCTAATGATTGAGATTGTAGAGATGAGACATCCTCTTTCGAGGAAATGGTAGAGAAACCTATTTGGGTCGATGAAATGTTGGAGGAATTTGAATCCGTTGTAAAGAACAATGTTTAGGAAGTGGTCCCAAGACCAATAGATAAATTAGTAGTGGTTTCAAGATGGATCTTCAAGGTTAAGCAAAAAAAATAAGAAAGCATAGAGAAATATAAGGCTATATTTGTGGCCAAGGGATACTCTCAAGTCGAGGGAATTGACTATTAGGCGACCTTTTCTCCTATAGAAAGGTACTCATCCATTAGATCAATTCTTGCACTGGCTGCTTAGATGGGGTGGAAGATCCACCAGATGGATGTAAAAACAAAATTTCTTAATGGGGTTATTGTGGAGTAGGTGTACATCGAGCAAACATAAGGTTTTGAGACATTTTATCGAGAGTCTCATGTGTGCAAACTCAAGCGAGTGGTGTACAGTCTCAAACAAGCACCCTGTACTTGGTACACCAAGATCGATAAATATCTCACTAGATTGGGCTTCACAAAAATTGAAGCAGATGCAAACCTCTATCACATCTTGGTAGAAGGTAGATTTCTTATTATTGTTTTATATGTTGATGATTTTATTTTAACCAGTGATGAGCAACATATCAGATCTTGTAAGGAGGACCTTGCAAGGGAATTCAAAATGAAGGACATGGGTCTCATGCACTACTTCCTTGGGTTGTAAATATGGAAAGGAAATGGGGAATTTTTTGTCTTAAGGAAAGTATGCAAATGAGATACTACAAAGATTCTGCATGGAGAGTTGTAAACCCATGGAGACACCTCTAGCGACCAATTCAAGGAAGGAGGATGCCACTTTAGGTGAACAAGTGGATGTTGCACATTTATCGGCAACTAGTGGGTTCACTGATGTATCTTATGAACACGCGACCCAATATGTGCTATGTATTCAACCAGATGTGCTAAGCTATGGCTAGGGGTTATGTGGACTAATCCCTCTTCCAAACAAGAGCGATCTATCTAGATTCCTAAGGAAAAATAGAAACAAATAGATAATTGAATTACTCTTTCCCTAAGCCTACTTTGTTTGAATCATAAATATAAGAGAAGGAGACTGGAACCCTTACCTATTTTCAAAATGCATGATGGATATCCCCGCTTCATCTCGATGCAACTCCTCAATGCTCAAAAGAATTGCAATCACAGACATAATGTTGGGAAAAATACTGAGAGGGGGGGGGGGGGGGGGGGGTGAAAAAGTATTTAGGGCTGACTAAAAACTTTTTAATTTTTATTTCTCTAAAACCCATATGCTACTTTACTGAAGCCAATTCGCGTATACACGCGGATATCCTTAATAAAACTTGCGTATTAGCAGAGATCTCATTATGCAGATAATTATTTACTTAGATCATTTCATCATTCATTCATTAGATGTTTAGTAAGCAGTAAAATTGTGTAGTAAGAACAGAATAAATCATCACACATAAGCAACACACATGAACACCAGGATTTAAGGTGGAAATCCAATTCAGGATAAAACCACCGCTGTTGTCGTATCTGTCTTCAATATTTATTCTAAAGAAAACTTCTTACAACCATGTACTGGCGCAGACTCATACCAGCACGCAGGCACCCACTTGCAGAAGGCTACAACCTTCTCTCGTTTACCAGCCTCTCCTGGAAGGGAGCTATAACTCCCTGCTCTCATTTACCAGCCTCTCCTGGAAGGGAGCTACTACCCCCTGCTCTCGTTTACCAGCCTCTCCTGGAAGGGAGCTACTACCCCCTGCTCTCATTTACCAGCTACCACTGAAAGGGAGCTACAACCCCCTCACTGAAGGCTTCGACCCTCAGCACCATTGCGGACCACGTTTCATCAATTTTCATACTGGATCCAACAGCTTCCACAAAACATACCTTGTAGGCCACTTTTCATCAAATTTTCAGACTGGACCCACTCCACACATTTAAGCTCATCATCTATCAAATAGAAACTTATAACCCCATCAATTCATTCATTGAATCATCAACCAATCAACCAACATAATCAGCAGTCAAACAACCCAGATCTGTATGAACACATCTTTGACAGATAACAGTAAAATAGTAAAACAGATCAGACATTTCAATCCACATACTTCAACAAAACCCTATATTTCATACGCGCTTTTACTTCACTGAACCTGCGTGTATACGCGTTTTCACAAAGGCAAACCTGCGTATACTTCTGCACATATTTCAGAATTGATCTCACATTCCATACGCGCTTTTGCTGAAGCCAACCTGCGTATATACGTGCTTTCTCTGCCACGAACCTGCGTATAGATCTTCAAACTTTGTAGGGCTGCGCAACTCTTCAGAACAGATAAATAGCTCAGATCTTACCCTTCACTTCAGAAATTATTCGCCTCATCTCAAATCTAAACATTCCATAAATAGATCTAGAAAATACATAGTCATTTCAGATCTAGAGATCCCTCTTCATCATTTTCTTCATAGGTGCATTATTAATTCAGATCAATAAACTGTTACCCTTCCATGCAGATATACTTCAAAGTGAAGTATGCATTAAAACCCAGACTTATGCACACCCTTGCACTATGATCTTCTTCTCCTTATATAGATTTAACCTTTATCAATACCATGAGTCAAAACCACACACATTCCGATGGTATTCCTGGACGGGATCAAATAGATAATCCAAAGCTCAATACTATTGGCCAATACCATGGTAATGTCCCCTGGTTTTATAAATTTAGAGCGCAAATAGGCATACGCTACTTGGTACGTACTTTTCCGGGTACATACGCTACTTCGCCTTTACAAACCTGTGTATGCTTTGTGACATACCATTTCAATCATCGCTCTGGCCCTTACAGGAATTCCTTTCTCCATTACATCTGAACTGCTATGTAGATACGTCAGATTTATATCATTAACAAATAGGACAATTTCCATCAAGGAAAACTTCATCAAGTAGGTTTCCATCAAGGACAACACTCTGCATCATATTGCCAACACATAAAATAAATCGAAGGCATATGCAATATAATAATTCAAAAAATATTAATCTAATGATCAAGGAGATTAGAAATTGATATCATCTTAATGAATAAACAAAAGGAACATAAACCATTCATCATTTCAGTAAGACAATACAATGGAAAAAAATATTCATTTGTATTATTTCAAGGATAAAGAAGAGCCTTACAACCTCTGCCTTGATGTTGTGATGTTCCTCCCAAATGCCTCCAACCCTCTCCTTGGATGATAGCTTCCCAATCTAAATTCAATAGCATAATTATACCTTTTTTGAAATCCTATAACCCTCTAGCTTGTAGTCAATTTATAGGCCAAGAGGAGGTTTCAGATCCATAAGAGAAGGATGAGATCCAATAATAGTGGGATTAGGGTTCCTTGATGAAAGGGAATTAACTCCATGATGTGAGGGTGTTGAAGCCCCGAAAATCGGGTCTACAACAAGGGGGATACCCACCCGGTCCAGACCTTGATCAGAAGCTCCTTTTCCGTTTGGTGTAGTGGGTCCGACTGGGGATAATGGGACTAGTTTCCCAATTTGTTTGTGTGTGTTGAGAATAGATATTTCCTTTCTAGAAAAAAGGTTCCTAAGTGAAATGTGTTTATTCTATTTCTAATCTAATCATATGCAAATTGTATTCTAATTAAAACAGAAATATCTAATTCTAAACTAAACCCAGGGTAAGATCTTGTTTATGTGATCTAAAACGATTTCGAATAAAAATTAGTAATAAAGATCATTCAATTGCTATAAGAAAAGAATTCAATAAAAATAAACCACTTCATATAAAAAGTTAGATGAAACAGTTGTGAAAAAAATATCGCATAATAAGCTATTCATACATTAAGCATAAACAAATAGTCATCACAGTACAAAAGTGCCAAATGATAACTGAAGAATTCAAGCATCAATATATAAATAACTGAACATAAATATCACTTTTAACACAGAAGCAGAAAAATTTAAGAGATAAAAGTACTATTTATAACTGGTTCTACTTATGAGCTAGAAGCAATAATGATTTATCTTCTCCTAATCCAACATCTACTAAGAGTACAGAAATGCAACATCAGTAGCAGATATTAGACACAGATATCAATAAATCTTGTTCCATTCATTCATCAAAACCTCCTCTGAGGGTGCAGAAGTGCATGTTCTGAGGATAAGTTTTTGACAAATTTCTGGACCCTTCTCTAAATGCATGAGAAGGGTTTAAATACTACTAACTAAATCTAATTATAGTTTATTACAAAAATTTAGGATTCGGTTTAGAATGACTGTCCTTTTTCTAGGCAAAAATAAAGTAAAACTAACACTAAATCTAAAATTAAAATTAATAACTAACTACTTATGACTCTGGTCTTTGAATTTGCAAGCATCCAGCATTGATTTGAGAAGAGGGGGCCGGCTGACTTCAGATTTCAATTGTCCTAAAAAGAAAGAATCAGCAAGTGTGGGCATGATCTTCTCAGTAGAATTAATGATGCAATTAAGAGTACTGCATTGATTGTGTGGTTTTACTAGACAGGTCCAGTAAGAATCCCAGTTTAATTTTGTCAATTCTTGAATTGATTTTACCTTCTCGTCCACTTTCTGTTTCCAATCTGTTTGCAATTGCTGTGCTTGTGGTAGATATCCCTGAATGGTTTCTGAAATTAAATTAACCTTGTGCAAATTCTCATTTACACAATCAGTGATGTTGCTTGCCGCTGTAGTTGCTTCCTCTGCCGCTTTTTCTGCCTCTCTTATTTGTGCATCCCAAATGCTAAAGAGCATTGTTTTATGACTATAATTGATAATTGGTGTTGCTGCTCTTTTTCCTTCCTCTGTCTTTTTCCATGCCAAATAATTAGTAACTCTTTCATTTGTTAAATCATAATCATGTCGTATTTCTACGACATGATTAGTGATTTTATCACTTTCTTGACAAAAAGAGTTCCACTGTGAGATTTTCTAGCATAATATGTCTTGTTGTTGCAGCAATTGATTATTCAAAGAAATAGACTCTGAAATAAACTCTGTAAGCTTGGGGTCTTATTTATGCATTTCTTGCATAATCTGTATTTGTTTTTCTTTTTCGGCCAAGATTTTCTGATAACCGATTTGCATTTGCTGAAACTCTTGCTGTAACTTTTCAAATTTCACCTGTGCTGTGCTTGTTGCAATTGTTGTTGCAAAACATATATCTAATCCTCTTTTTCATTTAATAACAGCCTTACCTCAGATGCTTTGTCAATAGTTGCGGAGGCATAAGCTCCCGTTATCTGAGATAATTTAGTAAGATTTTCAGTGGGATCTATAGTAGGATCTTTCCATAAAACATCCAATTGTTCTGCATCAGTAGAAAGTGCACCTTCTAATTTTCTCTTCTTTCTTTGCTTCCTTACTACTACTTTATGTTGCGGGCTGTAGAAAATATCCAGAGGAGGAATTTCCTCTATTTTAAGTACAAGCTCGACAGAGGGATTAATGGGTATATGCTCTTTTTTTGTGACATTGCCACTTATTTCTATAACCAAAACTTTTGTTGTTTGTATAGGAGTTTGTATGTTCTGTCCTTCAACATTAATCATATCTTTAAATGATTCCCATTCTTTATCTAACTGAGTGCTGATGGATGTTTGCTGTACATTAAGAGGTGGAAGAATCAACTGTGGGGTAGTTGAAGTCTGTTGTTGTGAAAGCTCTTTTGATTGAGCTGTATCCTTGATTGAGCCTTCACTTTTATCCTGATCAGATTTTTTAGAATGTTCAGAAATTTCTTCGTCAGATTTTGACTTAGATTTCTCTGAATCTGAGCTGCCACTGAGACAGACACTAGGAGTTGGTTCCCTTGCGGGTTCCAAACACAAATTATCTAAAGGAATAGTAGTCAGTCTTCTTTCTCTATATACTTTAAACTCTTGAAATTCTTCTAGGGAGAACCGTGTTTGAGCTAAATTCAAAATGTCTTTAAATGAACATTTTTCCTGAAACATATCGTCAAAAAGATCTTCTTCTCTAGAAAATACTCTTACTTTGACAAAAGTGGTGAAATCCTTGACAATACCATATGGATCAAATAACCTTCTCGGAAACTTAAACAATTTTAAACATGTAACATTGCTTACTTCCTTAAACGTGTGACCAACATCAAACAATGAAAATACTCCGCAGGAAACAGGAAATTGTGGCCAGATGGCCTTCTTTTTATCCTTCAATTATTTCATCAAACCTCCGTCTCCACAAGTTTGATATGCGATTTCCCGAGCTATGAGTTTATCTGGAACATATAAGGGAAAAACATGAGGAGAAGAAAACCTTCCAAAAACCCTCACATAAGTGAACAGTTCTTCTCCAAACCATCTTGCGACAGGGAGAATGTCTACCTCTTCTTCAGGAGACAACCTTGGAGCATCCTTATTATACAACACTCTGTACAGAGGCAACATTATGCCATGGAAAATTTTATAAAAATGAGGAATGAATTTTTATTCCCACAACTCTTTGTGATAGACATGAATGGGCAAGGGATCTTGAATTGTCCATTGCCAACCCATTAAAGGGAACTTAGAAACAAAGCAGATTGAATCCATAACATAGGTAGATAGATAAAAAGGAGGATAAATCCTCTGAGACACAGTCCGTTTAGACCGGTAATTGAAAATAGCTATGGCCAAATTATCAGACAATATTTTGAACCAGTCTACAATGGTGGCATTAGCAGCAGCATTCAACAAAGGAAGCCATTCAGGCAAAATCTTATTAATGTCAGGCTTTCCAAAAAGCCTGCATAACATAGCAGTAGCAAAACAATATGGAGAGGTGAGTGAACCGGTACTGCACATACCATGTTTATCTTTCTTCAGTGGTTCATCTCTTCTGGTCCATTCTTTAGTGCATTCTGCCAAATTTTCATTTCTTTTGCAAATTTCTCCACAAATTGTTTGTTGTAAGTTACCTGAGGTTCCGGCAAATGATACATAAGCCTCAAATATTCTGGAGTAAACGACCCGATAAGCTCTTGGCCTGGAGTTTTGAACTGTCTGTCTGTGATATCAGTGCTATCCAGCACCCATTTGACCATATCTGTATATGGGAGAATTCTTGGTCTTGCTGCTATCTGGTGTAGAAACGAACAAGCCAGATCTGTAAGAGATGCTTTAGAGGAATTGCTTGAACCATAGGTAGCTGAAACATCCATTACCCTTGGGTTTTATTCCTCAAGCAAACTAAACATACCCTCCCAGGTGATGATACCAGCATCCTTGTTGCAAGCAGTGTCTGCGTATAAAGTAGCCATCTCTTTATTTTCAGAACTCGCAGCTTTCTCTTTCTTTCCAGAACTAGGAGCTTTCTCTTCTTTTCCCATAATGCTCTGAATGTTGCTTTGTATAGTCTCCTATTCTTCGCGCCTGCAGTTTTACGAATTAAGTGAGAATAATGACATGAGAAAGGTGACGGGATAGTTTTAAATGCCGAAGGCGTATGAAATATATTATTTAATCGTGAAATAACCCTTCGATCAAAAAAAAATCCTTTTCATTAATAATTGATCATTCATTCATTAATTTGACATCAAAGCGCATAACGGATATCGATTTACGAAAATATTTTCTTCGTACAACGAGCTTTCAGAATGTGCAATCTTGCAATCTGTGATTTGCTTTCCAATATCGCAAAATCGCAATATCGCAAAGCGCAGCTCTTGTAAATCAGAAAATCTGCGTCATCACCATATCACAAATCACAACTTTCTAAAATCGCAATCTCTTAACATCGCGAAATCGCAATATCGCAAAATTTAATATATGAATAATATCCGTTAATACGTTTTTTGCGATATGCGATTTGCGATAAACATTTTAGTGCAATGTCATTGGATCGCGGTATCGCAATTTTGAAGATTCTTCTTTGCTTAAGATATATTCTACTTTTTTGCGATAAATGCGATGTTTCCTTCAAAGGGAGATTTTATTCTAGTCTATCATAAGCTTAAGTTTAGTTTAAATATTTTCCAAAGAAATTTCCTTAAGTCCATGATAGTAAGTTTTATTGAAAATGAAAACAAACATCAAAATTTTTTTTAGATTTTTAAACTAAGGGTCCCCACTTATTTAGTATTATTACTAATATTAAATAAGAAGGGGGGTTGTTGCTGGCCACAAAAATTGGCGATTCACTTGGAAGAACCAGTTATCTCTACTTTTCGTTTAAATTTTCTAAACTTTTCAAAACAGAAAATTTTCTATAAAATCAAACTTTATTATAAAAAGACAAAGTACATTATGCTTCAATCTATGAATGATATTTCATTTTTTCTATGATCAACTTTTGACTATTCACTTCCTCAAGCTAGTCCTTGTATCTACATCAGTCATTACTTGGTTTTAAAGATAAAAACAAAAGGCTTCTCTGTAAATCAGTTTTACATATGCTTATTTGTTGTAGGTAGAGCCACTGCTGCCAGCAAGCGTTTATAGCCTCGACAGGGTTACCTGTTACCCAGCAATGATCCTGTATCCCACTTTAGAAAAATATACAAATTTCAAAAGAAATCCATATTCACACTTATTGATTTCATTTTATTTTTATCCTTAAAGAACAATGTCTTGGTTTGGTAGCCAATTTATGACAGTGTCATTCACTTGATTTATAACTTTCTTGAACAAGCTGGCTCGTGATGAGACCCCTTGCCTTTTGATTGCAATAATCTTAAGTCGTTGCCTTGTTGTGGTATGCAGTATTGGCAAAGTCAGCAAGCTATAATATCTATGATCATGATAAGTCGGCTCGTGATGAGACCTCTTAATCTTTAAGTTAAAAGTGTATCATTGGATTATTCCCTAAATTTTGTAATTTTCTAGGTGGGGAGGAAGTCATTGTTTCCTTAAGATAGCTTTGGACAACAATGATAGAGTTTTTTGGAAAGAAATTTTCTACAGAGAACCTTCGTTTTGTTATTGATACCTTTCATTGGACTGATATAAAACAATCTTTCACCAAAAGTTGTTTTCATCAAAATTTTCAAAGTTGAAACTAATATCATTTCTAGATTTAAAATTTTTAACTGCATCTTTGAATAATAATGATCAATATTCTAAAAATAATTCTATTTATATAAGTGAAGAAATAAAATCTAAAAAAGAGAACTTGTATTATTTTATGAATTCCAAATGTAACCATAAAACAACTGGTTTTATTATGACAAATAAAGAAAACTAATTTACAAAGTAGAAGAATGATCTCCTATGGAAAATATTTTTTAAGGATCTGTCCATTAACAGGTAAAGACTCTCTTTTCCCTGTTAAATCTTGTAACATGAAAGTAGATGAACCTATGATCTCTGAAATTTGAAAAGGACCAAGCCACATTCGTTGAAATTTCATATGTTTTCCTTTTTCTTCATGAGCCTTGTCCCATTTTAGAACTAAATCTCCTATTTGAAAATCCTTTCTGGTTATCATGTTTGAATCAAAAGAAGCTTTAACTAATGCTTGATGATGAGCATGAGTTACTTTAGCCTTTTCTCGTTGTTCTTCTAGCTTAAATATTTCCATCTGCCTTAATTGTAAAGAAGAAGTTGGTTCTTCATCTATATATTTAACTAAGGCTAAAGAAGGGATTGTTAGATGAGTTGGAAGAACTACTTCTCTCCCATAAACTAAATTAAAGGGAGAAGTTCCAATAGAGGTCTTCTTCGTTATTCGATCTGCCCATAAAGCATATATCAAAGAATTATGCCAATTTTTATGATTTTGATCAATGGTTCGCTTAATGATTCTAATTAAGTTTTTATTAGTGGATTCAGCTAACCCATTCCCCTGTGGATAGTAATTGGTAGAATATTTAAGTTTGAAACCTCTCTTAAGTGCAAATTCATTCATAGCATTCCCAGAAACATATGATGCATTATCAAACATTAAAGCAGAAGGTAAACCAAACTTGGTGATTATGAACTGATCTATAAACTTGATGATATTTTCAGCATTAGCAGTCTTGAGAGGGACTGCTTCTACCCATTTCGTAAAATAATCAATTGCTGTAATGATATACCTATGTTTTTTAGAAGAATGAGGAACGATCTCACCTATTATGTCCAATCCCCATTGATCAAAAGGTTGCTCAATGTTGACTGGTTGTAATGGTAATGATGGTTTCTTTTGTCTTCCAGCTGCAGTTTGACAAATTTGACATTTCCTTGCATAGTTATGTGAATCTTTGAATAATGTGAGCAAGTAATAGCCCACATGGAGGATCTTATGTGCAGTAGCATATCCAGCATAATGTCCACCTGCTGGCCCATCATGAAGTTCCTGCAAGACTTTTTCAGCTTCAGATTTCTCCAGACATCTTAGAAGAACAGAATCATAATTAATTCTAAAAAGAACATCATTTACAAGCTGATATTGTTTAGCCTTCAACCTTAGAGCTCTTTTCTTGGTGTGATCAAGATTTGGAGGAGCATATCCATTCTTCAGATAAAATATGATATCAACATATAATGATTCAACATCATTTAGGCTTACCTCATATGTTTGTATCTCTTCAGATGGTTTTTTAGAAATAAGCGATGCTCCAGCTAGTATTTTGCAAAAGCCTTGACCTCTTACAATATTTTCCGGTTTGATTTCTACATCATATTCTTGTAAAGAAGTAACCCAATTGGCTCTTTTCTCACCCACATATTTTTGAACTAAAATATTTCTTACCGCTAGAAACGATACTATGATTTTTGTATGGGTTTTGAGTAGAAAGGGTCTGAAATATTTAATTACTTTGAAAAAAGCATAAGCTTGTTTCTCCACATCTGAATAATTCAATTCAGCTCCCTGTAAATTTGAACTGAAAAAGGAAATTGGAGCTTCTGCTTTGTCTTGATTTGCTTGAGTGAGTATTGCAGCATAAGATTTATCAGAGGCAAATGTGTACAAAATAAAAGGATCGGAAAAATTTGGAGTTGCTAAAGATGGAGCATTGCTAATTGCTTGTTTGATCAGATTAAATGCCTCATATTCATCTTTGCCCCATTTTAAGTTTGAATTATTTTTAATCATTGCTTGCAAAGGTGATACAATTCTCGAAAAATCTGGCACAAATCTTTTTACAAAATTAATCTGGCCAAGAAAACATTGTATAGTTTTTTTGTTGTGAGGTTAAGATATTTCAGAAATTTCCTTGATTCTATCAGGATCAATATGAATTCCAGATTTTGATACTATAAATCCAAGAATTTTTCCTTCACTTAATGCAAAAAAGGACTTTTTTGGATTAAGTGAAATTCCATACCTTTGACAGCGTTGGAAGATCTGCTTCAGATCTCTAAGATGATTGCTTCGATTTTTAGAATATACAGTTATATCATAGCTCTCTGAAATGTGGCACCAGCATTGATCAAACCAAAAGGCATCTTTTGATATGCGTAAGTGCCCCATTTGGTTCTGAATGTAGTTTTCAATTGATCATCAGGATGGACCAACACTTGATTGTATCCAGAGAAACCATCTAAGAAAGACATTAATTCTGATCCTGCAACTGCCTGTAATATTTGCTCCATAGGAGGCAAAGGAAAATTATCTTTTTGGCAGGCTTTATTAAGATTTTGAAAGTCAATGCAAATTCTAATGTCTCCGTTCTTCTTTCTAACAGGAACCATATTGGAAACCCATTTAGAATGTCGAACGGGAAAAATAATCTTGGCTTTCAATAACTTATTGAGTTCAGATTTGATTTGGTTTTCTAGATTGGGGTGGATCTTTCTCAACTTATGTTGGACATGTTTTTCATCATTGATCATTGGGATAGTATGTTGGATGATAGAAGTGTCATAAGTTTTGAGTTCATCATAGTTCCAAGCAAAGACACTTTTATATTGTTTCAAAAGACGAACGTATGCTAACTTTTCTTCAGGGGCTAGACCAAGGCCTAGGTTGATATTCTGTGGTTTGGCATCAGTTCCTAGATTTACTAATTCATAATTCAAAGTTGAACTTTGCAATTTTGAATTGGTAGATCTTTTAAATCAATCTTTCAAATCATAAAGGTCCTCTAACTTGACTACTGATTTTGGCATAGCATTATTGGTGCTATCTTGGAGCAATTGTTTGTCATGTTGATCTTCATCAATTATTTGATTGGTGTAAGATCCTTCAGATGTGAGAAAATCTACAATATCAGGATCATTATTGAAAATCCTCCAATTGGTAACGTTATCAGGAATCGAAGGTCTAAAGATTAATTCAATTGAAAATCGATCAGGACTAAAGTCTTCTGCAGGAATGAGCTTGGAAGCTACATTAGCTAGGAGGTCTGAACTGGCATTCTGAATTCTGGGAATTGATGAAATATTAAATGCTATAAAATGTTCAGTCAGATCTTGAACTAAATATTGATAATGCTTTAAATGACCTGATAAACAATGTATAGTATTGCGTACTTGTTTAATTACAATTTCCGAATCTCCGAAAACTTGTAGATACTTGATGTCTAATCCGATTACTTTGTATAGTCCTTGGACTAAAGCCTCGTATTCTGCGGTGTTATTAGTGCAATCAAATTCAAGTCTGAAAGTTAGCATAATTTTTTTTCCCTCTGGACTAACCAAAACGCATCCTGCTCCTGCTCCTTCATTAGACTTAGAACCATCAAAAAATAATTTCCAAAATAAAGATTTATTTACAGGGGTATCTACAAAATTAATACATTTAGAACTATCTGTTTGAGAAAAAATTTCTATTTGAGATAAAACAAAATGTTCTAAATAAGGTGAAGTATGAGCATTGAAATTTCCTAAGAAAGAATCAACTGAATAATTGCCAATGATATTACTGCTGTATGCAACTGGTTCATTCTCTCCTTCAAGTTCTGTTACTATGTATTTCTGATGTTTTTCTCGTTCAACCTTTATCTGATTTGGTTTACCATTGTAAGGAAGCCACATATGCGACCAATCAGTTGCAAAATATCCATGAAGTTTTTCTGACCAATCTTTGCTAAGAATTAAGCCATAAAATTCTGGAATATCTGCAACTAAAATATCAATGACTTGACATACCTTTGGATTTGATGACAATCTTATGGTAACCTGATTTAATTCGCCAATTACTTCAACTTGCGATCGATCTAGCTGGACTATGCGCACAACATATTTTTGTGGTTGAATGTTCAACTTTGCACATATTGATTTTGGTAGAATATTAGATGAAGCTCCAGAATCCACTAAACAATTATGCAATTTTTTATTGAAAACTTCATAAGTAAGAAGAAATGGAGGAGTATGAGATCTCGACCTTCCTCCAATTAAAGCGATATTTTCTAGATCAACTTTACTGATCGCATTAGCTGGAGGTCTTCCCATCTCGTTGGAAGCTTGAGAAATCACAGGATCAGGCAAAGGTTTTTCTGGTACAGCATGTAATTCTTTCAAAAGTACCTTTTTTTGGTGTTTTAACTTGCTCAATTCATAAAAAGTGATGTTAGCCCTAGTCTTCTTCATGTCTTCTATGATATTATACTCCATTTCATCTGGGACAATCAGTGTTCTCGATGGAGTTGATGAATCTGTCTGGACTGGGCTAGTTTGAATTGCTTTAGATGTCGTTTTCTTGGGTGCAACTTTATCTTTATTCAATGAGCTTGCGCTCTTTGACTTAGGAGTAGATTGAGGAGGATCAAGTTGATTTCTACTTCGAGTGCTAACAGGGGATGCTTCTTGATCTTCCTCATCTGGAAGGATGAAATCCCACATACCTTGTACTTCTACAACTTCTTCTTCATCAGTAGTTTCCTCTGTAGCAGTTTCCTCTTCTTCTTCTTCTGATTCAACATTAGTTATAGCATTTGGTGGCTTTGGATCAGTTGAAGGGTTTCTTCTAAAAGGCTTAAAATATTTTTTAGAAGATGTTTCTGCCACTTGTTTTTTAATGTCAACCATTTCGTTAGACATGGTTTTCAAAACTTTTTGCAGTCCTTCTAAATCAAATGGGTCTTTTGATTGCTTTTTCTTGGGATCTTCCTTAAAAGTGACTTTATTGGATTTTCGTTCTTCTATCGCATTTTTCTTGTCTAAAGCAATGATACGTTTCTCTACTGCTATTGCCTCCTTCATGTTTTCTGCTAAAGTTGGTTTGTTAGCCCTATCAACAAATATTTCTATGTTTGATGGTAAAGCAGAAATGTACCATTCACTTCGCACCTCTTCGCTAGGCTTGGAAGCAGTAGGAATTTTGTTTAACAATTTATTGAAACGTGAATTGAAATCCTTGACAAGTTCCTTTGAGTCAGCTCTAAGATTAGACAGATTATTTATCAAAGTCGCTGTAGACCTGTCATCACCAAATTTAGTCAAAAATTGATCTTGAAAGATATCCCAACTAGTGATGGATCCAGATGGTAATGAAAAATACCATGTTTTAGCTGCTCCTTGTAGAGTATAAGGGAAAATTCGGACAACGACATCTTCATTAATAACTCCATTGAGATTTATGGACAACATAAAATTATTTATATGTTCTTCTGCTAACATGCCTGCTTCAGGATTAAACTTAGGCAGCCATTTTTCAGGATGGGCTGGTAATTGACTCAAGGGTGCAGGCATTAAGACTGCCCCTGGATTATTCCATGGAATTTGCGCCATCGCTGAACTACTAACAGAGGAAAGTGTAGAAGATGATATCTGTGATTGAGAAGATGAGGATATTACAATTACAGATGATTGAGAAGGTGATGTGGAAGTTCTAGTGGAATGAGGGACAATAGTCTGAAGTGGAGGGGTGGACGGTTGGCTTTGTGATGAAGAGGTTGAGATGGGTGATGATGAAGAAAGAGTTTCGCTGTCAGACCCTTTAGGTGATTTCCTAGCTCTCTTCCTTGTAGGTAGAGGTAACTCAGTTGGCTGAATGCCAAGCTTTTCACTCTGTAATCTGGTAAGAGGATGAGCAGGATTATATTGTGAAGTTACACTGCCTTGAGATTTATCAGATCTTTGAGGTGATATTGAAAATCGCTGAAGTTTATGAATCAAAGATTCAACTTCAGGAGGTTCAATAGCAAATTCTTCTGAAAAGTCAGGGTTTGTAGCACTGTCTATTGCTCTTGCGACTTTTGGCTCTAGATTTACAATTTCTGAGTGCGATGGAGAAGTCGAGGGAGATGGTGAGGGTGTTTTACTCTCGAAATGGTATTTAGATTTAGATTTACTAGCCATTCATAGTTTATGGCCCTCCTTTTAGTGCCAAATATGTTGAAGCCTTGAAAATCGGGTCTACAACAAGGGGGATACCCACCCGGTCTGGACCTTGGTTAGCAGCTCCTTTTCTGTTTGGTGTAGTGGGTCAGACTGGGGATAATGGGACCAGTTTCCCAATTTGTGTGTGTGTGTTGAGAATAGATATTTCCTTTCTAAAAAGGTTCCTAAGTGAAATTATTTTATTCTATTTCTAATCTAATCATATGCAAATTGTATTCTAATTTAAACAGAAATATCTAATTCTAAACTAAACCCGGGATAAGATCTTGTTTATGCGATCTAAAATGATTTCGAATAACAATCGGTAATAAAGATCATTCAATTGCTATAAGAAAATAATTCAATAAAGATAAACCACTTCATATAAAAAGTTAGATGAAACAGTTGTGAAAAACATATCGCATAATAAGCTATTCATACATTAAGCATAAACAAATAGTCATCACCATACAAAAGTGCCAAATGATAACTGAAGCATTCAAGCATCAATATATAAATAACTGAACATAAATATCACTTTTAACACAGAAGCAGAAAAAAGTTAAGAGATAAAAGTACCATTTATAACTGGTTCTACTCATGAGCTAGAAGCAATAATGATTTATCTTCTCCTAATCCAACATCTACTAAGAGTACAGAAATGCAACATCAGTAACAGATATTAGACACAGATATCAATAAATCTCGTTCCATTCATTTATCAAAACCTCCTCTAAGGGTGCAGAAGTGCATGTTCTGAGGATAAGTTTTTGACAAATTTCAGGACCCTTCTCTAAATGCATGAGAAGGGTTTAAATACTACTAACTAAATCTAATTATAGTTTATTACAAAAATTTAGGATTTGGTTTAAATGACCGTCCTTTTTCTAGGCAAAAATAAAGTAAAACTAACACTAAATCTAAAACTAAAATTAACAACTAACTACTTGTGAATTTGGTCTTTGAATTTGCAAGCATCCAACATTGATTTGAGAAGAGGGGGCTGGCCGACTTCAGATTTTAATTGTCCCGAAAAGACGGAGTCAGCAAGTGTTGGCGCGATCTTCTCAGCAGAATTAATGATGCAATTAAGAGTACTGCATTGACTATGTGGTTTTACTAGACAGGTCCAGTAAGAATCCCAGTTTAATTTTGTCAATTCTTGAATTGATTTTGCCTTCTCTTCTGCTTTCTGTTTCCACTCTGTTTGCAATTGTTGTGCTTGTGGTAGGTATCCCGGAATGGTTTCTGAAATTAAATTAACCTTGTGCAAATTCTCATTTACACAATCAGTAATGTTGCTCGCTGCTGTAGCTGCTTCCTCTGCTGCTTTTTCTGCCTCTCTGATCTGTGCATCCCAAATGCTAAAGAGCATTTCTTTATGGCTATCATTGATAATTGGCGCTACTACTCTTTTTCCTTCGTCTGTCTTTTGCCATGCCAAATAATTAGTAACTCTTTCATTAGTTAAATCATAATCATGTCGTAATTCTATGACATGATTAGTGATTCTATCACTTTCTTGACAAAAAGAGTTCCACTGTGAAATATTTTGGCATAATATATCTTGTTGTTGCAGCAGTTGATTATTCAAAGAAATAGATTCTGAAATAAACTTTGTAATCTTGGGGTCTTCTTTATGCGTTTCTTGCATAATCTGTATTTTTTTTTCTTTTTCGGCCAAGCTTTTCTGATACCCGATCTTCATTTGCTGAAACTCTTGCTGTAACTTTTCAAATTTCATCTGTGCTTCACTGTTGGCATGTGCTTGTTGCAATTGTTGTTGCAGAACTTGTATCTGATCCTCTTTTTCATTTAATAACAGCCTTACCTCAGATGCTTTGTCAATAGTTGCGGAGGCATAAGCTCCTGTTATCTGAGATAATTTAGTAAGATTTTCAGTGGGATCTGTAGTAGGATCTTTCCATAAAACATCCAATTGTTCTGCATCAGTAGAGAGCGCACTTTCTAATTTTCTCTTCTTTCTTTGCTTCCTTACTACTGCTTTATGTTGCGGGCTGTAGAATATATCCAGAGGAGGAATTTCCTCTATTTTAAGTACAAGCTCGGCAGAGGGAGTAATGGGTATATGTTCTTTTTCTGTGACATTGCCACTTATTTCTGTAACCAAACCTTTTGCTGTCTCTACAGGAGTTTGTATGTTCTGTCCTTCAACATTAATCAAATCATTAAATGATTCCCATTCTTTATCTAATTGAGTGTTGATGGATGGTTGTTGTACATTAAGAGGTGGAAGATTCAACTGTGGGGTAGTTGAAGTCTGTTGTTGTGAAAGCTCTTTTGATTGAGCTGTATCCTTGACTGAGCCTTCACTTTTGTCCTGATCAGATTTTTTAGAATGTTCAGAAATTTATTTGTCAGACTTTGACTTAGACCTTTCTGAATCTAAGCTGCCACTGAGACTGATGCTAGGAGTTGGTTCCCTTGCGGGTTCCAAGCGCAAATTATCTAAAGGAATAGTGGTCAATCTTCTTTCTTTGTATACTTTAAACTCTTGAAATTCTTCTGGGGAGAACCGTGTTCGAGCTAAATTCAAAATGTCTTTAAATGAACATTTTTCTTGAAACATATCATCAAAAAGATCTTCTTCTCCAGAAAATACTCTTACTTTGACAACAGTGGTGAAATCCTTGACAATACCATATGGATCAAATAGCCTTCTCGGAAACTTAAACAATTTTAAACATGTAACATTGCTTACTTCCTTAAATGCGTGACCAACATCAAATAATGAAAATTCTCCGCAAGAAACAGGAAATTGTGGCTAGATGGCCTTCTTTTTATCCTTTAATTCTTTTGTCAAACCTCCGTCTCCACAGGTTTGATATGCGATTTCACGAGCTATAAGTTTATCCGGAACTTATAAGGGAAAAAAATGAGGAGAAGCAAAGCTCCCAAAAACCCTCACATAAGTAAACAGCTCTTCTCCAAACCATCTTGCAACAGGGAGAATGTCTACCTCTGCTTCAGGAGACAACCTTGGAGCATCCTTATTATACAACACTCTGTACAGAGGCAACATTATGCCATGGAAAATTTTATAAAAATGAGGAATGAATTTTGATTCCCATAACTCTTTGTGATAGACATGAATGGGCAAGGGATCCCGAATTGTCCATTGCCAACCCATTAAAAGGAATTTAGAAACAAAGCAGATTGAATCCATAACATAGGCAGATAGATAAAAAGGAGGATAAATCCTCTGAGACACAGTCCGTTTAGACCGGTAATTGAAAATAGCCATGGCTAAGTTATCAGACAATATTTTGGCCCAGTCTACAATGGTGGTGTTAACAACAACATTCAATAAGGGAAGCCATTCAAGAAAAATCTTATTAATGTCAAGCTTTCCAAAAAGCCTGCATAACATAGCAACAGCAAAACAATATGGAGAGGTGAGTGAACCGGTACTGTACATACCGTGTTTATCTTTCTTCAGTGGTTCATCTCTTCTGGTCCATTCTTTAGTGCATTTTGCAAAATTGGCATTTTCCTTGGAAAATTTCTCCATAAATTGTTTGTTGTAAGTTGCCTGAGGCTCCGGCAAATGATACATAAGCCTCAAATATTCTGGAGTAAACGACTCGATAAGCTCTTGACCTGGAGTTTTGAACTTTGACTCCCACAATTCTTTGTGATAAACATGGATGGGCAGGGGATCCTGAATTGTCCATTGCCAACCCATTAAAGGGAACTTAGAAACAAAGCAGATTGAATCCATAACATAGGCAGATAGATAAAAAGGAGGATAAATCCTCTGAGAGACAGTCCGTTTAGACTGGTAATTGAAAATAGCCATGGCTAGGTTATCAGACAATATTTTGGCCCAGTGTACAATGGTAGCGTTAACAACAACATTCAATAAAGGAAGCCATCTCTTTATTTTCAGAACTTGGAGCTTTCTCTTTCTTTCCAGAACTTGGAGTTTTCTCTTTTTTTCCCATAATGCTCTAAAAATTTCTTTGTATAGTCTCTTGTTCTTCGCGCCTACAGTTTTACGAATTAAGTGAGAATAATGGCATGAGAAAGGTGACGGGATAGTTTTAAATGCCGAAGGCATATGAAATACATTATTTAATCATGAAATCACCTTCAAATCAAAACAAAATCCTTTTCATTAATAATTGACGATTCATTCATTAATTTGACATCAAAGCGCATAACATATATTGATTTATGGAAATATTTTCTTCGTACAACGAGCTTTCAGAATGTGCAATCTTGCGATTTGCGATTTGCTTTGCAATATCGCAAAATCGCAATATCGCTAATCGCATTATCGCAAATCGGAAAACCCGCGTCATCGCCATATCACAAATCGGAACTTTCTGAAATCGCAATCTCTTAACATCGCGAAGTCGTAATATCGCGAAATCGCAATATCACAAAATGTATCATGTGAAAAATATCCGTTAATACGTTTTCTGCAATATGCGATTTGCGATAATTATTTTAGTGCGATTGTCATTTGGATCGCGCTATCGCAATTTCGAAAATTCTGCTTTGCTTAAGATATATTCTACTTTTTGCGATGAATGCGATGTTTCCTTCAAAGAGAGTTTTTATTCTAGTCTATCATAAACTTAAGTTTAGTTTAAAGATTTTCCAAAGAAATTTCTTTAAGTCCATGATAGTAAGTTTTATTGAAAATGAAAACAAACACTAATAAATTTTTTTGGATTTTTAAACTAAGGGTCCCCACTTATTTAGTATTATTACTAATATTAAATAAGAAGGGGGGTTGTTGTTGGCCTGAGAAGGATAAATTTTTTGTTACAAGGATGTGTATTAGTGTTTCTAAAATCAAAACAGATCTTATGACCAGCTATTTTATCTTTGATTATTATTGATTGGTTCAGGTTTTTTTATTTTATTTTGTCGAATTTGTTTCTTGGAGTGATGGTAGTGGCATAGTGTTTCTCACTATTTTCTCTGTATGAAGTAGTATTTTGAATGAGATTGCCAATTCTAGCAATTCTAAGTATTTGGTGGAGTGACAGGATATTAGCCAGTTCAAGTAACTTAGGTGTATTAAGACTGCAGTCATCATCTCCTCTCATAAGAAGTATATAAGGCATTTTTTCTGGATTTTGAGTTGTTATGGCTACAGTCAAGGTTTCATTTGTAGTGGTAGAGTTATGCGATGGTAAATCCTTGAGGTATGGCAAGAACATTAAGCTTCCCTGCTCTTGAGTTCTGAAAAGGTTTGTGATATGTAAGTCTTATAATGCCTTTTTTCTGACAAAGTTTCCTAATGTTACTGCTGATGTTTGGCTAAGGTTTGAGAAATTCGCTTGATAGTACATAATGGTTTGTGCTTCTTGCTCTATTCCTATTTCAAAAGGAACACACTTACTTTCCTCAAGACATAGCTGTTTATGATCATTATAGTTTTGAGAGTATAATTCATCATAGAGAACTAGGGGCAGCTGATGTGGTGGGCCTAAGTTTGTTTTACTTTCTTCTGCTTGTTCTTCAATGTCCTCATCAGTGTGCAGAATAAAAGAGTTCAAGTTGGAATGCAGGGAATACATTGGGATGTTATCTGGCCTCATGTATTTCATGTGTGACTCTCAATAGAGTATTCTTGTTTGGTCAAACACAGGAATAGTGGCGTAGGACATATCAGGTTGAATATTCCCTTGGAGATTGGCTCCCAAAGATCTGCATAGAAGCATTCCGTGCTTGGGGGGGAATGTCTGCTACCACTATGTCCATGATCAGATGTTTTGCAGGTATTTGGGCCAAACTAAAACAAATATTTTTGATCAAGCCTAGACATTTGGCTCTACTAGAATCAAATGAATATAAGTCTTTTTATGGTCTTTTGATTTCTAGGCCTAATATTTCCATTACAACCTTCGGCATAAGATTATGCGAGGCGCCGGAGTCTAGCATGGCATTGTGAAGGATTTGGTCATGGATATTCAAACTGATGTAAAAGGGAAGAGTGGTTCTCTCTTGGAATTTCCCTTCTATTTTCGAACCAAACAACACTTCAAGAGTGTCATCAGCTAGATTAAGGGTGTTGGCATCATTTCCTATATTCAGGACCTTTAACACTTGGGACTTGTAAGAGTTTTGGGTGATGAGCTCAGTAAGAGGCATGGTGATCTTTATTTTGGCAATTTCACCCTCAAAACTAAAAGGTAGTTGTAGTTTAGACATGTTTTCTTCGGCTTTTTCAGCCATGACTTTCTCTATGTTCTGAGTTTTTTGTCTCTTTTTCGGGATTTATTTGCCACAGCCACCTCGGGAATCATTGTGGAAGTACTAGGAGCATCTAAGTCAAGACTAGTTTGGGTAACTCTATCTTTGTTTTGTTCATTTTTACCGACCATGATTTTTTTGTTGTTCACTGCTTTCTTAAGGATGGTATCAGGCGTTTTAGCAGTGTCTGAGCTACCTTTCATTGAGTTGTCTTGATTTTTTTTGCTTCTAAGGTCATATTTCCTGTGAGCTTCTACTATGGCATTCTGAAAATGTATGGCAGGATCCTCGGGATCTTCATAGTTGGTTTCATCCTGATTCGGAGAGAAGAATGCTTGTTCTTCTTCTGTGAGATACACCTCACTCTCATTATCAGACCCTATGAGGTTCAAATGATTTTCATCAATGGGTTATGTATCCCTATCATCTTCTTCCACATAATTTTCATTAAATGGTGGCCTAATTTGTTGGTCATTTTCCCTTGGTTCGTTTTGAGGCTGTTCCCTCCTAAAATTTTGGTTCTGGTTTCTGTTTGGAGGGTTTGGATGGTTGTCTCTAAGAGGGGTCTTCTCACTTATTTTCTCCCACATTTTGGCCATGGACCTAACCAAGTCATCTATTCTAGGATCTAGGGAAGGGGATAAAGTGGAGACCTCATCTTGATATGTGACTTTCCTTTCTGATCTAGTCCTAGCTCTTTTTTCTACTAAGCTGGCTTCTACCCTTATGGCTACTTTTTGCATTTCCTCTAAGGTAAAGGGGTCCTTGTCTCTTAGTTGATAAGTCATGTCTGGGTCAAAACCCTCGGGGAAGTTTTCTAAGGCTGAACCAAGCGGGGGTTTGAAGTGAGGTGGGAGGGCGTTGTACACACTGTTGAACCTAGTGCAGTATCCCTAGACACTTTCCCCATTTTCCCGTTTTAGATTGTTATATTCTGACAAGATTTGAATGGGGTTCTTTCGGATTTCCCACTTGTTTATGAAAACTTGGTAGCGTTTTGGGAGGTTGTGGATGCTGTTTGGAGTTAAGCTCTTAAACTATTTTTTGGGTTCCCTGCCCAGGCTTTGGGCGAACATTCTCATTCTGATGGTCTCGTCTTCTATTTCCATGTATTCAAAGGCATCGCTAATCCTATCTACATGTTGTTGAGTTGTGGTAGTCTCGTCTCCAGTAAAGTGTGGGATTTTGGCTTGATAGTCGTTTTGTAAGGGAGCCAAAGGTTGTGGCAACACCAAAGGTGCGTACCAGGCTGCCATGACGGGAGCTAATGGATGATTTACAAAATGAGGGCTTGTGGGATGAGCTGAGGTGGTTTGAACAGTAGTGGTTTGGATAGGTGTGGCAGATGTACTTGGACTAGTGATTTGATTTTGAGCAGATCTGGGATGGTAGGAGTCGAAGTGATGGAAAAGCTGAAATTCAGGAGGTGTGGTAGGTGAGGCTTCTCTACTAGGACTCTGTGGTAGATCTAGGGGCTCAATATCATCAAAGTCTATCTTACTTTGTGACTTGCTTCTAGAAAGGGTTTTCGCTGATTCTAAGTCAAAGGGGAAATCCTGCAAGGCAATGAGATGTTCAGGTACTGATCTTGCTTTACAGATAGACCTATCGGTAGCTAAATTTCCAGTTTCAAAAGCTTACCACAGAATCTTCTCTGGGTCATCTACTATGATAGGGGGATTTGGGTCTGGATGAGCTCTGGTGTTGATTCTTCGTGAAGCCAGATTTCGGGTCTAGATTTTAGAGAGGATGGTATTTGTGAATGTTTTGGATGGATGGCCTCTCTAAGGTTTTACTTATGTGAAGGTTGGTCAAAACTAAAAGGATGGACTAGTGGAGTCGCCAGGTGGATTTCTATGAGAACTATGGTCCACCACCAACACTATCAAAGATGCTTCGGGAAAATTTTTTATAGCAAACTTTGAGATGGAAACTTGCAAAGAAGAGTGATTCACTTGGTTTCAAAAGTTCGCTAGGCTGTATGGACAAGCTATTGGTTCTCTCGGCAAGAAGGCCTCTACTTATCTCCTATGTTTAGGTGAGGTTTTCTAAATCGCTAAGTTATACTTAGTTTGTCACTGATTACTGAGTTTCCACCTTAAGTTTTAAGTTCTTGGAA
Source organism: Pinus albicaulis (assembly GCA_034641835.2). Taxonomy (NCBI): domain Eukaryota; kingdom Viridiplantae; phylum Streptophyta; class Pinopsida; order Pinales; family Pinaceae; genus Pinus; species Pinus albicaulis. Next base: position 540,906,066 of record CM076575.1, on the reverse strand, counting down.
GGATGAGTTAGCAGAAAGTTATGGTTTATGAATTTTTTGGTCTTTTATGGAGTTTTTTAGGCCTACTGGAGGCTAGTAGAGTTGCCAGGTGGAACTTGCTTGTTTGTGTAAAGATGTAGCTATGGACCACCACCAGTAACTAGGGAAAAGCCAATCTAAGGGATTTTTTTGGGGTTTTTCTGAGTTTTTATGTGCAACCTATGGTTTATTAAAGTAGTCTAAACTTGTTTCATCACTTTGCTAGGGTGGCGATAACAGAAAGAGTTTACTCTAAATTTTTCTATGGACTACTTTCCTGTTTAAGTTTTGAAGACTAATGAATCTACAAGAGTTTTCTAAACTGTTATGTACTCGGTTAGTCCCACCGTGATCGCCATTATGTTAGTGAGCGGTGGGATAAGTCTACAAGATAGTATTTTCACAGGTCTTTGAAGGTTTAGGGAAACTAAGTTTGTTTATCACTCAGAGTCCCACCGTGATCGCCATTATGTTAGTGAGTGGTGGGATAAGTCTACAAGATATTATTCTCACAGGTCTTTGAAGGTTTAGGGAAACTAAGTTTGTTTATCACTCAAATTCCCACCGTGATCGTCATTATGTTAGTGAGCGGTGGGATAAGTCTACAAGATAGTATTCTCATAGGTCTTTGAAGGTTTGGGGAAACTAAGTTTGTTTATCACTCAGAGTCCCACCGTGATCACCATTATGTTAGTGAGTGGTGGGATAAGTCTACAAGATAGTATTCTCACAGGTCTTTGAAGGTTTAGGGAAACTAAGTTTGTTTATCACTCAGAGTCCAACTGTGATCGCCATTATGTTAGGGTCCCGTGATTTGGCTGATTAGCAAGCCAAATGACAGTGTAACATCAAACCAATATTTGGAGCCCAAGGACCTAGCCTTCCTGGACTCAGAGGGGGATCTCTCTATTTGTGTAAGGGATATCTGTGTGTTAGCTTATTGTGTTCTGATTTTAGGCTAGTTATGAAGTAGGTTTTTTTGTTTTGGTTTTTAGGTTGTGAGGGATGAAACTGATCAAAGATATAAGATAGGTAAAAATATGTCATATCAACCGGGCTATGGGGTCGAAGAGGTCAAGAAAGCTATCAGACGGTGATACAAGGTTGTTGAAGGGCCGATTTAATTCGAGGTAGAAAGGATCTTTGGGAAAAATGGAGTAATATGGACATCAAGTTTGTGAACAACAAAGGATTTCAAGCATAACTAGTTTAATAGCTGACATAAACATGGTAGGGAAAACCATTAATCATGAGAAATGTAACTATAAGCTAATCAATACATATAAATAAACATTCAAGCCATGCATAGAGATATATAACTCTCTAACTTTGGGAAATGGCTATCAGACTTTGGGGAAATACACTTAAGATAGAAAAAAAACTCAAATCACTATGTAGAATGCCTAAACACAGTACTTCAAGTTATTGGGCACTTTGAAAACAAGATTGCATAGTCTTAGGCAAAGGGCAAGATCAGAACAAGACCTCCTTGGTTCAACAAATGACAATCTAATCAGTCAAAGAGAAATTTCATGGATGGAGCTATGGCTAGCCATGAGTAAGTAGGGCATACCATAAATCATACTTAGCATGCATAAAACCATGAATGAAACAAGCAACAATATCCTTAAGTTATTAAAGAGCAATCAAGAATTATTTAATGTGACTAAGAATGAAGAAAACATGGAAGCTATGAAGAAACAGGAAATTTGAGGTGCCTCCAAGGGCATGTCTCAAATTTGTTCTCTACTGTTCTATAGCAAGAAAGAAACATGGATTTATGAATGAAAACTAGGAAACAAAACAAAGAGAGAGACACTATACCATTCTACCAAGTCATGGAATCCAACAACAATCCTCTTTCATCATCCAAGAACATCCAAGAGACTATCCAAAAGCATGAGACAAGTATTTATTCCAAAGCTTATATGACCATATATTTCTTCTATTCATCAAGTTCAGCCTTGTTTACAATGAAAGCCTTTGGAATAAATAGGCCAAAGTGAGGAAAACCTCTTGGTTCAACTTGCAATCTCATTGGCCTATCCAAAATATCTAGATTTGTCCTTGAGGCTTTGCAAAGCCCAAGGCACAAAATATCTCATAAAATATCTAAAAAATTCCAAAAAAGGGAAATAAATTGACCTTTCACAACTTCTCATGTGCAAAAATAGCTAAACGCACATGAGGAAAAAGCAATTTTTAAAGGTTCAATTTTTACAAAAATATTCAAAAATTACATCAGCAAAAGGTCCCTTGACTTTCCGGCAACCTTTGGAGGCCTTCCCGGTGTTGAAATGAGGCTCATGATAGCTCGTTGGAAAGATATGAGTGTCTAATTTCTGGAACAACTTGAATTTTCTCAATCTGATGCATAGAAGTCCTCCAAAAACAGGCCTGTGTGTAAAAAACCAAAACATAAGGCTTGCTGATAAACCGGGCAGAGTGTAGAAAAAGCGGGCATTTCTCGCCATTTCAGGGGAGAAAATGATATTCAAATTTCCTGAAAATCGCTGAGTGTGTGCTCCTAAAATTACGGCATCCAATGATACCATTCTCCTCCTTTGATGATCCCCCAAACTGAAATGGCGAAGCCCATGAGTTTTGGCCAAAAACCCAAAAATGACAAAAAACCAAAATATGTTGAAATTTGCCCAAAATTGGTGGGAATGACCCTCAAGGGTTCTCAGCAACATGTTGTGAAGTAGAGGCAAAAATATGAAGTCCTGAGGTGTCTTTCCTCACTTTCTGTTCCGGGCGCTTACCTTTAGCTTCCTTGAGCTTTTCTTGAGCAGCCTTCAACTTACGCCGAGCAAACTGATTTAACTTTTTATAATGCCCCGTCATTCTCCTTTGAAGTTCTAAATCCCTGTTTTCCCTCTCCAATTTCTTCTCTAAGTGATCATTTACTCTCTCAAGCCTTGCCTCCCTATTGTTCTCTATCACTTGTTCGAACAATGCAGTGAGAGGGGTAGATTGGAGAAGGGCATTTTCCTCTTATTTTTCCTTTTCAAGGGCCTTTTTAAGCCCTATGGTTCTTGGCCTCTTTCGCTTAGGCTGACCTTCGCCTTCACTTTCATTGAAATCACCCATGAGTTCTTCCAACCTTACTTGTGCTTTAGAGGCCTCCTTCTTGTATTTGATCGCCCTTGTTTCATAAACAGCCATATGGACACTCATTTGCCTATTTTGGATTTGCAAAAATTGATTGAAATTCCTAGCTCTATGAAGATCATCCTTCAAGGCATCAATTTGGCCTTCCCTATGGATCAAAAAGTTTTCTAGAATCCGGGCCTCATTATCACTATCATCACTTTGGACTTGGATGATGTCGAATGCACTCTCATGTTCATGACTACCTTCTACCTTGCCCTTCCCTTTGCTTTGGATGGCTATTCTAGTGCTCTTCCTCCTGAGAAAATCAACCATGGGATTCTTTGGCAATTTTCCTTTACTTCGGAGGGCCCTTGTCACATTTGGAGTGACAACTCTAGGCACTCTTTTTCTAGCTGTCCGGGGCTTGGCCACTTTTTGAGAAGAGGACTTGGCCCATTTACCTTTGTCACCTTGCCCTTTTTCTTCTTTAGTTTGTTCCTCTTGAGGAGGCTGATGTTCTTGAGGAGGCTGTTGTGTATCATCTTTTGGCTGCCCTTGCTCATCACTTTCATGCTGCCCTTACTGCTCTGTCTCACCTTCACTGTCATGATGCTGTTCAGCACTTTCTTCCTCCTGCCCTTGCTGTTGTTCATCATCACTGTGATGCTGCTATGTGTCATCATAAGGCTACTCACCCTCATCATGAGTCTGCTATGTGTCATGCTGTTGCCCTTCATCATGAGTCTGTTTTGTGTCATGCTTCTGCCCTTCATCATCCTCCTTATCATCATGGTCATGCTCTTCTCCCTGCTGCTGCTCTTCATCATCCTCCTCATCATCATGGTCATGCTCTTCTTCCTGCTACTTCCCTTTTTCTTGCTCTGTGGTAAAATTGAGTTTTTTAGGAACGAGACTACTAGAGGAAGGTGAAGGATGATGATTAGGAGGTGTAGGGTATGTGTGAACTGGAGGGACAATGGAGAAATTCGGATGGGTGATGAAAGTATCCCAAGATACCTCTTTCTTTTCAAGTTGATGAAGGATGATGACTTTGATGAGAGAGTGATGGAAGAGGCAGGTGATTTGCTGTGAAGGAGGCTTCTTCTGAACAGTGGAAGCCATTTTCTCAATGCTTTTGTGTAAGAAGAAAGGAAGATTTAGCTGCTTGGTCCTTGTGAAATGCATGAGCAGTCGAACGTGATAAGCATATATTTGGGAGAATCTTCCCTCACAAGTGAAGTATTTCATGATGATCTTCATGAGGGGGGCATAGCTGGCTAAAATATATGAGAAAGGGAAAATAGAAGGACAAGAATCTCTGTGTTCAGGCTTTAGAAAGGGCTTGTAATCTTCTGAGTCCAAATGGCTTTTTTTAAACCATTTCTCACCAATATAGGGGATTTTAGTGGCCTTGGAGATGGACCTTGGAGAAAATTTGAAGTCAAGGCCTGCCAACTAGAAATGCTTATCTTGAAACCTCAAAGCGCAAAGGTGTGTCAAAGGAGAAAAACTCTTCACCTCTTGCACCCTTTGACAAAAATCTAAACATCCCACCTCATGGAAATTGAATAAGACTGATGGGTGGGCATTCACTTCTTCAGTGGAAGTAGGCTCAAATCGCTTATGCAAACCACTCCTACTGTCCTGCCTGGGAGGCATCTTGTTCTGGATGATCTCTGCAAAACCAAATTGCCTCAAAGGTTTTTTCAATGTCTTCTCAAACACAACTCTGTCTTCTTTGTAAATCACTACTTTGATCGAGGAAAATTTGTTCAAATGTTGTGTGAGATGCTTTTGTGATGTCAATTCTCTGCTCCTTCCAAAACAATGTCTTTTCTCCCTTCATATGCCAATAAATCAATATTTATAATAACAAGCACACAGTCATATAAAAGGTATACACATTCAAGTGATTTTCTGCGTTTGTATAATATCACCGAGCTCTTGGTGTTTTGATAAAAACAAGACAGCCTTGTAGCAGACAAAAAGCAAAAAACTCCTCCCAATCAAAAACACCTTCCTTGTGTTCACTATTCCTCACCCACAGTTAGACAGAAAACCTCTTCAGACTGATTTAACAGCTTCATTCACTAAGGTTTGTTTCATGTACAAAAAGGCAGCATTGACTTTGCTCTTCACCATACAAGGAGGACTTCTAAAATGACAGAGCACTCATACAATGATCATTGTTGTTGAAATTAGGCTCCCTGTTTCACTTTTCAACACTTAGTTTCCCTTTCTAAAACTGCTCCACCTTCTAACACTATTTTTTAGGACAGTTTATCAGGATTTTAACATCAATAAAAACTCACCATTCTCACTATGTTCACTTTGAGCAAACATAAACCACAACAAATCTCGAGTTTTAAACAAAACTATCAACCCTCCTAAGCATTGTTTTCTCCATTACAAATGCTGACAGAGGTTAGCTTTATTTTATCATAGTAAGGTTACCTTCACACTTTTTATGAGACCTTCACTATTGTGTATATTTGGACTTGCAGGTTTATGTTGAGGCACTGTTCTGAGGGCAGTGTTTAGGCTCTTTGAAGCTATAATTATCACTTCACTATCAACCAACTATAACTTTCTTTCAAAAAATTCACTCAAATTACCCTGATTTGTACCAAAGTTTTTCACTGTTTCAAAACACCATCTAGCAGTTTGAATTTAGCAAGGGGGGAAAACAAAATACCTTGGAGGTCGATGGAAGCCCTTGTTTGACAAGTTCGAGCAGCTTTCAGGGCTTTTGGAAATTTTTTGATGGTTTGAAACATGCACGGCACATATAACAGAGAAGGTGTCACGCAAAGAACAACTGTTGGGTCACTGTTAGGCCGTTGTGACCGGCGCTTAAAGGCGTGCTGCGCGCCGCTACAGGCGCGCCATGCAACAACTGAACCCCCGTGTAAATATCCTCCTGAAAGCACCGCGGAACTCTACAGGTGTGCCGCACGGTCTTCAATCCCGAAAATCGATGGATTTTGCTCAAAAACTCATTCTCTAGTCTAGTGAACAGCAAGAGGGGAGCGATGCCTTATGTTTTGGTAATGAAAAATAGATTTGCAACGGTCCTTAACCTCTTTTGAACGTAAAAAGCCAACTACCCTTGAGTTTGACTTGTGAGGGTTTTGAAGGCTTCTTCTTTCAAACAAATGCCTTTTTTTATTTGAAAACAAAACCAAAGTGAATTTGAAAGAGCTATAAGGGGTCCATACTTTAAGTAACGTTGGCAACAGGTTGTGCATGCTATCTGGCCAGTTTTGGTAGATATGACTCTTTCCTCTTGTAACAAAAAATCATGCCAAGGGTCAAAAAAATTTCACTGTGCTTTATCATTAAAAAGGAGACTCTACCACTGTTGACCCTTTAATGACACCTTCAAAATGGGAAATCTGCTCAAAACATATCAATGAGTGGTGAAGCCTCTTTTGTCATTTTGCAAGGAGATGACCTATCTCTTTAAAATTTGATTAACAGTTTCTGCTTTTGCTGTTTTAAAGGTGATAATGCTCACTGTGAAGCTAATTGAACTGCTAAGTGTTTTTTAAGCTCCTCTTCTGACTGTGGGTGCAAAAAACTCAGTTGCATTCACTCATGCTTTACCATTCCCTGTTCATCAAAAAAGGGGACTTCTTTTAAACCTCTCCTTTTACTCAAAATGCAACAGTAAAGTACCTTTGACCCTTTTCATAAGGAAAATGCCTTCATTTGTAATAGTGGCATGCCTTATTGACTTTGAATTTTTTTCCAGAATCTGAAACACATGCCATAATCCTTCCTACATATTTATGAGCTTGTATGTTCAGTTGCATTTCCCTTTGGGAAAACTAAACTCAAGTTGCCTCTGTCCTTTATGATGAGTTTGTTGAAGGAAGTTTTTTATGAAATAGGAAGAATAGTACTTTTTGAAAAGAAATCATCACTCTTAGTGGTTTCCCTTGTACATGATGGCATAGGTTAATTTGGGACCAAGACTCTTTGGCTCCTTTGGCCATTAGCTTAATAATATTTCTTCATTGATGATGAAACCATTACTTCACATTGTAACTAAATAACAGAGGAACTTCTGTAAACAATTTTTAAAAGCACTACTGCTCTGCCTCTGCCTTTAATCATCATTTTATTTCAAAAACCCTTAGTTGTTGTCTCACTGCACCCAAAAAATTTGTCTTTACAGTTAGAGAAAAGCTTAAAAACAGACTTTGTCTACTGGACCTCTGCTAACAGATGAAGGAGGCGCTCTTAACCCTCTACTTATAAGATTAAGGAGGTTCTTCAATCTTCAAACCCTCTGCTTATATATGAAGGAGGTTTTTCAGTCATGCCATCTCACCAGCCTTTAACAGTGTTATTTTTCCTTTCACTGTCTTTTCATGCTTTGATTGTGATCGCAGGAGCTTAATGAAACATCTCCCTGACCTGTAGCTACATTCCAGGCTTGAATTTACATGAGAAGTAGTTGTCTTCTCATGTACAAACAAATACTGTCTCCTGGGAATGCTGGTATGCTTTTTGTTCTTGAAAGATCCATGAAAACATTGTAAATCCACCTAAAATCAGTTTGACCTATGGTACATGTATTGCTAAGACTTGAGGGTTTATTAGTGGTGCGACCTAGGGTTGTAACCAACTTTATTTGCAGAATGGGAAGGTCTGTTATGACTGGTCTATAGCAAGTAGAGGTTTTTTGGCTTTAGAGTGGTTTTCCAAGGGAGGAATGCCTAAAGCGCCACTACCTAACTTAGGGGAATTTTTTTTGGACAGTTTTGGATTGTTTCCTTGGAGCTGATGGGAAAACTAGTATGGCTGAGGCTAGATGGGGCTTGATAATGAGGTTCATCTCGTCATGGGTGGATTGAAAGGTAAGAGGGAAAAAAATTTATGGGTGTTTTCCAGCTAGAAAATTTGACAATTTTTAGATCAACTGCTAGAAAACTTGGCTGTTACAACTAGTCATCGCCAACAAGTGAAAAATAATGATGACTAACATAACCCCAAGGGTTTACGGATATAGTATATTTTATTTGGCCCTCATTGTGTTTCTCCACTGCCAGTGAACCAGATGGTCCCGGCGGAGTCACTTCCTAGGAATCACGAGCATTGCTCCACTGCCAGCGAGCCTGGTCAGTATCTCGGCGGAGTCGTCATATCGCCTCTCTGCGCAGGAGGAATTTCTCAATCCTTTACCCTTTATTCATATGCTTTAATGAACCTATTGAAATGTGCTCAAGGCACTTATTTCTTGTGCTCAGGGAACCTATTTTTTGTTTTGGAAATTATTGCCTGGGCGGATAAGGGATCCTGACTTATTTTACTTGCAAGAGAGGTTGCTCCTGGTCTATATGAGAGCTTATGGTTATCCTGGATTTTCGTTCTTCACCTGAGACTAACCCCTCCCTTTTCCTTCTAGTACCCTATTCAACTGATCGTTTCCTTTTTCACAGCAGTCCCTTGGGCTAGCATGCTACGTAAGCTGTTGCGTTTTGGTCCGAAGGCTTTAGTCATGTTCTCGCCATTGGGAGCCCATCACAAGTATGCTTGCCCCCTTTTACATTCTAGGGAGAGATAATACACCAGCATAGATCCTTGACTCAGTATGCTACTTGAGTAGCTTCTATATCCCCTTTCAATAGATGGATGCTAAGGGAAAGAAAAAGGTTAAAGGGAGCCTATGTGGAACAAGCAATTTTTTGAAAACAAGAAAGGTAAAGAAAACAAAAGAAACAAGACAAACTATGATATAGGATACATTGATAGCCTCGTGAAGCTGTCAGGTGAAATAGCGTTTAAGGTCGTGTCCATTCACAGGGAGGACCTCAATCCTCCCTTCGAGAGTTTGTAACATGTAAGTGTGGGAACCGACCTTCTCTTTAATCTATAAAGGGCCTATCCACAATGCCTGGAACTTGGAGTGTTTCCCTTTATCTTCATGAGCTTTATCCCATTTGAGGACAAGGTCTCTTACTTCGAAAACCTTGTTCCCAGCTACCTTCTTGTCAAACCATCATTTTATCCGACTTTGGTGGATGGCGAACTTTTCTCGAGTTTCTTGCCTTTCCTCCTCAAGTTTCAATGGGGTATCTATCCGGGCTTGTAAAGCAAGGCAAGAAGTGCCATGACTCTCTTGGGATAATCAAAGGGCCGAGAGAGAAAAGTTAGGAGGAAGGATAGCTTCTTTTCTGTATACGAGGAAGAAAGGGGAGGTGCCTAAGGAAGGTTTGGGTGTGACTCGATCTGCCCAGAGGGCATTATGGAGTGCATTATGCAAATTTCGTTGTTGGGTGTTAGCTCCCTGTAATTTGCAAGATTTGAAAATACAAACTGCAGAGAGAACACTTGAACCACTTTCGGATTCTAGAATCTAGCCCTCTTGAATCCAGAGAGGTATCTCTCTATAAGTGCAAAGATTGATTTATCTTTAAGGCTTTTTTCTGTGATATTAGGCTAGTTATTAAGAGCAATGGTTTTGTTTTTTTTTCGGACGATCCTTAGCCGTTGGATCAGATTAGCCCAAGGGATCAATGATTGAGGTTGATCTACAAAGTCCCTTGGAAGATGGCAGAGGGCGATAATCTAATAGACAGATTGAATGTCAGTCGTTGATCTGCAGAGATCAACGGCGGGGAATAAACGCGATGAAACACAGTGTAAGTGGGAAGAGTGGTTTCAGCTCAAGAAACCAGCGGTATCGCGCAGTAAAAAGGTAGATAGGTGGTGTTCACTTTTCGAATGCGATATGCGTCAAAGGCCGACACGTGGCATTTCAATACCGCCTATATCACGTGATTTTTAGGAATTATCATTCAGGCTTAAAGTTAAGCGAAAATGCGCGTCAGCCATCAGATCTAGGGTCTTAGATCGGACGGTTGTGAGAGAGTGTGATATCAGCAAGATGCGCGAGCAGAACGAGGTGGGGACAGGAGAAGGCAGTTTCAATCTGAGCCATTAGATCAAGAAATGAACAGCGGAGATTAATCTGGAGGAAGGCAATAACCAAAGGATTTGGGCCTATCAGGATGAATCTAGACCATTGGATTAAGGAATGAACGGTCCAGATCAAATATCGGGGTCAAAAGAATAAAAAATAAGGTGGAGGAAAAGGTCAGTGTGGGTCGTTGATCTACAGAGATCAACGGTTGAGATTGGCCCAAAAAACATTACACAGATGGGTTCATGAATTTTAACCAAGGTGGTGAGGAAAGATCTGGACCGTCGGATCTTATTACAGGGACGGCCCAGATGCAATCAGAGGAGGCAAGGGGTCAGCAGCGTCGATGCGATTATATGTGGACCATTGATCTGAGGGCCAGATCAACGGTGGAAAATGAGTCGAAGGAGGTCACAGGAAGAGGTAAAGGCTTAGGGATGGAGCGATAAGGGCCATCGGATGACATCTGGCAGGTAGATCGAATGGCTAAGGATCCATTGGGAGAGGCCAATTGGAGGGGGAAAATAAAATATTACAATGCGCCCAATGGAAATCTCTGATGCGAGATTCCAAAGGCCTTTGATTGGCTTAAGATCAAAAGTTGGGAAGGGCTCCAACCAATGAACGGTGGGTCACGTTTAAAAGATAAAAAATGGATTTTTTATGAAATACAAAGGAACAAATGCGTCGGGGATGGTTTTATTTAAGGTTTAGTGCCCAATTGCAGGGCCTTCAGATATATGAAAAAGATAAAGGGACTAGGGTTTATATACAAAAGGGCCAATCGATATCGAAACTTTTTGTTAAAACAAACAAACGCGCCCATCGAAATTTTCCGATGCGAAGTTCCGCAAACCGTTTGATTGTTTCAGATCAAAAGTTGAGAATCGTTTAATCAATGAACCGGCGAGTTTCCTTTATAACATAGAAAAATGGGTTTTTATGAATTTACAAAGGAAAAATGCATCGGGGAAGGGTTCATTAATGTTTTTAGCGCCTGATTGCAGGCTCTAGGTTTTATAAATAAAGCAAAGTCTTGGGGCTTATAATCAAAGGAGCCAATCGGCATCAGGGGTTTTATAAAACAAAAGACTTGCGCTCATCGCAAATGCCCCGATGCGATAAGTGCTTTTGGACTTAGCGCTTGGTTATGCGGTGGGGAAGTGGTTCATGGTTTAGCCCATAGGGGCTTAGGCCCATAATGCAAAAAAGGCTCATTTTTATGATTTTTTCAAGGATTTTCAATGGATTTTGGGGTTTCGGTAAGGTCTAAAAATGAGTTTTAAACCTTATAACAGGGATTTTAATGAAGGGAAAGTGGAAATGAGGGAAAATAGAGGAAATTGATGGGGAAAAAGGGGATAAAATGGAGGTTAATAATGAGTGAAAGGAGGGGTAAAATGAGGGAAAAAATAGGGATTTTTGCAGCAGTCTTGTCTTCATGAAAACAGCAGATTTTCAGAATTAAGAGGGAAACAGCAATCAAGATTAATCAAAGGATAAGATGTCTTCACAAGACTTCAAGAATTAACAATTTTTAAATAAAACTTGTTTCTTGAAGGCTTCAAAAATGATTTATCCACCATTTGATATGACAAATTTTATAGGTGGCTAATAGTGGCTCCACATGGGGATGGTGCCTTCTTGAAGGCATCAAGAATTTTAGACTTGTATTCTCGGGGGGGCTGATCAGTGCCTTATCCATTGGGCTGCAACCTTCCTTACTTGGATGACCTTCTTCTGTTTTGAACATGTTAGCAGCCATGAAAAAACAATGGAATACTATCAAACCAAGCTTTCTACCTACCCAATCCTACTGATCTAACATTTTTCTTCTTTCTGACTGCATTTGGATTGGCAAACTCTTTTACAAACATTTTATTCTTTTTAAAGAAAAAACTAATCTAATTATACTTCTTATTTCTTCATGAACTTAGATTAAACAGTTGATTTCATAAGCTTCTCTACCTGATCTACTATATGTTAGGATTAAACAGTCTAACAGATTTTTATTCACTAACTTCTAAAACAGAAATTTAAAAGCATACAAGCAAGGATTGAATAGTCTAACTTGTTGCTAATATATGGCATAAAAAACAAGCTGCACATAGATATTAGTTTGCAGAAAATTAAATCAAAATGGTGAAGGCTTAAGATCTGAAAGTTCTAAGCACAACCTTCTCTTTTTTCAGCTTTGTTTTTTAGCTTATTTGAGTTGTTTTTTCCTTGTTCTCTGGTTTAGTTTTTAGGCTTATTAGATCTAGTTTACTTGTATTTTTTACTCATGATTTAAACATATTTGAGTAATTCTTCTCTTGAAAATTGAGGTTCAGATTTTGAGCTTGTTTGAACCTTTATTTTCTATCCTAATCTACCTAACTGATAAGCCAAGACTAAACTGTTTGGAAAATCTAATTCACTAACCTATCAGCAAAAAATTTAAAACTAATTAGTCATGATTAGGTTGTATGAATAACTAGAAGTGTGTTTTTCAGGAGTGGCATTTGAGCTTGCACACTTTCAGATTTTGTTTCTCTTTCTTCTTTTTCTTCTTCTTCTTCTTCTTTTTTTGTATGGGGCTATACCTTTCTTGTTTTTACAATCTGCCCTCTTTTCTCTTTCTATTGTTTTTTTATTTTTGATTTTTCTAGCTTTGAATGCAATGATGGATGAAATATTTAAAATGGGAAAAATACAAAAAGGCTTCCAAACATGATAGGATTAAGAGAAATAATGTTTTAACATCCTGCCATTGACAAGACCCCCAAACAGTTCTACTCCATTCAATTCCTACAAGAAATAGGCATTGTTACCAGCAGTAGAATGAATGAGATAAGGGCCAAGCCATAAGTTATCAAATTTCCCATGCTTTCCCTTGTCTTCTCTCCTTGAATCCCATTTTAACACTTTGTCCCCAACGTTGAAATTGTTGGCATTTGTTCTTCTATCAAAAATCTTCTTGATGCTCTCGTGTTTTTGTAATGCTTTGTTGTAAACCTCCTCTCTGTTTTGCTGAAGATGTATAGTCTGATTAATCCTTCTGATCATGTCATTATCTTCATACTGTAGTTCTTGAATCAACTTCATAATTGGTACACCAAGGCTGGTTGGAAAAATTGCATCTATTCCATACACAAGCTGGTAGGGTGACATTCCAATAGATTTCTTAAGTGTCAATCTGTCAGCCCAGAGTGCATGTACTAGCTTTGTGTGCCAAGACTTCTTGTTATCCTCTAGAAACTTATTGATTATGTTCACCAAAATTTTGTTTGAGGATTCTTCTAACCGATTACCTTGAGGGTAATAAGCAGTAGAATGACCCAATGTTATCTGATATTTGTGACAGAATTCAACCATCTTCTTAGATCCAAATGCTGCTACATTATCAGTGATGATCTTCCTAGGACAGCCAAATCTAGAGAGGATATGAGTCTCAATGAATTTTATGATGACAAAGCCATTGGCTTGCCTTGAAGGGATGGCTTCTATCCATTTGGTAAAGTAGTCCGTTGCAGTGAGAATCCATCTATGTTGGGCACATGAGGGTGGATGGATTTCTCCTACGAAGTCAAGTCCCCACTTTTGAAAAGGAACTTCAACAGTGATTGGATGCAAAGGTAAGGGCAGCAATTTTCTTTTTCCTTCAAAAATTTGGCATTTATGACAGGCAATGATCATTTTATGAACATCTAGAAAGAGGGTGGGCCAATAGTAACCATCTCTAAGGATTTTGTTTGTTGTTATCTTCCAGTAGAGGTGGCCTCCACACTCTCTTTCATGGAACTCATGCTTAACCTTCTCTGCATCATTCTCAGGCAAACATTTAAGCAATATTCCACTTGCATTTTTCCAATAAAGACATTTATCTATAATGAAATAGTTTACAGCTTTTAACTTTAAAAACCTTGCCTTCATTTTTGATAAACCAGGAGGTGTATTCAAATTAAGAAAAACATATATAATATCAGCATACCAAGAGGAATTCATAAAATGGTCTTCAACAATGGGAGTTGAGAATTCCTCTTGTTCATCTAAAGCATTTATCATATTAATATCAAGAACTTCAAACTTTAATTCAGCCATTAATCTAGCAAGACCTTGGCCTTTAATGAGCTTAGTGAGGTTGATTTCTAAATCATATTCAAGTATCACAACTATCCACTTACCTCTCTTACCATCTGGGTCCTGTGTTAGAATGTCTTTCACAACTGAATTTGGGACAAAGGCAATGATATGGGAGTGAAAAATGTAAACTTTGAAGTCTTTTAAAGCTTTGACCAAAGAAGAAGCTTGTTTCTCCATAATGTTGTACTTCAGAGGAGCATCTCTCAATGCCTTGCTAAAGAATGCAATAGGCTGCTCTTGTCCTTGTGGATTTTTCTGTAAAAGGATAGCAACTATTGTATGTTCTGATGCAAATGAAAAAATGTAAAAATCTTTTGAAAAATCAGGACTTATTAGAACTGGTGTTTTGGTAAATGCTTGTTTGACCAGTTCAAAGGACTTCTTCGCTTCTAAGGTCCACTTAACCCCCTGTTCCTTTTTTAGCATGTTTGTAATGTTTCTAAGGAGCTCAGCTAAGTTGGGTATGAACCTTCTCAAGAAATTAATATTTCTAATGAAAGATTGAAGTTCCTTGATGTTTCTAAGATGAGAGATTTGAAATATGGCCTCAATCCTCTTTGGGTCTATCTTTATTCCCTCTTATGAAATGATGTGCCCAAGAAGTTTACCTTCTTGGAGAACAAATAGTGTTTTCTTAGGATTTAAAGATATCCCAAACTTTTTGCATTTCTCGAATACTTTTCTCAAATGTTCTAAGTGCTCTTCATCTGTCTTGGAAAAAACTGTGACATCATCAAGGTAGATAATGATGAAGTAGCCCAATTCTTCCGAGAATGCAATGTCCATGGCTCTCTGAAAGGTAGCTCCAGCATTCATTAGACCAAAGGGCATTTTCACATACATGAAAGTGCCCCAAGGTGTAGTAAAGGTTGTCTTTAATTAATCGTCAGAATGTACTAAAATCTGACTATATCCTGAGTAGCCATCTAGAAAAGAAAATCTTTTAGAACCAACCACCCTTTGTAAAATATGGTCCATATTGGGCAATGGGTAGTTGTCCTTTATTGAAGCTTTGTTTAAGTCTTTAAAGTCAATACAAATCCTAATCTCTCCTGTTTTTTTCATAACTGACACCAGATTAGACACCCACTTAGAATATCTAATAGGGACAATAATACCAGCTTCATACATTTTCTTGATCTCCTTCTCAACCAAAGGTAATTGAACATCGTTTATTCTGCACATTTTTTATTTAAATGGATTTTGGTTTTCCTTGAGAGGTATCTTATGCTGAATTATTTCAGTGTCATAGGATTTCAGATCCTCATAACTCCACGCAAAAACATCAGAAAATTCTTTAAACAACTCTATGTATTTGAGTTTGATGTGAGATGGTAAAGTCTTAGATAGTTTAATCATCTTTGGTTTTAGTTTACTGCCTATATTACACTCTTCAACTTTAGTTTCCACAGGCTCCAGTTTCAGTTTCTTGGCCACATCGTTGAAATCAAACAACTCTTCTAAAGGGGCCAGTCCCTTTGGCAAACTTTGATTGTTAGACTGCAGGGTTTCTAAGTCTTTTGTTTCTAATTCTGCAATCATTTCTGATGTGTTTTCAAGTTTCCTAGATAGTAGATTTACATCATCTATCTCTAGAGACTCTTCTTCATCAATAAAATTTTCTTCACTAGGGCAGTCTGTTTCATAGTCTGAATCCGAACTTGGTAATTCGAATTCATTTCTATACTGCAAGAAGTCTTTGCCAATATTTCTCATTATTAGGGACAGCTGGTCTGAATTTAATTTGAGTTATGCATTGTTTGGTTTCATACGGTGTTAAGCATGTTCTAGCAGCAAAAGCTAAATTGTGGGCCATGATATTCTTTTGTCTTGGGACAAAATCAGTTGGGATTCCTCAAATTTTTTTAATAAATCCATGACGTCGTTCTTGTAGGCTCTAAGTCTGGGGTGATTAGCGTTGTATTCCCCATTTACTTTCCTAATGATTAACTCTGAATCCCCATGAACTTTAATTCTTTTGGCTTCTAATTTCTTCAACAAATGTAAGCCTAAAAGAATGGATTCGTATTCCGCTATGTTATTCGAACACTGAAAGTTTAATCTGTAGGAATGGCCTTATGTGTGATCATTTTCAGTGTTGCGTATCCAGACTCCTGCACCAGCATTGCTCCTAGTGCAAGACCCGTCGAATTTCATACTCCATAAAGGACTAGTTTCCGGTTCATCGATTTGATTACTATCCTCTTCAAATATCGTTCTTTCGGATTGTTCTTGAAGATCAACACTATGTTGAATTTGTTTTAATTCCTCAGGTATTTCATTGTATTGAGGACTACTTTCTTGACTATCAAGGTTAAAAAGCAATGGATGCATGATCTGTAACTCATGACTTGTGTTTTTTTTGCTATAGTTTACGGGTTTAACAAACTGTTTTGACAGTTATGTGTTGTCTTCTTCCTCCTCTCTATTGGCCATTAATTCAGTCAATGTCACTTGTTCAGTGAATGTTTCATCGTTAAAAAGTATAAATGAATCAAGACCTGTGTTTACAGAATACAGAGGAGAGTTTTTTGGTCTCTCTTGGCTAGTAACCATGTATTGCATATGGAACTCCCTGTAAAGTCTTCTAGTTTGGTTGAAAACATGGATGGTCGCATATGTCATGTCCATCTGCATAGTTACTTGCAACTTAGCTCCCCAAGATCCAGATAACAACATTCCATACTTTGGGGGTACATCAGCCACAACAATATCCATGACTAAACATTTGGCTGAGATTTGTGCTAAGTTAACACAGAGGTCTTTCATTAATCCTAAACACTTTACTCTGCTCGAGTCAAAGGAGTAAAGGTCTTTGTAAGGTCTGATGATTTCAAGGCCTAGGCTCTCCATTATAGCTTTGGGCATTAAATTGTGAGAGGCCCCTGAATCGTGCATATCGTTATGTAAAATCTTGTCATGAACATTTAAACTAACATAAAAAGGAAGAACTAGTCCCTCTTGATACCTACCCTCAATATTAGGACCAAATATGAGTTCTGGTTGGTCATCGTTGAGATTGAAAGTGTCGTTATTCTCTTCTATGTTTAAAGCCTTCAAAATTTGGGATCTATATACATTTTGGGCAGCTAATTCTGTGAGAGGAACAGATATTTTCATTCTGGCAATTTCCTGCTCCAGACTAAAAGGCATCTGATTATTTGAAGTACTTCTTTCAGCCTTATTAACTGCCACTCTATCAGCAAAATAAGTTTTTTGATTCCGTCTATTTACATTTACCAAAAAAATTTTAACATGAGTACTAGCTGATGTGCTAACACTGCTGACATCTACACTCTGTTTTTCATTGTTTTGAGTGCTTTTCTCTTTATTTTTATCAGAATTTACAGCCATTGTTTTGTCTTTCTGTTTTGTAACTTTGGGTTTACTTATAGTGCTTTTTTGTGAAGAATTGTCAGAGGTTTTGTTGTTGATAGTTTCCCGATTCTTTTTACTCCTAAGGTCATACTCCTTTGTGGTTTCTATGATGACATATTCCATTTCTTGATAGTAATATTCATCTTCTGGTCTCTTGTCATCATAGGGTGTATATAGACCATGTTTTCTATTGTAACGAACTTCGAAGTCATCATTATCTACTCCCAACATATTGATGTCATTATCCTCTGTTTGATCTATTGTGTCTTCAACCTCACTTACATAGTTTTGATGAAAAGGAGGAGTAATTTGTTGATCATCCTCCCTTGGTTTGTTTTGAGGCCGGTTTCTCCTAAAATTTTGATTCTGGTTTTGATTTCTGTTTTGAGGAGCTATTTGGTTTTGACTTGCTTGAGCTCTCTCAAGTATGCTCACCTTTTTCATCATCTCCTCCATCATTCTTTCCATATTTGAGCTAGATGTGGAAGGTGTAGATTCCTCTCTAAAGGAAATTCTCTTCTCGTTTTTCATTCTTGCTCTTTTCTCCATTAAGTTAACTTCCACAGCAAGAACCCCTTTTTGCATATCTTCAAGGGTTAAAGGATCCCTCTCTCTCAGCTGATAGGACATTTCAGGATCAAATCCTTAGGAAACTTGTTTAAAGCTGAGCCTTGTGGAGGTTTTAGGTCTGGGGGAAGGGCATTGTACACGTTATTAATCTAGTGCAATAGGCTTGTACACTTTCCCCAGCGTTTCTTTGGAGATTTTTATAGTCAGAAAGTATTTGAAGAGGGTTTTTCCTTACTTCCCATTTGTTTAAGAATGTCTGATGGAATTCTTGGATATCATTAATACTATGAGGGGCTAATCCTTTGAACCATTTTCTTACTTCTTCCCCTAAAATTTGAGCAAATAATCTAAGTTTGACAGTTTCATCATCAATTTCATTTCTATCAAAGTAGTCATTCATATTATCCACATGTTTTCAAGCAGTAGTGGCATTACTGGCATCATATAACGGTATTTTGGACTGATAGTCCTATGGAAGATTGACTAAGGGCAAAGGAAGGACTAAGGGAGCATACCATGTTGCCATGATAGGAGGTGGAGGTGGATTTACAAGAGGTGGATTAACAAGAGGGAAAGTGGGTTGGAGTGGAGTGGTTTGGATAGTGGATCTATGCAGAATAGATGTGGATGTTCCAGCAATATATTGTTGAGCTGATCTTGGATGAGAGACACCTAAATTGTGAAGGAAATGTAAATCTGGTGGTGTTGTTTCTCTACTACCAGGATGTTCACTTGTTTCTGGAGATGAAAGTGAAGACTCTGAATCTAGCTGATCTAAATCATCAAGTGACCTAGTTCTAAATGGATTTCTTAAGTCAACTTGAGATTGTTGTAGAGCTGCAAGGTTTTTAGGAACAAAATTAGCTATCAAGGGTGATCTAAAAATAGTCAAAAATTTTACCTTAGGAGACTTCCTAACAATTATTTCAGGGTTATCAACTCTCTCAGGTGGGTTAGGGTCAGGGTAGGCTCTACTATGAAACTTTCTAGGAGTCAATATGCTATGTTTTTCAGACCCAAGTAAACAAGAAAAGTTTAACCAAATATGATAATATTTAAGAGGCTAATTGATCTTTAAACAGGAAAACTTTAATCCTAAAGTCTTCTTACTGAGTTTATATGATGTAATGATGATAATGGGTCTTCCCAATAGAGTCTTAAGGTCTGTTTAGGATTATGGAGTCACCAGGTGGAAATTTTAGCTCTTTTGGAGGTAAAAGGTTTTCTAGTCCACCACCATGTTTATTTGAATGCCAATCTGAAATATTTTTGGGTTTTCTGAGTTTATTTCAGTCCTATGGGTTCTAAGAGTGTCCTAAATCTATTTCAACACTTAGCTACAGTGATGAGACAAAGACAGTCTGCTCTTATGGCTAAGCTAGCTGATCCTTCAAGGTTTGATAAGATCTTATGAGAATCCTAAGGTTTCCTTAGTTTGTTACTGATTTCAAACAATTTTTATCATGATTACCATTAGTTTGGTAGTGCTTTAAGAGGGCTACTTTTACTCACTGCACAATTTTGTTGAATCAAGGGCTTTCTGAGGTCTTAAAGGTATCTTAAACTATCATTTAACTCAGAAAACTCCCCAGCGGAGTCGCCAGAAATGTTAGCTCCCTGTAATTTGCAAGATTGGCAAATACAAACTGCAGAGAGAACACTTGGACCACTTTGGGATTCTAGGATCTAGCCCTCCTGAATCTATAGAGGGATCTCTCTATAAGTGCAAAGATTGATTTATCTTTAAGGCTTTTTTCTGTGATATTAGGCTAGTTATTAAGAGCAATGGTTTTGTTTGTTTTTTGATGGTTGAGCATGATTTTTAGTTGAGTGGAAAATCCTAAAATGAAAGAGTTTCAAAGGTATGAAGTTACAAGCAATCTAAACAAGCTTTGGCTGATAGGACATATATAACGCTAGTTTTTAGTCCATTGGGCTATGGAGTCATAAAAGGGTTTAATTGTGCAACAATTTCAAGAGTGGTCCAAAGGGCAAGTCATATATATCACAAGATATTTTAGATAAAATGATGGAATGGAACAATAAAAGTGTTGAAGGGGTGGAAACAGACAATAATTTCAACTAGGATTTATCAATTTGTCCAAACAAGAAAAGCCTTTTAAGTAACTGTTTAAAACCAACCAGAGGACAGGGTTAACCATAGAATTCTTTGGACAAGTTCGCATTAAAGCTAACTCAATAGAAAAACAATCCAGTAATCCACATAATTACTTTCAAAATGGATGAAAACAAATAAGATAAACAAAGTGCAGCCTAAGATCAGATAAGATGCTTTTAAATCTAAACTGCTTTCAGCATACTCTTAGGGAAACTTTCAAAATAACCTTTGGAGAAAGAAGCTAGAAAACAGGGAACACCATCACTTTTCTAGTCTATTTTTACTGAGCATATAATGAAAATAACATTCAATAACAATGTTTAAAGTAAACAGTAGGACGAGGGAATGCCAAAATTCCTAACTTCTTGAACTGTATTGAATCATTCTTAAATACACAATTTGGAGGAAAACATTGAGATAAAGCTTTTCAGTCAGAGAATGGTACTGTAAACAATAAATCCTAACTCTATGCTTACTATTCTTTATCAGAGAATAATGGAAAAAATGGCATACATGAAAGGAAAAACAATAACATAGAAAGAAGCACTTCACCAGTGATATAGACCAGGATCCCAAGAATCAGCTTGTATATTGATGTCAATCCAGTTACATTCTTCAAGTCCAATGTTTCAGTTCAGAAATAATCTTCACTTCTCAACCTAACTTATTTGATCACAAACAAAGCTTCAAGAGCCTCTGAATACAATTTACATATAGAAAGTTTCGAGCACAAGTATATTTCAAAGTTCTGCAACCAACCCTTTACAATGAGCTCCTCAAGAAGATTTTATAGGAAAATGAGGAGGTCGGAGAGAGAAAAGATCTATTTGTTCAATTAATACAATTAATGCTTCTTGGCCCTTTGAGGGGCTCAATGGAGAAGTTTACAAATATTTCTCTGTATTAATTGGCTTTACATTAAGTGTTAAGCTCGCTGGGGAGATTTTGTTGACTTTAAGGTTCTGTGTCATCTTTATAATAACTCTGTTGATATTTTGCAATAAGTTCCTTTGGCTTGAAATAACTGTTCAGCTACATGGAGGCAAATATCTTTTGTCCCGGCAATAACTCGGCCTCTTGTGAATGCTTTGAGGCTACAGGTGGCTTTTGGCAGCTGAGAGGATTCAATTAGCCTCTGATGTGGTAGTGGAGGCTCTCTTAGACTGATAGATCTGCTTGTCTTTCTTTAAACACTATTAATTTGCTTTAAATCTGTGTTTTAGGCATAATCAGGCCTAAATTCTGTCTTCTACTCTTCAAACTATGTTTAATTTAGTCGATTAGGCTTTTAATTTATGATTTTAGCTGTAATCCCTCAAACTGTGTAAACCATATTTAATTCTTTATCTCTGCTGTGGACGGATCCTTTAACACTGATACTCTCTGTTTAATTTAATTTTGTTGTGTCTTGTTGACGTGCAGATGTTTACAAGGGATTTTACAATATTTCCAGCGTTCATGAGACACCAGCAAATGCTGATGGAAATCCCCGTGGAACAATCCCTTTAATGAATAAAGGCCTGGGGGATCGTCATCCCCGACCTTCAACTTTCTTTAAAATCAATTGAACACTTTTAAAACCTACATAAACCAAGAAAAAGTTATGAAATCCTGCATATTTGGGCTTAACTGCTTTGGAGGCTTAGGTTTAGAGCATGGTCATTGGATGAAAGCATCCAACAGCGGAGATCACACGCTGAGGTTCAAATGAAGGCGGTCGATGAAATGGTGGGGAGATTTAACTTAGGGCCGTTGATATGCAGAGATCAACGGTCGAGATTAATCTTGAATATATAATGCGGAGGGGGCCACACTATAGTGAAATGAGAGAAATTGCAAAGGAAATAGGTTTAAAACCTTTGGCGGAGGAAATATGCGTTGGAAGGAAATTCAGGGTTTCCAGATGATCCTTAGCCGTTGGATCAGATTAGCCCAAGGGGATCAACGGCGGAGGTTGATCTACGAAGTCCCTTCGAAGATGGCGGAGGGCGATAATGTAATGGCCAGATTGAATGTTAGTCATTGATCTGCAGAGATCAATGGCAGGGAATAAACGTGATGAAACACAGTGTAATTGGGAAGAGTGGTTTCAACTCAAGGAACCAGCGGTATCGCGCAGCAAAAAGGCAGATAAGCGATATTCACTTTTCAAACGCGATATGCATCATAGGCCGACATGTGGAATTTCAATACCGCCTATATCATGTGATTTTTAGGAATTATCATTCAGGCTTAAAGTTACACGAAAATGCGCGTCAGCCGTCAGATCTGAGGTCTTAGATCGGACGGCTGTGAGAGAGCGCAATATCAGCAAGATGTGCGAGCAGAACGAGGTGGGGACAGGAGAAGGTGGTTTCAATCTGAGCTGTCAGATCAAGAAATGAATGACAGAGATTAAATCTGGAGGAAGGCAGGACCCAAAGGAGTTGGGTCTGTCGCGATGAATCTGGACCGTTGGATCAAGGAATGAATGGTCCAGATCAAATCTCGAGGTCAAAAGAATACAAAATAAGGCGAAGGAAAAGGTTAGTATGGGTCATTGACCTGTAGAGATCAACGGCTGAGATTGGCCAAAAAAACATTACACGGAGGATTTCATGAATTTTAACCAAGGTGGCGAGGAAAGATCTGGACTGTCGGATCTTATTACAGGGATGGCCCAGATGCAATCGGAGCTTTGCGATTGGAGGAGGCAAGGGGTCAGTGATGCCGATGCGATTAGATGTGGACCGTTGATCTGAGGGCCAGATCAATGGTGGAAAATGAGTCGGAGGAGGTCACAGGCTGAGGGAAAGGCCTAGGGATGGAGCGATAAGGGCCATCGGATGAGATCTAGTGGGTAGATCCAATGGTTGAGGATCCATCGGGAGAGGCCAATCAGAGGGGGAAAATAAAATACTACAACGTGCCCAATGGAAATCTCCAATGCGACATTCCGAAGGCCATTGATTTGCTTAAGATCAACGGTTGGGAAGGGCTCTGACCAATGAACGGCAGGTCATGTTTAAAACATAAAAAACATATTTTTTATGAAATACAAAGGAACAAATGCGTCGGGGAAGGTTTTATTTAAGGTTTAGCCCCCGATTGCGACGCCTTTAGATATATGAAAAAGATAAAGGGACCGGGGTTTATATACAAAAGGGCCAATCGGCATCGAAAATTTTTGTTAAAACAAACAAACGTGCCCATCGAAAATTTCCGATGCGAGGCTGCGCAAACTGTTTGATTGTTTCAAATCAACAGCTGGGAATCGTTTAATCAATGAACCGGCGGGTTTCCTTTATAACATAGAAAAATGGGTTTTTATGAATTTGCAAAGGAAAAATGCATCGGGGAAGGGTTCATTAATGTTTTCAGCGCCCAATTGCGGGCTTTAGGTTTTATAAAGAAAGCAAAGGCTTGGGGCTTATAATCAAAGGAGCCAATTGGCATCGGGGGTTTTATAAAACAAAAGACTTACGCCCATCACAAATGCCCCGATGCGATAAGTGCTTTTGGACTTAGCGCTTGGTTCCAACGCTTGGGTATGTGGTGGGGAAGTGGTTTATGGTTCATCCCAAAGGGGCTTAGGTGCATAATGCCAAAAAGGCTCATTTTTATGATTTTTTTCAAGGTTTTTCAATGGATATGGGGGTTTCGGTAAGGTCTAAAAATGAGTTTTAAACCTTATAACATGGATTTTAATGAAGGGAAAATGGAAATGAGGGAAAACAGAGGAAATTGATGTGGAAAAAGGGGATAAAATGGAGGTTAATAATGAGTGGAAGGAGGGGTAAAATGAGGGGAAAAATGGGGATTTTTGCAGCAGTCTTGTCTTCATGAAAACAACATATTTTTAGAATTAAGAGGGAAACAGCAGTGACGATTAATCAAAGGATAAGATGTCTTCATAAGACTTCAAGAATTAACAATTTTGCAAAAAAACTTGTTTCTTGAAGGCTTCAAAAATGATTTAGCCACCATTTTATATGACAAATTTTATAGGTGGCTAACATTGGGAAAGAAGGGTTAATTTGATGATGTGGATTAGGTTCTTGTTGGTCGACTCAGCTAACCCATTTCTTTGAGGGTAATAGTTGGCGGAATTTTTAAGTACGATACCATTTTCTAGAGAAAAATCATATAAAATGAACGATGAAAAATATGTTGCATTATCAAAAACAAGGGAGGTTGGAACGCCAAACCTGATCATGATGCATTGGGTGATGAAGGCTATTACCTCTTGATCATTGACTTGACGTAATGGTACCGCTTCAACCCACCTTGTGAAGTAATCCATGTCAATGAGGATGTATATGTGTTGTTTGGACGAGTGTGGTATGATTTCTCCAATCACATCTAGCCCCCATTGTTGAAACGGTTCTTCTACTACGACAGATTGCAACGGGATAAAGGCAGTATTACTCTATTTGTGAACTTTTGGCACTGTTGGCATTTCCAAACATACGCATGTGCGTCTTTAAACAAAGTAGGCCAATAGAAACCGGCACGCATGATCTTGTGAGCAGTGGTGTCCCCTGCATAATTCCCCCCCGCGGGACCATCATGAAGTTTTGACAATACTTTCTATGCCTCATCCCATTCCAAACACCGTAGCAAGATACTGCCATGATGTTTGTGAAACAACTTATCCTGCACTAGCTGGTACGATACGGATTTCAATCTCAATGCACGCTTCTACTTGGTAGTCAAAGCGGGGCCCATGGTTTCATATTTTAGGTATTGCAGGAGATCTACGTACCAAGAGGATGTGTCCTATGGGATTGCTCTGTCAGTTTGATACATATCGATCTCGTGTTCCCAGTCTTCTTCCTCGCTGCCCCATGATTCTACTGCTTTTGTGGCCATGCGGCACAATCCTTGACCCTTAACTCTGTGTACTGGCTTGAATTCCATGTCATATTCTTGAAGGCATGTCATCTAGCTGCCTTGTCACTCACCTAGCTCCTGTTGTATGAATAGTGAGCGAACAGCTAGGTGAGGCATGAAGACCATGACATGATTCTTCAAGATGTACAACCTGAAATGTTTAACTGCCTTGTAAACCGCGTAAGTTTGCTTGTCAATATCAGGATAATTCAGCTCGAAGCCTTGTAATCCAATGCTCATAAATGATATAGGCCACTCGTTGTTGCTGTCATCTTTCTGAGTGAGGACGGTGGCCAAAGACGAATCTGAGGCAAAGGTATAAAGGATAAAGCCTTTGCTGAAATTTGGACTATATAGAATGGGTGCTTCTGCGATGGCTCGCTTAATGTTGTCGAACGCCTCTTTCTCGGGGGGATTCCATTTAAAATTAGCGTTCTTCTTAATCATGCCTTATAATGGTTTCACGATCTAGGCGAAATCTAATATAAACTTTTGGACAAAGTTGATTTTTCAAAGAAAGGACTGCATCGCTTTCTTCCCGCTCAGGGGCATTATTTGAGCTATGATTTTTGCACGTTCCAGATCCACCACTATGCTGCCTCGAGTTATTATGTGTCCCAACAAGTTTCCTTTAGCGACGGCGAACACGCTTTTCTTTGGGTTCAGTGAGATCCCGTACTTCCAAAACCTTTCAAAAAATTTCTTGGGGTGGTATATGTGGTCAGATCCGTGCTTTGAGAACACAGTGACGTCATCAAGGTATACTACCACGCTTTTCCCAATGAATCCTCTAAAGGCGATGTCCATAGCTCTTTGGAAAGTGGCGCCAGCGTTAATCAGCCCAAAGGGCATGCGTCTGAAAGCAAATGTTCCCCACTTAGTTATGAATGTGGTTTTGAGCCGATCGGGCTCAACCACTAATACTGGATTATACCCTGAAAACCCATCCAACAGAGAGAACATTTCTGACCCTAATACAGCTTGAAGGATTTGCTCCATAGGAGGAACCGGATAGTTGTCTTTGTCAGAATCTCTGTTCAAATTTCTGAAGTCTGCGCACAAACGGATTTCCCCATATTTCTTGCGAACAGGGACCAAGTTGGACACCCAGGTCAAATGTCTAACTTTGAAAATTATTCGTGCATCCAAGAGCTTCTTTAGTTCCTTTTGGATCATTGGTTCAAGAGCTAGGTGTACTTTTCACAGTTTTTGTTGGAACGACTTCACTCCTTCCTTGATGGGTATGACATGTTGGATGATCCTCGTAACATAAGTCTACAGATCGTCATACGTCTAGGCAAACACATCTTGGTATTTATTAAATAACCTAGTGAATGCTTGTTTCTCCTGAGGGGTGAATTCACCACCTAAATTTACAAGCCTAGGATCCTTGTTTGTCCCAAGGTTAATTTGCTAGTGTACTAACGTGGAACTTTGCACCTTCGTATTTGGGGGCCCTCAGAAATGGTTCTGTAATTCAAACAATATTTCGAGTGACACAACCCCTTTGGGTATGGGATTTTATTTCCGATTTTTTAGTTCCTCTTGCAAAGCTTGATCATGGTCCTCTTCTTCCATAACTACATCTTTGAATATATCTGTGTTGAGCATGAAATCCAATACCTATTGGTCATCATTAAAAACTCGTAAATTAGTAACATTGTCTGGTATGGATGGCTTGTATATAACTTCAATAGAAAGCCCATCTCTAAGTGTGGTGAACCTAGCGGCAACATTGGAAAGTGTATCGACTGTTGCATTATGCATTCTAAGTATAGATTTAATATCAAAAGCATCAAAAGCTGAAATTAGATGCAATACCTCTTGTTGGTAACCTTTCAGATGGGGAGACAAGCAATGGATGGTGTTGCGTACCTGATGAGTGATAATTTCGGAATCTCCAATTACCTTCAAACAATGGACTTTTAGATCTATGACCTTTTGGAGTCCCAGTATCAGCACCTCATACTCAGCTGTATTATTGGTGCATTGAAAGTCTAATTGGCAGGAAATTATAAATTTGTTCTTCTGTGGGTCTAGCAGGATGCAGCCTGCGCCAACCCCGTCTTAGGTTTTGGAGCTGTCATAGTATAAGGTCCAAGTTTCATCTTCAAATTGGATAAGGCGATCCATACCAATTGAAGATGTGCTAGGGGCAGTAGTTTCTAAAGAGTCTCGATCGAATGGGAGGGATTTTTCAGCAACCAGCAGCAGTTCAGACTGAATGTCTTGCGTGATCGGGGATTGGCAAGTCTGATAACAACCAAAGATGGACTCTAAAAAACAAATGCCGAGCTCTTCTTGCGTGAAACTGACTGGTTCATTAGTTGCATCAAGGTCAGTCACAATGTGTTTCATGTATGGTTCACTCTCGATCTGTATTTCGTTGTTCTTGCCTTTGTATGGGAGCCAAAGGTGGGACCAATCAGTGGCGAAGTACCCCTAGAGCTTGTTGGACCAATCTATGCTCAACAAAATTCCATAGGCTTCGGGGATATCGACGATTACTATGTCGATGCACTGATGCACTCTGGAGTCAGAGGATAAGAGTATAATAACGTTGTTTAGTTCACCCACTGTGGGGACTTGAGATCTGTCGAGCTGGATGATTCTGGCATCGCTTTTATCAGGGCAGATGTTTAAATTCTTGCACATGGATAAGGGCATAAAATTCGTGGATGCACCAGAATTGACGAGGCAGTTGTGGACATTGAAGTAAAAAATCTTGACGGAGAGGAGGAAAGGAGGCGTGGTTCCCTTGGAGTTTGTGTTCACGTCATTCACGATGGATTGGGGACTAGCAGAAGTTTGAGCAGACGTGATGCTTACAAGTTTGGTCGCCAGTAGATTAGAAAAGGTCTTAATAATGAGATCTCGTTGGTTAGCAATGCGAGTGAGCTCGTAGAGAGAGATATTGGCCCTAGTATTCTTCATGTCCTCGATAATGTTATACCCAAAATATTTGGGTGAGGCAGGCTCGGTGATGATCTTAGGGGAAAATAATGAATATTTAGCCTTGGGGCCTTCTCGGGGAGTGGTTGGACTAAGTTTTCCAGGAGTTTTGTCTTGGTTTTCGACGTTCAGGGGCAGGATTTTTCTTAAGAAGGCTTTTCTTTTCTCTTCGAAATACTGCTCAGGCACCGGGCCTTTGCTCCTCAAGCCATAGTTTCGAGGGGTTTTAGATTTAGGTTCGTCAACTAGGTTTATCCCGGAGGTGGGAAGGGGAGACTCTCCACGTATGACCTCGAAAGCAAGGACAACGAAGCCCATATCTTCATCTGGGGGGGGGGGGATTTCCTCGCTGTCTGAAATAGCCTCCTCCTCCATATCCTCGGGGGTTTGATCTTCTAGAAGTTGGTTCACCACTGCGGTCATGCTATTAATCCACTAGGGACAAGTATTCTCTAAGTGAGAGGCTTGATGAAAAAAACAAAAATTGTCCTTGTCGATTTCCTCAACACTAAGCCCAGCACTCGAGCTGGACAGGGGCCAATTCATGATAGGGTTATTCTTTCTGAAGAAAGGTTTCTGCATTTTAGCAGCTGGGGCAGAATCATTGTTTTTCCTTTTCAGGTCGGAGACTTCGTTGGTTAGCAACTTGAGGGATTTTGTAATACTTTCAAAATCAAAGGGGTCCTTATCTTTGTCTCCAGTTTTATGGTCGGAGGATTGGGTTCTCTTCGTGGTTGTTTTTTGATCATCCCACCCTTCGTGTTCAATGGCACCTATGGACAACATGTCCTTTTCGACAACAAGGGCGGTAGTGTAATTGGCTGCCAAGGTAACTCTGACTTCGTGTTTCACGAACACAGCAATATCCCGTGGGAGAGCTCTGGTGTAGTAGTAAATGGTAATGGAATCATCTAAGGCCATGTTTGGAGGGAACTTATTCAATATAGTGGTGAAACGTTGATTGAAATCCTTTACCTTCTCCTTCTTCTGAAATTTTCAGCGTGCTGAGCTCTGTCAGGAGCATAGAGGGGGTTTTATCTTTTGAGAATTTTTGCAGGAAGGTACGGCGAAAGTGTGCCCACAACAGGATAGAAGCAACAGGGAGCGACTAATACCATGTTTCAGCCTTATTTTCAAGAGTATGAGGAAAAAGTTGGCATGCTACGTTGTCATATTGCACTCCCATCATCTGTAAATATAGGTAGAAGTTACTGATGTGGTCTTCGGCCAAAGTACCTTTCTCGAGGTTGAACTTAGGGAGATGTTTTTCAGGGTGTCGGGGCATGTCATGGAGGGGACCTTGGATACCTAAGGGGGACTGAGCTATCCAAGCTAAAGGTTGTGCACGTCTGGCCCGCTGGTGGCATGGTATGTATACATGTCCCCTCTCACTTTCGGATTCACTACCCATGCCAGACCTGGAGGTGTGTCGCCCTCATGGCGGGACTGCATGTCTTGGTTTTCTCCACGGTTTCTTGTATTTCTGAGGTTTCTCCAGTTGTAAAGAAAAGGAAACATGTTCTGGTTTTGGTGGGGTGGGGGTGGTCAGCATTTCGGCCTCGCCCATGGCCTCGACCTCCCCTACCTCTATTACCTTAGCCTCTCCTGGCTCCTTCCCCATGTGGGTCGTTGGATTGCATGTTATCATGCAAAGTATGGTCAGGTTGGGGGCCGGTGTTGGGTTGAGGTTCAGCGATTTCAGGGCTGTCTTCTTCCCCCTCCCTAGGGCTATCTGGTGGGGCTTCAGAATTTCGCTCAACTGCGTCTACATAATCTTCGATCATAAGACCCACAAGATGAGGAAGGGGGTTGACAAGGGTTCCTTGGCACGTATGATTAGCTGCAGGAGTTCTAGGATTTGCTAAGGAAATAGTGACCGGGGCCTGCTATAAGCCCTTGACAAGTTTGTGGGCGATAGGGCGCAGGGCCCTTAGCTAGGCTAAAGTAACCTCATATAAAGGGGGTTCCTCCTCCTATATTTCTCCAAAGGGGGAGGGCCGGTATTTTCACATACGGTATCCCCTTGGGGATTTTGTAACGGGATGTTACTTGTGTGCTGGGAGGCTGCCATTCAAGCCCTCCTTCTAGCGCCAAATCTGTTGACGAGAAAATTTGTCCGGCCAATAGTAGGGGATCACCCTGGTAAAAAGTCCCAATTAGACTCTGAACTGTTTGTGATAGGGATCCCGTCTAGGGTGTGGGTCCGGCTACCGCTGAATACTCCTTCTCCTGGACACAAATGAGCCCTGCAGAGTTATATGCATTCAGTTATCGAATGATACAAGACAAAATATCGATGATTGTCAACAAGCATAAATACTACAAATAGCAAGATAAAAAGGAAACACACAGCTGAAGAAGATGCTGTTAGCAGCATATCATTAAGGTCGTGTTTGTAAAAGTTGTTCAAACCATAGAAGAAACAGTTATGCTTGGCAAGAACAACTTATGCGTATTTGGGCGTTTTCGTGAATAAGATAGATGTCAGTAATAAAGTTACAAACATCTCCTATGTAAACAACATACCATTATTAACACATTCAGTGAGCTGGAATTCATAAAGAGTATAAGCAGAAAACACAAATCAATTAATCATAATATATCAGACATATACAAAAAAAATACTCATAGTATTGACACATTGATTCTCATCAGATCCAATAGTGGATTTAAGACAAATACTTGTATTCATTCATAAGGGGGTTGTTCAATGCTTTACAACTCTCTCCTCTCATTTGGAGTCCAAAAAAAATATCCTTGTACAAGTCCCTGAAGGGAGTATATATAAGACAAAAGTGACCCTTGGGTGTCTCGACTCTTCGCCTTCCCGCCTGTTGGTATGCTTTGCGACTTGGATGGAAGGCGTGACCTGTGACCTGATGGAGGATGTGACCTGCGACCTGATCGTGTAAGATGCGACCTGCGACCCTTCCTGTAGGTTGTACCTTGCGATATTATCATGGGAGCGTGTGTGTGATTATGAGGTCGGGAACATCTACTTGTTGTTCTTTGAGGAAATTTTTTTATGCACGATAATCAGCAGCAACTGGGGAGATCAGAGGAGTATCTTCCCCTAACCTGTGCAGGTATTATAGGGCATTCAAGATCAGATTTTCTCTCTTGATTGTGACCTGGTTGGATAAGGAAGCTAATTTGGTGTAAATCCAAACTGGCGTCACGATGAACTTAACCAAGTTCTCCTACGATGCCGAAAGATCAGGTGTTGCGACGACTTTTCTAATAGGTTGCAGGAATGCCTGAATTTCCTAATTTACCTGTTCCCATGTCTTGTCTTCACCCAATGTACTTAGAGAATGAATATGGTGCAGATCAGCCATCGATTCAATGTTGCTAATCAAATTCTCATAGGCGGTCATCACCTTCTCTAGGTCTTTGAATAACTTCTCCTTGGATTGCACCTTTATGCGAATTTGGACCTTGTTGTTCTGAGTGTGAATCCAATCTTTCTTGGGAAAATTTTCTGGAGCTGGTGGATATATTTTTGTCCATTCTATTATTCTATCCAAGGTGGTGGAGGACTCTTTCAGTTGCTCATTTCTCTTCTTATTTTCCGCTTGAGCTCTCAGTAAAGGTGCGACTGTTTGCTTTATGGTGAACATTTCCTTGTATACCTGCCTCATGGTGGCTTCCACAGTCACCAACTCTCTTTGGACGGTGAGCAGTACTTCGTTAATAACGGTGTTTTTATTTTGGAGCTATTGGATTTCTTCCATTAGTGCTTTCTTTTCTTGCTCCGACCTAGCTTCCCTTTGTTCGGAGTCTTGTAATCTATTTTGCAGGGAGAGGATTTACCTACTCATCCATCTCACATTTTCTTATGTGGCTACAGAAAAAGTAGTGTCGGCTGATGCTATCATCACTGGATTGGTCCTAGTGTCCAAGACTATATCCTTTTCTGTCGTGGTTGTGAATGGCGCAGCAGGGTTCTGTGCTAGGCATCTCCTCTTTTCCTGCCTGATTTTGAAAGTGAACTGATCATAAGTGAGTCTCGTCAGATTGAACACTTCCTCCTCCTATCCTTCAGAGGTACCTGGTTCTGAGAGTGAAAAAAGTGTGTTGATTGCGGGCACTTCAATGGGTGGCAGCTCTGTCTGTACCCCTGTTACTGGAGGAGGTGTCTCGGTGTCTTTGGAAGAATTATCTTTCGATCTTCGATCCTCTTCCCCTTTTTCCTTCTGTTCTTCTTCTTCTTTCAATAACCGCTTCGCCTCTGCCTTATCCTGCTCTTCCTTTTGTCTGCGCTCAGCTTCTGATTTTGTTTCCTCTTCTTCCTTCCTTTTGCATTAAGTTTCTGCTTTTGTTTCCTCTTCTTCCTTCCTTTTGTGTTCAGCCTCCACCTGATCTAATTCTTTCTTGAGCTGCCGCTCAGCTTCTACTTTCACCTCCTGCTCTTCCTTTCTTTTGTGGGCATCCTCCACCTATTTCTTTCTCTGCTCTGCCTTCAGGTGTTTCTTACATTTATCTTCATCCTCTTTTGCTTTCTTTTCAGCTTCTCGCTGAGCTTTTTCTTCCTTTTCTTTATGTTGGGCGGAAGAGCTATGGCCTGTGTTAGTTCGGGGCTTCTTGGCCTAGGAATATGAGGCTCCTCCCAATTCGTGGATTCTCTCCTCCAGATTTTGATCATCTTCGTCCTCCTGATCGGTAAATGCTTCCGGGGTGCGTTCCCTATCCTTTTTGTACCAATTTCTTACCCTATCTTCAGCTGGGCGTTCAGTATGTTGGTAGCTCCATTTTAACTTGGCCCGTTTGCAATGAGCAGGGACTATCCTCTCAGCATCGTATGTTCGGTAATCTAAAGGTGCCAGGAAGAATCCTCTGATTTGCTCAGATTCCACCTCCACCTCTCTGAAATCCTTGACTGTATAAGCACCAATGGTGAGCGGAAGTGTGGGCCATGGCTTATTCTTACCTTTAATAAGGACCTTCGAGAAGCCTGAAGTCATCTGATAACATACTTCCTGAAATAACATCCTATCAGTGACGAATCGGGGCAGAGAATGGGGAGTCTTGAATGAACCGAAGACTCGGATGAAGGTGCCTTCTGCAAATGGAAACCAATGTGCTACCTTGACTATCATTTCCATGGCTCGCCAGGACATGCATGGGGTATCCTGAACGAACAATTTCCTGTAGAGTGCAGGGATGAAATTGTGTGCGATTGGCTCTATATTCTGCTAATATTTGGAGCCCCAGAATACCTACAACTCCTTGTGAATTGGGCGTGCTCACTCTTGATCCCAGTTGTGAGCCCATCCCTCAAAGTGGCACCTGGAACAAACTGAATCCAATAGATAGGAGGCCATGTAAAATTCAGATGAGTATCCCTCCTCGGGTGCTAGTGCTGCAGATATGTTGGTTTTGAGGGCCGCTATTAATAAGTTGGCCCAATTGAAACGGGTGCCATATACGGTAACAAAGTGCATCAGGGATACCCAAGAACAGTTGAAAGTGGTGGAATCGGGACGACCATACATTCTACAAAGCATAGTTGCTACGAGCTTATAGACCTTTCTGAGGCCTGCTACTTGATACTCCTGGTCCTTCTTGACTTTGAACTTCTCCGGTTCTTCCCACCATCCTCTCAGGGTATCTGCTATGGGAACCGCATGGGTAGTGGCCCATTCCTCTGTGAACGTCTGTTCCCACTCTGGAAGTGCGTAATAGTACTCCGCATCCTGGCCTTTTATATTTTCAAAATCTTTCCCCTCGTGATCTCGAATCACCCACACCCTGGGGTCGATATTTTGTATGATACATTTAATAATTTCGGCGCATGGGAAGATAGATGGGTGGGCCCCTGCGTAGTGAATCTTTGACCTCTTAACTTGCACATATACTTGCCAGTCTGGGAGGTCCTCTGGGAACTCAGGTTGTGCGAACTCTTGGTATAATTGATACCAACTCATGCTTTCTCCTCTGTTGAATACACATGTGGTGTCCCCATAGATAGGGGGAGGAGACATAAGTACTTCACTTTCTGTGATCTCTATCTCTGGGCTCTTGTTTTTCCTGCGAACCACCGGGGGACCCATGTCACTAGAGGCTGAAGAGACGGAGACGCACTCTAACTCTGCTTCAAGGTTCCCTAGCATATTCATAAAACAGTCCCAGGATAAGACAGATGCCATAATGAATGCTCAATATTGCTTTTAAATTTGCCCAACTAAGGTCAAGGAAGGGGGGAAACTGCGACTTAGCGACCCATTGCCTAGGTCGCCAGGTCACGCTGGCTTAAAAATTCGGAGGAAAGCGACCCTGCGACCTGGTGACTTGCGACTAGGTCGCGGGGTCGCACTGGTCTAAGAATTCATGAAGATGTGACCTTTCAACTTGCGACTGGGTAGCTGGGTCGCTGAGTCACAAGGTCCAAAAAGTTTAGTTTTGAGTGAGGTGCGACTTAGCGACCAGGGACCGAGTTCGCTAGGTCGCGGGGGTCGCAAGGTCGCGGGGTCGGAGGTCGCGCTAGAATTCGACGGTGGCGCGGTCTTTTGCTTAAATTTTAACTTAAATAAATAAAGGGAGATAGTGATGAAAAACCACGAATTGAAGATTAAGTGGTAATTAGAGGAAGAGACAGACACAGGGGAGGCTGGTTGGCTTCATCTACAAGTCTGCATAAGAATAGCAGGGTTTGGAGGTTTAGATAAGAATCAGGTTCAAAGAGGATCTGAAATTGAGGATAGCTGGTGGCTTAAAAAGGGCTAGATAAGGGGAAAGGGGAAACAAATAGAAAAACTGGAAACATCAGGAGGATTAGGAAACTTACCTGAGAAAATCGCGCTCCAGTTGGCTTGTCAGAAGCGTTTTTTTCTCTCCGTCGCGTGAGTGAAATGTGACCTATGTGACCTTTCTATTTATAAAGGGGTCGCGCGTGTGGGCAATAAATAAGGTCGCTGGGTCGCAAATAGTCTGCGTTGATTATATGTGCGACCTCGTGACCTTGCGACCTTGCGACCCGGGGATCGTGGGGTCGCTAGGTCACAATTGTTTAAATTTGGATGCGATGCGTGACCTAGTGACTTGGCGACCTGATAGGTCGCAAGGTCATTAGGTCGCTGATTGATGACCATGACCTATTTGGCGACTTAGCGACCTAAGTCTTTTGAAAAGACTTGAACTTAAGGTTTTGACTTCGCTTTTCAATGCTTGGGGGCTCAAAAAAATTTAGAGGGTGTTGTAGCGGCTACAACAACACTAAAAAAATTACAGGAGGAAAATTTCATTCAGTTTCACTTGGTTGGTTGTATGGTATTTAATGAGAATATGTTTCCAAGAGTTTTCTTCACAGCTCCAAATATTCATAATGATGCAAATCTGACCATAACTATAATCCATGATGTGGTTACTCATTGGTCTTGTATTCTTCCTAAAGTTCTATATGTACAATTAGACAACACAAGTCATGAAAAAAAAATTCAAGTTCCTTTTGGGTATCTAAACATGCTCATTGAATTGGGAATTTTTAAAAAGATAAAGGTTGGTTTCCTTCTTGTTGGGCATACTCATGATCATATTGATCAAATGTTCAGTTGTTTTTCAGTAACATTGAGGAGGAAAGGTGTTGGGAGCCTGCCATCATTAATTGAATGTATTAATAAATCGTACATTCCAGAGCCTATTTTTCAGGTGTTGGAAGAAACTATTTACATGCGAAGGTTTATTTGGGATCGCATGGTGAGGAGAAATGCATTGAACAACTTAACGACATTAGCTTCCAGCATCAATTTCGTATCAAAAAAATTGATGGGATAGCACTTATATGGGGCAAGAAGTATTCAACTATTGCATAATGGGGGCCATCATCAGGCTTAGCATTTTTGAAGTTCATTCCAGAGCGTCCAATATTTTCATCAAAGATATTGTTATTACAGTCAGTTGCTGAACTCCATAATGCACAAAGGAATAAGAGAGACATAAATTATTCTGAATGTCTGGATGAAATTAAAAGATGTATTAGAGATACATATGAGTACATTGATGTTGTTGATTCAGTTTGGTGGGAGTCTTTTTTTAGGAATCAAAGTGATATGATTTCAAGATCAATAAATGAGGATACGCCTTTGAAGGCTCCGTTTATTTTTCCACAAAATTTTCCAAATGAACATGAGGAAACACACATTGTTGAACAAACACAGTCTCAAGCTATTATTAATTCTCCACAGTTAGAGGAAAGAGAAATCTATATTGATTCTAGAAGATCACGTGCACAACGTGAA
This sequence comes from Pinus albicaulis, assembly GCA_034641835.2. Taxonomy (NCBI): domain Eukaryota; kingdom Viridiplantae; phylum Streptophyta; class Pinopsida; order Pinales; family Pinaceae; genus Pinus; species Pinus albicaulis. The sequence continues at coordinate 540,869,768 of CM076575.1, read as the reverse complement.
GCCATAGAAGACCTTTACAGGGGTTCTGTGTAGGATGTTAAGGAGGGTTGCATGATAGCAGTGTTAGCAGATGAAGATCCACTTGGCTATCCATTCTGGATTTCTAAGGTTATAAATATTATTAATGAAAATGAAGATATTACAGTTGTTGATGTACATTGGTATGCCACAAGTACCCACCCTTTCAATGGTGTGTACAAGCCAAAGATGGTAGTTGGAAAAAAAATTGGCAGAAAGAGAAAAATAAAGGGAAAAAATAGAAATCGTCGCTGCACAAATGTCTTAAAATTGGAGGATGTTGGCATACTTGTGTATGAATTCAATTTGACAAAGAGAGGAACTCTTCGGTTGAAGACCATAAATATTTTGAATAAATTGCTACCTGAACAATTACTGCTGAGATGGGACTTTGCATAATGTAGTCATAAATCTACAAGACATTTGAACTCTGAAATGGTGGGCATGCATGTTGACTCAGATGGAGCACTAGTTGATGAAAGAGAAAAATATGGATCATCTTCATTTGCATCGAGTCATTCATCTAAAGATGTAGGTTCTGATGGTGTGCCAGAACCTATGGTTGATTTTGAATAACTGTCTAAGACACTTTTATGTAATTGATGTTTGCATGGTAACTTGAAATAAATATTTTGACTTCCATCTGATTTTTCATGATGTTATGAGCAATTTCTATGTTTGTTGGATTATATGTTTTAAATATGAAGAATTAATCTCTTTAGAATATCTACAGTGCTACAATGAATTACAATATTTTTTTTTAATGTTATATTCAATGTACCAATGTTGATATTTTGATTAAAAGTAAAAAATAAAATAGAAATTAATGTTGAATCTTTAGATTATGCAGTGATATTTCCATGATATTATGTATTGTTACCATTTGGTATAAGATACTTTTAAAAAATTTAAAAATTATATGCCTCATTGAAAGGGGACACTTTGTTTTAATGCTTGATTTTTAGGTTTTGGTTGCAATTAGATTTAAATTTGTCTTACACCATGATTTGAAAAGAGATATATTTTTATCCTTTAAAATTAAAATTACTCTTAGAATAATATATATTTCATTTACTTGTTCATTGTTGTAAATTTTTTAAGTCATATAATTTCTCCATAATTTCATGGTTCAAGTATGTTGAAAACATAAGATTTAAAAACTTGAGATTTACAACTCGTCATTAAGGTTTTTATGCGCTACGAAATTTTATCTTTAATGTTATGGTTGAAAATAATTACAATTTTAGGGTTGTTTAGAGTCAAGATATTTTATCTTTAACAACATGGACGAAAATTGTTCAAAATAATAAGGCCTTCAGGAATGGTTTTGTTTATCTTTAACATCATGTATCAAAATTTTTAGAATTTTACGATTTTTCAATGTCCTAATATGTTGTCTTCAATTCCATCGTTACAATGTGTCAAAAGTGTGACACAATGTTTTTTTTTGTTATTCCATCATCAACTCGTTTTGTTTTGAGGGTGTTTTTTCAATCCTTTTTTCAAGAAACAATTTCGTTTTTAGCATAATTTTATAAAATGTTGAAATTTGACCTTGAGAAAAAACCAAATGCATTCTGGAATACACACTTTTTGTTTTTGTGGCGTTTTTTCATGTTTTTTTAAGTCTTTTTGGGCTAGAGTTCCAGTTTTGAGTTAATAGCTCCCGTTTGATCGGTAACTATGTTGTGGTGGTTTCTTAACAAGTATATGCCAAGTTCTCTGTCCTTACTAGATCCTTCTGGTTCCCATTTTAGGAAATATGTTTCCTGTCATTTCCCATTTATTGATTCTGATACTTAGGGCACATAACACTTAATCTGATTGTTGACTATTTATCTTGTGCCAGTGTGGTGAACAAATTTGCTACTCTTACCTAAATTGGTTATTTTATTTGTAGGCCACCTATAAATTGTGTTCTTTGATTTTGGGATAGAGTCATTCTACTGACTATCCTAATCACAATGGGGTAATTTCACCACTGAATGAAGAAGAATTTCGAGTAAATAAATAATAATAAAAAATGCAACAAATAGTGCAAGCAAGACTAATTTACTCAGGACACATTCATATGACATTCATTACTACCGATATCAAAGATTAATACTTATCTTATAAGTTCAATAACAAGCTACAAAACACAATAATTCTTCCTTTCTCTTGGCTCACACATGACTAACGAGGGAATAACTGACTGATATGTATGCACATGGAAATTACAATAAGCATAAATGAGGAATTCTTTAAAAAGATGACATTTCCCATAACTTTATCATGCAGCACAATATTCGTATAGTTTTGGTTTGGAGTAGTTGTAATATGTATCCACAGAAATCAAGAATTTGATCTTATGCTTATGTCATTGGATTTGTAAAAACATGGAAGTGAAAACATTTTTAAATGCCCTCAACATTGGATGTGAAGGATTTAAATTGACAAAGGAGTTTGCACTAAAAGAAGCCCCTTCTGTTGATGCAAAAAATCCAGTAGAGAATTTTTTTATCACTTTCCAACTCTATGTCATTCGGTCCAATAAAATAGATATTGATGTCAAGTTTTCATTTTCAGGTGAGACTATTTCTTGCTGAAGATGCCCAATTATTGTTTGGCCTGGCTGACCAAGACCATCTACAGGCAAAGCAATCTCAGTTGTGGCATGCATTTGGCTCTGGATTTGAAAGTAATCAGTTGATGGGCGTTGGAAACAATTATACAAAGCAGAATATGTAGGAAGATTCCATTGTACCTGTGACCACCTGGCGCTGGCCCCCCAGGGTATGCAAACATAATTTCTTACTCTTATATGGGATCTCGAACTATCACTCATATGTTTTGTTATACAACAATAAATGGTTAATCATGTGTAGTATAAAACATTCAAAATGCATAAAGAAGATTAAAACAATGTCAATTATGAATATTTCTAGATGTATATCAAGTACATTTTATGCAGTCATGTTAATGTTCGTCTTAATAAGGTCATTCGATTAGGACTGGTCTTCTCAAATATTTTCTTTCGATTAAAGATCTTGTCACTAGCCTTTTTTTTAAATGTTTGTGTAGTTTTCCCTTAGTCCTTCATGGAGAGTAGTTGTTGGGGATGAAAGTTTAGAGGTTAAAGTACAATGTGAATGAGAAGTCACGAATTTGGAGGACATATACCCACACCCATCTTCTATTCCACCAAGGTAGCTGCATTTTTTTTTTAATGTTTTTAGGCCTTTTATGTTTTTAGGTTGGATAACTATGAATTCAATGTTCTATGAGACTTGCAATGAATTACTTGCAACCCCATAGAGCCACTGGAGCCACTAGAGCTTCTCTTCTCAAACAAATAAATCTAGATATCGAGAAGCCTTCTCCCTTAAAGTTCTCTTTATATGCTCCTTACCTCACTAATATAGATATATAAATAGAGTTGTTAGAGTAGAGATTTGTGAATCCTAATTGAAAGGGAGATGGATTGTGCCAAAAGAGATCCTAACTCTTAAAGCTTCATCACTACTTCCACTCTTACATGCACTTCAAGGATGCCCTCATCTTTACTCCGGGATATATTAGGTTACAGTTACCAGGTAGATTGCAAATCCCTCTAGCTCCATTCTTGGATTCAATACCTCTTATTTGCAACCTTAATAGATTTAGATTCATTACCTCTAACTTCCATTCTCGAGATAGTTCCGACTACAAGAGGCCTCATGACCAAATTTCTATTACAAGGTCAGTCAGTTAGTGCAGACTCTAGGGCACCCAACTTATTGTCAACAGTAATATTATTACTAACTTCTTCTTTCTTTTGGGTGTTGGAGATTTTCTAATTGATGGAATTTTTGGTTAAATCTTTCTTCGTGGGCACTCTTCAAATCCTCACCCATTTTTTTCTTAGGTTATGTAGTTCTTGATCATATAATATTTAAAGCCTTATTTTCTTCTCTTGCTCTCTTCCTGCTTTTTTTTAGGACCTAGAGCTATTTCTGGAACTACTGATGTTCTCATTTGTTTTTGTTCTTTTGCAGTTCTCCTGGAGATGCTTTAGCACTCCCAATGTTCACTTTTTACATTATCATTCCCCAATTGGTGGACATTAACATTTAAATTGAATTAAATTAAAATTTTGTAAATTCTCTAAGGATAATAAAATCTAGAGAAATTATATATATTACTAATCATCATATGTACTTTTAATGTACACTTGTATCAAGAAGGGAATTCTACTTCTGATATATTACATCTAAATGGCAGAAATGAGTGCCATAGAATTTTCCGTTTCTCTTTGCTTTGTTACTGTGTTTGGGTACTTCAATTTTTGAATTGACTAAGTTGAGTTTAGCACCTTTTGAACATTTGTATCCAAACTTGTCTTTATCTTATCCATACAAATCATCCAGAAATATGTCACAAACCTGAATTTTGCAGCTTCTACTAGCTATTACAATGTTTCTTTTATTCGTGAGCGACATTTTGGCCATCGGAAATTAGGCCAAATGTCTCGCACTGTGCCATAAGAGATCCTAACTCTTAAAGCTTCATCACTACTTCCACTCTTACATGCACTTCAAGGATTCCCTCATATTTACTCCAACATATATTAGGTTACATTTACCAGGTAGATTGCAAATCCCTCCAACTCCATTTCTGGATTCAATACCTCTTATTTGCAGCCTTAATAGATTTAGATTCATTACCTCTAACTTCCATTCTCGAGATAGTTCTAACTACAAGAGGCCTCATGACCAAATTTCTATTACAAGGTCAGTCAGTCAGTGCAGACTCTAGGGCACCCAACTTATTGTCAACAGGAATATTATTACTAGCTTCTTCTTGCTTTTGGGTGTTGGAGATCTGATAATTGATGGAATTTTTGGTTAAAGCTTTCTTTCTGGGCACTCTTAAAATCCTCACCCATTTTTTTCTTAGGTTATGTATTTATTGATCGTATCATATTTAAAGCCTTATTTTCTTCTCTTGCACTCTTCCTTATTTTGTTTAGGACCTAGAGTTGTTTCTAGCACTACTGATGTTCTCATTTGTTTTTGTTCTTTTTGCAGCTCTCCTGGAGATGATTTGGCACTCCAATGTTCACTTTTTACATTATCATTCCCCGATTGGTGGACATTAATATTTAAAATGAATTAAATTAAAATGTGGTAAATGCTCTAAGGATAATCAAATCCAGAGCAATTCTATATATTACTGATCATCATATGTACTTTTACTGTACACTTGTATCAAGAAGGGAATGCTATTTCTGATCTATTGCATCTAGTTGGTAGAAACGGGTACCATAGAATTTGTCGTTGCTCTTTTCTTTCTTACTGTGTTTGGCTACTTCAATTTTTGAATTCACTAAGTTGAATTTAGCACCTTTTGAACCTTTGTATCCAAACTTGGCTTTATCTTATCCATACAAATCATCCAGAAATATGTCAGAAACATGACTTTTGCAGCTTCTAGTAGCTATTACAATGTTTCTTTGATGCATGAAGATTTTGCTGGACCAGTAAACAATTTGCAGTTTATGCCACTTCATGACAACTTTGATTTATTCTAAATTAGAATTTATTTTTTTCTTTGTACACCATCCAGAGTCTAGACAGTATTGGCCCTGACTTATTGTGACAAAAATAAAACTTAGTGCTTTACTATTTTGTGGTTATGTGTTTCTAGTAAAGTTCATTTTAAATTGATGCCAATTTTTAGGAAAACCTCGGGCATTGAAACTATGCACACCCCATAAAAATACATTATTTTTAGTGGGTTTCTCACTTATTTTATCCAGATCTCTCACTTATTTTATCCAGTTAGGTCTGGATGTCATTACTTTCGGATTAAATATGTTGTTTTCTGGACTGCTTTTTGAGTTGTGTCCTTGAGATGATTGTTACATATATTATCTATTATGGAATAATGTGAGCACACGTTTAAGTTTTCGGTATTAGTTGTCTGCTGCAGAATTATTCAGGTTTCTTTATGGCATCACCTCTCTATTTTTCTTACAGACCAATAAGATAGATATTGATGTCAAGTTTTCATTTTCAGGTGATATTGTTTCTTGCTGAAGATGCCTCATTGTTTTTTGGCCTGGCTGACCAAGACCATCTACAGACAAAGCAATCTCGGTTGTGGAATGCATATGGCTCTGGATTTGAAGGTAATCAGTTGCTGGGTGTTGGTAACAATTATACAAAGCAGAATATACAGGAAGACACCCATTTTATAACATCAAATAAGAATAGATCTCTCAAGCGGGATACCAGGACCAAAGCTTGGGAGCAGGGCAACATCACAAAACGTGAAATTGGTCTGCAACGTTTTTTTTTTTCTTTCATGTGTGTTTACTGTCATTGGTATTCCAAAGTTTCACTACCTTCGGCCTTCCTACATTTCATCACTGCCTACGTTTCACCCCCGTCGGTATTCCGATGTTTCACTACATTTCACCACCATCGGTATTCCGACCTTTAACCACTGTATTCTGATGTTTCACTACCACCAGTATTCTAAAGTTTGAGTACCGTCAATCTTGCGACGGATTTTTCACATTTTATAATGTCATAAGAGTGACGCTTTGGTTCATCGAAAGAAAGACACTCACTTGCTAACGTCATAATAGCGACGTACCGTTGGTAACGTCGGAAGAGAGACGACCATTTGGAAACTTCGGAAAAAGTGTCGCTCTTCCGACAGTTAACTCAAGTGTCGGAACTGCGACATGAGGAGAAACCATGTTTTCCCCGCCTGAAACTGTCGCTATGGGATGCTTATGTGTCACAAGAGAGACATTTTGGCCGTTAGAAATTGGACAAAATGTGCTAGTGACATTTAGGAGGAAATGGAGTTCCTCGACATCTCCTCGCTTGGTACAACATACTAGTATGTTACCAAGATTGAGAAGAAATTCAAACAGAAGAAGCGAGACTTTGGATATGCAAATCAAAATCAAGGAAAAGGTTCCCCCAAACCATAGAACAAAGGACAAATCCAAGGCATAGCTGCCCAAGACATCTTGACAAAGCCGCAAGAAAAGAACAACACCGCAAAGTTGAAGAAGGACACAATAAAGTGGTGTGAGTTCCATAAGAGCTCCACTCACAGCACAAGTGAGTGTCGGACCAAGCAGTCACTGGTGGCTGAGATGAAGGCTTTTGAATCAGATGCATGCTCCGACTCTCAATATGAACCCGACAAGGGGAACGACAAAGGGAAGAATATTATTAATGCGGAGGCCAATGCCACTGTTGCCACCACGAAGATCGAGAAGGAGGAACCAGAAGATCCCAAGGAGGAGCACCTCTTCCACTCCCAGATGTGGGTACAAGGTTCCCTGCTACAGTTCATTATCGATAGTGGGAACCAGAAGAACCTCAATTCAGTAGAGGTCGCGAAAAGGTTGGGCTTGTCGACCACAACACACCCACAACCATACACCATCGGGTGGCTTCACCAAGAATGAGATCTCCACGTCAGCCAGTAGTGTTGCCTTCCCTAAAACATCAAGCCCTTCACAGATGAGGTGTTATGTGACATTCCTCCTCTTGATGCTTGTGATGTATTATTATGCCAACCATACTTGTCAAAGTGACACATTGTGTATGAGTCCCCGCCTTGTGTTGTTATTGTTACTTTGGGAAATAAGCTGTACAAGATACCAGAGGTACCATCACCTACCGCTATCTCTTTGGTTATTGAAAAACAATGTAGTAAGCTCATTTACAAAACCAGGATTTTTTTCTTTTCCTGATGGTCCGCCATTGGCACAAGAAGAAGAATGTGGACACGACCTCTAGATAGGGCTCCTCCGCATGACAACAACAAATGGATAGGGTCGTGGAGGAGTACAGGGACATCTTCACCTCACCCCCAGGGGTGCCTCGGCATTTTCATGTTAAGCACCCCATCAATATGACCCCAGGTGCGCTGTTGCCCAATGGATCGATCTATCGATGCTCTGTTCTGGAGAATGATGAAATCAAGAGGAAACTTTAGGAGTTGCTGCAGAAAGGTCACATCCAGCTGATTTCATTGCCCTGTGGGAGCCTAATCGTGTTGGTGAAGAAGAAGGATAGGACTTGGAGACTCTGTATTGACTATCGAGCACTGAACAAGATCACTGCCCGAAATCGGTACTCGATCCCAAGAATTGATAACCTTCTAGACCAACTCAAAGGGGAGAAATATTTCAGCCAGATTGACTTGAATTCCAGGTAGCACTTGGTACCAATCGAACCCTTTGATGTGTGGAAGACTTCCTTCAAAGCAAAGGAGGGCCTTTTCGAACGGTTGGTCATACCTTTCGGGTTGACGAATGCTCCCGTAACCTTCATGAGGCTAATGGACGACATCTTGCGGCCATTCACCGACTCTTTTGTAGTAGTGTACTTGTATGACATCCTGATATTCAGCCAGACTTGGGAAAGGCACCTCCACCACATCTGACAGGTCCTCCAAACACTGCGACAACACAAGTCGTGTGACAATTTGGGGAAGTGCACCTTTGGCATGACTCGGGTTCAGTATCTGGGATACATTGTTGATAAGAGGGGGGTGCATGTGGATCCAACCAAGATCCAAGTCATTCTGGATTGGCCAACCCCAACCACTCTAACAAAGCTTCGTAACTTTCTGGGTCTTGCTAATTTCTACCACAGGTTCATGTTGGGATTCTCTCATATCACTTGGCCCTTGAGTCAAGTCACCAAAGGAGGAGAGAAATAAAAATTCTTTTGGTCAGAATCTCAACATAAGGCGTTCGTAGAATTGAAACATCACCTCTTCTTTTCCTAGTTCTCACATTATCATATTTGCAACAACCATTTGAGATTGAGACAAATGCCTCTGACTATGCTATTGGGGAAATTCTTACTCAACAGGGGCATGCGGTGGCATATCACATTGTCCGACACAATCCGAAAGTATCCCACTTATTAAAAAGAAATGTATTCCATTGTTTAGGCTTGTCGACAATGGAAGCAATACATTTTGGGGAAGGAAACGGTCATCCACACAGGCCACCCACCCCTGCAATTCATATAGACACAAGGGAAGTTGCAGAATGATCACCATCAGAAGTGGTCCACATATCTACAACAGTTTCATTTGAACATTAAGTACAAGAAGGGAAACACCAATAATGTTGCAAACTTCCTCATCCAACCACTGATTGTGGTGCTAACCACGATTCTCAACTCTTGTGGGCGCGAGACTTAATTTGTCGCTTCTCTACAAGAGCGATCCAGAATTTGGCCTCACATACAAGAAACTCTTGGAGGATACGCAAGTTCCAAAATTTCACCTCCAGGGTGCACTACTATGTCACCTGGGACACCTTTGTGTTCCTTCAAGCAAGTGTGCCAAGATGATTTCGAAAGTGCACTACAGTCGGGTCGCTGGTCATTTCAGGGTCAAGAAAATAGTGGCAGTACTACAGAAGTATTTCTATTGGCCAAACCTTCGACAATATGTTGGTAAGTACATCAGATCCTGCGCCATTGCCAAACCGACCATCAAGAAGAAAGAAATTTATACTCCACTATCTACTCCTAGTCGACCTTGGGAATCCATCTCCATGGATTACATGTCAGAACTTCCTTCTACTAGGCATGGAAACGACTGTTTTTTCATGGTCGTCGACAGATTCTCGAAGATGACCATTATGACAGCCTACAAGAAGAATATCACAGCAGAATCCATTGCTAAAATCTTCTTTGAAAGAGTGTGGGTGCACTTTGGGATCCCATAGTCTATCATCTCAGATTGGGACAATAGGTTCCTCAACACATTTTGGTCTAGCCTTTGGTCAATGCTGGACACCAAGCTCACCAAGTCCATAGCTTTTGATCCCCAAAATGATGGACAAACATAGGTCGTCAACAGGATTACCGTACACATTATTCGCAAGTACAATTCAACGCATCCATGCACATGGGATGAGAGCCTTCCCTATGTACAATAGATTTATAACCAGGCTCTCCATAACTCAACCGACCACATCCACTTTCAGGTGGGCTTGGGATTCTAGCCATTATGCCCATTGATGTAGCCATGCCATTTGCAGGTACTACAGCTGATTTGGCTCATGTCTAGTCTGAAGCTGACAAGTGAACAAATTCATTGAGCACATTCAACACATCCGCTAATAGGTTCATGACATATTGGATAGATCCAATGCTAAGTACAAGCAATGACATGATCAACATCTTGTGCCACACAACTTCCAGGTGGGCGACAAAGTGTGGCTACATTTGCAGAAAGAGGGCCTTGTTGGACCCCACCGCAAGCTTCGCCTGCTCCGATATGGGTCAGACAACATCAATAAGGATATAGTGGCCAATTATTTCAAGCTTAGTACTCCACCATTCTTTGATCTGCACCCAATGTTCAATCTGGACCGCCTTCGACCCTACTTCCCACCTCTAACGTTGCAGAAAAAATCACACGAACAGAGTTAAACCCAAAATGCATGGAATAGGCCACCATAGATCATATCATGGACATGAAAATCAAGAACACTCACCAGCAGAAGATGCAACTGTGTCGGGTTGTCAAAGCTGGGAAACTCCTGCACCAAGGCAAGTGGTTCACCAAGGACCAAGTTCAACAGAAGTTTCCTCATCTCATGGAGGAACTCAACACAATGGGGACCATTGATTCCTAAGTGGGGAGGAATGATCCAGGTGGATATTGGTGGCCACCCACCTATTCCACTTGAGGCCCCATCATTGTTTCTTTCCATTTTTTCATTTTCCTTAATTGTAGCACAATTTACTATTTTTAGTAATTTTTCGGGTCATGAACTTTTGGAGCCGTTTTGGGGAAAACCGAGAGAAACATAAAATTTCCTTCAATGTTGCTAACATCAAAAGTTGTATTCCTTGGATAGATATTTCTAACCAGGTATTGTGCACGTAAAACGAATATTTCATGCCAAAGTTACGTCCCCGGGAAGTTGATGTATCAATTTACCCAAACAGGGCCCATAGTTTTGACGCTTCATCTCCTAGGGTTAAGTTTTTAGATGTTTAAGGTTTTCCATTATTTATCAATAATAAATAGGCCCTCGAGCCTCATTGAAACACATTTCATAGGCATGTAGCTGCCACATCTCTTCTCAGAGATAAGCTACCAATGCCCTAGCTAGTTTATTTCCATTTTGTTTGTAAACAAATTTCAATTCTTTAACATTAATGAAATGAAGTGTTATTTATGTTGCATCTTTGTATTTATCATTATACGTGTATTCTGTTGTGTTCCTTCATCAATTCAAATCAGTTGTATTATAGTGGTCTGCTCTTTCTAGATCCTTCTTTGCATGTCCCCAACGAGGTCGGGGTATAAGGAGTTAGGGCTCGATCTGGTTGAACCTTTGTGAGATCAGCCTCGCAAACTCTAATGATTGCCCATGGGGGATGAAAAGAAATATGAGGGAGCATGAGATACTATCAAAATATTGCTCGAGAAGGCCCTCGAAAAACAAAGGAACGCGATGATGGATAACTTTTCCCAGATCCTTCAACGAATTCCCACCGGTGACACATCTGCATCCAGCAACCACTCTGGAGGTGGAACTCCTTTTAAGGTGGAAGTAAACTTTGAAATTCCCATATTTGAGGGACAAATAAATGTAGACGTCATAGAGAGATGGTTGAATCTATTATAAGTATATTTCTTGGTTCATGACTTTTTCGATCAAGAGAATATTATTTTTGCACACCTCAAAGTCGCCCCCCATGTCAACGACTGGTGGGTAATCTACTATGAGAAAAAGGACAAGGGGGAACCCTCTCTGTTCTCGGCCGTACCCACTTGGAATTATTTATGAAACTCCATCAAGGAACAATACTATCATGTGGGGAGATATGAGAACAAGTACATACGATGGACTATGCTGCGACAACAAAGGGATCAAGATGTGCATGAGATGACGAATATTTTCCATACCATGCGCACAAAGTTGGGTATCAAATATTCGAAGAAACATTTGGTGCTGAAGTACCGCAGTTTTCTGCACATATAAATTTAGGAGGAAATGGAGTTCCTCGACATCTCCTCGCCTAGTACGACATACCGGTATCTTGCCAAGATTGAGCATAAATTCAAACAGAAGAAGCGAGACTTTGGATCTGCGAATCAAAAGCAAGGGAAAGGTGCCCCCAAAATAAAAAACAAAGGAAAAATCCAAGGCATGGCGACCCAAGAAAACCTTCCAAAGCCACAAGAAAAGAACAACACCACGAAGCCTAAGGGAACAAGAAAGTGGTGTGAGTTCCATAAGAGCCCCACTCATAACACAAGTGAGTGTCAGGCCAAGCACTCACTGGTGGCCAAGATTAAGGCTTCTGAATCAGATGCGTGCTCTGACTTTGAATCATAACCTGACAAGGGGAATGACAAAGGGAAGTATATTATCGATGCGGAGCTCAATGCCACCGTTTCCACCATGAAGATCTAGAAGGAGAAACCAAAATTTCCAGAGGAGGAGGAGCATCTCTTCCACTCCCAAATGTGGGTAAACGTTTCCCCGCTACGGTTCATTGTCGACAATGGGAGCCAAAAGAACCTCATTTCAGCAGAGGTCGAGAAACGGTTGGTCTTACCGACCACAACACACCCACATCCGTACACCATCGGGTGGCTTCACCAAGGACGAGATCTCCGCGTTAGCCAGTAGTCTCGCCTTCCCTACAACATCAAGCCTTTCACATATGAGGTATTATGTGGCATTTATCCTCTTGATGTTTGTGATATATTATTAGGCCGACCATACTTGTGGAAGCGACATGTTGTGTATGAGTCCCAACCTCACTCTGTTATCGTTACTTTGGGAAATAATTTGTACAGGATACGAAAGGTACCATGCCTATTGCTATCTCTTTGGTTACTGAAAAACAATGCAGTAAGCTCATTTCCAAAACTAGGAATTTTTTTTTTCCTGATGGTCCTCCCTTAGGGCAAGAAGAAGACTGTGGCCATGACCTCCAATTAGGGCTCCTCCACATGAAAACAACAAATGGACAATTTCCTAGAGGAGTATGGGGATATCTTCACCTCACCCGCAGGGGTGCCTCCGCATTGTCAGTTCAAGCACCCCATCGATCTGACCCCAGGTGCATTGCTGCCGAATGGACCTATCTATCGACGCTCTATTCTAGAGAACAATGAAATCAAGAGGAAAATTCATGATCTGCTACATAAAGGTCACATCCGACCGAGTTCATCGCCCTGTGGGAGCCCGATCATGTTGGTGTAGAAGAAGGATGGGACTTGGATACTTTGTATTGACTATCGGGCGCTGAACAAGATCACTATCTAGAATAGGTACCCGATCCCATAGATTGATGACCTTCTAGACCAACTCAAAGGGGTGAAATATTTCAGCAAGATCGACTTGAAGTCCGGGTATCCAATCGAACCCTCTGATGTGTGGAAGAATACCTTCAATGCCAAGGAGGGCCTTTTTGAATGGTTGGTCATGCCTTTCGGGTTGACGAAACTCTCGCAACCTTCATGAGGCTGATGGACGACATCTTGCGGCCATTCACCAACTCATTTGTAGTATTTTACTTGGATGACATCCTAATCTTCAGCCAGACTTGTGAAGAGCGCCACCACCACATCCGACAGGTCCTCCGAACACTGCGACAACACAAATTGTGTGCCAATTTGGTGAAGTGCACTTTTGGCATGACCCAGGTTTAGTATTTGGGATACATTATTGATGAGAGGGGGGTACATGTGGATCTAACCAAGATCCAAGTCATTTGGGATTGGCCAGCCCCAACCACTCTAATAGAGCTTCGCAACTTTTTGGGTCTTGCTAATTTCTACCGTAGTTTCGTGTTGGGTTTCTCTAATATCACTTAGCCCTTGAGTCAAGTCACTAAGGGAGGAGCAAAAGAAAATTTCTTTTGGTAAGGATCTCAATAGAAGGTGTTCATAGAATTGAAACATCGCCTCTGCTCTGCCTCATTCCTCACATTACCAAATTTGCAACAACCATTTGAGATCGAGACATATGCCTCTCACTATGCTATTAGGGTAGTTCTTACTCAACAGGGGCATCCAGTGGCATATCACAGTGAGACATTATCTGACATAGTCCACAAGTATCCCACTTATGAAAAAGAAATGTATTCCATTTTGCAGGCTTTCCGATAATGGAGGCATTACATTTTGGGGAAGGAAACGATCATCCACACAGACCACCAACCCCTGTAGTTCATATAAACACAAGGGAATTTGTAGAACGACCACCATCAAAAGTGGTGCACATATTTGCAATAGTTTCATTTGAAAATCAAATACAACAAGGGCATCACCAATAATGTTGCAAAATACCTCAGCCGACCACCAATCGTGGTGATAACCACCATTCTCAACTCTTATGGGCACGAGAATTCTGATTGGCCACTTCTCTATAAGAGAAATCTAAAATTCGGCCACACATACAATACACTCTTGGACGGTACGAAAGTTCCAAATTTTCACCTCCAGGATGCACGTCTATGTCACCTGAGACACATTTGTTTTCCTTCAAGCGAGCATGCCAAGATGATTGGGGAAGCACACTACAGTCGGGTCGTTGGGCATTTCGGGGTTGAGCAAATAGTGGCAGTACTGCAGAAGTATTTCTATTGGTTGAACATTCGAGAGGATTTCGGGAAGTACATTATATCTTGCACTGCTTGCGCCATTTCCAAACCGACCATCAAGAAGCAAGGCATTTATACTCTGCTACCTAGCCCTAGTCAACCTTGGGAATCCATCTCCGTGGATTACATTTCGGACCCTCCTTCTAATAATCATGGAAATGAATATGTTTTCATGGTCATCAATAGATTCTTGAAGACAGGCATTATGGCGCCCTACAAGAAGAATATCACAGAAGAATCTGCTGCTAAACTCTTCTTTGAACGAGTGTGGGCATACTTTGGGATCCCATAGTCTATCATCTCAGATTGGGACAACACATTCCTCAACACATTTTGGTCCAACCTCTGGTCAATTCTGGACACCAAGCTCACCAAGTCCACAACTTTCCATCCCCAAATTGATGGCCAGATAGAGGTCATCAACATGATGATCATACACATTCTATGTATGTACATTTCAACGCAATCACGCACATGGGATGAGAGATTTCCCTATGTAAAACACAGTTATAACTGGGCTCTCCACAACTCAACCCACCACAGCCCCTTTTAGGTGGGTTTGGGATTCTAGCCACTATGTCCCATTGACGTAGCCATGCCATTTGTAGCTACTCAGGCTGATTCGACTCATGTCTAGTCTGAAGTTGACAAAGCGACCATCTTCATTGAGTGCATTCAACACATCCACCAACAAGTTCATGACATATTGTACAAAGCCAATGCTAAGTACATGCAATGACATGATCAACATCGTGTGCCACACAACTTCCAGGTGGGCGACGAAGTGTGGCTACATTTTCAAAAATATCGCCTCGTTGGACCCCACGCAAGCTTTTCCCACTCCAATATGGGTCGTACGCCATCACCAAGGCTGTAGGGGCCAATTCCACCGAGTTCAGTATTTCACCATTCCTTGGTCTGCACCCAGTGTTCAAAGTGGACCGCATTTGACCCTACTTCCCACCTCTACTAGATACCTTTAACATTACAGAACAACTCACACAACCAGAGTTAAACCCAGAATGCATGGAAAAAACCACCACAGATCGTATCATGGACATGAAAATCAAGAACTCGCCAGTAGAAGATCCAACTGTATTGAGTTGTCAAATCTAGACAACTCCTGCACCAAGGCAAGTGGTTCACCAGCGACCAATTTCATCAGAAGTTTCCTCATCTCATGGAGGAACTCAACGCAATGGGGACCATTGCTTCCTAAGGGGGGAGGAATGATCCACGTGGACATTGGTGGACACTCGCCTATTACACTTGGGGCCCCCCATTGTTTCTTTCATTTTTTTTTAGTTTCCTTAATTGTAGTAGAATTTACTATTTTTAACAAGTTTTCAAGTCCTAAACTTCCGGAAATACTTTGAGGCCCTAAACGACGCGTTTTTTGGGAAAACCGGAGCAACATGAAATTTCCTTTGATGTTTCTTCTATAAAAAATTGAGTCCTTGGATAGATCTTTCTAACGAGGTATGGTACGCGTCAAACATAGATCGTATGCCAAAGTTACGCCCCTGGGAAGTTGAAACACCAATTTACCCAAACGGGGCCCATAGTTTTGGCGCTTCATCTCCTAGGGTTAGGGTTTTGGCTGTTTAGGATTTCCCATTGTTTCTAAATGATAAATAGGTCCTCGAGCCTCATTGTAACTCAGTTCAGAGGCCTGTAGCCGCCACATCTCTTCTCAGAGATAGCTACCAGCGCCCTAGCTAGTTTTATTTCCATTCTGTCTGTAAGCAAATTTCAGTTCTTTGATATTAATGGAATGAAGTGTTATTTCCGCTGCATCTTCAGGAAAATTGTAGTTATGGTTATAAGTGTATTATGTTGCATTCCTCCATAAATTTGGATCATCAATCGACTCAAAACAACACAAATGAGTTTATGTCATTCTATGCTCATGCGACAAAGAGTACACAGGTTAAACAAGAAGATCAATAGGCATCAAATTAAAAAGAACATATGGTAGACATATTAAGAGATAGGGCATCCAAATCTTCCCTAAAGATAGCATGCATGCTCTTCCTCCCACTACACTGTATGCATGGAAAACGTTAAACTCATTTAGAAGGAAGACAATTTTCAAAATAAGAATAAAAGAAGCTATATAAATATAAAAAAAGAACAAGCACACCAACTGTGACAATGGTTTAAAACTTAGCAATTCACCGAAACCATTACCAAAGAAAATGAATAATACTCATGATGAGCCTACTTACAAGAAAATCGTCCAACACATGAATATTAATCTCCAAACAAACTATGTCTAAAAGAATCTCAATTTTTTCGCGC